>CM030859.1:4577442-5177442 GCA_018105865.1 Metaphire vulgaris | reverse complement strand
GCATATACTAAGACATCACAACATCACAGGTGGTTGGTAATTCCAAGGCGGAAACTTTCCTGTGAAATTCCCAATTGACGACCGTTTAATGTATAAAAGTTCCAGTGAAAAGGAAGGCATCTCAGGTAAGCGCTTCGGTCGTTTCTAATCTCCGCCTGAATTAGGGGTCTACGCCTATAAACGCACTGACATCAATTATGGACAATCAGCCGTTTGCTAAAGTAAAGGCGTCGTCGACGCTGGAGTGGGACGATGCCGTCGATGTGGTTCACAGAGGCTTCGTCTTCGACGGCCAATGTGATTCCGGAATCGCCAGCATTCCGGATTGCTGCAGCGTTGAGTCTGGATCGTCGCGGTTCAACAGCGCAGTTCAGAGGTCGACGGACGGCAGGGCAAGGTCAGCTGTAGCTCTTGTCGATCGGCTGAACGAACTGAGCATTTCGGATAAACAGCTGAAGACGGCGACTGAGGTCGATGCTGCGAAAGCAGAGTGGGAATATGAAAACTTCGCTTCGACTGAAAATCCGCTGGCGCGTTTTCCATCTGGAAGTCCGGACCAGTCCGTCTGGAACTATTCCTCTCAACAGACGGCGTTCACAACAACAGCAGATCCTTTTCAACAGGATGATGACGGCGATACGTAAGATCCTATGTTTCTCTGTCTGTCAGTTAGAGTGCTAGACATGGACTAGAAGAGTATCGACACTCACTCTCTGTGCCCCAAATCTGCAACATTATTATCAATCGGTCGGTCAGAAATACAAGAAGAGTTCGTCTTCAGTTTTTGGCAAAGATAACCTGGCTTCTTCGTCTGATTACATCTACACTGTAGATCTTCTCTAATCCATTTTACCTACCTAGACTTCGCGCACATTCACATTTTGATCGGAACTTACACATAGCTTATCTTTAAGTTCGTTCAGGTACCGTACTTACGTTGAATATCTGCACCACCCCATCTGTGCATCACAACTTAAAGGTCTAGTACTGTAGGTAACTGCAATTAGTATTACGTATAGCGTAACTAAAGGGACTACGCGAGACATTTTGATTTCTCCCATTTCTCAATTCCTGACTCCCTTTCAGTTGTCTGATTATGCTTGAGCCTTGAGGCACTGTGACACAAACTTGGTCAGAAAAATGATCATGCCCTAATTGTCCTATACTGGGACTCTGACATAATGGTATTAATTTCATAGCCAAAAAACACCCATGTTCACAGCCACAGGGACACGACCTGTACAAAAAATACTCATGTCAGGACATGAGGACATGGATCATGTTTGCGCCCATTTTGAAGCACCCTTGAATTGAATTCATTTTACGATTTAGGCTCTATTATTAATCATCTGCATCTCGCAGTATTTATTCAATAGCAGAGTGACACTCCAATTCTTAATAAAATTTTAAGTGCAAAATCATGGTTGCAAATGTTAGCGACAACTCAGAGCCAACATTTTATCTGATTGAATGTGAAATATAAAAAAGTAACTGTACTGTCATCGGTTTTATACGTCTAGAAATAGTTCTGCGCGTTGAAGCATTTGACAGTCGTTGCTAAGTTTAAGACATCGGCCGCGGTCGTGGACCTACAGAGGCTAATTAAATTCAACTGGCGGATAAATGTAGATAGAATTTTGCTATTAGATCCTAAGTATTGATATGACGAATAATAATTATTAATTATTATTATTATTATTCACTTCGATTGAGCCAATGATTTTGTGGCTCAGTTTTTGACTATGGTAATAATTCGTCAATAATTATATCGCAAATTTTTAGCACGTGATGACTATTCAATCATATCGTAAACGAATCAACCGAGTTAGTCTTTGTAATGTTTGTATTGCATTGCAGAAGCCTCCATCTCTCCATCATTCAATCAAATCCTTCTCTTGCCATACGACTCATCGAACTTGGTCAGTTTACTGACCAGCTGGACATTCAGAACGACCATCTCCTAACTGCCCTCCACCTGGCCGTCATCACCGATCAGCCGCATCTCGTCCGAGCCTTGTTGCTGTCTGGAGCGTCTCTCACCGTCAGAGATAAAGATGGAAACAGCCCACTTCATCTGGCGTGCAAATACGGACGTGCGCAGTGCGTCGAACGGCTAACAGCGCCACCTAGCGCCGAAGAGGAACAATACCTCTGGCGGGAGAGACTGAAGAAAGGACTGGAACCACGAGCAATGAACAGCATGCGATCAAAGGATTTCGATTCCCTCAACTACGAAGGTTAGGTCATAGTATAGTAAAGCCGTCTTCTGGTCCTCATACATGTATACATGTATACATGTATACTAGGAATCTTGACAACTTGCTTCCAAGTAGATTGGTTATTTTCTCGTTCAACTGCCAAAACATTCTCGTTTCAGCAAAGTTATTCGAGACAAAATTCAGAAATATCTGATTTTCTTTATATGTCAAAATCTAATAGAGACTTTTAAAGGGCTATTGGATTCTTCTATTTGAATTAAATCTAAATATCAATCACTTCCTGCCTGAGAGGTCAGACAAACGCTGCACATTCATAATAAACTGTCGTATGGTGAGAAATCCCGCGAGATACTAATGAGAATTCAATATTCATTATTTGAATACGTCCGAATGTTTAGTGATGGTCTGAGGTCTGATTGTTTCAGGTGACTCCTGTTTGCACCTGGCTTTGATGTCCGTTTCGGATTCAAAATACGAGACGATTAACTACCTGTTGAACGTCTGTGGAGCCGACATCAACGTCCAGGTACGTTGAACGAACTGTTCGCACTTTAGACTTCACAATTGATTCAACATTCTCCTGTTTCAAGATCATCATCATCATCATTAACCGTGGGCTCATCGCCCGTTGGTGTATAATGTCATATCCACAGTTTTCTGCCATTCTTTCCTGTCCGTTGCTCTGGGACTAAGATCCTGTAAACTGCTTCCACACCATTCTTCAATATCATCACGCCATTCCTTGTGTGGTCTCCCTCTCTTATTGGCACCCTCCATTATTCCAAACATTAGAGCTTTGATCATTCTGTCCTCTTTCATTCTGCATATGTGTCCAAAAAGATGGAGCTTCCTTTGTCCAAAAAGATGGAGCTTCCTTCATTTCCTTTACATGTTTCCAGCATGGTTTGTTTGGGCTGAATTCTCCTGTATAGTTCTTCATTTGTGATTTTTCGACCCATCCGATTCGTAGTATTTTTCTATAACATTTTCTTTCAAAGGCTAGTATTTTTCTTTCCAAGATACGCTTTCAATTTATCACGTAATCATTTTTCTACAGTTAGGCCTAGGCAATTTATGTATTCAGCTAATAATAATAATAATAATAATAATAATAATAATAATAATAATAATAATAATAATAATAATAATAATAATTCCCCTACAACGAATATCCGTAGCACTTCAAAGTAACGCAGTCGCCTTCCACGAAACTTTCACATAATAATAATAATAATAATAATAATAATAATAATCATAATAATAATAATAGCAACATTATATAGGCCTATGCGTTATGTTAAATACACAAGAGTAGCAGGTATAGGTTAATTAATTAGGCTACCGAATGGACCAGTGGCTGCTAATTCTTATGTGGCTCGTGTCTGAAACTTTGCTTTGTAATTCGCGGGTTGACTTTGTGAATAACAGCCAATTAATTACTTAGCGCATTACTTACATTGTTATGGGTTTAAATCCGGTCGGATGCCTTGTGTTTCAACGGCCAAAGATATCGTGGAAATGCGTAGATTATAACATAGACTTGCATTGGCTAAAAACGGAGTCAAGTAATTCTGCATTATGACTAAGTCAGTGTTCAGGACATTGAGTGTTCTTTCAGACAAAAGGGACCGTCACGCTATTTTTGATAGATTTTGCCCCCTCCCCGTGTCACCCACTCCTGCAACAAATCTCAGACCCTCAAGCGTAGTCCATAAATTACGCCACGCAGGTTTTCTATTGAATAAATTCGACTTTCTTGTTCAATTTTCATCAGCGAAACGATAATCAGCTTCCGGCAATGATGACGAATATGATTGATTTAACCCCTTAACCGTGTATTTAACTGTAACTCGATGTAAAATGGACGGATATATCAGGGATCCCCAGTTAAGGGGTTAAAATTCCATGTTTCCTAGCATAATACAATTACTGTACACCAGTGATACCTTCTCTTAGAACACATCCATCAGTGGTTCTCACACAGGGCAGTTCCTACTGAACCACTTTAAACCTTGTTATATTATATATATGTACAGTCAAAACGTGTAATTAGTCATTACACGAAATGACTAAAAGTTTTAGTCATTGCGTGTAATGATCAATAGGGTCAATCATTTCATGCAGTCGCTAAAATAACCAGTCATTTCATGCAATGGCTAACTTTTCCATGGATTTATTTCACACTTTGACTGACCCGCTATATATTCGCAAATATAATCCTATAAGACTGCGATTTCTGCGTTTCAGGCTGTGTAATGCATGAAATGAAGACCCTATTGGTCATTATACACAATGACTGAAACTTTTAGTCATTTCGTGTAATGACTGATTACACATTTTGACTGTAACACACACACACACACATTAAAGTAAAATATCACTGCTCATTTAAGATTTTATATGTAGGGGCCTATACTGAAAGTTTGGCGTCACGTTGACGATTGATCTATACGCCTTCCCTGTCACAAACTGTCACCCTTTCCTAGACCCCCTCCGCTCGCCCTCGAGCGTCACGTATTTCATGTACGTCTCCAAACCGCCGCGTTCTTCTGTAATGACTAATGATTACTATTCTTCATGTAATTGTAATTCTTAGAATATTTATTCCAATAAATTTCCAATGTAGCGACTGCGTAGAGATGAATTAATTCATCGTCTGACGCCCTAAGACACAATTCATCATAATCAATCACACATAATCATCACACCACGGAGCAGCGATAGGCAGTCGTTTCGTTGGCATTGAAACACAGCATGCGCTGCAAATTCTGTAATCACCGGATTTGCTCGACATTATCACGCCAGTCGTTTGGTGTCGCTAGCACTATGAAAATGTCTCAATGCGGCTGAGTGGTAATATTATTATTGATGAAAATTCATCAACATTGACCGGCGATGAATCTTCTGTCCTCTGCAGACTCTCTTCCGTAGACCCGGCTTCGACGGATCACATTCGTCGATCGCAGTGGCGGTTTTCAGGATTTGGCAAGTGGGGTGGCAACTTCTAAGCATGGGACAAACCGTTTGTTGATAGGTATGTAGTAGTAAGTATAGGTCCCAACAGAGGGGCCACTGAGAGGGGCAGGCATTGAATAGGGGCACGGCTCCCGGGCCTGCCTCCAAGTGGAACCGCCACTGGTCGATCGTCATTTCCGAGTGAGTATTCGAGTGAAGAGCAATTAATTTGCATAATTATTGAATTGTAGGAAGGCAAGAGCGGGTTCTCTCCTCTGCACTTGGCCGTTCGATCGCGCGACTGTGTTGCCACTCAGTTTCTTTTGTCGAATCCAAGTACAGCAGTGAACCAGCGCTGCTACAACGGTTCCACGGCGCTCGATTTTGCCTTCGCCCAACAGAACAACCGACTGGCCGATCAACTGCTCGGTCACGGAGCAGTCTCCTTTGCTGCAACATCATCATCATCATCATCAAATGCCGACGACACGGAGAATGATGAGGTGATTAAGCGACTGTTGCCTATGGCTACACACACACACACACACACACACACGCACGCACACACACACGCACACACGATGAAATCATCATCAGTGACGCATAGCCGGAGTGGTCTTGCGATTGCTTTCCATAATGTTCTGTCCTGAGCACTCTGCAGTGCTTCGGTGGATGGTACGTAGCACGAGGAATCTATAAACTGATCATTTTAAGAGCCTAAGACAAGAATCAGTTTCATGAAACAAATTGATTCTGAAATTGACAATTCTGATATTGTGGCTTCCAGGAGGATGGGCAAATTGACATTCAAAGGCCTACCTGCGTTCCAGTGGCGCGCAGAAGGGAGGGATGGGAGGTGGGGGGGGGCGCCGGCTCCAGGCATTCACCAAGAATGACGGCGTCCAAATGAGCGGTCAAGTATGAATAGGTGCCATCGAAATAAACTGTAAGCCGCTGGAGTTTGACACGACGACGATATTTTGCTATTCCGGAAACTGCCACTCTACGTTGGACAACTTGGCCTCGGGGCTTCGGACCAGTCTCAGCACGCCCCTGCTCCGGTCTCCTATAGAAGGCGTTCATTGATTAATTCTATTTAATCTTCGATCAATAAAAATAAAATGCGCAATGGGATATCGACGCTGCTCTCGAATGGCAGATAATTTTTAAACGATATCATCGACTTTATCTTTATCGATCAAAAGTAATTCACGAATATTGTACAGTTTGCTTTCTTCGCCAGCCTTTCAAATGTGTTCGTTTTGCAGCCAATACATATATATATATATATATATATATATATATATATATATATATATATATATATATATATATATATATATATATATATAAGGCATACCATATATTATGTATGATACATGGTATATTTTGAGATTATAACAGCCTCGTTTTCATTTCTGAACACAGGATGTCGAGATTGACGACCTTGTAATCGTCGGAAATTGTCCCAAAAGCGGAAGTTCCTTTCGATGATCTGCTTTCAGAGTTTCTCAAATAACCACTTGTTTGCTGAGAGGTGGATAATTGTCTTTCGTAAAAATGACCTCCAAGATTCTCGCCTGACTCGAGGGAAGATCCAATCATTTCAATAACAGCCATCACAACAATCTGCTGAAGAATTCGCGACCATTTATTTAATAATCGAAGCTCCGGTGTATTTCAGAGAAGGAATGGATTCTTGTTTTCTTAATCGTCTAATTCAAACGCACATTTTCTCAATGTCTCATGCACCATTATAATCTCCAGTCTTACATGCGTTTGTTAATTATGAAGAGACAATTATCGTTTCAACTGAATACCGTTATTTCTGTTTCGCTGTTTCGTAAAAGCTATTTGGTTGCTCAAAAAGATAATGTCACAATTAAGATTTAAGAATGAAACGAGTTTCGTGGCAGCAGCAGCAACAGTTTATATCCAGCAAGACTCCAAATGCAGAGAACTGTATAGCTAAACAGACGTTGTTGACAGATAATTCTGTTCTGTCTGCGTGATGTACACAATTTTGTCATTGATCCCGAAGCCACCATTTGCACGAAGCAGTGGCGTAACGTGGGTGGAGGCGGGCGGGGGCACTTTGTAGAAAGCCCTCGGGCCCCGGGAGAAGGGGGCCCCGAAGAGTGTTTTTTTGCCCGTCAACACTATAAACGATGTGACGACGACCTTTTTTTGCTCGTCAGCCACTGGGAGCCCCATATCAAGAATGCCCCCGGACCCCCAAAAGTCACGCTACGCCACTGACACGAAGCCAGTTATTGTGCTGGTATTTCGTGACGGAGTATCCACGATGTAGACATTAAGACTTGCTTTTTCTCATCTGTACAACTTTATTATTCTCTACATTTTTACATTGTGTAAATAAAGGTCCATTTTAAACTTCCGTCAAATTTTGTTTTAGCGAACTTAGAGTCCAATCTTAGACTAGTTTCCTTCGAGATCCGTAACAGAGTGCGAGAACCTCCGTTGAATAAACGTTATTTTCCATTAGCATCTGACATACAGACGGTTGCGTCTGCCTCTCTGCTTTCCTGTGGCTCAGGAAAAATTGTCCCTCCCATCTCTTCTCTTAGGCTCTGGAATGACGGGTGATGGTTGAACACATGCCGACATGTATCTGTCGTCTAATAATTTAGGGACTATCCATTAATTACGTCAACAAATTAGGGGGTTTGAAACAGTTGACAGTTGTTGACAGGGGAGGGGAGTCAAGAGAAGTTGACGTCAACAATTTCATTTTTTTACAAATGATAAAAATAGAAAATTACAGCGGAAAAAAGCCTGACAAGCAAAAATCAAGGTCATCACCACCACATTATGACACTTGATGAACAAAAGAAGAGAAAAAGGTCTCATCGCTGCAAAAATAATAACCTTCTAAACTTTTTAGGGGTCTTAGTGCATGGGGGGGGGTCAAAAGTTTTTGACATAATTATAAGGGGATCACTGAAAGTTGACAGTTGCTGACAAGGGGAGGGGTCAAAAATTTCCCAAAAATTGTTGACATAATTAATGGACAGCCCCTTGTGACGAAGAATGCTTTATTGATGATATGTGCAACAGAAATTTAAGTGATTTTCCGTTCAGCTTTTTCTTACAATAGGTTCCGTTGTTCCTTTAAATAAACTGCTGACCTATAGGTTTCTAAAGAAGTCCCCGATGTCAGCTGAGTCGCCACTAGGCTGGGTTAGTATGCCGTGCATCTAATCAGCGTTTCCAGCACTGGCACTAAGGCTGGGCCACCCAGTCCACGCTTGGCTGGCCATTCCTTTAATAAAGCCTGAATCGCCCACGTTGGGTGAAATTGATGTTCGAATAATTAGTCTACTTTCATTTTCCAATTAATTTACTTTCGACCAATTGACCAGATGAATTTCGACGAAAAAGAGCAATCAGCTAATTTTATTTCGACCTTCGCAGATTTTCTAGCTGTCAAAATGAACAAGACAAATAATTTAAAGAAAATGCAATTTACAAATTATCTCAGAATCACGTGACTATATAAAACACTGTGTTCATTCGGTTTATTCACAATTGTATATCTTCGTTGCTATGAGGAATGAGCACATCATCACCTGCATGACGTCAGATGTAATTCCATTAAATGTCATGTCTGAATTTCCCCCTAAGACTCTTACATAAAATAGAAAATAAGTTCTTATGTTGAATAACAAAGAGACAAACTGCATGACTTATAGTCACGTTTAGTCTGACTTTTGTTCTCTTTTTTCATTCTGCATTTCTACTGACACAGACTGACTGCAACAGCAGGGTGATTAATTGAAAAATAATCTTGCTTCCATATTTAGTGTTCCTGTCCATCAAAATATCTATCGGTTTTATGGCTTATTCTATCAAATGCTCTTTGTGATCAATGAAATATAAAACGTACATTCTATTTCTTTTAATGAGATTTTGTACAACATTGGAATATTTATTATTTGGTTCATAATTCTTTCTTGAAGACAAGTTGATCTTGCTACAATAACCTTTAAGAAACGGGACTTTTATCCTTAATCACACGGAGTGTTATTCTGGACACGAATACTGTAGCCTATGTCTATGCGAGATCGGAATTACGGTTCTGTGGAATTTTTGCATCTTTTTGCAATTTTTGTCATCTTTTTCGTTCAATTCAATGTTTGAAACGTTTGTCACCTATTCAAATAATTATTCTTATTCGTTCAATTCCAATGTTTGTAAACGTTCTTCGCATCTAGTCATCTTATCTATCTATATCAAATCTATCTATCTATCTATCATTCTTGTATCTATCTATCTATCTCACTTTCTATCTCACTTTCTATCTATCTATCTATCTATCTATCTATCTATCTATCTATCTATCTATCTATCTATCTATCTATCTATCTATCTATCTATCTATCTATCTATCTATCTATCTATCTATCTATCTATCTATCTATCTATCTATCTATCTATCTATCTATCTATCTATCTCTATCTATCTATCTATCTATCTATCTATCTATCTATCTATCTATCTATCTATCTATCTATCTATCTATCTATCTATCTATCTATCTATCTATCTATCTATCTATCTATCTATCTATCTATCTATCTATCTATCTATCTATCTATCTATCTATCTATCTATCTATCTATCTATCTATCTATCTATCTATCTATCTATCTATCTATCTATCTATCTATCTATCTATCTATCTATCTCACTTTCTATTTCAACTGCAAAGAAATCTCGTGTCCGATTATTTGCTGACAGTCGTTGTTGGGAGTTTCAATGAGTTCCATTGATATATAATTTTTTGATACATCAGTGGGTCCTTTATCTGGTTCTTCCATTTCCTCGCATTTTCTTTGCAATAAACGCCTTTGCATTCTTAAATGTTTCTGTATTTCGTGTTTTGGATTTACATGTATGCAGTGTTTTATACATGTATATACAATTGCCTCCCAAATTGAGTTTCGTCACATTTAGATCATTTTCTTTCTTCCATTTTATTTATGATTTCTCTTAGTTAAGAAAATAGCCTCAATGAAGCCAGTTTTTACTAGGATCATTTGCTAAATGCAATAAACAAGAAATAGAACATGAGGGAAACCAGAGTTTTTTTAGCGGAGCGGTGGAAAGCTAGAGTATACGTATACAGAGACGCAATTGTGTCAGAGGCGTTGAAAATAAGTTAATAACAGGAACAATTCTACGTCTTCAGCCGCCATTTTGCTCGTAAGTACTCCTCATATAGGCGATCAATATGTACCGATACTTTTGCACCAATTGACCTCGCTTGGCAGATTAAGTTTACGATCATCTGAATCTGGAGTCTGACGATGTCTTCGCATTAATCTCTCCACGCAAGCGAAGCCGACAGTAGCTGTACTCGGTGACCTCTTCCGACGAAAGACCCACAGGCGCAATGGAAACATCCCGACGACTGCTAATTGCAGAATATTTGATGAAATACTCAAAAATACAATTGATCAATTTCTTCTTCTTCTCGTCTTTTCTTTCGAATCTTCAATCGGATCCCGTCTAGATTCTACTTTGTGAGTAAACTCAATGACTCTGTTTCCGACCTTAAATTAGATCAACTTTATCATCTGTTCATTCCTTTGTTGTTAGACAATGACTTCAAGATGCAAAGTGCTTTTATGGATTTTCCTCCTCAGCATAGGCTTGCGTCAATGCGTTCTCTTCATAATATTGAAACTATCAGAATCCACGGAATAATTTTAAGAGCCACGTTAATTCTGACACTAAGTTATCTCTTAAAATAAGCTTAGCACCACAAAATTAAAGAAATAATAATAATAATAATAATAATAAAATAATTAAAATAAATAATAATAATAATAATAATAGGCTAATAATAATAATAATAATAATAATAATAATAATAATAATAATAATAATAATAATAATAATAATAATAATATGGTTCAGAGTTAGCTTTGGACCTATTCTGAGCAGAATTTTTGCCTCAAAATTGGAATGTTTTAGAAATTGCCGAAATTAATTCGGCCTTTATCGTAGAAATGATGCATTTTGTTAAGGTCCATTATTCGCGAAATCTGAGGCTCTGGAATCGGAGGATCAGACAATCCCTAAGCATCAGGGACGTATCCGGGAATTTGATTTGGGAGGGTATAAATATTTTGGGTGGGTATAAATCTGAACTATAACTCACATAAACCATATAAACCACCTAAAACCACATGTAAATCACATAAAAACTTTAAGATAGACTGATTTTGGGATGTATATATACCGATATACCTCCCCGTCGCTACGCCCCTACTAAACATTGCAATCAACCCCGGTTGCGCCGTTAAAACTTTATAAACTTTAGTTACTAATTTTAGCAACCAAACATAGTAGCTCATCTTTTGAGTTTTTACGAACGTGTCCTACAATGAGCCTAAGTTTTCGTTAGGTGGCGCCACTGCATTTTGAAATATTAAAGAAAAACTTAAACGTTCACAGTATAACGGCACAGAAGCACGCTTTTTTCCATGTATTTTGACCCAGGAGTTGTAAAAATGTTTAAGATGAAATAGGATGGCCCGTTTTATTTGACCACCCTGCACTTCGACCGATCAAGCAAAGCGAAGACTTCACGACCTAATGATATCACAGTTGCTCTTCAGATGTCGCCTTCATTTTGCAATCGATCATATTTGGAATGACACAGTCGACGTCAGTCTTTTGGGCATTTGCGTCACTTAACGTGCCGCATGCGTGACCAATTTTCAGCGCAGATCGAGTGATCTATCTGAGTTTCTAGCGTCCAGCAGAAATCAATGTTCTCTTTCGAACGACTGACTTCTGTCGAAAAGCACCCGACAGCGCCATCCATCGGCCTCTGCCCGATGTCATCGACTGAAGCAGGATCAATCGCCCCGTGTACCAGGCATTGATTCCCCTTCCAACCGAAAGCGCATTCTGCGTGACAAACGGTCGCTAAATAATAACATAAAATCTGGTCGCGAAGATCAACAACAACAACAGCAGCAGCAGCAACAACAACAACGACAACGACAGCGACAACGACAATGGCAACGACCGACGACGACGACGACGACGACGACAACGACAACAAATCTATTAATTGTATTTTAGGCCAACATGAATTCAGAATTTAAATACAAAACTTTATTCTTGGTCAAGGTGAGTTTTTCGTGAATTTCAGAAGTCCTGATGAGAGAATATTATTCGAAAGGGATTTGACAAAAACGGCGCTATATCATCATTCGTTTAATTGAAGAAGAACAAAGCCCGAAAGACAGCGGCGTCGTAATGCGTCCGATCTCTTCACGCGTTCGGCTGTTGTCGATTGGTCTGATGGACTTTTGTGGTGACACTGTGTGCGTGTGTGTGTGTGTGTGCCTATTGTTGATGGTATTTCGGTGGCAGTGTTGTCTCCACGACGTGTTCCTGACTCGTCCCCAATGTTTTCGTTGTCTCCGTTTTTGTATTAGGAGGAGGAGGAGGAGGAGGAGGAGGTGTCGGCGTCACGATTGGTCCTGAAGCAGTTGGTGCCATTCTGGGCGTCTGGGAGTTTTCAGTCGGAGGAGTAAGAATCTGCCAGGGCCCAGATGACGAAGCGAAAGGCGACGAAGACCCCGTGTTTAAAGCCAACGACGACGACGAAGAAGAAGTCGTCGGCAGAATTATTCTATGTGTTTTCGATATTGCGAAGGTTGACGTTGGCTTAAGTCTAGACGTCGAAGGGCCTCCAAAGGGAGGCTGAGGCATCATCAGACTTCCTGCGGGTGGAACTGTCGTCGTTGTCGTTCTGGTTGTAGATCTTCCAAGTGATGTCGTCGTCGTCGTCATCATCGTCAGAGCGATTCCTGGTGTTGTTGACATCATTTTCGACTGATTCCCAGACGTCGTCGTCGTCGTCCCTACCGCCGTCACTTGTTCCGTGGATGATGGAACCAGTCTATGGGTGACAGTTTCATCAGGCGATGACGTCATCATCGTCATAATTCTTGGCGTCTTTTGAGGCTGCGATGGAGGACGCGGCACAAAACTCGGACTTTCCGTCGTCCAATATGGCGGCATCGGCGCCGATGATGATGATGATGATGATGATGGTGTCGGTGGTGGCGTTGGCAGTGAAGGTTCCGACGGCGCCATTCTGACACGAGTAGAAAAGGGCGTGGCAAGTGTCGGCGCTGGAGATGGCGGATTCCGTTTGTCAGTTGTCAGTGCGCGTGACGTCAATTTAGACGAAATCTTCGACGAAGATTCCGAGAAAACGAGCTTCTGTTTGTCATCCATCGGCATCGTCACTGCGAGTGACGACGGTGCCAGGACCGCGTTAACAGAAGGAGTGACGGGTTGTTCGCCTCCTGAGAGACCAAAGGACGAATGAAGGTCATCTACTGACGTTGCCATTGACGACCGAGGCCGACCGGAGAACGTCAAAGGTTCTGTTCCTGATTCAGACGACAGCGCCTTCATTCTGCTCGACATCGGTTCTTCCGTCATGAGCTGTCCTGCTGCATCACGTAACTCATGATGCCGTGATTGTGTGGCTTCTGATTGGTCAGAAGACAACGGATTACGCGGATGACGTAAGCGAGGACTGACGTCATCATCTGACGATGATTCATCGCGAATTGAAAGTGACAGATCGATGGACGGTGACGTTGCCACGCAACGGTCGTCACCGGAAACGGAAGTAGAATTGGACGCTGCAGCAGCTGATGTCGGAGGCTGTGCTAAGAGGCTGAGGGAGGATGGAGTTGCCGGTTGACTGACTGATTCTAGGACTTCGTCTGAAGGTTCAGGAGACGTCGGCCGAAGAGACTTCGTGAATTCACCAAACAGCGAGAATTCCTCGAGATTCACGTCGTTCGGACGGAACTGTGAGTAGTCGGTGACGTAGTTTCGACCAGAGTTAGCGCTGCGACTGGAAACTAAAGGAGACGTCATACCGCTATTCCAGGAGCGCGTTACAGAAGTCGAGCTCTCAAACAGATCTCCAGTGACATACTTAGGACGGATATCCACTCTGCTGTTAATATTTCCTCTGACAGACGAAGCGTTCTGATCAATTCGCGAATTTCTAACTTCATCGATAACCGACTCACTGACGTTGCTCTCTGTCTTTGCAAAAGTAATAGTAGTACCGGTAGTTGTAGTAATAGCAGTAGTAGCAGTTGTTGTTGTTGTTTTGGGGGTTTGTGCATCGTCAGTCTTTGCAATGAATGTGGTTCCTGGTGTTCCTCTGGATTCTCTCGACGATTGATTCGTATGAAATGAACTCGTGTCCTTCTCTTTGACAGAAGGGGTCGCGAAAGGACTTTGCTCGGCCGACAGTCGTCGTCGGCGGATGATTCTTCCTCTGGTCGGTCGACGATCCTCCTTTCCTTCGCCGCTAAACGCAAAGGGCGTTGTCAAGGGCGTTGCCATGACAACACGATGGAAAACACTGTGGGCGGTGTCACCACTTGCCACTGGAGGAGTCGTTCGTACAGGGAAATGGCCGTCGAGACCTAATCCGTGAATCAACCTTCTCGCCTTTCTTGTCATCAGTGGTCTCAATCGGTGCTTTCTTCTGTTCAGTATCTCAGGTACTTGACGCTTTACTGTCGCGTTTGTCAGCTTTTCAATCGATTCCAACTTCTGTCGCATGTTCGAATACGTAAGACGATTTGTTTCCATAGCAACAGATGGTTTTACTCGATGCATGACGTCATTGACTTTTGCGAAAGACAAAAACGAAATTCTCTTGTAATCGTCAAACGGGTAACCTGTTCTGAGCACTTCCGCCATTTTCCCATTGGCAGACGGGTTACGTCGACCGACTGATCTGTTTCTAAACGCTGAATTTCTCTCGAGGACTCGACTTGTGTTGAATGTCGACTTCTCGCTTCCTCTGCCGAAGCCAGTCATGTCTGTCGACGAATTCGCCTCGCTCTCTGAAGCGCTGGCCGCATCTGTTGACTTTCTACCATTCGCTGGAAATCTCCTTCTTATTTGGAACTCATCACAGTTGCTCTGCTTCTGCCAAGCGCCATCTGACCGCGATAAGCTGCTGCAACTGGATGCCGACATCTCGTCCGCATTGTGATTGGCAGTTAGAGTCGTCTTCTGAGCGACTTCTTCTGCTGAATTTAGTTCTTCTGAGCTGTCGTCATCGTCGTCGTCGTCGTCGTCTAATTCGAGTATTTCAAGGTCAAGGTAGTCGTTGTCGAGTGATTTAAAGTTCGGTTTTCGCTGCGAGTTCTTCCAGGCTGAGGTAGGTCGGGAGACAGCCTTTGCTTCTTCGAGGCCAAGCGCCATTCCATCCGATTCGCCGCAGGTCCTCTGGTGGCTCAGGAGCGCCTCGTCTAAGACGACGGTTGTCATGTTTCATGCGACGATGTCATGCACCTGCCATAATTTCAGATACACTTTCGAAATATGCATGTCCGTCTAACTCTTTTATAATAGTCATTTAGAAAAAATCCTTTGATAAACTACAAATCACTGCCGCTTACTAATCAGTCGACAGCTTCACTCGGAATCAGATGATGACGACGACGACGACGAGAAGAGGTTATTAAGCCCACTGACGAGACGTTCATAATATAAGGACGAAAATTCGCTTAATCATTCGCTTGGTCATCTGAGTAAAAAGAGAACGCGTTCATCGACCGCGTTCAGTCGAATGAACTCCGCCTGCGATCGATTAACGCGAAGTCCACCGACTGAATTAGCCTCAACCGCCGCCGCCGCCGTCGTCGTCAGACATTAGGCCTTTCTAGCAGATGTTTACTACGCCGAACGCTTATCGACGAGCATTACGGACGACAGCAGAGGAGCAGGCAAGAGTGCTCACTGCTCAGTGAGCAGGTCAGCGACGCTCATGCCACTCAACTGCAATCGATGATGACGAAGGCGAGCGATCATGCATTTTCTACTGAAAGGTAGAAAGATCAAACAGCTGTCGTCAAACCAGCGCAATCATGACTTCTGTAGAGCCGCACTTTCCTCCGCCGATTGTTTAGAAATGGATGCATTTCGTTGTCAATAGAACACGGGGTGGGTGGGTCATTTAGACTTTTATGATAACTGAAAGAAAAACGGACGCGAACAGCATAACCAATCTGTTTAATACTTAGAACGGAAGGTCTGGGAAAAATAACAACTACAGTAAAGTTAGCATCCCGGGTTATCCATGGGCGAAGTAGGCGAAAAATTATATACCCCATGGGCGAAAAACAGAGAGAATAATAAACCAACACTCTATATTGACCGTCGTTATTCTCCATAACCACATTTCAGATTGGCCGACACCAGAGGTTCTTAAACAGGGGTTAAACGGGGGTTAAACGGACACCAGAGGTTCTTAAACAAGGCCCCAAAGAGTATGAGTACCCACTCATACTCTTTGGGGGCACTTGAAGGACGTTGTACGGAAATAAAGTCTGTTTAAAGACTTGCTGAATAATCCTGAAATAAAGTCTGATTTAAAGACTTCCCCCACTGCCCAACTGCATCCCCCTACTTTACATCCCTCCACTGCTAGGTTTCCAACAACTACATCCCCCCACTGACATATATAAATACTACATACATTTTTGTACTAAATTAGAAATTCTAAAGTGAAATCCAACTTTCTGGTATGTGCACAATCATCTGTGATAGATGTTTGTTGCAGTTTGTAATTATTTTCAGTTTATAACTATTTCCAATATATTGTAAACTTTTGTCCTGGGACAAGGTGCGCTGGTAAGGGGTACTTCGTTCTCTTATACTTGTTTCAGGGGTATATAATCGTAAAAGGTTAAGAACCACTGGCCTACACTCTCGCAATATGCACCCTGGTCTACCCCCCCCTAGTTCAAGCAACAGAAATCGGCGATAAAAATCACTCTATCAGTTGATAATCACTTATCCGGTATACAGCAATGTAATAATGTAGACAAATGAACAGTGGCGTAGCGTGCACTTGTGCCGCCTATGGCTCCTGGAAAAAATGCCGCCCCAATTTGCTCTTGCTATAGCTGACAAGCAAAAAAGGTCGTCGTCACTGAATTTGCCGCCCCTTCTACATTTTGCCGCCCCCTTCGCCCAGTGTGATTCCAGTTGCTCATTATATTTCAGTTCCAGTTTCAGTTCCGTTTTGCAAAACTATTTTTCAGTTTCCGTTTCGGTTTCAGTTTTGTATATTTTTCAGTTTCAGTTTCAGTTGCAGGTATTTTTCAGTTCCAGTTTTTAGTCGTTCTAATAAAAACGCAGACATAGGATGAAAGCTCTACATTTAAATACTGTAGCAACAGTAGCATTACAGTACAGCGTTTATTTGACATTTCATATTCATTTTTATTCAACTGGTTATAAGGGCACACAGCCTGAAAGTCTCTACATTACACATGTGAAGTTTAAAGTTAGTAGAAACAAAGTTATTTGTGAATGGGTTAATTTCTAACAGAGCATCATACCAGTTACATACATAACTTACGTAAATAAATTGCTTACATTAATCATTCATTTTCTTTTGGCTTCTTTCTCGCGATACTCAGCAAATGCAGCATTGTGACAACTCTCTAGATGACTTTTAACATTTGTTGAATTGCTGCCCGCAATTAACTTTCCACAGGGCGAGTTGTTAGACAGTAACAAGACATTTACTTTTTGTCGGCAATCTTATCATACTGAAAATATTCCCAAATCACACTCTCTTTTTGACGGCCACTGGTTACCTTAAAGCTCATTGTTAAAATGTTACTATAATATTTGATTAGTTGGCCTATACAACTGTCACGTCAATGCGCAGGAAACTAGACCGTCACCAGCGAAAACAAAACAATACAATAAAGTTGGAACTTGCATCGAGTCCCGATCTCTGCTAAAGTAGGTCAATCAGCAAAGCAGCGTGTACTCCGTGCAGGCCTTACAGGTTTGGTAGACGAATACCGTCAATTAAGGGGCCAAATAACTACTGTCACTGCGGGGGACGATCGGTCGAGCGAGCAGTAAACAACTGGACTATTGAGTACTGACCTACGTGTGGACAATAGATCAATAGCCAGCCTGTCATGCACACAGCTGCACTGATGTTCGCCTACCATATTCAGATTACTGAAACTGAAACGATACTGATATGACTCGATTTTTCAGTTTCAGTTGCTTATTTTCCAGTTTCAGTTTTAGTTGCAGTTTTGCGTATTTTCCAGTTCCAGTTCCCGTTAACGGATTTATTATTTATCAGTTAACGGAAATTTCAGTTTCAGTTTCAGTTAACGGGAATCACACTGCCTTCGCCTTCGCCAAAAAAACTCCTCAACAACCCTGCAAACACAAAAAAGTTCGCCTCCAAAATTTGCCGCCCCCATCATGTGTGCCGCCCATGGCTAGAGCCATAGTAGCCATTGGGACGCTACGCCTCTGCATATGACCTAATAACCGACGCAGAAATTTTAAAAAATAAGAACATTTCCAAAACATTCGCAGCACGTTATGTAGCCTATACCTTGCCATTAACGATGTTTAGCGGTGGTGCGCCCCTCTGTGTCAATTGGAGTCAAGACGGATGCGTAAACTCACAGAAACTGTTTGAATTGTCTGATACCTTTTGCATTGGAGAAATAGGCCTATAGTTATTCGAAATGACTCATGTCGGAAACAGTTCTTGAGTGTATACAGTTGTTTTAAAATTTTATTTCATTGTAGACTGTTTTAAATTTCATCCAAATCATAAATCTTTCATGTCGGCGTCATCCGCCATCATCTCTTTTCGTGTTTAATCTAGACTCTGGACTCCGGGAGTAATTTGGTTCTCTCCATCCCCATACTCGGACAGTTCTTGGTTCCCAGTGTTTAAAACTCTGGAACTCATTGCCTCAGCATGTTCTTGCAAATTCATTACAAATGTTTAGAGCAAGATTAAAACCCATCTTTTTGACATCCACCAGACTGTCACCCGTTTGTCCGGCCGGATACCCTGGATTTGACCTGGATCTTTAGTGATTTGGATTTGGGTGCCATCGGTTGATGCTGTTTATGAAAGTTGATTTAAGATTAGATTAGATTAGGGGGAAACTGACAAGGCCTGGGGAAGTCAGCTAAGGGGCTGCTGTTAGTTGATGTGGTATGCCAACATTTCCGGAGGGATTTGAAATTTCCGGGAGGGGGTGGCAATTTTCTCCCGAAAACGGCCTAGATTAAACCCTGGTCTAGCCTATCATTTAGTCGACGTAGGCCTAATCAGATGACACACAGTTTACAATTATACATTGCGCTCACTAACAACAAAGCAATGTTGACCTGGACAACTGTTTTCATGCTGTTCACCTCTGGCTTGATGTCGATGGATTGTCGCTGAATCCAGACAAGACGGAAGCCATTGTCGTCGGAACTAGATCGCGGTAACGCACGGACGGCAGGATATCATCCGTTGTCATAGGCACCCATCGCATTCCAAACGAAAAGCAACATCCGCAGTCTGGGTGTAACCATCGACGACACATTGTCATTTGATGCCCACGTTGACGCAATCTGCAAGTCAACATACTTTCACATGCGGACTCTAAGGCACATCCGTAACAGCATCGATTTTGACACAGCCACCTCAATAGCCTGTTCCGTGGTCAGCAGTAGACTCGACTACTGCAACTCTGTACTTTACAGCACCTCGAGAAAAACTTACAGAAGCTGCAACGGCTACAGAACTCACTGGCCAGGACTGTTTGTAAAGTGCGCCGAACAGAACATATTACACCGATCCTTGCTCGTCTCCATTGGCTACCAATACGATACCGCATTCAGTACAAGATCGCGCTTATCATCTTCAAGACAATGAACATTACAACAGTCCAGTTACCTGGCAGACGTCATCCAATTGCAGGAACAGTCCCGACTACTGAGATCACAAGGTGCTAATAAACTGAAACAGCGACGCGCTCACCTTTCTCTCATCGACCGTTCCTTCGCCAACGCTGCTCCGTCTGTTTGGAACAATCTACCGAAATCTGTCACTTCGGACTTAACTGTTTCGCTGATTGTTTTTAAACGCCGACTGAAAACTGTACTTTGCAGTTTGGCTTACACTGTTTAGGTCACATGACTCACCCCGCACTTATGATTCTTCACTTAGTGAATGACTTAATGTGCGTTAACAACCACGTAATAATAATAATAATAATAATAATAATAATAATAATAATAATAATCTATTCAGAATAACAGTACGACTACCCGTAGTTCAAGCGACCGTTTCGGGCGTTGCGTGGAGTTCAATCTTTGATCGGTTCTGTCTAGTTCGGCGAAGGATTGTTCTTTTTCGGAATGCCGCCCATCCATGGGCGTAAAACACGGGGCCGGGGGGACGGCAGGGACGGTCCCCGAATAATTAGTTGGCGGGGACAGAGTATCAATTATCTCCTGGGGTGGGGCCCGGCCCGATGTTTTTGAGGCCCGCCCGGCCTGTATATGGTAAAAAAATTTCATAAAAGTATAATCTGCTAACACGATATTAAATACAATATTCGTTTGTAAACTCAAAATCAAATAATTTTCATAAATTATATTTTTAAAATTATTTTCTTAGCTGTTCCTAATTAAAATTTTTATTACAGCTTAGTTGTAACTATTGTATAATTGCCAATAGAACATTAATATTTTGTTGCTGTTAGGAAAAGAGGAGGAAAAAGGCAAGACTAAACAAATATAAACTTGAATTTATTAAATAAATATTGTTAGCGCCCGGCCCGTACACAATATTATACTAATACTAAGGCCACGTAGCCCGTACAAGCACTCGTTGTACTCGTTGCACCGTTGAGACACTCGTTGTCCGTACGTCGATAGATAAAACCTCAACCATTGCTTGTTACATTGCTAGAATACATATCTACTTATATAATATATTCAGACGTGTTGTTTTAGATTATATAATATAATGCTTTTCTCTCATTTGGTAAAAAATTCTTGTCAAGACGTATTTCATGGATTTTGATGCACCAATTATCCTCCCCAAATGGGGAGATATTTATATTTCTGGGGGGTCAACTTTTAAAAAATTATTCTATCTCTCCAATGTTGACGCCAGGTTTACACCCCTGCGCCCATTAGGAATTTGCTTTAGAAATGTCGACAGAAATTATTCTCCTTCAACATCTTTTCTTTCGCGCTTCGCTGACTCGTCAATATGGCGAAAGCTTTTCTTGCGAAAAACCCGGTTTCTTAAGACTTAAGGAGTCACCGCTAGATTATGTCACGGCAGCGAACTCGTTCGTAAAATCTGAGACGATTTTCAAGACCGACATCTTCCGTCCCCACATTGACATGTCAACGTTGTCGACAGCGCCTTTGACTTTGGCCTTCGTTATAGACTACACTCGAAAATGGAAATGGCAAGTGACGTCGAACGTCGTATGAGAGGTTAGACTTTTAAAAACTAGTATGATAGCACCGTAATCTTCATATCAGCCAACTCCGTACAGTCATGAAGAGCGTGTCTTTCCATCTGTAGGAAAGACTTTTGCATATGCTAGATCGCTGCTGTCGGCATCTAAAGTGAAAAGCATTGAAGTAGCCCGATGGGGATTACATACAAGATTGTTGCAGTAACGACTCTAAATAAACTCTTTATGTGCTTGAACGTATGTATGTTTTTAGACGTGCGATAGTACTTTTCACGTTTTTTCGGGTTGGGTTGGGTTGTGTCAGCAGACAGGAACTTTAAATGGGTTGGGAAGTTGGTGGGTTGGGTTTGGGTTCAGAGAACCGACCCATGGACATTTGACAACTCTGAGACAGATAGAGAGGTAGATAGATAGGTGTATATATATATGATAGATTAGATAGGTAGATATATATATATATACATATCGATAGATAGATAGATAGATAGATAGATATATAGATAGATAGATACAATTTTTTGCAATAATAAATCATAGCAGGCTTTACACAAGATTTTGTGCAGTCACAAATTAGAAACAATTTTCTCATATGATATGTGACTGATTTATTTCAGCCGATCATGCCAAATAATGAATTTGATCTCAACAACTTGATCACAAGGATCCTCATGTAGGTTTACACACGGGTCCACGTTCCACGCTCCTCTTGGCATGCAGTGAATTTTCTTGCTTCGTGGTGATTAATATTCTCGAGTGTTGATTCGAAGAGAGACGATTAAACAGCGCGCCAGAGACCGGTCGCTGCCATGTAGGCCCTATGCCTCTCCTGCGTCGCTCAGAGTCGCTCGTAAACCATTGTCGACAAACACTTCGTTCGTCGTTTCGCAAATGTTGATCGTTGATTCGATGAGATCTTGAAGTGGTTCCCGATCTCAAACTCTTCGAATGCCTCAACACAACTGCGTCCTTCCCACAGTCTAGACTCTAGAGTCTAGCAGAGTCGAGCCAAGCCTAGGGGGCGCGACAAGCTTTGCGACCATAACTAAGTCGCAAAACTGACAATACAAAGTTCAGTTTGACCAATGTAGACGTAATTGCAAACCAATGTTCCGTTGAATTTACAATAAGCGAAACACGCGTCTTGGAATTGCCATTTAAAATTAGAGACGACCATGGGCGCAAACCTGGTCAGAAAAACGGTCGTGTGACTCGTGTCCTAATTTTTTCTCAGATGATGACCTTTTTTAACCTTTTTAATGTTTTGACTTAAAATTGCTTAAGCATGGTGATGACCTTTTTGCGTTTTTTGACTTTTGACAATAAAATAAACCATAGTTTTTGTTAATTCATAGCCAAAAAACACCCGTGTCCAGTGTTGTACGACCATAGGGACACGACCTTCCCAAAAAACACCCGTTTCAGGACACGAGGGACAAAGCCATGTTTGCGCCCCTGGAGACGACAGAGAAGTATTGGCGTAAATAGGTGAGGTTCAAATTCGAGGCGATCATATCTTCCAATGCAGAAGTGGCCAACCCTTTGCTAGAAGGGGCCATTATAAATTTTGATCAACGTGTGGAAGGCCGCATGTTTTCAATAGTAGCCTACTGTAGTGACAATAGCTGCAGTCATATAACATATAACAGGCAAAAGTTAATAATTAAACAACAGTTTAGACTTTAATGTAACTTACTATTATACTAAATTAGGCACACGAACTAAAAGTTTTGCTCGTAACTCAATATTGTATACATAAATAGGATCAATAAAATATTTATGTAAAAAGATCTATGCGGGCCGCCAATTATCTGCCACCGCCAATTAGCTGCCAGCGGGCCGCGGGCCGGCAGCCCATTTTCTAAACTTTCGATTATAAATTACCGAAATTGACTTGTAGGCAGTGTTTTATCCAGACTCCAGGTCTCTGGAGGGGGAATTGACTTGGCTGGAGGGAAAGACATTTTATGCAAAAATTTGTGTCATGCTGGGATTTTTGTGTGTGGGGTCGTCCATAAATGACGTAACGCGATTTTTTGACCCCCTCTCCTACGTAACGCGAGGTAACAAAAAGCGTGTTCAATCTATCTGTAATGTAACAACGTTTATTCAGTGTTTAATTTGTGGACCTATATGATTATGATTGTCCGCATCGTAGTATGTCATCTTAGGGAAAGCGTTGGTGTTGTGAGAATAGTCTCCCGTTATTTTAATTAAATATTAACTGTAGCATTTACTTGTTAAATAATGTGGTCCGCGAGCTAAGCTGGGAACATAATAGGGGTCCGCAATCCAAAAAGTTTGGGAACCTCTGCCTTGGACCGTGCCGCCCCGAGGCATTTGCCTCATGGTCGCAACGCCCCTGCATATCATCATCATCATCATCATCATCATCATCATCATCATCATCATCGTCGTCGTCGTCACCACCACCACCATAATCTTATTATTATTACTACTTAGATATAAGACAACTGTTTTTAGTTATCTTCTAATTAAATTGGATTTCAAAATTATTAAGAACTCTTACAAATTAAGTGTTTATTAGAATAATTAAATAAATAAATTCTATAGACACAAGATATTAATGTAGAAACGATGCACTCATGTCCTCTTGCTTTCTACTTATGACGATTATCAGAAAAACAAGATCTTGCTTCCTTACACTTTCAAAGTTTATACCTACTTATTAATTTATGTAGCACCTTCATATAAACAGCTACAAACAACAACCAGCATAATTCTAACCCAAAGACTAATTGCTCTACAAGAGAAACAACAGCTAGATGCAATCTTTTATACCAAGAAAAACTTATAGAAAATAATTCTGTTACAGATAACTAACCTCTACTGTCACAGGTAGTAGATTGGCTTTAATATTGGTCTATTTTATATAATAATTATGATGTAACTTCAAAAATTCAATCTCATAAAAGCAAAGCTATGTTAGTTAAGGGTCTGTCTTTTAATTACATCAACAAAATAGGGGGAGGAGAGGTTTGAAAAAGTTTTACAGTTGCTGACAGGGGGAGGGAGGGGTCAAGAGAAGTTGATGTCAACAATTTCATTTTTTTACAAATGATAAAAAATAGGAAATTTCATGGAATACCATTTATTACAATGGAAAAAAGCCTGACAAGCAAAAAACAAGGTCATCGCCACCACATTATGACATTTTATGAACAAAAGAAAGGGGAAAATGGTCATCACCACAAAAATAATAACCTAAACTTTTTAGGGAGACCCATCACTGATCTTAGTTGGGGGGTCAAAAGTTTTCGACATAATTATAAGGGGGAGGTCACTGAAAGTTGAAAGTTTTTGACAAGAGGAGGGGGTCAAAAATTGCCCAAAAATTGTTGACACAATTAATGGACAGCCTCTAAGGTGATGATCTGTAAAATCTAGACTTACAAAGTTATGGTTTTAGTGACAAAATGAAAGCATCATTTTTATTTATAATTATAATTACAGAGTATAAAGCATTCTCAGTAGAATAGACAAATCTGAATAAAAAATATCATGAAAAACAAATCTTGTACTAAATTGATAGTCCAATGAAGTAACAGCAATGTACAATCATGAGGCCAGATTCATGTAGAACCTTTGAAACCTTTAACGTCGTGGTGGTGCAACTTGTGGTTTACTCTGGAACTGGTTCTGGTTGCCACGATGACTAGGAAGCTCAGTATCATCATCGTCGTCGTCGTCATCATCATCATCATCATCATCTTCATCTGTGACTTCATCATCATCATCATCATCGTCATCATCCTAAATAACAATAAATGCAATTAAATAGAAAATTATTACTTTTACGTCTAAAAACTATTGGATTTGACATAATTCTGCAGTTAAGGCAATTGTATTGATATAATTGGCATCATAAAAACATGCCACAACACCTCTTCTAATCTTGCATATAACATATAAATAGTTGCTTTATTTTTACATGTCATTGACACAGGGCCGGATTAAGGTCCGAGTGGGCCTGGGGCTGAGAAGTTAAAAAAGGTCATCGCTTCCATAATTTGAAAATTGCTCCTTGTAAAATTTCCCGCCGCCTTCACTGAAAATCTCCGACAAGCCAAAAAAAGGTCGTCGCTTAAAAAACGGTGGGCCTATTTTTATGGTGGGCCTGGGGCTTCAACCCCCTAAGTCCCCGACTTAATAAGGCCCTGCATCGACACATTTAATTTCCTCCTAATGTCACTTCAGTCTACAAATACCTGTTGATTCCATAATTGAATCTTCTATCTTGAGGAAGGTACTTAGATTTCCATACCTGTACTTTCCAACTTAGCAGCAGGTTTGTGCTATATTTTGTGTACTCATATATCTGCTCATAATAAATATAAAAAATTCTGCTCATAACTTTCATATTCTAATTTTTCAGTACTTATAAGTTCAGTGTCCTTAACCAGAGCATAGTAACAATGATAATAATAATACTAGTCTGGATGGTATGCTGAAGAACATCACTTCTAAAGATCCTATCAGCTTAATTCAATCAAGGCTATCACTGGTATGACATATAAATCTGCATGATGCACTTAAAAACCTGGGTTGTTTGTGAATATAGAGAAGATGGATTGGTAGAATTAAGGGTGCTGTTTCTTGTTCCACGTTCTTGTTTTGGTTGTTGTTGTTGTTGTCTGACACCATTTGAATTTGCAACAAAGTTTGAAGTAACGCCGCGACTGCTCTTATCAGGCAGAGCATTAGTAACATTCATCTGGCGCTGAGTGTCCTGTCGCGTCTGTATCATCATTGGACGCAGGGAGTTGTGGAACTCCTAACAACAATGAAAACCCTCAAGATTTCATCTTCCAGCTTTTATTCAAAGAAAATTTTTATATCAGAAACTGATTTAATTTTGCCAACCAAAGTCAAACATTCCAATTATAAAGAAAAGCTAGGTTCACCAGATTCATGACATGACCAGACCCCTCCCCAATTGAATAGCAAAAATTTTGGGGAGGGAGGGAATACTTTCTCCTTCACTGCTTTATATGAAAAATCAAACAATGATGTCGACAAATGACATTGATGAACAAAATGGTCTTCACTAAATCTTGTATCTTTTCATTGATCTTTTATCCGATAATCTCTTCTGGTGATCATCTTAAACAATGCTCCATTTGCGCCTGACTTTTCACTTTTGCAGGGTGGTGGACACGAGAAAAATAAAATTTGTCAGACTTCCAGTAAACTTATTACTTTCCAAAGAACTGCTTTCACTTGCACCCAGTGAAAGGAGATTATTACACATTTTGAATATAACATACATTTATCAGGTAAACTGTTCTTTACACACACACAGATCAAGACAATATATGTCTCATCGTTTCTTCTCTCCTATTTGCAAGACACCACAAGCAAACATATACAGGACAGGAAGTCAGCAGAGTGGGAATAGCAGAGCATGGAGATTCAAAGGTTGAGGATTCAATATCTGATATTTGCAGAAGCCATAAAGTTGACTCAGCCTTCACTAGCCACAGGATAGTGACTAAACGACAAACAGAAAAAGTCAAATCAAACAGGCACCAGCCGCACCACTACACAATACAATGAAACAGAAATCAGAAATCAGCGCTACCCTATGAGCCCTACTTTTGGGTATGCGCTGGGAAGGACTTTGACTGGACAAGCATACACAGACATCAACAGTGCTACAGGAAAGATAGCACAGCATAGACTATTGTTCCACAGGCAGTCACATAAATATAAGCTGTTTCACTTGTCCTGTCCTTAAAATCTCTTCCTCGGTCTATTGACCTCAGTTGACTTACTGTCGTTACAGTGAACTTAGTGAATATTAACTCTTGAATGACAGCTAAAGTCTAATGGCAACCACAAATGGCAACAAGAGAGTTAATCGAATAATTATCTACTTACCTCCAAGTCATCATCTTCATGCATGCCTGTCAAACTTTGAAAGCTCTGAGAGAAAAGTTCTAAAGCTTTTGAATGAAAAGCCAGCTGAATGACAACAAATTCACTCATCACTTGCTAAAGAAACAAAAATTGACACCAAATGAGTAGATAGGAGATAAGTGAATACAACAAAACAGCACAAAGGCCATTTGCAACACCTGCTTAACTACTTTGCTTTCTTAACCGATGCCCAATTGTAGTTTAGGCTACACTTTAAATGAACCACTGTGAATCGTTTCACTTATGGTAATAGAAATGACGTCACTGACCAGCTTAAGAAGTAAATTGGAAAATTACAAATTCTAAATGAATTTTAAAAAAT
Source organism: Metaphire vulgaris (assembly GCA_018105865.1). NCBI lineage: Eukaryota > Metazoa > Annelida > Clitellata > Crassiclitellata > Megascolecidae > Metaphire > Metaphire vulgaris. The sequence continues at coordinate 5,149,644 of CM030859.1, read as the reverse complement.
ACCAGCTGTTTGCATGTTCTAAAGTAAACAGCTTTCAATAGAACTAGGCAATGACCGGATGGGTATATTCCACCGTATATTGGATTCAGATATTTTTGGTCAACATTTGCCAGATCTGGATCCAAAGCAAATATTACCGCACAGGATTAGAATGACCCTAACTTACTATTTACTAAAGTTACCAGTTACCAGTAGTTGCTTAATACGGTATGCACCGTATGCAGCCTCAACTTTCTTTGTGTGACGTTGTTTCGGTTAAATTTAAATTTTGCGGGTGTGTTAGTTAACTTAAGTTAATTTGCACTTTAATAAAACATGAAATATGACAGTAATATTCGAATTTGGCAGTTTCATGACATAAGTATTTGGCGAATGCGGATACTGCCGAATGCCACACTAACCGGCCGGTTTCTGGTCATTCCCTAAATACAACACAGACAGTCCTGAGCATGGCTTTGTACTTGAGTTTGTAATTGGCTGTCCTAGGACTGAGCAGTGGATGACCAAATCAAATGTTCAGCCTAAACTTAGACAAATTAGTAGTAATTTGAAGCTGTAAGGGTACCAGATAAACGGAGGTCTAGAAAAAGCAATGGCAAATTACCCTAGATTCATGGCATAAACCACCTGAGTGGTTTTGATTTGCCATCCACAGGATATCAGCAACTGCTCAAAGCTGTGATTTCAATATGGTTTGACCTTAAACTTTTTAATGTTTTAATTATTGACTAAACATCACGTGTTAGACTGACCTGAAAACAACTGAATCAGAAAGTTATCGAAACGCCTTTGACTTTGGCAGACGCCATGCGTACGACGCTATATAAATTGTCTAGATAAAAATAATAATGAATGAAAAGCACTACCTTGATATCCTTCAACTTCTTTTTCTCAAATGAATCCATCTCTTGTTCAACATCCTGTTGAGCCTTTGTAGCTTCAAGTGCAGCTTTTTGCAGTTCAGTCTGAGCCTGTCTCATAATAAATATATAGTAATGAATCTCACAAGAAACAAACAATGTAACTCCATCAAATCCGTTAGGTCAGTTAGGAATTTAATGCTGCCTTAAATGCTTCAAATTATATAATCTGCAATCAACACAACGTAGGACTAAATCAGTTCCAGTGTTAATTGAAGATTGAAGTAATAATTCTAAAGTTCTAAAGAGGCACATTTTATGAGTGCTGTGAAAGCTGAAATATAAAAGAAATATCAAAGGTGCAAATGTTTGCATAATGGTGAGCTGCTGGTTCATCAACAGCAAAGTCTTCTTTCAAATCAATCATATGATGAATTTTCTCATTTTACCTGTGTCTGATATACAATTAAGGTTCACTGCAAAACAAAAAATTGTAAAAATCATTTGTAGCTATTATTTTACTAAGCCAACTTATCAATGAAACAAAATAATGATACCACCACCACCACCACCACCACCACCACCACCACCACCACCACCACCACCACCACCACCACCACCACCACCACCACCACCACCACCACCACCACCACCACCACCACCACTGCCACCACCACCACCACCACCACCACCACCACCACCACCACTATCGTTGCTTTCTGCCAGCTCATTAGCGACAATAGCTAGACACAAAACTTTTCCATTTATCTTTTTCCTTTGTTAATCTCATTCCATCTGTTATTGTCATTTAATATCTTTCGAAGTCTTCTTTGATGTTATCTATCCACTTTTTCCTGGGTCTTCCTCTTCCTCTTTTGCCTTCTTTGTATGTGTAGAATGCTTTACATGGGGGTCTGTTGCTTTTCATTCTATTTACGTGTCCATACCATCTAAGTCTTTTTGTTCTGATTTTATCTAATGATAGAATGGCATGACATAAATGAATTTCTGTCTCTTGTGCCTACTTGGCAGTGTGCAACCGGTTCCTGTCAGAACATCAAATTTAAGCAACGTTTGAACACGATTAGTATTTGGATGGGTGACCATCCTGGGATCTAGTCATGGTGCCGGTGACCAACCAAGCAGTTTGTTGCTGAGACATTGATAAATTGGTAGCAGTGTTAAGCTGCGAAGGAAAAACGCGGGTTTAGAGAAAGCAATGGCAACTACTCTAGATTTATGGCGTAAGCCACCTTCATCGCTGCTTGCCTCAGAAACAAGCAATCAGCACCGGACCCTATGCTCGGTCGAGTACGGGACTACCTTTGCCTTTTATAATAGAAAGACAAGAAATAAGAATTAACTAATAAATAAGAAACTGAATGAAAAATAAATGTCAAAATGAAAGACATAGACAAGGATACAATTTGGCGAGAGTCACGAGGATTTCTCTCCATAAGTCGATCAAGCGTTCTTTTCTGTCTCATTTCTTTCTCGTGAGCAGTAAACGCCGTTTTAATTCGTTCCTGGAGAGCAAACTTTAAACTTAGACTCAATCCAACCAGTTAATTATTATGAGTCAGACTCAACTTCAGTCAATCATCAATTTAATTAAAGAATTGTCTTTATATTGTCTTTAAATTGTCTTACAATCAGTGCAACCAGCCTCTTTTTGATTCATGACTCTATGAATAATGAAAGACATATTAAGAGGTTCATTGTGCCTGTGGAAGTATTGAAATAAATCATGGTTAAGGTGCAGGTATGGATTGTTGGGCTGCAGGGAGCAGAAACAAAGAAATACAAATATTGAGGAAAATAGCATCAAAATACTCAAAACACTTGAAATGTGGACATTGAAATGGAAAAGATCAGCTGGTGCAGAGAGAGCACCACAAATGATAATGATCAATGCACAAATGTTGCCCAATAATCTAAATCAGTGTCTCGCAAACTTTTTACCTCGCGGCACACTAAACAGAACAAATTTTTTTCACGGCACATTCTTCATAAAATTACAAAACCAACCAACAATTTATTAAATTGAGTGTTCTTTATTAAGGAACTGCTGGGTCTGCAGTCACATATAATGATATGTAGATGTAACAAAAAAGAAAGTAACGTTCATAGACTGTAGATTCTCGCCGTTGTTTTCCTTAGTGTCGTTTTCACCTTGCATTTTCTCAGATCTTGCCAAAAATTTATCCATTTCAAATTTCAGGGCTAAATCTCGGTAAAAGCATCAAATTCAACTGTTACTATACTTATAGTTACCCTACTATTGCAACATCTCAACACATGCAATGTAATAATTTCAAAACGGTAATTGGGTCAAATGTGGCTCAGACGCTGTTGTTTTTACATTGTAATCGAAGGACGGTGACGCCAACGAAAGACGTTAATTTCTGGCAGTTGTATCGTTGCTGCTGCAACGTTATATAAAAAATGGATGTCCGATATATTGTATTGTAGGTTGTGCCGCATAATGAGGTTCTATATATGACGCCATTTTTACACTTGCTCATCCGGCAAAATTTTTAGAAGGGAACAAAAAAATTAAAATAATAGTAAAATTGCCCAATTCTTTCTCAACAGCTGGAAATCTAGCCACACTAGTGTGCCGGGACACTGATCTAAATTGTTAAATGGCCAATGGCCAATGGCCAATAATCAGCGCACCTCTAACATCTGTGCACATATCAAGGGCCAGCCTTATGGGTTCCATGATGAATAATACTGCCACCCTACTCTCTCCAGGCTAGATGTTATAAAGTAGTCAGAAATCTATTATCATTTATCAATATTCTAAAGTAACATACAAACAACTAAAATCAGAAAAACAGGATAATACCTTGGACTGTTTACAAGACTTTCCATAAGCTGTCAGAGGACTTATCACTTTTGCTTCAATTCTCTGCACCTGTGTAAAAATACAAGGCTTATGATAAACTATCTTTAAGCATAAGTCAAATACACTTGAGTTACCCTCTTGACTACTATGCACAGTGAATTTGCTGTTGCAAACTATGCTTTGGTCCAATAGCATGCATTATAAATTGAAATCTATAAAAGAAAGCAAGTAGTCAAAATTCAAAATTCTCTGTCTACTTTCAATTCAACTCTGACTGTAGCCTCATTACGTCAACGTTGTACTTCTATGGGCAATAGCAAATTGAAATACCTAATCTTTCTACTTTGTTCATCACAATAATATGCTTAAAATACTGACATGCAAAATGCTTTCTTCTTCTGATGCTAAATGAAAAAAATTCTCTCCCGATATCAACTAATGTCAAATGACACATTGTTGAAAATAAAAGCACAGGAAGACTAAAATTAAGCAACATTAAGAGAGAAACTAAAAATAAAAAGGAAACCCCTAACAAAATTAATTAACACCAGAAAAACAGAAAAAGGTAACAATGAAAGCAAACCAAGATGAAATTATCAAACTATCAGAACAAGGGTGAACACAGTTTCTATTATGGCAGTGTTCTTTAAAAGAGATTTATTGATTCTTAAAAATTTAAATCAGTTTCGTTTCTCTGTTTTCTTAGCTGAATAATTGCTCTAAAGGTCCAGAAGTGGTGCTGGCAATTAGAGTTAGGTGGTCTAAAATTAGTAAAAGTCCCATGCCCAATTTCGAACATTGCAGCCGGCACTGACCTCCGGTATCTTAGGCATACAGCGATACGGGTGGCATACATCATTAACTTGCCAACCAAAAGTCTAGGCCCGCACTTTACTTTGCAACTGAATGCTGCTCCTCATTTTATGTTGCAACCGCCCTCTAGTGAGTAAGGCTGAGTCGGCAGTTGTGGCTGTGTCTTTTATAGAAAAACATTAAGGTCGACTCAGCAGGTCTGAGATTAGACAATCAAAATTTGTCACAACCTAGAGAACTCTGGTTCATTATTATTATTATTATTATTATTATTATTATTATTATTATTATTATTATTAATGTACTGTGATTAACGTGGTTACTCATTCAGCCGAACTGCATGAACACATTACAATGCTACAGATAACTCGTGCAGAATAGCCATGTTCTAAGTCTCTTCCTAAAGGCATCTAAAGTCGGAGAGAGCTGTATAGATGGAGGTAGACAGTTCCATGCCCGTGCCGCTGCCACGGGAAATGATCGATCCCCAACAGTGCGCAGTCTGGTCCTCGGGACAACCAGTAAGGCAGATCCAGATGATCTCAGGCGTTGTCGGCCCGCTTGATCCGCCACTCGTGAGAACTCTGATGAAAGATACTCAGGACCGGCACCGTTCACTGGCGTTCAGACAATGGAAGGTCAACGTTGCCAGCTTGAAGTGGATCCGCTCTGGTACGGACGGACTTAATGCAGGTCGTGGAGCAGCAAGTAAAGTGTTCTCCTAATGAGGCATGGCAGATCACCCGCGCTGTGGCGTGCAGAATGGACTGAAGACGGCTGAGTAGGCATTTCTGTAGCCCGGCAAGAGTTGCATTGCCAAAGTCTAATTTTGTCAACACCAGTGTGGAGACCAGTGTTTTAAGAACATTGGTGGACACTGATCGACGAATACTCTTGATCAGTCCCAGGGCTTTGAAGCACCCTGCCACTACATTTGCTACATGTAGTTTCATTGATGCTGTACTATCAAGATATATTCCTAGATTCCGCACAATCGTCACTGGTTGCACCTCGATCCCATCAATGCATATACAGGACATCGGTATCAAGTGTTTCTGCCTCTCTGCAGCCATCCAGAGCACCTCCGTCTTGGCAGAGTTGAGCTGCAGCCGGTGTGACTTCAACCACCTACTTACCTCGACTAAACACATCGTAATATGTTGCTGGAGAAGCAACTGGATCGCCACAGAGGGAGTGCTTCCATAGACTTGCGTGTCGTCCGCATAAAGGTGAGTTTGCAGCCCAAACCGCTGAGCGATGCGCACAATGTCAGCAATATAGAGTATGAAGAGGATGGGTCCTAGGATGGAGCCCTGAGGAACTCCTCGCAATACTCGTGTCGGTGACGTGGTAGAACTGGCACTGCGCACATACTGCATTCGGTTCTCAAGGTATGAGGAGAACCACTGAAGCACAGAGCCACTCATTATAGCACTACTCATATGTTTATCTTAATGGCTTAGTTGTTTTAAAAATCAGCTTTCCACAACGTAAACCAACTGAACTCAAGATTAAAATGAGTATGATGATGAGTTATTCATACCTTGGACATGACTGCATCAGTGATCAAAGTTATTCATAGCATGAACATTAAAGCAACCAGATTTACTGTTATCTTTATTCTTCTATCATAATGCATCTCTTGCTGAAGTGTTGTTTGTATGGTGATCATACCTCTGTATTTCTGTAATCTTCAATGACTGCCATATGATTAACGAATTCTCTAAGGGCAGTCTGAGTAGTGGCATTGTGGGTCTCGTTCTGTGCATAGTCACGTACAGCCTTTGCAATCTGGTCACCTGTCATTTACAACAACAACAATGCATTCAGGTAATCTCACTGCAGGTAAAACACAAAAGAATTATGATTTACACCTTCATATCTTCATCACTTATTGAAAGAAGCATTTTTATTAAAGAACTTTCACATCTTTTGATCTCTGCCCAGAAATTGTCAACTATTACGACAATAAGCAGTTAGGCATCAGAAAGAGCATTTAGTCACAGAACATTTAGCTCTGAAAAATTACCTGCTGACCTGGATGCAAACCTACATGGACATTAATATTTCCTATTTCCTTTATTAACTGAGCCTGAGGGTGCAAGTGTATGCATATATGTGTGTGATTCCATAAAAGACACAACCACAATCCAAATATGAACTTGATTATAAAATATCACCACATAATTCTTCAAGATATCTTTTAGAGGCTAAGATAGACTCAATACTTCTTGTATTTAATCATTAAAACCTTTCTAAAGCTGTTCATTGTTTACCTAAGCATAAGTCTAATGTAATTAATGCAACAAAAGTCTATGTAGCACACATTAAAGAGTGTTGCAGGCTCAGCAATTATGCTTTCAATTGCAAATAAAAATATTTTACTGAATTAATAAATTCAGTCCACTACCGGTAAGTTATAAGCCTTCAATGAGTGAAAATTATCTATATTTTTCATTTAATATCTAACCACCATATTAGACTCAGTTGACCATGGCACCGTATGAACAGCCTATCCTATTCACTCTGATGGCAGATGGTAATAATTGCCCGTTGATGTTACTGGTCATAGTGTGGACATATCAAATGTATGCCTACCTCAACAGCAGACAAACCGGCCATCATATATCCTGTCCTTCATCATCATCATCGTCATCGTCGTCGTCGTCATCATCATCATCATTTTCTTCACTTTCTGCCTGCATGGTGGCAATAGTTACAGTAGATACGAAACATTTCCACTTCGCTCGATCTTGGAAACATTTCCACTTTGCTCGATCTTGCGCTAATCTGTATCCTTCAACAATCGACATGTTCTTTGCTTTCAGACCTTCCTTGATGTTATCCATCCATCTTTGTCTCGGTCTTCCTGTCCCTCTGTCTCCTTCTATATTCAGTCCTTGCTCACTGTCAAAGCTCATAGACACTCAACCAGGTCTTCAGATGCAACAACTCTGCAGTTTCCGTGCATTTGCAGCATTCTTGATAAGTGAACATTTTCAGTGGCTGGACTGGGAATATGGAATTCACTTTCAGCATTGGTCCACTCTGCTGAGTCTCTTATGACATTTAATCAAGGCCCAAAATGTACCTGTTCTCTATTGCTTTAAACTCTGCAGACCATATGCATTCCATACTGCTATTAGAATCAATTTAAAATCAGAAAAGAATCACTGATGAGACATTTAAGAAATCATTGAAAAACGATTAAATAGTTCTCAATAGTTAACTAAGATGTTTTTGCCTTTGTTTCTGAGTTTGCCAAGTGCACGAGCATATCCACCAACACCGTCGCAGATTTCGCCAAAATGATGTTCCACCAAAGCTATGCGATCCTGAATGACTTTGCTCGGATTACCACTAAAATGTTAACAAAAGCTTAACAAAAATAACACACATTCAAGAAAAGGACCGCAGTCATTGTGACGTGTGGTACTGACAGTTCCTAGGCCATGCCTCCCAGCCAATGGATGAACTTTGTAGAGATGCTTAGTTGTAGTTCAACAAAGTATAGAGGAGTCTCTCTGGATGTTGACTAGAATACATCTACTTCAAACCTAGTGTGTTCTTGATTCAATATAAGATCGTTAGCTAGGCATTAGCATAACGACAGTCATCTAGGGTTGCCAACCGTCCTTTATTTCAAAGGACAGTCCTTTAATGCACCTCTGAGTCCTTGTCCTTTATCGCTTTTATAAAGGACCATGGTTTGTCCTTTATTTCAAAAATCAAGTCATGAAACCACACATTTCAATTGAAATTTCCTTTTTTTGCTTGTCACCCCATTTCAGAAGGGAGATGACCATTATTGCTTGACATCGTATTTCAGAAGGGAGCTGACCTTTTTTTGCTTGTCACCGCACTTCCACTTCAGAAGGAAGTTAACCCTTTTCCCCACACTGGGTGACACCAAGGTTTTTCCGCACCGGGTGTCCTTTATTGCACTTTTTTAAAGTTGGCAACCCTACAGTCATCATCATCATCATTGAATTTCTATAGTGTCATTTTAGTAATGATCTTGACATCAGTGGATGGTCGCTCCTTGATTTGAATTGTAATCCTTATTGTCGAATCCAATAAGCCAATCTGCAGTAAGTCAAATAACCGATTGACTTTCAGGGCTTTAAGACAAACCACAGTCACGCAATAAGAACAGCCTCGTGGCTAAATTCAACCCAGAGGCGTAGCGATGGTATCCAGCGCCCGGGGGCAAGGTGTACTGTTGGCGCCCCCACAACAACACAAAATCCGTCAAACTGTTGATACGCAAAAACGGTCATCGCCTACGTTCTCTCGGCGCCCCCTCAACTATCTACGGCGCCCCTCTCGCTGTGCTCCTGACGAGTAAATAAAAGGTAGTCGCAATTGCTTATTGTTTATTTAACTAACCCCCAAAACCCGATTTTTGCGCCCACTCACAACGGCGCCCCGGGGCATACGCCCCTGCCCCTCGCCACGCCTCTGATGTAACCTCAATGCTTGTGAAAGAGGGTCACTACATAGGAGTAACCAAGGACGCCACGATCGCCGTGTTTCGCCCTTAAAAGTCGCATTCTACGTACCCTTGCAGCGTCTGAGATCCCGACTGATTCATTGCGGATGAACACGTTCTATCAAAAACAAAATTATAAATCCACAAAATACAGAATTATGTTTAGAAATTTCAGTTCTAAAGAACAGAGACAGTCTCAGCGAAGAACGGCGTTTCCAGCATAGATTATAATTATATATAGGCCTAAATGTATAATTAAAATCTATGGTTTTCAGGAACATCCAAAAACGCCTCAAACGGCAATGCTTATGTCATGTTATTTTTGAGTTGTTGACCCCTTGTCACAACCTGTCACAAATCTCGGCACCCCCAAAGCATCGTCCATAAATTACATCACACAGGTTTTCTATTTAATAAATTCGAGAGTTTCGTTCAATTTCAGCAGCGAAACATAGGCATAGCTAGGGTTGTAACTTTTCCGGAAAAGTAGAATGCCCGGAATTTCCTGAAAATTTCCGGAAAAATGCAACCGGAAGCGCCGCGTGCATGTCCGTAAAACATCATATAGCGCTACAATCCTGACAGTTGTTAACAAATGCCCAACAAATGAATAGTAATAAATAGTAATAATGATAATAAAAATAAAGTAAGTAAAGTAAAATCTCGTGGATTTCTATAGCGCCTTGGAAAACAGCACAACAGTAGCTGCTTATTCTTAGGTGCTCAGCCTCTCTTAAAATAGCTATAGGAAAGGTGTGGGATCAGCCAGGCAATAGTCAATATCCGAAGGGCAGTGAGGCTAGGTTGTTACAGCTATGGAGGAAATGATTTAAGAAACAGGAAGGATTTAAGCTGAAGACTTGAGGAGATAGTGCAGGAATTATAGGAAACGAGCACTCAGATTTTATTGTTTGAAAGTGTCCAAGTGTGCGAAGGGAAGCTGGGATCGAGTTCCAGAGTTCAGGTGCAGCGTATGAGAAGGCACGGTTGCAGTGGCGGCTCTAATTTTCAGGATGACTGATTTAATCATGGGGGCCAACCATTTGTTGTTTAATGTATGTAGCATTAAGAGTGAGGCTCTCAATAGGGGGGGCGATGATGACCGTGTGGGATGATTGATTTAGCGGGCGTGACAGAGTGAGATGAGATGACGAACGACAGTGATCTAAGGTAGACAGGTTTTGATGACTGAAGTGAGCTAAATAGTAGTAATAGTAATAAATAATAGTACAAAATAATAATAAACAGTAATAATAATAATAAACTTTTCCAGAAAAATTATTCCGGAAAAGTGCCGTTATTTTCCGGAAATTTACGGAATAATTCCCGAGCTCACATCCCTAAGCATAGCTTGAACAATAAGAATTTGTGACCTCTTGCTGCTGCTATAGTAATGTAAAGTGGCATTTGTTACTCGGCGCAGCCCTAGTCCCAAAGCATGTTCAGTGCCATGATTGAATTTTTCAGCAATGCATTACAGAACATTTGTCTATGTCAACAAACATCTGCAAGGCCAATGGTCGAACCATAGAACTGCATGAAGACTTTCTTGACGTTAAAAATTAAGGCAGATTTTGCTTCTTCAAATAATTCTGTTTTTCTAATAATCTAAAAGACTTTTAAGCATAAAATGAAGCAGTTCCAATAGGAATAGGTAATAGGTCAGAATAGATTTTCAGACTTTTAAAATTATATTTTATAATGAAATGCCTCCTAAGGGGCCATTGCATAATTACGTAATGCAGGAGGGTGAGGTCCTTGAAAACATTACGTATGATTACAAGACGTGTCGTGGGTGTTAGCTTAGCGTTATCAGGAAGAGCTACAGCTAGAGGTCTAGCAAAATAGATTTTGTTTAATGTATCTGGGCAGTGTATTGGTTATTATTCAATTTTTTTTGTTTTGCACTTTAAACTATAAAAAATTAAGCAATTTGTAAAAATTAAGCAATTTGTAAAAACAGGGTGGATGGGTGGGTGATAAAATGCCATTTCCAGCATTACTGAGATGGGTCTATTTGGCAACGTTACTAATCATGACAACCATTTGTTGTTTAATGTATGTGGATGGGTGGGTGATAAAATGCCATTTCCAGCATTACACAAATACACAATTATACATTGACCCTTAATCTGGTTATAAAATAATATGTTGGCACAGCTAACTGACAAATTATAATGGCAAATCTTGATACAGCAATGATTTTCAAACAGCAGATTGCCAGAAATCAAAACATATCTTCTTGGTATAATAAAGCACAGGCATCAATCAATGAATGCATGGCAGTGTGAAGAATGACAAAATGCAGTGTAACTGGATATACCTTAAGCAGCTAAAAAGTAGCAAGAAAATTACAAGTACTAAAAATTATACACAAGTCTTTCAGTTTCCTCCATCACACGTTTATGGAAAGCTAAGCCAGCAAAAATGTCTATTATATTTTTGTAATACTAAATATTCAGAGAGTACTATATTTACAACAACTAAATAGGCTTACAATTTTAAATTTGGGCAAAAGTACTGTACAACAAAAAACAAAATGAGGCAAAAATTGAGTTCCAAATTATCACAGAGAATAGACCATTATTCAGGTTAAAATTAGCTTGAATAATATTAAAATATCTGCTTTAAACTTCAATAAATTCCAAAATGTTTGGGAATAGAGCAACTCAAGATCAATAGCATACCTATGGTACAGCAAAGTAGGGCAGATGCCCTTGTGTCACTAGGACACTGTAGCTAGAGTATTTGGTGCCCAGGGTAAGGTCTAAATTTTTTGTCCCAACAGTCTAAAAACTGGCAATGACTTTTTTGCTATCAGACTTTTCACGATGGTGGAGTTAAGTAGTGTAGAAAACTGGTGACCTTTTCTGCTTGTCATACTGGCAATACCTTCGACGGGCGTTTAACTTGTTACAACCATGGTCTCTGGTCCCCCCAGACGGCACCTGGGGCAGCTTGCCCCTAGCTATGGCTCTGTAGAAGGAGGCACCAAAAACTGATCTTGTAGCAAAGAAAAGGAGAAACTGAGTCAACTGACTGAGCATATCACAGATCAGCTTGCATCAGCAAAAACAAGAAAAGTGAATTTGAAGTTTTAATCTTGTGTCAATAAAATGTCATGATTTGTTAATTAGAGATTTGTTACCCTGCTTAATTGAATTTCTTAAACAGCTGCCCTGGGCATCAAATACCCCATGTAAGTCTTGGCTCAGGCTCTTTCTGTTTTTGCAAGTAGCAGTTAAATTTCTAAGCTGCCAGCTGAACTCAGCGGCAAATTACAAGAAACTTTAAAAAACCAAACAAACAAATTCACTCAGTTGCAGTTCATTTGAGTGTTGGCATTTTAGTCAATGATGCAACTGATAGTCTCCACTCATGTCAAACTTAGCACCAATCCAAATTGCACAGCTCATTTTCAAAAGAGCAAAATACTCTAAAACAATAAACTATCCAATCCAAAGGGGCCAATGACTGACATGCAAATGTAAAATCAATAACAAGTGCATTGAATGCCTTTCAAAATAAATGCTTCTTCTCATCAACACAGTCCAATAATAGTTAAGAATTGACAAAAAATAGCACGTGGAGGTTTCTGACTCTCATATTCTCAACTCCACTCTAAATATTGAAAGAAATTGATATCGACCAACAATGCTGCCAAACCCTGCAGTTTTAAACATTCTACGAGTGTGTAAATTGCCACTGGGCATAACATCATTCCGACTGGTCTTTGTGTCACCAACAAGGACCAGAATAAGACAAACCACATGACTAAACTTCAAGCAAACTTCAAAACTATTACAAGTCTACTTTTGAACCAACACTCAGTGGAATGGCTTTTAGTTCGGTCCTCATGCAAAGAAATTCCCCAAGAACCGTCATAATAATTACACAGACTACGGCAGTCAGCCACCAGGAGGCAGACTCAGGAAAGTGGCCGTTAACAAAACAGCAAACTATGACGTGAATGATGTAAACTGTCCCGGAAAAGTCCCAGCACTGCTTGGTTCGCTGGACAACATACCACAAGCCAAGACCACTGAAAATAAAATCTGCAACATTTTAACATATATTCAGTAGAATTTGAAGAACATGATTTAGAATAAGTGAAGAAATTTGTAATATCAAAGTTTATGAAACAGATATAAATTACAACAGAAAAGCATAGAAGTTAAATTATTTATCAAAGTCACAATTATAATGCATGAATTATAAAAAATCTGAAGAAGTAAATGTACAATAGAAAAATGTCTCCATTAAATATTTATTTATAGTCCTCATGTAACTTTGCATCAAGTCATGTCACATGCCATTATCACTACGTGACAGTCGGCTGTGCAAACGGGTAAGTAGCCTCCATCATTTTCTGTTCTGAACTGCACATAGAAGCTCTTTTCCAGAAAGTCCACTGTACACAGTGATGCTATGTAACCAAGATAATTTTGGTCTGCCATGTTTTCTTGTGTCTTCCACTGGTCCTGTCATCACAGATCCTTCTAAGTGTCTTTGCTGTTTCTCATTATGTAGCACAATTATCACAGTTTGTGTTTTACTATGGTTCAGTTTTGCACTCCTATGACCTGTTGGAACCTGCTCCCGATGGCTGTGACAACCGAGACCTTTGGTTCCTTCAACATCTCAAGGTGTTTAATGTTTCGCAGCATTTAGTCACTTAGCAGACCTAAGAAATTGTCAAGATTAATAATAATAATAATAATAATATATGTTTGTGACCATTCCAGTCTATGGAATTCACAGCAGCTTCCTAATACACTTATTTTCATGTTTCTCTTCTTTCATTAGTATCAAAGCTTCATAAGCATAAGGTTGCAGCAGGCCATTCGAGAGCTTTCATCAGACACAGCCTAGCCACAATATTGATCGATTTGCTTTCCAAGTCCTTGTCAACTTGACCATCATTCCTCTGCCTATGGCCAATATGGTTTTCAGGTCAACTGGGTCATCTGTGCATCCAGTATCTTTGGTGAATTTGCCACCTAGACAGACAAAGCAATTTGCCTGCTTCAATTCATTATTGCCCACACTGATTTGAACAATTTCATTAGCATTGGTCATTGTTTTGGTCTTCTTCACAGTAATTTTCATGTTTGGATCCTTTGCAGCTGATTCTACACAGTTTACTAGTTACGAGGGGCGCTCAATAAGTTATCTACCTGACATATAAACAATTGTGCTAAGACTGAAGTGATGCCTGTTTTAGGTTGATATATCTGTCTGTGTGTTGTAGGAATAATTTCAACCAGTGAGGTCATCAGGTGTTGGCGTAGCCGTTGTTGAAAAAAGGAGGGGGTGCCAGAATCATGGATTTGCAGCAGTTGGAGCACAGATCGGTCATGAAGTTTCTCTTGAAGGAGGGTAATGGTCCGAAGGTTATACACGTACACCTGTTGGCTGTCTATGGGGACTCAGTTCCTTCAGAATATCAAGTTACATTCTGGTGAAAACAGTTCAAGTGGGGTAGACAGTCCCTTGAAGACAACCTCCGTACAGGAAGGCCTGCTGATGCCACCACCCCAGAAGTTTGCCAGAAAGTGGAGGACCTGGTGATGCAGGACAGGCGAATTAAGGTGTCACAGATTGCTGGTGAACTGGGTGCCTTAGAAGGTTCTGTCATCACAATAGTGCACGATCATATAGTGATGTCCAAGGTCAGCAGTCGATGGGTGCCAGAATGCTTTCACCTCTTCAAAAAGAAACACGAGTTGAATTTTCAAAGGAGAATTTGGGTCTGTGGCAAGCTGACAAGGAAATATTTATCCCTCAAATAGTTACAGGTGATGAAACGTGAGTCCACCACTGTGATCCTGAAACTATACAGGAGTCCATGCAGTGGAAACACAAGGCTTCACCACCACCCAAGAAGTGCCGACCCAGCCGTCAGCAGGAAAGCTAATGGCCGCAGTGCTATGGGACTGCAAAGGGATACTGCCGATCGATTACATGGCGCATAAGACCACAATCACTGGTGAAGTCTATGAAACTCAACTTGCCATGCTGAAGGATGCCATCAAGGAAAAACGACGAAGCAAGTTGAGCCGTAGTGTGATGCTGCTGCATGACAACGCACCAGTTCACAAGTCAAAGAAAGCCATGGACGCTCTGAGGGAATGCGGATTCCAGGAATTCAACCACCTGCCATACAGTCCAGAACTGGCACAATGCAACTATTTTCTGTTCAGAAACTTGAAGAAGCACCTTCGAGGACAACATTTTGGAGGTGACAATGACCTGAAGGTCGCTGTCTCACCCCCTCTTCTTTCAACAATGGCTACGCCAACACCTGATGGCTGCGCTGGTTGAAATTATTCCTACAACACACAGGCATATATATTAACCTATAGCAGGCATCACTTCAGTCTTAGCACAATTGCTTATATGTCAGGTAGATAACTTATTGAGCGCCCCTCGTATTGCAGCTCAGCTTGTAATGTTGTCAGTAGGACTATATAAAATGTGTATAGTAGAAACCTAAACAACCTTCTGACAATAAACTGAAAAACTTTTGTAAATGAATGCTGGAACACCACAAACCCTATGAGAGCATTTAAGGCTGATGCTGCCATAAGGAGTTTTCCCTGCAGCGTTCGAAAGTGCAGCGCCTGCAATAAGGAAAAACCAAATTTCAAATGACATTTCATTGAATAAACATGCATACAAATAATCAGAGCAAAAGAATAAACACATGTATCAGATCAGACTCAAACACTCTCTGCTCATTTTCTCTCTTCTGTTTGTCACAACTTCTCATGACATGTCAGTAGCAGCAGCATCAATCTCAAGCAATGCCATTCACATTCTCTGCTACAAGGTATTTAAGTTAAACAAAAGAAGACTCTAAGGAGTTTCTGAGTCTTAGTATGAAAAGATGCTACATAAATTTCATCATTATTTTACACCCTACCATCATTTTTATGGTCATACAATATCTGCTGAGCTGATGGACAGAATAATGGCAACAGTTGACCAATGGCAAAGTCTTGGTTTTGGAACAGAGGAAATCAACATTATTCTGGTAAAAGTCTCCTATGAACAAAAAGGTTGCCAAGAAGTTCTTCCCACATTATCATATTCTCTTCAACTATGCTACCTACCCCCTCCCACCTACCCCTAACATTTCTCAATGGTTTTGCTCAAATCCCACGACCAGTCCCATCCATAACATGAGGTCCTGACCCCCCATACCCTATGGCTATGCCAATGCAGTCAACATCCTTGCAACCTTGGTACAACCACTTTTGGTACAACCTCCACTATCACAAATGACTGCTTTAAATTGTTATCAGTTAGTAAAGTGCTGTAGATGTGTGTCATCACTGCCTTGGGCATTAAAAACCCAGCCTCATGCAATAAAGGAAAACAAAATTTAAGAGAAAGTTACATGGTATCCAAATAAATGATGAAGCGATCGATGTGAACCAGCAATATAGTCGACAAGGCAAACACAGAAGCCAAGTCCAACGTAGAAGACACACTGCATGGTCATTATCTGTGACACAATAAGCACTGGGTCCCAAACGGAACTTCTGAACTGTCCAATCGCCATACCTCGCTAAAGTAAACAGACAAATCCCCTATTAGCAATCATCCATATGGAAATCCTAATAATTTATCACAAGAGGAGCTTTCTAATTATTACCTAGAGTGAAATGAATCATTGGGATAGCATAAGTGGAAAAATTTTCAGAAGTCATGGAGTGAGATGAGTAGAGCTATATGTTACATTTTTTTTGCAACATTGAAAGATGAGAAATTCAATAAAGTAGAAGAAGTATATGGTGTGGAATTAGAAGAAAATTCTATAACAGGTGTATTCATGTGTTGCAGGGTAGACAAGATATTTACTTTGTGAAAAATGTTGCTCCCTGACAAAAGTGGGGGTTGCAAACTCCATAGCCCGGCCTCTGATAAGTTGGGAGTCTCAGACCTAGTGGTCTATAGAAGCTTACACCTATGAATACAAGTGAACTATACACGACTACATACTTTTTAAAATGAATTAATGTATTGCCTTGTGATCTGATGCTTTACTTCATTGAAGACTTATAATTTAACTTGTAACTAACTAATGCAGAACTATTTCCAGTATTTTGCCACAACACACTTCTACTGCTGCTGTGGCACACAGATTGGGAAGCACAGAATTAAGCTATGAAGAATGACTCAAACACTAAAGATTAAACACTTTGGAAAAAAAGACAATGAAAGGAAAATTAATTGAGACATATGATTTTTACATATAATGTGAGAGTGCCACCTGAAATGTTTTGTACAACAGTACAGTAGGCCTATAATGGAATATCAGGTCACAAAATTGCTTATGAAACGATATTTGGACAGCACAAGCAACATTTTAGAGCAACATTTTAGAGCCAGAGTAGTTGACAGATAGAAAGAATTGGATGAGAGAGTATCAGCTACTAGTGTAAATGCTTGTATAGTTTGTGAGTACTGAAATTTAATGACGACGAGAAAACAAGGACAAGTTAAATGGAGAGGTGACAGTGGTTCTCATAAAGGACAGATCTTGGTGAACCATTCCAAACCCTGTTATTATTATTATTATTATTATTATTATTATTATTATTATTATTATTAAATCGGTATAACCTGCGTTAGAATTTTGATTTGCCCTTACGTTAAGTTTCCTCAGTGGCGATTTGCGGAGTCCTTTCAAAATCAAATATTTGCTTTTAAATCAGGAGGTCTGTAGTCTTCAGTCAGATTCAGCGCAACATCATCGATGCCACGAAGAAAACAATTTACTCCTTTTTGAGTCACACAGGACCGAAGAAGAGCAAAACAAAGAACAGCCATCCGCAGCCATAGACTATAAATTATCTTGGGTAATAATGTCTATGATTCGCAGTGGCGTAGCCATGGTTCTGGAATAGGGGTGGATGCAGTGGCGGGCCGGCGGCTCCACGGGGGGGGGGGGTCAGAGGGTCCCCTGCTCCCTATTGAGTGCCTGGCCCCCAGTTGGGACCCTATACTTAATGCTACATACATTAAACAACAAATGGTTGGCCCCCATGATTAGAAGTTGCCACTCCAACGGCCCACCCACTTGCCAAATAATAGAGCCGCCACTGGGTGGATGGCAAGGCTTCTACAGAGTAGAGATCATTGACGTCTATATGACCGACATTTCCAACTCTGACGTCTTCATCATCACCATCATCAGTCTTCATCATCACCATCATCATTAGAATGGCCGACGGGCCCTTGAAAGTCATAATTTTTTTGAACCGTTTTTTTTTTTGCTCAAGCGAGATAAATGAGCGACGTCGACGACCTTTTTTTTTTTTTTTTTTTTTGCCGTTTAAGTAAAACCGGTCTTTTCGAAGATGAACTGGCATTTTTAACCATTCTTTAGTGTTATTATTCATTTTAAAAAATTATACATATTCATCATCGGCCCGGCCCTCCAGACCGCCGGGCCGGTGGTAAACTGAGGAGGCCGTCAAGCGGCGAATTGAAAGTAAAACCGGTGGTCTGAGAAAATGAAGGCATACGCTACTCCAGATTAATGGTAAAAACGTGACCTAAATAGCCGAGGCGCGGTGGTTTAGGAGCAGCGTTAGGCTGTTTCGTGGTCTGGGAAAGTTGGCAACCTCCTCCAGATTAATGGTGTCAAATATCACCCAAGGTTTAATCTATGTTTGGGGAAACTTGCCATCTCAACTTAAATTTCAAATTCCCTCGCCATACTATATCAACTTACATGCAGCGCTCGCCAGACCCCCCTACCTTTACCATTACCATCTATATGGAAATATTAGATTCAACTCATGAACGAAATATAGCACATTTGTCAGGCTAGTCTATATGACAGCCACAACCCACAAAAGTAGCCTATTTACAAGGTCTTTAACTCTCCTTCCGAGGTCTAGAGCCCAAACCGCCCCAACGTATAACGTAAGAGCACTACACTCAAATCTTTAACTTTGGAGAAAATTTTCAGATTATATGACAGCTATTCAGCAATAACCTTACCCTCGATCATTAGATACAATTTTTGTAGTGTTTCTACAAGAATCTCCCCACTAGTGTTGGCCTGTTCAGAGGGCCATCAGACCACTTTCCCTCTTTGGTTGTGCTAATAGATATGAAGACACACGCACAACCAATTTAGTTTGACTAGAATTTTATTAGAGGACCATCGTGAGTTCCCCAACAGGGTCTAGGGCAGAGCCCCAGAAATTTCGAATATTATTAGAATTGCATGGTGAGCTCTGGTGCATATTTTGAAGTCTCTAATTAGTCAGTGGTTAAAGTGGACCGGGGCCTGGCCCTGGCATGCACCTCATTGATCGGCCCCAACAAATATATCCCGGGCCGAGTTTTCACAGCGTATGGCCCCGGGACCTCCAATGAACCACTTTAACCACTGTAATCAGTTAATTATGATGTATTACTGAGTGGCCAAAAGCTGTAATACAAATTATGTATATCAATTCTGCTGACACTCACCCTCCTCTGCCCCCAAAAATTCTCTTTGGTTTTGCGCATATCCCACATCCAAATAATGGTGCCCAGATCCAAACAGCAACCTCACTGTAAGTACTATAAAACAAATGCAACTTAAGATGGTCAGTAAAAGCTCTTTATTTATATTCAATTTCATAGACGACATTGTCACAGCACTGCAGAGATATTGCAAAATTATTAAGCTTTCTCTAAAGATAGCAAAAATAATCAGTGGCAACAAAATGAAAAAATACAAGCACATTAATTAACCAGCAGTTGATGCTCAATGATGTTAAAACTGCAAATACAATTAAACGCCAGCTCTTAAGAAAGCATTGTACTCATGATTCACCGAAATTCTCAGTCAAAAGTTAGCCGTCAAACAAAATATCACAGGTTACATGGACAACAAAAGAAGTGGAATCAGCATTTCATTTGTATTGGGTAAATAAACTCCATTGGTTGAGGATAACTCTGTCAATGGTGTGTGAAAACTTTGGTTTTGGCTGCTTCATTTGTGGTGAAAAAGCTGTCTACAAGTAATCAAACCTTCTTTCTATTAAAAATTAAACAAGTGGAACAGAGTTAATACCAGTTATTACACACAGACACATTACACACATCATCACAGTGCCGGACAAATTCAAGTCATACAATGTTTGGGTGATAATTTTTGACACAAAGTCAAGAGCTTATTGAAATTCAATATGATTTTGAGTAGGCTTTTGCAAGCCAGGTTTTTGAGAGTCAATGGCCTATCCTATACCCTTAAGTTCTTGACCTTTACAAACAAGTAAGGCAAAATATTTCAATCTGCAGTACAGCTTAAGAAATTCTTCATATGCCCAGCGTACTGAACAAGCCACAGTAATATGTATACATGTCAAAATATAGTGGTGAAACATTGGAATTTCTTTTTCAATAACCCAATTTCACATATTAGGTATTGTGTTACTATAGAAACAGTTAACACAAGCTAACAAATATTCCCATCGTTAATAAATGCTATTACAGAAGATCATACATGCTCCCAATAAAGGACTTCAAAGAAGGCTTCAAATGAGGTATAATCATGATATCTCAAAATTAGCATTAGAAACATAAGCAATGACTTGCTCCAGTTGCCCTTTGACACTGCTGGTAGTTTCTATCTGTAACAGCTATTACTAACATCTATAACTGTAAACATTTTGTATGCTAAGGCATTAACTATTTCACATAAAAATTAATATTTGCCGAAAAGTGAACATTATCACAGGACGAAATGTCTCAGAGAAGGCACACACCTTAAATAAACCAATTATAAAATGTAATGCATCAGCATTCTTAAGGCCTGTTCTCACAAACCTATGAAAAACTAGAATTTTCTCTTCCTTTTAGAATAAAAATAAATTCCAAATATGGTAAATATCTGTTCAGATTTCTCATTTGCCAAATGATTGGAATCCATTTCTAAAGAAACCTAAAAATTTGTTCAAACAAATAACAAGTCTGACAAACTCTTGGACTAGACTCACAGGTACAGAAAATAAGTATTAGTCTTTTCCTCTTCATCCACTCTATCAGATGTACTGCTGTGACACAAATATTTCAACATTTCACCAACTTTCTCAGCATCTTACTGTCGAAGAAATTTGTGCTCAGCCTTCTCTTTCCTTTGATCAATTTGTCTGCAAGATTCATACAGGAATTCATTTCTCTTCATCCTATTCCAATGACTTTATCTCCGACTATTCACAATGGTAAATTTAACTTCACAACCCAGCAAGTAATTAATCTCAAGAAAATCTATAATGAACCATAAATTTACAATAAAATAATTACCGGTAATTGCCTCAAACAATAAAACCAAGATTTTAAATAGCACAACCAGTAGCATGCAGAGGGGGGCGGCCCCGGGCACTGACCAGATGGGGGCACCAAAATTGACTTGGTGCTCATCAAACATTCATGGGTTTGCTCATCAAACATTTTTTATTGATTTGGTTGGCTCCAGGGGTCCACCATTTTCTGCACACCACTGAGGACAACATTGAAGTGCCAAAGAAAACTGATTATCCATTGGTAAACTTCCGTTTTGTGAAGAAGCTCCAAAGACAGAGCAAAAAGTTGAAAATATCCCAGAGCAAGCAAATGCAAAACTAAAAAGTAAAGCAGAAATATTCCAATGATATTCTTTGTGGAGGATATCAGCAGCTTTTTACATTCAATTTACATCAACTAGAAATAAATGAATAAATATTATCTTGCATTTCAAAAAACTAAAATGTACAGCCAGAAAGAATACATTCCGTTCAACACTAAACACTGAAAATGGAATTCAGTTATTTAAAAAACCCAGAAATCAACACATTTGAGCAAACATATACAAACTAAATTGTTTACAAATTATTTACGATTTGCTTCAATTATCCTAGAACTTGGCCAACCCATGATGCTGTAAATAAATGCAATCATTCAACAGATTATCAAAATTCAAAATAATAGCAATAACTACAAGTTCGTGAAACTTGCAAGTGATGTCATAATAATTTAGCATCATTAAAATTTGGCCCACAGTAAAATGATGAGAGAGTATAAATCTAGATAAGTAAAAATGAGACTGAGCACCCGTCGAATTGCATGAAAACAAACGATCTCCATCCGTACAAGGCAGATCATGCATCTGTGCTGCTCATCAGTTTTGCACAACAAAATCATTGTATAGCTATAGTTTCAAAGTGCTTTACTCTTCAAAAATAATGTGGCAAGTTCAAAACATGAAATGCATTTTTGTCACCATTTCACAGTGCTATTTAAATTATCAGCCATAAAACAAACTCATTAAAAATATAAAGTACTTGGAAGAAAAGATTAAAAGCAAATCTTAAAATACACAGTTTGTATAAATGTCAGGACCTGTACAAATCAAGCACCAATCATCAAGTGCACTTAGATGATACAATGCAATGATTAAAACTAACAAGACTCCAGATACTGTACAGGAAATCATATACTTAAAATACAATAAGTGTTTTATAATTACAATGCATCACAGAATTCCTCCAAGATCCCATAATCCTGATTAATATCTTAAATCTGGCATTGTTTTCTCATTTACATAGCAGGACCACAGATTGCCAGACAGACTAGTCCTGCCTCAGTGCTATTACTGATAATATCAAGTGTTTGAACGTCTAGAAAAATAAATTGATGCTGAGCAAACGCCTAAAAGCAGAAAGGCCAAATTCAATACTTTAACCCTGAGCAACATTGCAGAAACACTTGATGTACAAATGCAGAGCACAAAAAACCTGGAAGAGCTATTCAAGGCCAACGATCTGACGTATTTGTTGCAGGTAATGAGATTGAATTGGAAGGAAATAGCGCTTTTCATCGGGTAATCGATCACACTGGAAAAATAACAACAGAGAATAAGCCAGGATTTAATATGCTGCTTCATAACACTGCTTCAAAGAAAATTTCATTATCAGGTCCTTTCAAAGGAAGTCTGGGTTATTTACAAATTCAGGTACCTCAACTCCCTAACTCTTAATATGCATCTTTTGGTCTTTTGGGCAGTTTAACAGATATCTGGGCAAACAAAATCAGATATGTATTCTTTCTTCTTCTTCCGAATGCCGTTGCTGGCTATGAAAGTGACTTGGATTCATGCAGATTCTGTCAGCAAGGTAGGATCATTAGTTTCCCAATGAAAGTGACTGGGTCGATCCATGCACCCCAGATTCTGTCATAATTTATAAAATTAATTGCTACATAGGCCTAGGATCAACCCCTTAGTTTCCATGTCCAGTTTCCATTATGTTACAGAAAAATGACCAGTAAAGGGATTAAGCAGAGGCACGATCAAAGTGGCCTGCCTGACCCCTTTGATATTATAGATTATCAATTCCTGTAACCAAACAATTCAATGCATTTAACAAAAACTGTTTCAGATATGTATTAGAGAGTAATCATAATTTATAAAATTAATTGTAATCTACATAGGCCTATTATTTTGAAGCATTCGATAGGCGGCAGCACCGTTTTCGATAATACTGACTTTACAAGAGATATTGACTGTGTAACAACCAAGGCTGGAAAATGTAAATATCATGCCCAGTTTCCATTATGTTACAGAAAAATGACCAGTAAAGGGGTTAGCTTTGAAAATTTTTTTGTCGGAGATGGTCCGATTTTGGGGTGTAGATCAAAAATTTTTTTTGCACGGTCTGCCAATAAAAATGCTCAACAATATGCAAACCTCTTTCTAGCTTCATTATCAATTCCTGTAACCAAACAATTCAAAATGTCATTTAACAAAAAACTGTTTCAAAACTGCAGTTATCCATAAGAATACTTCATCAACACAAGTATCACTCACATTTGGGGTTTAAATCTGATGTTTTGCTATTGACCTTTACACAAAAATGTTGGGGAGAGGTAGGATTTTGGGGTGTAGTTAAACTTTTCTCTTTTGGCACGGATGGATAGAAAGAGCAATAAAATGCTCAAACTTTCTAGCTTCAAGGCCTAAATGTCTTTTCATACTGACGCCTTTTCCTAAAATTAATTCCCCGTCATGGGATGACTTTAAAAATTTAATTCCCCCAAAAGGACCAGTAGTTTATATCAATAGTCCTTTCACCCATCATCATTGTCATCACAATCATCAGCATTGACAGCATCAGCAAGAAAACTATACTCATTACCACTGAGCTGCCTAAGATTTATGAGGCATTCATCTCTTACAGCACCCTACCCCCACCCACATCAAATCATCATAGTAGCAGCAAAATCTATAATAATAAAAACATCACAAGACATCAAGACATCTACTGAATAACGAATAGGAGTCATATGTTGTCTTATGAATAAAATTAGTCACTTATATCTGCCAAAAATAATACATCAAATGTAAAATTGCCATTCTATGCTATAACATTATTTAACAAGGCTTTAATTTTGAATTCAATTTCAACTCAAAGACTAAACTTTAGAAACAAAAGCCAAAGATTAAAAATTTAGCCAATGAAAGCCAAGAACTTCAAACACAAAGACAGTTTTCAAGCACCTCCCTTCAAAGCTCTCAATTTCCCCATGAACTCTTTTTGCAGTCCAATGTATTTGAAGCATTTGCACTTTGATTTAGAAATAAGCTGCAACTGTGGACATTAGAATTATCAACAAAACAGCTAATGGGAAAAATTTTGGCTTAGAAAACTTTCAAAAATCGAGACACAAAATGTGGGGTTTATTCAAATGGAATAAATTCACTCAAATCTAAACTTGCAGCCTATGATTTATGATTTTAATAACAAGTGGTGGGTGTGGAAATGAGGTCTGCTCACTGCTGCCTTCCACTAAATGGTAAACTCATCTCAAGTGAAATGGCAGTGTCCATAAATTTTAAGATGTTGCCCTTAACACTAAGCATTCTGGCATTAGATAAGGCCATGCTTTATGCCATCCAAATGTAAGGTAAAGTAATTCTTACACTAAACAGAGGCGCCTTCTCGTTGCTGGTGTTGTTGTCTAATCGAGCATTAATTAGAAAATTTTCCTGATTAGACTCCTGTGATTTTGGTCGCTTCTGATATCGCTCGTTTTCTTTTGTTTTACTGGAAACAGGACTAGCATCATCTTCCCAAGTTCTCTTTCGAAGCTCAGAATTTACTGGAAATAAGTGGCCTTCGGTGGAGAAGATGTAGCGAGCGGTCTCAACATTGACATGATTGTCTTCATCAAATAACTACATTCAAAAGTCCCATCAACCACTATAATGGTTTTGAAAATCAGCACATATAACACACAACACACTTAAAAACAATAATCATTAGAACAATCCAATAAGAATTTACATCCTTTAGATGATTAAATCAATTCAACAACTGAATTTTAAGCAGTCTTTTCACAACCTTCCATGCCTTTACCACAAGAGCTTGGTACAGTATGAAAGGGTACACAACAAATAGGTCCTGCCAATTGGTCCCAGACAAATAGATCCAGGGACATTTGGGTCCCAGATCAAATGGGTACTGGATGTTTAGGTCCTGCACCATTGAGGAAGAGAGAATGGATTAAAGTTCTTTACCGATCGATCTCTTTACAAACAACCATACATAAACATTAGCAATATAGCTATAATCAAGTTCAATAAATGATACTAAGCATAGATTAAAGTTCTTTACCTAAACATAATCAACTCCATAATAGTTTTTGTGTAGTAGTAATAGAATGATTTCTAAAAATGAAATTTACTTATTTTGTATCTTGCATTATTTATTGTTGATTCTTATTCCATCAGGAAGTTGTGAGACAGACCATGAAGGTAGTCAATAATAATTACCATAAACAAGTACCGGTAATAACTATGCAATTGAGTGTAAAAATCTATCACTTTCCTAACTGAATTTGGACTCAATTTTTAAGCGATGGCAGGAATCACAGAGAAACAAAAAAGCCACATTTATTAAAAAGTCCATAATTACCATAAACAAACAAAAACTACGAATTTTTGAGTTTAAAGACCTATCCCTTCCTATGCATAGTATTATTGTTAAAATACCATTCTCTCTTCCTCTATTTTCCCCAATGGTGTGGGACCTAAATGTCCAGTAACGATTTGACCCGGGACCTAAATGTCCCGGGACCTATTAGAACCTGCTTCAGTATCAAAGAATAAGCAAATAGTGATCAATTTTCAGTGCAAACTAATGGAACAAGAGATATGTTTGAGCTTGACCTAAAGCTCAATGCTGCTTTTGCTAAAGCTTATTGAAAAGACAAATAGTTGATGCTATTACTCTGCTGAATTTGTTTAAAACATAAATAATGAATAAATATTGAAAATATAGGACAGACTTAGAAATGCACCTGTAAAATTAAGACCACACAAATGAATCCAATAATTCTTTCAAAACAAGATTATAACTTAAAAGAGAAATGATTTGCAAAATTCATGATGCTGATAAAATTTAAAAACACCCATAAAATTAATTGTTTGGAAAGAATACTGCCCAATACTTATGAATTGGGTCAATAGAAATAAAGAATGAGTCAGTAAAACCATGGATGGCTAATAGCAAGATAATCTGACCCAAAGCAAATACAATTTGAATATTCAGCTTTAATTATGGATGTTAATATTTGATAACATATTTAATATAATATTTGCTAATATGTGTAATAGTTGCTAAAACATACCAAATACAGATATTTACATGTTTCTCCAAGAAAGAAACTTTCCATCCGGTCTTCATAATCATTCTTTGTAACATCATGCCGGGTTGCAAATCCACATCTACATTTTACAAGCATGTCCAAAACATTTGCAGAAGTGTATAAATCCTATAAATAATATTAAATATGTCAGACCTTTATTTTCAGAAAAGAAGCAGGCACAAATATTTTCTAAAACAGTCATGAAAAAATAAATTAGAAAGAGGTAATAAAATAATATATAATAACATTATCATTATCAAAAGAGTTGAAGCAGCCCTTTGATTATTATTATTATTATTATTATTATTATTATTATTATTATTATTATTATTATTATTTCAAGACAATTTCTTAAGCGCAGTAAACATGGCTATCGTAGCAAAGTCAAGAGCGCTTTACAAAGACGAGCTGTTAAACAAATGCGTCTTCAACTGTTTCCGGAACCGATAAGAGAGTGTCTCAGTTGTCACTGTCTTCGGGAGCAAGTTGCACGAAGCAGGGTTTCTGCGCCGGAAGGATCTGTCACCGGAGCCCGAACAATGGATTTACCAGCCACAGGAAAAAATGGCAGACCCAAATAGATAGCAATAAAGGACTCTGACTGTTTGACCTGTAAAATAACATCTCCTTTATTAAAATCCTGATCATACTTAGGAGTTGTCAAAGAGTTTTTGGACTAGTCAGTTTGTTAAAGTATCATAACAACTTATCAAAATAAAAACAACATTAGAATGCCTTGAAAAAATTTCTGTCAACTGCAAAAAAACACAAATATTTTTATGCACAGAGAATACAGCTGCCACAGATGAACCAGACAAGTACTAACTGAACGCGTGTATAGTTATTCAGGCTGTACAAAATATCCTTTCCGACATGTAGATAGAATGGATTCTTAGTAGCACGATAGAGGTAGTAGGATGTGAGCATCGAACGCCATTGACAGTTGATCGATCGCAGACGCATGGAATGTCTCATCGATCGATGATCTTTGAAATAGGCTCTTTCCACGGAGTGGATTCAATGAGCTCAGGTCGCAGCGGATAAAACGCCACTTCCGGAACTTTCAGATTCCAGTTATAGCGTTCAGGAAGACCATTAAATCGCTGCCAAATGGCATAATATAATGCATGTGAGCATATAGCCTCTTCCAAATCACCAACTAATACCTAAAGAAATGTTCAAACACTATGCTACTACACTTCCACAAAATATTCAATTCTGCAACTAATAATTAAGTAAAAAAAGTAAATTTTCACCCTAGGCTCACTGCCCATAGGTGCGGTGCTGATCCCCGTTTGTGGCCATCAGCCCATAGGTGGCTAAGCCATACATCGGCGGACGGTGGCCAGTCTCTTCCGCCGAACCTATGGTTACTTTCGCGATGTTGCCATTGCTACTCATTTGATGTTACTATCGCCCTCTAGCGATTAAGGCTGAGTCAACCTTAGGGGCTCCTACGGGATTGAACCCGTGTCGTCGGCGTGCCTGCCCAGTGATATTACCACTCATCTATCTTCCCGCCCCCTAATAATTATGGACATGAAAAGGAGGAAATGTCTGTTATTTATGTGGGTTGTCAAATAATGAATAACTAATGCAAGTACAAGAGCAGAAATTACCTAGATCTCATCTCCCCTTTGCTGAAAGATAAGCTACATTGGCTTCGCATCCCAAAGCGTATTGCCTATAAGAGGTGTATCCTAACGTTCCGAGCCTTGCACGATCCAGCTTTCCTGGACTACTTGACTGTTTTGGTTCTGAGTCCCCTGTCTACTGACACGCATCTGCAGCTAAGATCCAATCAAGAAGTCAAACTGGTCGTTCCTTCCCCGTTTCAGACAGCGAAATATGACGAGCGATCGGTTACGCATGGAAATCCTAGTCTTTGGAATGCACTACCTGGCCACATGACAAGAGAGTCGAACCTCAATCTGTTCGCAAGGAAACTTAAAATGTACTTTTATGAAATCTCATATAAAGTGTAAAGCGCTCTTGACTTTGGTCCTTCCTTCATGTTTCTGCACTATATAAATTGACTAACTAACTAACTAACCAGACACCAGCCCATGTTGCCCATTATCTCAGATCAATAGTAGCTATAGATGATGTATTCCTTAAATTGCATGCTAGGAGACCTATCTAGGTCACACAAATCTCTCTCGACTATGGGATGTCACCTATCAAGGCCAATGAGGTTGTGCAGGATCAATAACATCTGAAAGTAATTGCAACAGATTTTATTGTTTTTTTCAAGCTCGTTCAGTCAGTAATTTCAGTCTAAAAAGAGAGCAGCAAAGGGATAACAGCCAATGGGAAGGCTTAGGCATATTTGGAATGCAAAAGAAATAAAGATCAGCACCAAAATTCAAATATTCAACATCATCATTGCACCACAAATATTATATGCATCAGAAACAAGGGTCTTAAAACAAACAGCGGCACAAATGAGCTGCTTGTGAAAGATCTTGGGAGTAAGCAGACTACAAGACATTCAGCAGCGCCATTTTTGCTGCCTGCATGTGTCTGTACAGGCTCAGAATATCACCGTTCTTGGCGGTTTTATTGACGTCTTGCACTTATTTCTTTGTGCTAATCGCATGGATTGTCGCCTAGCTGTCATTTTCGAAGCGGTCGGCGATTGTCTTTGCATTTTCTCTGCGTTGAACATATTGGATTTATGATTTCCATGTCAGCGTGGTTGGCCCGCCATTTTATCTATGCCACCAGCCCACTGACATAATCTACAGGCTATAAAGGGCAAGGACTGTTCTGGTTCACGAGCGGAATTCCATCTTCAGTCGGTTCCCGTCAAGTTCGGTGATGGATTACTGTCTCGCAGACGACTGCCCTCATGGATTCGCTGCCCGATTTTCGCCACACAGAATTTTTCTCAGCATCCATGAGGTCCTTCAACACCCTTTCTGCATTTTCGCTGACTCTTCGACGGAGTGTCTTCTTGCGGAATACCGCCTTCTGAAGGGTTCACTTCCCGATTTCGACACGGCAGCGACCTCTTTCATGCCATCTGAGTGGATTTTCCCTCAAGACCAACATCTTCCATTCCAAGTTGATTTGTCAGCGTTGTTGACAGTGCCTTTGACTTTGGCCTTCGCCATGCTATGGCACTATAGAAGTTGTCCAGTACCATAGCCATACAAAGAATAAAAAATGAAGGCATAAGAAAAAGACTTGGGGAATGCAAGAGACAAAAATACATAAAATCAGAAGAAGACTTAGATGGCATGGACATGCAAATAGAATGAAAGGCAACAGACTCCCATATAAAGTACTCACACATACAAGGCAAGAGAAGGCAATGGAAAAAGTGAATGGATAGCATCAAAGAAAACGTTGAAAGATACCAGATATCAGTAATTGATGGAAAGAGACTAGCAATGGAAAAAGATAAACAGAGAAGTTTCGTATATAGCTGATGCCGTTTATGAGCTGGCAGAAAGCACTTATGATGATGACGAATCTGAGTGTAAGTATCTGTTGCATTTTAATTTGATCTTTTCCAGCGTTCTCATCATCCAGGCATTCTTCCACATTGGTCATTAGTCACTCGACCAGAATGATCATTAGTACTTTCCCAAGATGACTTATCAGCAATGTTGTTTAGTAGCTCTTGCATACCGTCATGCTTTCTTTCTTATCTATCAGCATCAGAACTGATTTAGTCCATTCAGCTGACACTTCTAACTTCCCGCTCCTTATACAATACAATACAATTTAATGGCAAAAGTGAGACAAGAAAATGACAAAAATAGTAACGAACATTTCAAATTATCATGTGATAAACAATTCCCAAATCTGATGTCCTACTCACTTGAACAGCTGGCCAAGCAGCCTGCAGTGAATCAACCCAATTGTTCAAGACCTCACCATTGAACATGTTAACATTAACGTATATCGGTGGAAAGCCACTGCCCTTGTTACAATGCTTACGCCTAAAAGCAGGAATTCAATGTATAAATAAGTCTGCAAATTCAACAATTATTGAATGAAACCATGCTCTCAAAATATCCAGAATTCAACAATAAAAAGGCAAGTGGTGACACATTCGACTGACTGCATATTATCAGATTAATGTATGCGTGAAAATAATGGTTCTTGCACACATCAATATTACTACCAAAGCCACTAAAACCGAAACCGAAATGTGTTAACATTTTAAAGCAGAAATAATTGTTACGTACAGTATATGTGAATAGATAGAGGACACACAATCTCACCCTCGTCGCATATAGAATTTAATTGCCTCATATGATTCATTGAATTTCTTTAACGAATCTTCATCTCCAAACAGAATAAATGACTACAAAATAAATCAAACACAGCTATTCAAAAAATTCTGCTAAATCTACTCAAAATCAAAATACATCAGATTAAGTGAAAGTGCAACTTGTTTAAATCCTATATTCTACTTCTCTCTTTCAAATAACAGATCTCTGCAAGAAGTAAACAAATTATTGTAGCTTATAAATATTCACATCAACAACATATGGATCATATTATATATATATATATAATTATACATGTATATATATAATTATACATGTATATATATAATTATACATGTATATATATATATATAAATGCAAGGTAAAGGTACCCTCCATAGGCTCAGCGCCCGTCTGGAGAACCGAAGGGTTAGCGCCTTCAGTTCTACATAGCAACGGCTGAATGAGGGCGGTTGCCAGCCTTTCCCTTGCCGCCTTTCCTTCCACCAAGTTAACACCCAATGTACTCATTCACAGCTGAGTCGACTAGGGGCGCTGGGACAGAAACAACGGAAACGTTTCTGCAGCGGCGGAAGTTGAACCACAGACCTCAATATTGGCAGACTAGTGCGCTAACCACTGCTCCACCGTGCACCCTATATATATATATATATATATATATATATATATATATATATATATATGTATATATATATGTGCACACACATGTATATACTGTAAGGGCACGATTATTACCCGCACACGTAATTAACCCGCATACGTGTATATCCCACGGAAAATGACAAATTATGTTCCAACGTCCCAGCATAAGCCACACATGAATATAACCCGCATATGCTATGACTGACGTATGGGGCGCCGAGAGCGCGCCGACGGGCCACCGAGAGCATTGACGTGGCGCCGAAAGCGTTGACGAGGTTTCAAGTTTCCAGTATAACCTGCATACGAATATACCCTGCAAGGGGGAGCTGCGGTTTGTAATTTCTTGTATTACTCGCGAGTAAAAAATCATGCAAATACGGTAAGCAGGTCAGGCCAGGTTGGATCTTCATCCTCCAACTATAATTCCGTCTCCTCTAACTACTCAACAAACATGCTCCAATAATCAAACAGCCGCTATCATCTCACTATAACAACCCTTGGTAGAATTCCTTCATCCATGCTTTTAAGTCATTTCATAGATGGGGCAGGAAGTTAGCAGAGTGGTAACAACGTTGGACGATGGAGCAAGAGGTCGCGGGTTCGAGTCCCGCAGGAGCCCTAAAGGTCGACTCAACCTTTTTCGCGGTGCTAAAATGAGGAGCAGTGGTAAAAATCTCTGCGATAAGTCAAACAGGTACGCTATGCGATACACAGGCCCTGTATCCGTGGCATTGCACGCCTGGCTGAGGGATATAGAAACGGAGATCAGCGCCGCCTTATGAGCCCGTGAGGCTCGGGGAAGGACTTTGACTCTTTTGACATAGATATCAGTTAATCTCCTTGCTCTCAATCCCTCCAAAACAGAATTTCTTTTAATTGGACTGCAACAACTGAAAAATATTGAAAATCCCACACTGATTTTATTATTATTATTATTATTTCTAGACAATTTCTCCAGCGCAGTAAACAAGGCTAAGGCTTACGACAAAAGCGCTTTAACATAATTCTATCAATAAAATCTGATATTAAATAAGTGTGTTTTTAAGTTCCTAAGAAAGGATTCCGCAGAGACAGCTTCCGACACAACGTCAGGTAACGAATTCCAAAGTAATGGATTCCCTTTGGAGAATGACCTTTCTCCAAACTTGGAGGTCTTTGACAGAGGAGGGACAAGCAGTAGGACTCGACGACTCGACCGAAGCTTCATTCTCGATTCATTTGTCGTCGTTCGCTGCACCAGCGCACTCAGATATTCTGGGCAGTGTGGATCATAAAGGGCTCGGAAAGTGAGTCAACAACGCTTGAAAACAAAAAGGTGTTGAACGCGTAACCAGTGGAGGCGGTCTCTCAGCAGTGGCGTGATGTGGTCATTCCAGCGACAACCAAAGACCACTCGTGCAGCCAGATTCAAGTACGGACTGAAGTCGATTTAGCTTGTTTTCCGGTAGGCCTAGCAGGACACTGTTACAGTAGTCCATTTTAGCCCCAGACACTATAATAACTCCTGTTCCAACTGCAAAAATCTTGGATTTACTTTTGACTCTTCCCTAAATTTCGAAGCTCACATATTGCAACTATCAAAAACCTGTTTTACTCACATTCGAGATCTATGCCACCTTCGTCCCTACCTTGATATTAAAACTGCTTCCACTGTTGCCACTTCAATAGTTCACTCTAAGTTAGACTACTGCAACTCACTGTTTCACAATCTTCCAAAAGCTTCCATATGTGAACTCCAATCGATTCAAAATGCTTTAGCTCGCCCTGTTACCAAATCACCTAAATTCTGCCATATTACACCATTACTCAAATCTCTGCACTGGCTGTAAATAACAGAACGTATTAAATATAAAATAATTTCGATGACCTACAACTCACTTCGTACATCAAAACCAGTATAACTACGAAATCTGATAATCCCACAACATCCTGGATCTACTAGATCTTCTTCTCATGTAACTCTCCTTCGTCCTCTGAATCAATCATCTCTCAAAATTTGCAACCGTGCTTTTTCATATGCTGCACCATAACTTTGCAACTCAATTCCAGCATCACTCAGCTGTCTACACCATGGTCAAACAACAAATTCTGAGTCACAATTTCCTTCATTTCTTGCAACATCTCATGGTTTTCATTCTAAACTCAAAGCATTTCTCTTTTAAAAAATCATTTCCTACACAATGATCCTTTGGATTAAATGATCCTGATGAATGACCCCCATCTTTGGCTATAGCTAATTCATACTAAGATTAAGCAAGGAGCT
This sequence comes from Metaphire vulgaris, assembly GCA_018105865.1. Classification (NCBI taxonomy): domain Eukaryota; kingdom Metazoa; phylum Annelida; class Clitellata; order Crassiclitellata; family Megascolecidae; genus Metaphire; species Metaphire vulgaris. The sequence continues at coordinate 5,115,785 of CM030859.1, read as the reverse complement.
ACTGCAGCGCTGCTTTTGAAAGCGCTATAGAAATTCACGAGGTTTTACTTACTTACTTACTTAGAGAGAAGAGTGGCTAACATCAGTGAGAAAGACAAGAGTCCATAGATCTGTGGAAATTAATTTGGATCACCCCCTGTTGTGTCAGATATAAAAGTTAAACTAAGCGGGAAAAAGTGCCAAGAAAAAGGCACAATAACAAAGACAAATTAAATCAAATGGACATAAAAAATAAATCTAAAATCAAAAACAGATTTGAAGTGCTAACAAACCTGACAGATAATGACAAAGATCTGGAGGGAAACAGAATGGAATAATTTCAAGACAGAAATTAACAAACCATCAGCAGAGGAACTATGATACAGAAAGATAGGAAAATAACTGGATAGCTGTAGAAACAGAAGAACTGCAGGCAGAAATGTAATGTTATGTAAAAAAATATTTGTATAGTGCCTCTTCTAAAGAATAACTCAGAAGCGCTCCTGCTGCAATTACTGGATATTGACAAAGAGATAAGTTTTAAGTCGTTTCAAAAAGAAGGCCAATAGAATTAGGAATTGCTAAGCCACGCATACTGATGTCAAGAGCATTCTAAAGGATAGGGCTAACTGATTCAAAACCTCGTTTCAGGAAGAAGGAGGTTCATGCTTGGAGCACACTGAGGAGACCATGGGTTGTGGATTGAAGACTTGGCCGACCAGGGATAGAGCTAAGAGGATGGAGTAGCTCTGAAAGGCAAGATGGAGCGGCACCATAAAGAGAGAATGCAACTGCTCTTAACATATGAAACTCAACTCAAGCACAAATTTATAAGAAATAAGAAGGTCTCAAGAAGCAGCCCTGAATCCTGGTAAGAATGGAATTGAAAAGATAACTGAACTAAATAAATTAAGAAAACAGCTAAAGAAAAGATTGACCAGAGATAAGAATAACATATTGGAAGAGACAGCATATGAGATGGAAGATGCCTACAAAACACAAAAGAGGAAATAGCAAAACTATTTGAAAATGTCAACAAACTCAGTGGAGGCACAATCACAAAGCTTATAAATATTGAACCAGTTAAGGATTGCAATGGAGAAATATTAACACAGAAGGAAACGATCATGGCCAAATGAAAACAACATGTTGATGAGCTACTAAACCGAGAAGACCCTAACAATACAGAAGAACATTGAATGCAAGAGATCAATCAGTGGATAGATGTAAATTAGAGGATGAGTTATGGGAAGAAGATATCACAATTGAAGAAATAGAAAGAGCAGTGAAACAGATGAAAAAAAAAAAAGCCCCACGTCTGTACAAAATCATCAATTTCTGAAAGTTCTTTATCAATTGCTTTGACATTTTTATACAACCTTCCATTCAAATATGCACACCTTCCTATGTTGCATTCGAAAACGTGCATGTTTTGAAAAACATGTTTTTTTGAAAAACATGTTTTCTTAAAGACAGCGCCATCTGTTAAATGGTGGTGAAAATGCACGGTGTGAGCCGATTCGATTGAGAGGGAGATGGAGGAAGATGGAGAAGGAGATGGAAATGGAGAAGGAGAGGAAGAGGAGGGAAAGAGTGAGATAGAGAATGAGGAGAGGGAGAGAGGGGCTACTGTTTGCAGCTGTTTACATGTCTGAAGCCAGACTCAGTCACAGCAATGCTTGGGAACAGCTAGTAATTTCGAAAGAATGCAAGCTTTAATTTGTTCAAGTATTCAAATAAATAAATTAAGGGCCACCAAAGTTCTGATAGAAACCACATTAATGACAAACTACAAGAAAATTTTAGCAATTTTACTTTCAAAAAATCATCTTGAGTGCAATATATTAAAAAGTAAAATTTCAGATTGCAAATATTGTTAAGAATACCTTGAGCAAATATTCATAGAATGAATCTAATCCTGCCCCGAGTCCACTCATCAGTCCCACCCATCGACCAGTCTGAATGTTAATCACGTTACCTTAAAAACCCAAAAATTAAGATTCATCTCAAGACGTCAAAGATTGTAATTAAAAACAATTTTTCTTCTTATAAATCTGAAGTTTCATCTGCTGCAATGAATTCTTAACAAGGAACTATCTTGAAAATGATAAATCCTAGAAAATGGATTCACACTAATCAGTTCAAAATAACAATATTGTGCACAGAAAATTTACTAACATGCAACAATACTCAGAGCAAGGGAAAAAAGAAATGAGAGGAAAATCACTAACCAAATAAACCTGTAACGTTACTCCGGAAAGACCAGAGTCGCTCTACGGCTCTCTTTGCAACACCCTCGTAGACAGGATCTCTTAACAGACGACTCAAAATGCCAAATTCAAGACTCAGTGTTCCAGCTCCAGCTGTGCATGTCTCATTAACTGTGTCAATGGGAACACCATTACGCAAGTTTACCTAAGACAGAATAAAATACAGGAACTCTGCAGTTATAATTAGAGAATATCACTGAAATCTACAGCATATGATTTCTTATAAAAAAACAGTTAACTAAGTAACAACATCACAGTGTTCAAATAAATTGTCATGGATTTTATGGCTACTACTGTTTTAGAGGTTTACAGTACAGGCTATCACTAAAACTGATAATGCTAAACTAAACAAGTAGCAAACAACTTTGACACACAAATCAATCACAATTTAAATGTAATCCATGTAGTTATCAAATGCTGGAATAGTTTAGAATGCAATGAAAAATCGAAAACAACCTTATAATTATTGGAAATCAGACAATGACAGGAAGATGGAATGGCATGGAAATCAATGAGTTATGTCTGTAAATGTATGGTTTCCAATGACTGAATTATCAGACATTTTATTGTAACAATCAGAACAATATCCACCTGGATCACAAAGATCCTCTACAAAATTACTGATTTGATTCTTAGTACACAAACACACACACTAATATGTATAATATATATGTACATATATTACTATATGTACATTTTGTACCATATTTTTCATTTCCCATTATTAGTAGAAATATGTATTTTGAAATGTTACAATAATTACCCTAGGGTGAGGTATACCGGTAGCAGAATTTTCAAATGCAGGAAGCAGTCTTGTGCCTAGGTCATGAGCCATTTGTAACAGTTCATCACTGTAGCCAGGATAAGCCATCTGACCAAATGGCTGTTGAGGATCCAACATTATAAGATGGGCTGAAAGCAACGCTCCAAGGACTCTGAAACCAGTTGCACATGAGTCTGATTTTATATGACAAGTTTTCAACAGACATAATTGTCACTGCATGTTCAACTGTTCATATTTTCAGAATTATATAACTACTGGTGGTTGACAGTTTGTTAGTCAATATCATATCAAATAAATTCTGTATTGTGACCAGAGTCAAATCATATGCCTTGTATCTTACTCGGACTTCCTGTCAGTCAGCTCAACCGTCTTCAGATGGTGCTAAGTGTTTCAGCACGTCTGATCTTCAGCGCTACGCGGAATGAGCATGTGACACCTCTATTATGAGACAACCTTCACTGGCTCCGAATTCCGGAGCTTATAGCCTTTAAATCAGTGTCTCGCAAACTGTGTGCCGCGGCACACTAGTGTGCCGCTAGAGATTCCAGCTGTGCCGTGAAAGAATTTCAGAATTTTACTATTATTTTAATTTTTTTGTTCCCTTCCTAAAATTTTGCGGATGAGCAAGTGTAAAAATGGCGTCATATATAGAACCTCACACCAGCCTGCGGCACAGCCTACAATACAATATATCGGACATCCATTTTTATATAACGTTGCGCTACAAGAACGATACAACTGCCAGAAATTAACGTCTTTTCGTTGACGTCACCGTCCTTGCGACCTTTACAATGTAAAAACAACAGCGTCTGAGCGTGCAAGGATACATTTGACCCAATTACCGTTTTTTAAATTATTACATTGCATGTGTTGAGATGTTGCAATAGTAGGGTAACTATAAGTATAGTAACAGTTGAATTTGATGCTTTTACGTTTAGCCCTATGAAATTTGAAATGGATAAATTTTTGGCAAGATCTGAGAAAATGCAAGGTGAAAACGACACTAAGGAAAACAACGCGAGAATCTACAGTCTATGAACGTTACTTTTCGTCGTTTGTTACATCTACATATCATTATATGTGACTGCAGACCTGGCAGTTCCTTAATAAAGAACACTCAATTTAATAAATTGTTGGTTGGTTTTGTAATTTTATGAAGAATGTGCCGTGAAAAAAATTTGTTCTGTTTAGTGTGCCGCGAGGTAAAAAGTTTGCGAGACACTGCTTTAAATGTTGCTGGTTAGCATTTCGAGCGTCGAACGACCCTTTCTGCCCCTATTACTCATCGGCTCTTTGTCTGCAAGCCCAAGTCGTTTGATCAGCGTTCGCAGCTCCAATCAAGCAAGCCATTCTCAAAATTGGTGGTTCCACCCCCGTCTATGATATCAAAATTTGGGATTGGTCTGTTTCGAGGGGCAACCCTTTGCTTTAGAACTTGCTGCCGGTGGACGTGACTAGGGCAACATCTCCTGAACTGTTCGCCAGGAATCTTAAGACAAATTTATTTAGCATCTCCTATTAGGATCCCTTGTACAGCGCTCTTGACTTTAGCCTTTGCTATGCGTATTGCGCTATATGAAATTGTCAATAATAATAATAATAATGCCTTGGTTTCAATACCTTGGTTTCAATGTTCCCTGTAAGGTGGGTGTGCAGGTGAGTGACAAAAAACAGCAAGACATGTGCTCAAAAAATCTTTTTCTAGCCCAGAAAATTAGCAGGAGCTTTTATTTTTAATTAAAAGTTATTATATATTAAATATTCAATATTCAACTTAAGTTATGACAACTACTGCACCATAAAAATATTTATTCTCAGCGACTAAATTTAAGAGATGACTTCCAGCCTGGCACGTGGTTTATTATGGTTGCGGACTTAATTATATTAGCACACGTGATTTTGTTCCCATGCATAAAGTAAAATTGCCCAAAAGTTAGTCAACTGGGAATTTGTTGCCCAAGAGAAATTTCAAGTACACACGGACTATCAATAATTAGAGGGAACATTGCTTGGTTTGACACAAGAAACCAAAGAATATGAAATTTTAACACTCCAAATACAGTTCACAAGGAATATGAAATTTTAACAATCCACATACAGTCCAGCATTTATATAACATGTTTCAATACAACATGAAACTCAATATGACATGATTGAAGTGCATCTTCCAAAAACAAAAAACTTGCAATGCAGTCACATCGATATAACGTGCAATGTGGTACTGAGATATAAAAGTTGTAGTATGAAACTGGCAGTTGATCATATTCACCATTCAAAGCCACATACAGTCCACTTTTGAGATAAAGCGCTAGTTGGGAGATAAACTTTGAATGACCGCATTAAAGCAGATCACATAATATTCAGATAACTTACCTTAAGAGATATTTCAATAATTAAGGGGCAAATTCATCTTTATCAGAATAATAAGATTTCTTCTTGTTCATGCTTTGTGTCTTTCCATGACCCTGTTTTCGCCGAGCACTGGCCAGGATTTCTCGGTATATCGAGCTGGCCGCAATGTCCCATACATTTGGACACACGCCCTCTGCTTGCTCGATAGCATACGAAGATCTTCCGCCAGTGATGCTGTTCTTTCATACTCTTAGGTTGATTCCATCCACCATCCCTGCCGTTGTCTTCTGGTACAGTTGGTCCACGGCACCTTATTCCGTATTATTCGGTGCAATCCCAGGAGGTTTCCCTGCCTAGGACTTCCCCCATCCGCCACCCAGGGGACGCGCCTCGCCGTTGTACCCCAGCACAAATTATATATGGAGCAGAAACATGGAGCATGAAAGAAACAGACGAAAAGAAGACTACTGGTGGCGAAATGATTAAAAGAATCCTGGGAGTAACCCGACTGGAAAAATAAGAAAGCAAGACATCAGACAACGTCTCAACATGAAGGATACAATAATCACAAAATTAGAAGAAAAAAAGACTAAAATGGTATGGGCATGTCAACAGAATGGATGAAAGGAGACTACCATACAAGGCTCTCTACACTCAAATAGAAGGAAACAAAGGAAGAGGAAGACCCAGGAAAAAGTGGATAGACAACATCAGAGAAGACATGAACATGAAAGGAATTACAATAGTAGAAGGAAGACGATTGACAGAAGATAGAACTTCTTGGAAACATTTTGTGTCTAGCTATTGCCGCTGATGAGCTGGCAGAAAGCAAAGATGATGATGATGAGAATAATAAGATATGAATTGGCAATGAAAGAGCAAGAGGAAGAGCTCAGACACTAAGGCAGAGGGAGCCAATCAAAATCAGAGCAAAGTCAAATATCAATGCATGATTTTCAATAAATTATAAAATAAATTTGATAAGAGATAAAAATCATGATGACCATACTGTACTAAGACAGATTACAATGGCATTATGCATTTATTATACAAGTGAAACAAAACAAAGAAAAACAGAATTAAAAATCAAATTTTCAAATATACACTAATAATATTTACTTGTAATATGCAAAACTGTGCTCATTATTAAATTAGGAAAAACTCAATGTCACTATTAGAGACAGGCCATAGTCTTGAAATACCGTATTGTTGCCTCAAACAGCTGAACAGTGCTTGGTTTATCAAAAGATATAGTATCAATGACCAGCTTGACTGCTTTCTGAAACTCAGTGACATTTCCCATTACCTAAAATTAAGATATACCGTAAATATCAAATCACTTCTTAACAATGTCATGTCTCAATAATTAAATAAAATAATATAAGATTCAATAATAAAACCGATTTACAAACGTTAGTGCATATGATTCAAGTGATGTCTGAACATCCAAAGTTCATGAACTTTTGAGAATTCAGCATATCACTCCATGTTAAAATAATAATAAAATTGCACCATTCATCTTTCAACATGACCTGTGCTTAACACAACTAGCAAGTATCACACGCTCATGGACTTAATGAATTTCTCCATCTGGGGCACATTGGTCCACATGCCAAGACATGGTGTGATTTTCCACAATTACAATACATTCTACTTTTTTTAAACATGAGTGCAAACAATGTACCACCACAACATTTTAAAAATTATTTAATCTTTATATAAAATCTAAACAACAGGTCACTTTGGAATTCACAGCTATGGAAATGTGTCAAACTTCATTTATCTGTAATAATGGTCTTGTCAATGACTTACTTGATTCACTCATATGCAAGCGAACATCAAGAATATTTACTTAAAATAAACTTACATTCATAATTAATGACATAGCTACCGGTACTATATATGCATATAATGCACAGCAGATCACATTTGATGCTTTTAATTTGGACCAAATTCTGTGTTTTTAATGCTTAGCCCTGACAAGTTCACTCTGCCATCACTTTTGTCCAGCCCTAATGAGCATGTTTGAATGTCTGACAATTTTACATGAATGTCATCCTACCGCTAAGGCATCCAGAGAATCAATCAATGTTAACCCATAATCACCAAGAACATCATTGATGTTGATGTTAGATCTATGAAGAAGCACAGCAAAACTTAAAACTGAAGCAGCACCAGAGCTTTACTCACATAAAATGCACAAAAATCATAAACAAACTATACAGATGCTCCAAAGACCAAGTGTATGGATTACAGAAAAATATAGCAATCATGCTGAAAGATTAGCTGTTGACTTCATTGGTAATATTGCAGAATTATCAACTTAATCATGCTTTCTAGGCGCTTTTGTTAAAATGCGCCTAGGAATTTACTTACATACTTACTACTTACTTCATAATAATATACTGACAGAAGATCAACCTGCCATTATAACAATTAATTAATTATTTGTGAAGGACTGGCAACTGTTCAATTTCTGAAGGTGCAATATTCTGAAGGTGCAATATTCTGAAGGTTCAAAATTCTGAAGGTTCAATATTCCTTAAATACCTTTACAGTGGGGCTGATCTACCTCTCTCCCTTCATTCCCATTACGATCAGCAATGCTACTTAGTAAATGTTTACATCACCACCAAAGCCATGCAAGTTGCTTATTAAACGTAAATAAGTAAATATAAGAAACCAAATAAGCCTTGAAGGCGAAGGGAGTGACAAAGGCAAAGATGGCGAGAGAGGGGAGGCCTGCAGTGGAGGAAAAGAGTAAAGGGAAAAGAGAAGAAGAATGGTGATGAGAGGATGAGGCAAGGTAGGTCACTGAATATAGCAATATCCCTAAAACATGCTGTCAGAATGTCAAACCTTCAGAATATCAACCTATAACCAAAGTATCATTATTCTCATTTATACAGCACCTCTATTCTTAAATGAACATGGAACACTGAATTTTATAATTAAATGCATAATGACATTCAGCTTTTTACTTTGTACAGTGTCACAAAAATGCTAAATTATCATAGTGCTGCTATTGTCAAACAGAAAAATGAAGTAATTTCATAAAATGAATGAATAATTTATGTGGGTGTAGATCGAGGATATGAACGAAGTTGGAAACTGTTGTAGGTTGGAAGGCGGGCAAAAGAGAGTGACATGGTAATGGATACCATGGTTTTCCCACAGTAACCATGGCAATTACCGTGGAAATGGGAAAATTTGGCCAAAAACGCAGTATTACCACAGTGACGGGTTCTTGTTGTGTGGTAATACCGCGAGAACGGGTACATTTATCAAGGTAATACCACAGTAGCAATAGCAGTATTCAATAATATTGATGACATGTGTTGATGTTCTTGTTTTTTTGTATGCATGGTTATTCGGTATGTAGGTGCAGGTGTACTGAACATACGGAACTAGAGCAGCGAGAGCTGACTTAGCAGTGTACTAGATAGATGTACTTTGCAGTATTTCCTTTTCCTCTCCTTTTAAACTTTTTTAGTTTTGAGCAAGTGGATTGTTCTTTCTCATTGCTCAGTTATCAGTTGAAAAATGCAACATCGATAAAGAGTTAAGTGAACGAATATCGTTCACAGAGTATAATGGAGTTAGTGATGTGTGGCCATACAACTAGAAGGTTTTATCTAGAGTTGAAGGCAATTTCAGCTTCCATGTGCAGTTTATGTCCTGTTGTGGTGGGCTATTGAAGCAGAAGTTTTGGGACGACACCAGCGAACTTAAACTTTAATTATATTACCATTTACCAGTTGAAACTGGGATGCTATAACCGAGAAGCAAAATATAGTAGTAAATTAATACAAGTGCTCTAGTTAATGCATGAATTGGCTTACCGCGGGGACAATGAGGGTACGGAAATGTCTGGTGCGGGGATGGGAGGGAGAAATATTTGGGTTCGGGTGGGGATGGAGATAAGTTCTCCCGAGTCACTTTCTAGTGGGCAGTGGCGTTGGTGTTGAATGGGTTAAGTTGAATTTAAGATTCTTTCTCTCATTAGAAAACCCAACGCGATGTTATGAGTAAATTAGACGTCGAGAGTGAACAGCTGAGCGTCGTACGGGTTGCCATAGTCTGGTCCACGTCCTGTGCAGTGGATGGGGTCGAGTTCGTCTTTGGGAAAGGCGTACTTCATGTAGTTGTCATATCCGAAGGCGAACATCTGGCGCGTCTGTTCGAGCAATTCGAGTCTCTTCGACTGAGAAAACGTTCCGTACTTTCGCTCATTCGGGTCCCAGAATCTGGCTCTGAAGGTAGCGGAACACTCCAAACAGCACAACACGACGATCAGAAGAACCACCGGTCGATCAGTTCGCATCATTCACAGCGGTCATCAATAATTAAATTTCTAATATGCGCTTTGTAAGTTAGATGCTTTAATAATTATTCCTCCAAGCTTTACACGCGTTTTACAACACAGTTGAACACACGCTTCATGTCAACAATCTGTGATCCTCGCGACCAAATGACTCTGATATCTATGCTGTTAGAAGATCTCTTGTCACGAAATCACAAAATCTATGTGAGATAACGATGCATGCAAAACTCTGTGGCTAAATGATGAGTTCTCATTGGTTGAAGACGTCTAAGTAGGCGTTGCTTTGTCAGCCAATCAAAGATTGCCAGCATTATTCGTATGATCGACACCATAGACTTTATTAATGTGAATAATGTCTATGATCGACACATGTAATGTAATGTAACATATGTATAGCGTTTCTTATATTTTTACTCAGAGAATCTACTGGCATTAGAGTCGCATGATAAAGTAGTGGGACTTTAGCTTTTGCATTGAACAGAGCGAGGGAGTAAGAAGTGAGGCCCGAATGGATGTATTCAAGGCATTCTAGAGGGATGGTCCAGTCACTGCAAAAATCCCGACGCTGAGTAAGAGCAGAGCGTGATCTAGGTCTTTCTAGGACAGTCAAGGATGTTATCAAGGACTCAACCCTCAAGGCCAGGATCAAGACCAAGGACTCAACCCTCAAGGCCAGGACCAGGACCAAGGACTCAACCTTCAAGGCCAGGACTAGGACCAATGACTCAACCCTCAAGGCCAGGACCAGGACCAAGGACTTTACTAAAAAAATTAACCAGTCCTTGAAACAACATGTCCTGTCATACTAGTTAAGCCGTTATTTAAATATCCGTTATTTAAATGCCAAGCTGATAAGCCAGATTACTAATGCATATTACACAGCACAGTTGACATGTTGAAGAATGGAACAGATCAAACATTGCTCTCTTGAGCATAGTCATAGTTAAGCATAGTCAGCTGCATTTTAAAAACACCAATGTTTCCAACAATGAATCTGACATTCTTGCCCTATGTGGGCGCATTATGATTCCGTTCTGGGAGAATATATACGCTCCACTGGAGCATGCGTCACAGGTGTGCATAGAATTCTCTGAAAGAGTGATTGCAAGTGGACAAACTGCTGTGAAGAGGCAGGCAACTGTCTCAAACGTCATTTGTGAGCCTGGTGGTGGCAAATTGATAGCCTATAGATATTCTCCAATTTGTCGATGCGAAGTCACCCATAGGCTAAAAATAATATAGAATTCATTCACTAAACAAATACGCTTTAACCTAGATTTTATATGGCCATGACTGATTTCAAGGACAAGCCAAAGACTCAACCCTCAAGGCCAGGACCATGCAGGACCAAGGACTCAACCCTCAAGGCCAGGTCCAAGGCCAAGGACTAACATCCCTGAGGACAGTGTTTCCCAAACTGTGGGTCGCGACCCAAAAGTGAGTCGCAGAAATCAGTCTAGTGGGTCGCGGACTCGCGGAGTAGTGCTAAATTAGATTCTCGAGTGTCATTTTCTAACCATTACGGTGGCATTACCACGTACAATGTCACAAGCCTTGAAAGTTGCAAGTAGGCTTAGGTTTTAAGAAAGTTATACGCCTGCAATACCCCCCTCCCACACACACACACACACACACACACGGCTTATATTAAAATGATTAGTGTTCTATCCAATTTTAGTCGACAATAAGTCTGCAGGGTAGCGGCATGTAAGAAAGCCGCTGAAGTAAGTCACACAGTTCAAAAAAGTTTGGGAAATCCTGGCCCATAGTACTTTTAATAAATTAATCCTATTTCGCAATAAGGCAAGGAAAGCGTATTCCGAATATTTTGCTGTGAAACTCCACTAAAACAATAGAGAATCTATTTCAGTACTGAACTGTTATACAAACTAACGGTTAAGTGATACGATCTGATACGCTCCTGCCATTACCAACTGCGGAGAGTGAGGTCAATTCGTCGGTGCCTGCCAGTGAGCGCGGCTGTCAAATTAGTGCGGGCCCTGGTACTAGACCTGTGCGCCGCCGACGCCGCGCCGCCGCCGCCGACGTTTTCATGACGCCGCCGCCGCCGGTAATATAGGATCGGCGCGCCGCCGCCGCCGCCGCCGAGAGAACATCGGCGTGACGCCGGCGTCCCCTTGGTGAAATTATATTTTCATGTAACCAGAGTAAGCCAACACTGTTGTAATACGTGGATAAAACTGTCTTCACCATATATAGTCAACATGTGCTAGCTAATTCAAAGCACAATTCAAAACACACGTTACTTATTTACTTCGCTTCATTCGTCTATCGAATGACGTCCTGTATTGTTTACATTCTGCAAAATGGCCACGGCAAAGAAAGCGTTTTCGATGATAAATACGCGAAGACCTAAAATGATGCTACATGTAAAGTGATGCTAAAATTAACTGTGCACAGTTAACTAAACGAGCAGTGAACCTATGCATCATAACTGAGAGCGTTTGTTGCTTAAATCCTCTTAGTTTAGTTTAAAATTAATCTTCTTAGTCTGATGTCGGCAGTGCTTTGTTTTCTTAGTTGGCACATACACTTTTAAAAAATTTTCATTTATGGTCAATTTGGGATATATAATGAAGCAATATAATTTGATAAACAGAACCGTAGCTAGGGGCAGGGGCAAGCTGCGCCAAAATCTTAGTGGAAGGGGGCACATTTTGGACACTTTTTAAGTTTTTATACCACCACTATCCACTTTTTGCGGCAAAAATACAGAAAATACAGATAAGTTAAAAGGTCATCACCGGTTTTGGGGCGGCTAGAGGCTATAGATTGCTATGTCGTAAAGCTCAGATAGGCATAAAAAGTCATCACTGAATTTATGGGCTCAAAATTCGTACCTTGCCCCGAGCGCCGAATACACTAGCTACGGCTCTGTTGATAAAATGTTTCTTAAACTGTATACTTTTATTTTTACTAGTATTATAAGTTTGTAACATTGTTTTCAAATTAACCGGGTAACAAAAAACCTTGAGGATTGAACAAAAACGACGATATCATATGGTGTCCTTTGTAGTCGCACGTATTGTACTGTATTAACCGTTTGTACGCCGCCGACGCCGCCGCCGCCGCCAATAAAGTCCACGCCGCCGCCGCCGATAAAATTGGTTCGGCGCGCCGCCGCCGCCGGTGATAAAGCGGTCACACGCCGCCGCCGACCCTCAGACCGTCGGCGCACAGGTCTACCTGGTACTGACACGAATTGATTACTGTAACGGTGTGCTTCTTGGACTTCCGGATACTAGACTGAACCGCATACAATCAGTGTTGAACCAGGCTGCACGAGTGATTTTCGGCTGTCGCTGGGGTGACCACGTCACTCTTCTCCTTAGAGATCGACTCCATTGGCTCCGTGTTCCACAGCGCATTGTCTACAAGCGCTGTTGGCTTACGTTTCGGGCTTTACACGATCCATTCTGTCCCGATTATCTAACTGTACTTGTACGGAGATCGACTGTGATCGAGAGGAGATCGGTTCTTAGGTCCAGTCGAAGAGTGCAGTTGTTGGTCCCTCTCCTGTCCAAGACCCCTAATTTTGGGGAAAGATCATTCGCGCGGGGGAATCCCGCCCTGTGGAACTCTCTTCCAGACAATGTGACTGGAGCAGTCTCAGCTGGACTTTTCATTAGAAATTTGAAGACATATTTATTTAATATTGGATATGAACTGTGTTAAGCGCTCTTGTTGTAGGCCTTAGCCTTGCCTACTGCGCTATATAAATTGTCAATAAATAAATAAATAAATAAATAATTAAATAAGTGATTTTGCCAAACTCATAGGAGTTTTAGGACGCGTAACAGAGGTATGTTCCGGGCAAAATTTTGAAGATTATTTTCAAGAAATTTCAAAATCTATATATTTATCTCATTTAGTATTATTTGGCAAAAATATGAACAATTCTATCTAATATATTTGCATATTTTCATTCAAATCGAATCATAATTTTTATTTTGCCATTTATTCAAAATCAGATTATTCTTTTTCGACTAACGTTCCCCAGATGGCGCAGTGGCGGCTCTAGGATTTGGCAAGTGGGGGGCCGTTGGGGTGGCAACTTCTAATCATGGGGGCCAACCATTTGCTGTTTAATGTATGTAGCATTAAGTATAGGGTCCCAACTGGGAGGCCACTGGGGGCCAGGCACTCAATAGGGGCACGGGCCCCCTACCCCCGGTGGAGCCGCCACTGAGATGGCGTAATGAATTTCTAAAAATATTTCATGCCATGATTAGGGTCGCGGCACGGAACAAAACCGCTGAAGTGGGCCGCGGTTCCATTCCAAAATGATTGGTAAATCCTGGTCTAGAAACATAAACATTCTTCCGATCAGTGGAGCGGATCAGGCGATGTGTAGTGAAAGAGGCCATACAGGGTGTCTCAGAAAAAAGCCAGCAGAAAAACTATGATTTCTTAAAAATTCCTAAATATATTTCTATCAAACTTGCAATACATGTACAGCACATATTTTCCCACCTTCCTGTATATTTTCATCCCATTTGCTTATAATTTGGACATTTTGTGAGATATCAAACAAAGTCAAACTTCGATTTTTATTACCCGGTACTCATGACGCCGCAGCTTTACAGGTCTAAATATCTAGCTTCACATACATTTCGCGTTATGTCAATGTTGGTGGTGGTGGTGGTAGTAGTAGTAGTAGTAGTAGTAGTTAGTTGTTGTTGTTGTTGTTGTTGTTGTTGCTGATGTTGTTGTAAAGTTTGAATCGAATGCAATTTTTTAAAATTTTAAATTCATGGAATTCGACGCAGCAAGAAAAGTTCGATTTAAACTTTCAAAATCGGTAAAATATCGAATGAAGATAAGAGGCGAATTCAGACATTGTGTGAGCTTGGCTTTGGACACCGAACATTTTTGCAAAATATCATAAAAAGGATGGAATTTTTTGGTGAAATATATTTGCAAACGGGTCAATGCAACCAATCGAAAACTTTTCTTGTTATGTCGAACTTTGTGAATTTGAAACATTAAAAAAATGCGCTCGATTTATACTTTATTACAACAACAACAACAACAACAACAACAACAACAACTACTACTACTACTACTACTACTACTACTACTACTACTACTACTACTACTACTACTACTACTACTACTACTAATACTACTACTACTACTACTACTACTACTACTACTACTACTACTACTACTACTACTACTACTATCCAGTGGCGGCTCCAGGATTTGGCAAGTGGGGGGGCCGTTGGGGTGGCAACTTCCAATCATGGGGGGGCCAACCATTTGTTGTTAGGTATGTAGTATTAAGTACAGTAGCGTCGTTTCACACTCTTTTGGAGGCGAGAAAAAATTTTGCCAAATTTTAGGCAAATTTTAGGCAATTTGTGCAAATTTTAGGCAATTTTTTGCAAATTTTAGGCAATTTTTGCAATTTTGTTTGCAATTTTGGCAATTTTTGGGCAATTTTTGGCAAATTTGCAATTTTAAAAATTTTTTTGGTAAATTTTATATATAGTATAGTATATATATATATATATATATAGTATATATATATAGTATAGGGTCTCAAAAGGGGGCCACTGGGGGGCCAGTATCTCAGTAGGGGCACGGGCCCGCCCTGGCCCCCCCGGTGGAGCCGCCACTGCTACTATCAACATTGACATAAAACCAAATGTATGTGAAGCTAGATATTTAGACCTGTGAAGCTGCGGCTGAGTAGTAAAATCGAAGTTTGATTTTGATATCTCACAAAATGGTCAAATTATATGCAAATGAGATGAAAATATACAGAAAGGTGGGTAATTATGTGCTGTACACGTATTGCAAATTTTTTAGAAATATATTTAGGAACTTTTACGAAATCATAGTTTTTCTGCTGGTTTTTTGAGACACCCTATATATATATATTTATATATGGCCTCGGTACTTCGTATATTTATATATACGAAGTACCGAGGTATATATTCGGTACTTCGTATATATAAATATACTATATATTTATATATATAAGTATATATATATATATATAAGTAAACGAAATTTCACTTACTTACTTACCTAATCCCTTCTATAGCACTCATTCGTCTTGATAATTATCTAGCCGTCCTAACTATTGCAACTCGCTCTGTAGTCTGTACTTGAATTTCACCGTCTAATCTTGACTGCCTGCAGAGAAGTCAGAATTGCTAGGAAGATGACAATCTTTTTAATTAGGCTAATCTTAAAGAAGCGATTCTGTAGGAGGATGAGGAAAATCAATGAAACAACACTGGACTTTAAATTTTTTATGTAAACGTGCTTGAACCAGACAGATTATATATATATATATATATATATATATATATATATATATATATATATAGAGAGAGAGAGAGAGAGAGAGAGAGAGAGAGAGAGTAGGCCTATAGGCCTATCTGAAGGTCTATAGGCTATTTGAGATATTTACATATATTATGCATTTCACGCCACATGGTCAAAACGATTAAAAGGAATTTGTAGGCATTAAAAGGAATTAATAAAATAAATATATTTAAATAAATGTTGCTACTTTTGCTACAAGTCAGTGACTCATATATCCTTATCGGTTTCGAGAATTAGGAGAATAAGAACGGAATTAGGAGCTAGTATAGGAATGCAGTCTCCTGTAGATTTTCTATAAAGTTTTGAGAGCATTTGAAATTTTTTAAACCTCGCGACGTGGCACAGCGGCTGAAAAACTTTGAAGTCTTTTGAACTAAGCGCCATTGAGTCGAAATAACAATGAGCTAAGGCGTTCAAATAATCGCCGCCTTTGCGTTAAGTTCAACTGAGCACTCCTTAGGCGCGTCTATTTATGATTTGTCGGTGACAAAGGCAAAGTACGCGCTTGAAGCCCTGTCGAAAGGAGGAGTTGTAGAACGCGTAAAGGAATGGATTGATTGCCGAGTTGACGTAACCGAGCCACAGAAACGAAAGGTCCAGATGAGCGCTGATGACATCAGGGTCCGGCAGAAACGGTTTGACGGTGAAGAGAGCAAAGTACGGGATCCAGGAGACAGCAAACGCCAGCACCACAGTCGCCAGGGTCACCGTCGCCTTCCGATCGCTCACCACACACAAGGGCGTTCGAATTTTACGCCTCCTGAGAGGCGAGTGCCTTTGTTCTTGAGCGCCTCCAGCAGATGGCAGCTGTCTAACTGGCTTATCGTCACCGGCGCAGGACAGCGAAGGAGGAGACAGAGAAGGAGGAGACAGAGAAGGAGGATGAGGAGGAGGAGGAGGAGGAGGAGAAGTACGAGGCGGAGGAGGGGACAGTCGATCGAAAACGTTCACGCTGCTTTCGCGTAGCTCCACCAGAGCGTCTTTCTTCGGTGTCACTTCTCCGCCGATCGTCGTCGACTTCTGTAGAAAGACTCCGTTGATCTCTTTGACTTGGCGACGAGTTATGATCAGAATCTTGACGTAGATGGTGGACGTGATGAGGAGCGGTGTGAAGTACGTTCCGACCGACACCAGAAGAGCGTACGGCTTGTTCAGTTCAAAGAGACATCGCGAGGTGTCGCCAGTATTCTGCGTCAGACCCGTAGTCGTGTTCAGTCCCAAGTGAATCGGAAAGAAGGACATGAGGAAGGAAAAGATCCAGACGCCGGCGATCGCCCGACGAGCCAGGCGAGAACTGCTGATCATCTGGTAATGAAGAGGTCGTGTTACAAACAGATACCTGCAAATATTGACGCCAAAAAATCATCAGGCGAAGTCTCTTGAGTTGATGATAGAAGATAGATAGATAGATAGATAGACAGACAGACAGACAGACAGACAGACAGACAGACAGACAGACAGACAGACAGATAGATAGACAGATAGATAGATCGACAGATAGATAGATAGATAGATAGATAGATAGATGATAGATAGATCTAAAGGTCACATTAGTTTTTATGCAGAAAGATTCGGCATCTTCTATTTGATCTCTGAGGCTCTTTCTTCAACGTAAAAGTCAAAATTTAGAGAGACAAAATTTCCACTCTGCGTTTTAAGTAATCACTTTTGAAAACTGTGCATGTCTACAGCACGGAATTACTAATAATTAATTGGCCAAATCTAATATGCAAAATCTACAAATGATTCAGAATTCTATTGCCCGGGCCTTTACAAAAACTCGTAAGCATGATCACATTAAACCAGTTCTTCAAAAGTTACACTGGCTGCCGGTAGAACAGAGAATTGTATTTAAGACTGGTCTCGTGGTTTTTAAAATACTGCCGTCTGGCCAGCCTCAAAATGCCCTCAATATTTAAAATCCGTCATTCGACAAGATTTGCTGACTCATTGTTAAATGTACCTAGAACAAACACTAACATTGGTAAGAGAGCTTTTTCTATTTCTGGGCCAAAAATCTAGAACTCTCTCCCTCTGGTTGACAGATCTTCCAATAAACTGAGTATTTTCAGATCTAGGCTTAAAACACCTCTCTTCCAATTAGCATTTCCTCCATAGTCTTTCTTGCTGTTTCCCTCTGACTGTGATCTCTGGAATGACCTGATCTTTTGCGGATGGATTTGAATTACCATCGAGTGATAGGCCTACCCTTGGATATTAGAAATATTGCTATAGAAGTGCATAATTTATTATTATTATTATTATTATTATTATTATTATTATTATTATTATTATTATTATTATTTTGAAGAAACCTACTCACCGATCGACGCTAATCGTAACCAGAGTTAGAATTGATGTCGTGCACAGCATGACATCAAACGAAACGTACACGTTGCATGCGATGTCACCGAAAGGCCACGTCGGTCCTCCGCCGGCCACCGTAATGGCGGCGCTGAAGGGCAGGACGAGACAGCCAAGCAGAAGGTCGGACACGGCCAACGAAACTACGAAACAGTTCGTCGTCGAGCGGAGTTTCCTCGTCGTGACAATCGTTATGCAGACTAAAAGGTTTCCGGCGACAGTGACAACGATTATCAGACACAAAATGGCCGCCACGACGACCTTCTCCGGCGTCGACCTTCGTATCATCGCGTCGCTGAGTTTTGTTGAGGTCGTGGCGTCGTCACTGGCAACCGAAGTGCAAGAAACGTTCGCCGGAGTCGGATCGTCGTCGCTCATGACTTTCGACTGCCACTGTGTCACCAATCAACAGAAGATGAACTGCGTTAAACAGCGTCCCAGCGTCGGTTCCAAGAACTCTTGGTGATGGGATGCAATGGATTTCTAGGAATATCCCGCCAATTGTCAAAGGAATTATATGTAAACGGTTTATAAGAAATCTTTAGATTTGATTTATAAATTATAATGTTCTGAATTGAAAATGTATAAAAGCCATTTTAGTCTGGTAAGGGTTAGGGTTAGGCACAGCAACAGGTGGACCCTCACAACTTTTACTACAGACTGACGCCACTGTTATTTATTACAACGAAAAAAGCCTGGCAAGCAAAGAAGTAATCATTTTGACACTTGATGAGTAGAAAGGGGAAAAGGTCATTATCGCACAAAAATAATAACCTTCTAAACTTTTTAGGGGGACCCGTCACTGATCTTAGAGGGTCAAAAGTTGTTGAAATAATTATAGAGGGGTTACTAAAAGTTGACAGTTGTTGACAAGGGGAGGGTAAAAATTGCCCAAAATTTTTGGCGTAATTAATGGACAGCCTCTTACCAAACGGCGACAGAACTTTTTGTCACTTGTGTATATCTGCTCTTCAGTGATGGGCAACTAGTTAACTAATTAGTTACTAACTAAAATTTTAACTAATTTTTTAGTTATTTTTATAGTTCAATTAAATATAAATAGTTTAGTTAAAATGCTAGTTTAACTAAAAATTTTTAGTTAATAACTAAATAGTTTAGCTACAAACTGTTAGTTGGTGTCCCGAATTCTCAATAACAATTCCTTTTCAATCTACATGTATTCTTTTCTGGGTAATTTTTCCAAACAAACTTGACAAACTTGTGTTCCCGCAGTATAGACTAAGACTTAAATATTAAATAGACATTGATTAATGAATTCAATGGCTCATTGACTGATATGTTCATGTCGCAAGTATCGTCTATATCAGTGATGGGCACAAAAGTGTCTGCGATGAAAGCCGAGGGCCGCACACATTTTTTCGGCATTTAGAATTAAATTTTAAGTAGTTTCCAAAACGATTTTAACATTTAACCGTAACGTAAAACGATTTTAACATAACGTAGGCCTATTACATACTGTGCAGAGTTAAGTATCTATTAATAAGCCAAGACTGTCAAGTCGAAGAAAAGTTAGTAAATATTAAAAGCATCATTTCTAATTAACGATCAAGCGCCAACGGTAAATCCAATTTGAACAGTGTTGTATGAAGTACTGAGTTTGAGTACTCAAGTAAAAAGTACAAGTATTATGTCATTTTTTTAACTTAAGTAAAAGTAAAAAGTACCTATAAAAATAGTTACTCAATTAAAAAAGTACTCCTCAAAAAGTTATAAAAATAAAAAAAGTACCGTGACATCAACAACTCCACATTATCATGCTAAATCACATTTTTATTACTACTTTTAAGCAGCATGCAGAAGCCTCAGCAGTCAACACGTCACATTTACACCATTAACTTTAGAAAATGCTGAAGGGTTTTCCTCGAAGGCGCAATTTGCAAAGTCCTTAATTTTTCATACCACTTTCCTCCGGTGTGAAAATAATGTTAATAAGTAAAAAAGGTCATCGCCGGTTTTCAGACTGTCACAGGTTAAAAATTTGTATGTTGTACGTTGCCGTGAAAACTCGGGTAAGCAAAAAAGGCCATCACCGGAATTTAAGGGCGCAGAATCTATATACCTTGCCCCCTGGCGCCGACTGCTCTAACTGCGGCTCTGTGATTGCATGGGTCTAAGAAAGATCAAGTTTTCAAACAATCTGTCAGTCATGCATTGTCAACCCTGTACGACTAAACACGGAAGTTGTGAAGAATTAAACAGATACTCCAGTAAATGTATCGAAATTTGGCGATGAGAAATTTTACTTGTAACGAAACGTAAAAGACATAATGTAACGAAGTAAAAGTACTAATATTTGAATAAAAACTTACTTCGTTACAAGTAAAAATATAAGTTGTGTACTTCGTTACAGACTCAGAATTGTACTTAAGTAATTAACGCGTTACCAGATGTTTCATATGTTTTAGAGGGCCGCACATTAATGTAGTATCTCTCGATGTCGGGGGCCGCACAAAAGGGCTTCGATCGAGGGCCGCATATGACCCGCGGGCCGCACTTTGCCCATCCCTGGTCTATATTTTCATGATTCCCTGATACCGGGCAATGTTTACGATAGACTCCTGGACTCCGGGGGAAACTGAAAAAGCCGGGGCGAACTGACAAAGCCGGAGGGAAGTCAGCTAGAGGTCTGCTGTTAGTTGATGTAGTATGCCAAAATTTCCGGGGGTGAATTTGAAATTTCCGGAGGGAATGGCAATTTCCCCCGGAAACGGCCTAGATTAAACCCTGATACCGGGAAAAAATTTTTAAATTAGTTGCAAAAAGTTTAACTAGATTTTTTAGTGTAGTTAACTATTTTTGAAAGTTAGTTTGCAACTAAAAGTTTAACTACTTATTTCTAGTTTAAATTTAGTTGTAGTTAAATTAATGTTTTTTAGTTAGCCTAGTTGCCCATCACTGCTGCTCTTGCATATTGGAATTTTGAGAAGACACCTTTGATGTATGAAGGTCGTTCTTGAATTACACTCCTGAATAAATTTTGTCATGATAACATGTCCAGTAATGGGCAACTAGTTAACTAATTAGTTACTAACTAAAAGTTTAACTAATTTTTTAAAGTTATCTTCATAGTTTAATTAAATATAAATAGTTTAGTTAAAATGCTAGTTTAACTGAAAACTTTTAGTTAATAACTAAATAGTTTAACTAAAACTTTTTAGCTGGTGTCCCGAATTCTCAATAACAGTCCCTTTTCAATCTATTCTTTTCTGGGTCATATTTGGTCATTTTTTCCAAACAAACTTGACAAACTTGTGTTCCTGCAGTCTAGACTAAGACTTAAATATTAAATAGACAATAATTAATTATTTCAATGGTTCATTGACTGATATGTTCATGTTGCGAACATCGTCTATGTTTTCATGAACATCTACCTGATACCTAGGAAATAGTTGTACAATTAGTTTTAAAAAGTTTAACTTTTTTTAGTTCATTTAACTATATTAGAAAGTTAGTTTGCAACTAAAAGTTTAAGTACTTATTTATTGTTTAAATTTAGTTATAGTGTAACTAATGTTTTTGTTAGTTAGTTGCCCATCACTGAACATGTCAGAGATTTCGAACACAGAGAAACAACGCCTTGCTAGCGCCTTGCCTCTTACCCTTAGCCTCTGTGCGGAGAACACCAAAGTTGTTTTCGCGTAGATTAATGCTGTTAAACGATATATTGAAACACTTCATCTGCTTCAGTCTTATTCCCTTTTGTATCAACTTTAGAGAATTATATTTAAAGTAGGCATATTAGACCAAATTATCGTAATCCTGACGACTGAAATTGAATCTTAGTGGCTCAGGTACAATCGTCAGTTGAAGCTTGATTAGCTCAACAGCTATTCACTCCGGATTTCACGTGCAATCGAAATCCATCCAATTAGCTCTTCAGTTGCAATCGGGTTGAAGAGTGAGTTCATCAAAGTGATTATCTGCTCAGATCAGAGTAATGGACGACAATAATAAAATACAATTAAATGAGCAGCGGGTCAAAGAAGCGTCAGTGCCTTCTATTCTACAACTGAATTCTACACGAATCTAGTCCCTTTAGCAGGCATTTCACAGGGGGTTGAAAAGGATCCTAGTCTGAAGACAATGAGTCTCGTCCGGTGGAAATAGACTGCTCTGTCCATGTTACCTGAGGCCGTGCTAGCGAGATCTTGAATATGGTGCTAGCCATTTAGTTTTTGCCTCTGAGAATAGAATTTGGTCTGGCGAAAAACTTCTTAGCGTATGAATGA
The DNA here is from genome assembly GCA_018105865.1 of Metaphire vulgaris. Taxonomy (NCBI): domain Eukaryota; kingdom Metazoa; phylum Annelida; class Clitellata; order Crassiclitellata; family Megascolecidae; genus Metaphire; species Metaphire vulgaris. The sequence goes on along the minus strand of CM030859.1, from coordinate 5,093,102 downwards.
GGCTGAAGATGGATTTCAATATCCAAAAATCTAAATATGATATCGGTGATTAGAAAGAAACAGGGCTTCTATTTGAACCAAATATGAGACATTGAGAAGCGACATGTTTTGATGAAATTAAGCTGTGTCTGTAAAAGTATGAAATCCATTTACCGCTGGACAACATTCCTGACAATTTGAAGAACGGTTGTAATGAATGCGACTTGTTGTCCTAAGACACAGGAACAACGGAAGAGTTACCGCAGCAACGCTGGCGTAGCCAGGGTTCCAGAATAGGGGGTGCCAAGCAGGTGACTAAAACTATCGTTTCGTAAAATTCGCTGCTTAATTATCATCTTTACATTTAGCATATAGGCCTAGGCCTAAGCAAAAAAAGGAGAATTGCGATTTTCAGTAAAACTGCACGTTCTGCAAAGAAACGATTTGATATTTGAACTCATCATCTATCTCAAAAGCTATAAATAGCACAGCTTTTGACTTTCTCAACAAAATATGCTGAAGCTTGATGCCCATCGTTATCGTACTGTTGTTAGAGGCACCTCGTCCTCCATGCATCTCTGCGTTGTCTTTTGTCTAGTTTTCAGTCGTCAGATGACGCTTTAGAATACGACGGAAGCGACATCTGGCGCCAAAACTCGGTGACTGTCGTTGATGATTGCCGCTCAAATTGCGGTGTCCAACGCCTCAGTTTACAAAAACACCCCGGTGACACCGACTGCGACACCGACTGCGACACCGACTGATTCGAAGCTTTGTCACGAAGCACCGAAGCCGAGTATCATCATGACAAATTGTGAGAACGGAGAGGGAGAAGAGGCCGGCGTAAATGACACGAAAAAATTCCCCATTCTACGCCACAATATCCTTCATTATTTACGACAAGATGGATGTCGGCGCTCATCAGGAATATTGTGATTATCATGTGACATATGTCGTAGAGAGGACGGTAATTACGCAAATGGCTGCGTCTTCTTCCCCTTCGTCTATCGCCAGAGACAACGCTTCGCTTGTAACGGGATATGATCACCGACGAAGCTCGTTAAATGATGATCAGTGCAATTGCGCGTGCTGACATCTCTCCCCCTTATCTGTCCACTGCGCGGCGCCGAGGACTGCTCCTGCGCCGGTGAATTTCACCGGAAGCCATGCCGCTTTCTGTGGAACGAGATTTCCAAGAGAAACTCTTATCTCGCTCTTTCAAAAATATAGATAATTAATTTGCTTCCACAGAATATCGGCTTCTGGGTTTTCAAAGCGCGGACAATGATAAAGACATATTTGAACTTTGTAATGATGATGATGATGATGATGATGATGATGATGATAATAATAATAATAATAATAATAATAATAATAATAATAATAATAATAATAATAATAATAATAATAATAATAATATTATTATTATTATTATTATTATTATTATTTATTTGTTATATATTATTATTATCGTTATTATTGTAACAGCAACAATAGGTCTAATAATATTAATTAATAATGATAATAATAATAACTGGTTTTCATTACAGAGCCGTAACTAGGGTTTTCGGCGCCCGGGGCAAGATTTCTATTTTGCGCCCCTAAATTTGGTGATGACCTTTTTTGCTATTTTTTTATTCACACCCACTTCAAAAATGCGCCCCCCCCGACGGCTCGGCGCCCGGGGCGGCTTGCCCCCTCCGCCCCTAGTTACGGTTCTGCCCCCTAGTGTCACTGAAGCATAGGAGAATGTGTACAGTAATCAATACTCATAATATTATATCCCAGTATTAGACAGGAATTTGATTTTTTTGGGCGAGGGGGTATAAAATTTGGGGTATATATTGTTACATATTATATATGTATAATATATCAGGTTATATATTATACAAATATTATTCATATATATATATAGTATATAAAACTAATATTATATGATATATATGTTATATATATATATATATATATATATATATATATATATATATATATATATACTGACTCCCAGCAGAGGTTCTACCTGATTTTTGAAAAAGTCTCTTACCTTAATTTCCGTTAGTAGGTTTTGTCGATCGAACAAAATATTCCAGCGTGGCTGGTCAAGATTTTTCGGAGTATAGGGGTCAACGCATTGCGACGTCATATTTGAGGGAGTCTGACTTTTGTGACGACGTTTGACGAAGAGGGGGTCAAAAATCTGCCAAAATCGCGTGACGTCATTTATGGACGGCCCCTATACTCAGTGTTTATTCTAGCCCCCTTGACATTGGGGAATTTCGAAATGTTTGGAGGGGGGGTGGACAAGGTTTGAGTTTTCACACGTTTGGGGGGAAATTTCCATTCCCCAGCCAACATCTAAAAAAATTTGGAGGGGGATTTTCAAACTTGGGGGGGGGGGAATTCCCCCTAAGAAGGCCTAGAATAAACACTGCCTATACTGTAGTATATGTATACTAATTTTTGGGGTGGTGGGGTGGGTATACCCCGTCGCTACGCCTCCGATATAAGTCTAACTAATCCTTTGCTGCAGTTATTCTGCAATAGGCCTATTTGTCAGTAAACACTGTCGACAACTGTTTACCTTAAACGTCAAACGTATGGTTGCCAGAGACATCTATGTCCAAAGGAGGACACCAGATGTCATAAAGGAGGACAAAGCCAGACAAAAGAAAAAGACTGTAAACTTCAGACTTACATCGATCGGGTAACAAATCTTGACAAGCAAAAGAGGTACTCGCACACCGAGATAAAAGTAACAAAGCCAAAGTAACTTCTATTTCCATTTCTAAAACTACATACAAGGCATTGTCTGCAGGCAGAGCGCGATTTGTAGGGAGAAGTGGGGAATCTTCCCCCCCCCCACTTCCCAACTACATCCCCCACTGAGATGGCTACTGACATCCCAGCCAGGGAAGTCAATCTCCCCCCACTGTGACTGTAACAGGAAAATGCATTCACCGTTAGCAGAGGGAGAAATTTTCATCGTTAGCAGAGGGAAAAAATTTTTGGCGCCTGGCGCCGAGCATGAGTAAAAAAAATGAAACTTAATGTTCGGTGGTAACCAAGGCGCGATTTGTAGGAGGGATGTGGGGATTCCCCCACCCCCACTGCCCAACTACATCCCCCCACTGAAGTGGCTACTGACATCCCAGCCAGGGAAGTCAATCTTCCCATCCACTGTGACAGGAAAATTCATTCACCTTCAACAGAGGGAGAAAATTTTTGTCGGCGCTTCGCGCCGAGCATGTAAGAAATGAAACTAGAAGATTGGTGGTAACTGGGGACAACCTTTGAAAAAATTGATCTTAAAACCATTTCAAAAAATTTACCAGTACTGCTATACTTCCTCATGAGACAATAAAATTGATCATTATTTGGTGAACCATTTACAGTTCTAACTTCATCCCCATGGCCGAATGACAATAAAATTGACAGATCATTATCTGGTGATAGATTTAATAATTTACCTAACATTTTAATTGTCGAATTATTATTTTTAGCAAAGTAGATCCGTTGGGGTCGCAAGCCTTGGGGAATCAGTTCCGACAGTTGAGAAACAATGTGATCCGTCACTAGCAATCTTCCGACAGTACAAACAATGTGCAATCTGCTTGTCGTGCTTGAGTATTCAGTAGAATTCAAATTCTGCCTATTTCGTCAGCTGAATGTGAGTGGGGCTTCACGTGCATGAATATAAATGATACACCAGTTAGAAATCAACTCAGTATTCATACACTTTCATCTTTTGTTTTCGTGAAGATTAACCACCAACACTGTTCAATCCTGCCAGTTATGCTAAAAATGGGTATGCGACATGCTGCCTCAGTTGCACCAACTGGCAAAAAAACTGACAAGACATCTGCTCCAATTCATGCCTGATTTGCATTAATGTTAAGTGATAGTTGCTTGAATTTGGTTGCAGGTTTTCAATTGTTGCAACTTGCTGTTGCGGTATTACATTTATGGTTGAAATAAATGGCGTTTGACAATTTATACAAATAATATTAACAGTTAGAGCAAAGTACTGTGCATTAAACCATGCATTTCCCATGTCCCCCCTCCACTGCTCGTCTTGTTCCCCTCATTGCTCGTCATGTTCCTCCCACTGCTCGCCATGTTCCCCCTAATATTCCCCCCACTGCTCCGGGTGACCGGGTCACAGATCGCACCCTGTCTGCAGGTGAGAAGAATTATTCCTCTTGCAGAACGGATCGATCGGATTCTCTTCTTAATTTGTCTTCTTTGAGCGTCGACCATAGTGTCCAATTTCCAATTACAAGGCCAAGTAGATCGAAATTCAAGTCAGTAGATGATGAGAGCAAAGAGCCGGACATTTTTTCATTTCAGGCCAATTCCTGCCGGACGGAGGACACGAGGTCCAAAAGGACACGAGGTCCAAAAGGAGGACATGTCCTCGATCTTGCCGGACGTCTGACAACCCTTGTCTGACTGAATTTCAATTAATGCGCAATAAAATTGACATAGGTGTAACCGAGTCACGAGAATTTCAAAGATTAACATAACTGCGTTAATTTGAGTAGTTATTTATAATCTAATAACTATAAGCATAGGCCTTATACGAATGTTTGAGAGATAGTAAATTATTTCTGATAATGCCGTTCGCCTGCAGATAATCAGTAAATATAATCACAGAATCATAAATAATGCGACAGAAATCAACGTTACGATTTCATCGTTATCAGACGTTGAAAATCAAGGCTTCGTTCATATAAGAATAGTTAAGGTTATCTATAAGCTTATCTGTAAATAATATACTGAATATATAATACATATAAACATTAAACAGCATAAGATATATAATTTTTAACACTTCATGGAGTCCATAGTTTGAAAATTAAATGAAATCGAAATGAGTTTACTTTAAGGTAAAAGTATATAATCATGCTCTGCGCGTAATGTTCGCTCGTGATAGCGGACGCCATTTAACAAATGAACAGAACGCAAACAGTTTAATCTTTCCATCTCACCTGCAGGATTCAGTTCATAGGTCTACAAACAGCGCCTGAGTTTATCAGTCGGCTTTCGTCGCTAGCTGTACTCGACCACCTTCTCTGCAGTTCTTAACTCTTACATTAAGGCGCCTTTCCACTTGCATTCAGCCAACGCGGCAGTCACCATGTTGCTTCCGCCGCGCTGTCGCCGCTCGACCTGTGCGCCGACGCTCTGAGGGTCGGCGGCGGCGTTTGACCGCTCTATCACCGGCGGCGGCGGCGCGCCGAACCAATTTTATCGGCGGCGGCGGCGTGGACTTCACTGACGGCGGCGGCGTACAAACGGTTAATACAGTACAATACGTGTGACTACTGACTACAAAGGATACCATTTGGTATCGTCGTTTTTGTTAAATTCTCATGGTCTTTTGTCACCCGGTTCATTTGAAAACAATGTTACGAACTTATAATGCACATTAAAAACAAAATTACGCAATTTAAGAAGAGCATAAAAATAAAAATGGTAAATTTCTTATCAGATTATATTGCTTCATTATATATCCGAAAGTGACCAACTGACCATAAATGAAAACTTTTAAAAAGTTTATGTGCCAACTTAGAAAACAAAGCACCGCCGACATCAGACTAAGGAGATTTAAACTAAACTAAGAGGATTTAAGCAAAAAACGCTCTCAGTTATGATGCATAGTTTCACTGCTCGTTTAGTTAACTGTGCACAGTTAATTTCAGCATCATTTAGCATCGTTTTTGGTCTTCGCGTAATTTTAATCGGAAACGCTTTTCTGTAGCCATTTTGCAGAATGTAAACAATACAGGGCGTCATTCGATAGACGAATGAAGCGAAGTAGATAAGTAACGCGTGTTTTGAGCTAGCTAGTATTGCCTATTTAGTGAAGACATTTTTATTCACGTATTACGACAGTGTTGGTCTACTCTGGTTACAACGACACAACGCCGACGTCACGCCGGTATCCTCTCGGCGGCGGCGGCGGCGGCGGCGGCAGCGGCGGCGGCGGCGGCGGCGGCGACGGCAATCGGCGGCGAACGGCGGCGGCACTCAGTCTAACCGCAACTCCGCAAGCGACTCGATATTGCATACGGGCTAAAAAAGACAACGCCCACGAACATTTGATGTAGCGCAACCTAAAATGGCCGACGAGGAGTTTGTAGCGTTATGTTTAGGGGTGGGTCGATTAATCGAAATCGAAATCGAAATCGCGATTTTTGAAAAAATCGTAATCGTAATCGACACGATTATTAAATAAATCGAAATAATCGATAATCGTCGAAAAAATAATCGAAATCGCGATTATTTTTCGATTATTCCTGTAAGTGATATTATACAATATTTCCGATTCAAAGAAAGATCAATTTACCGTTGATTATAAGATTTTCATTGAAAATGGATTCAACAGCGTCAAAGACAGGTACCATCTTTCTGGGTTTGACAGCAGCTTTCGATACGGTGTGTCAGGTGGGTTTAATGTACAAACTCTTGCTCAACTTGCCGGTTCTGTCAACTTGTGGAATTACTCATCTCTGACAGACGGTTCTGAGTTCACTTGGGAGATGTCAGCTCCTGGAGACGTCGACGAAACGGTCTACCATAGGGTCCAGTTCTAGCCCCACGTTATTCAATTTGTAGGCCTATAGGCCTTTAAACAAACCTACCTGGTACCATCAGTAGGAAGTTTGGATACGCTGACGATATCGGTCTTGCCACCCAGGCTCGATCCTTTAAGGAGATTGAAGACCAGGGTTATTTCTAGGATTGTGAATTGGGGTGGGGTGTCAGGAAAATCTGGGGTGTGTTTATTTCTAGGATTGTGGGATTGGGAATTTGGGGTGTCAGGAAAATCTGGGAGTGTCGAAATTTGGAAGTCTCTACCGAAAAAGGCTGACAAGCAAAAAAAAGCCGTTATAGAGACTCACACAAAGTCTGACAAGCAAAAAAAGTCATATCCGAGGATAAAGTTGTGGGGTCTATTTCTCCATTTGGGGCAGGCCTCTTTAGAGGCTGAAGGAGGTCCAGGCCAGTTGGAATTTCAATACCTCTCCTAGCCTTCCCAACAATTAAAATTTTGACAAGCGAAAAAGGTAATCACCAATTTTGAGGACCGCAGAATACCTTCTAGCTTTTCCCAAAATTCAACAAGCAAAAGGTCATCACCAAATTTTGAGGCCCCTTCTAGTAGTTCTAGCTTTCTGAATTCTCGACAAGGAAACAAAGGGAGGCCCCAAAATGATGGAGGCCAGGGCCGAATGGCCATCCTAGCCCCCTCTGAATGGGCCTGTTTGGGGGTGTTCAGGGCTAATCACTCCTCTCCTTAGAGATCGACTCCACGGCTCCGTGTTCCACAGCGCATTGTCTACAAGCGCTGTTGGCTTGGTTTCGGGCTTTACACGATCCACTCTGTCCTGATTATCTAACTGTGCTTGTACGAAGATCGACTGTGATCGAGAGGAGATCGGTTCTTAGGTCCAGTCGGAGAGTGCAGTTGTTGGTCCCTCCCCGAAGACCCCAAGTTTGGGGAAAGATCATTCGCGCGGTATCCGCCCTGCGGACAATGGACTAGAGCAGTCTCAGCTGGACTTTTCATTAGAAATTTGAAGACACATTTATTTAATATTGGATATGAACTGGCGCGCTCTTGTTGTTGTAGGCCTTAGCCTTGCGTACTGCGCTATATAAATTGTCAATAAATAAATAAATAAATATGCATTCTGTATGCATATCATTGTCACATCACCAAATGTTAGGTGTCGACCTCAAATTGCAGAAATATCCCTGTTGAAGACCAACTGAGCATCGATACACACAGAGGATTGCCGAATACTGTAAAATATGACGGGAAAGCCAGTTTCTAAAGGTACTGTGAAATAATCGAAATCGAAATCGCGATTATTTAAAAAACCGTAATCGTAATCGAAATCGTAATCGTGAAAAATAATCGAAAATAATCGTAATCGTAATCGGAAAAAATAATCGTAATCGACCCAGCTCTAGTTATGTTGTTTGATGATGGTGAATAAGTAAGTAAGTAAGTAAAATCTCGTTAACTTCTATAGCGCTTTCAAAAGAAGCGCCGAAGTAGCTTCTTTTTCATATGCGCTTAATCGCGAAATGAAGCAGCTATAGTCAAAGGTGGGGTCATTCATGCCGGGTCATTTAATCAAAAGGGCGAGTGGGTGGGACGCTACAGCTATGGAGGAAATGATTTTTTTGAAGAGAAATGACTTTAGTTTAGAATGAAAGCATGAGGAGATGTTGCAAGAGGGGGAGAAAATTGTAATTCAGAGTTTGTTATTTGGTTTTGATGTAGACAGCGGAGGGATATTGGAATTGAGTTCAGAGGTCGAAGGAGTGTTACGTGAGAAGAAGCTTAGTCTATAGTAGATCGAGGTTGTGCGAAAATACTGTACCTTTTATTTCGTGAGTTTGACTGCGAAAATATGTCGATTTGTAAACAATATTTGCGGTCCTTCTGGCATTTAAACTTTTAAATACCCTTCTATACACAGGGGCAGAAGTTTTATTCGACTATTGAAGTTTTGGAAACGATTGATGACATGGATATTTCCAGGTCCGATGACAACGAAAACGAAAAATTCTGCTGGGCAGCACAAAAAACCAAGTCATTGAGCTTTTGTGACATGTGTAAAATATAGGCCGACGTATGCCATAATTGTTTCGACATCTTTCACACAAGATCCTTTCTAAACTAAAATATCACATTTTATATAATTTTTAATGTCTAATAGGCCTACATAAGTACATATGTGTACAATTGTACATGTTTCAGATAGTTTGCTAATAATGTCTTGTTGCTGACAAAATATTTTAGGAAATTTTGTGACAAGTGCCAAAAATACATATGTCATAATTGCTTTGAGACCTTTCACACTAAATTCTCTGTAAACTAAAATATGACATTTTTATTTCTATATAAAAATTGTTAAATGTTTATTACATATGTGTACATATTTCAGATAGCTTGCTTACACTGGCTTGTTGCTGACAAAAATTTTAATGAACTTCAAAGTCCAATTTTAATTTTTTTATTTTTATATCTTCTCATGAAATCTGAAGAATGTCATTGCAAATGTTATATTTTTCTTTTCATATTCTTGTAAATAATCGAAAACCCTTTCAATTGATATATGCATTGTCAATATTGTTATGATATTTGATTTAAAACATTTTGGGAAACTGTTGAGGGGCAAATTCTGTAAAAACAACATGGCATTCAAAGAATTAACTGCCTCTTAAAATCATCTACAGTGTAGGCTTATCAACACTTCAGTGGCTGCATGCACGACTGTTGCCTTTATGCAGTGTTTATTCTAGGCTCTTGGGGGGGGGTGTCCCCAGTTTGAAATCCCCCCCCCCAAAAAAAATTTCTATATGTTGCATTGGGGATGGAAATTTCCCACAAAAGTGTGATGAGAGGGGTTTTTTTGATTTTGGAGAGGAGAAAATATAAGGACATGGCCATAATCAGAAGAGCATTAGAGCATTTGGAGAATGGAGAAGGGGAACAAAGATAAGATAAGAAAGGATGTGATGTGATGACCTTTTTTGCTCGTCACCACTTTCTGGAAGTGATAAAAGCTTTTTTTGCTTGTCAAGACTTTTGTGAAGACAAACCTTCTCCCCCCAAAAAATTTTCAAACTCCCCCCCCAATGTCAAGGTGGCTAGAATAAACACTGCCTTTATATGGCTGCCATTCCTTCAAACCGCCAAAGTAATCCAACCACTCTCGTCCATTTTCTTGTCAATTTTTTTAAACTATAATTTATAAGCCCTATATTGTTATCTAGGATTAGAAATAAGTCAAAAAACACATTCAATGGTAATTTCCAAAGCGAAAGAAACCCCTATCTGCAAAGTATAGGACGGTTATAGCAGGGGCGCCCATCCCCCCTTGGCTGCTGGAAGCAGGTTCCCCCTTCCCTGTCCTCCCTTTCCTCTCCTGCCCCTAAACGGGGATCAGGCAGGGATTTATCTACACCACATTATTATTAGTATTATTATTATTAGTAGTAGTATCATTATTATTATTATTATTATTATTATTATTATTATTATTATTATTATTATTATTATTATTATTATTATTATTATTATTATTATTATTATTATACGAAAAAGTAGCCGTATAAGACTCGACACTGAACATTGACAATCCCCATCCCCGCAAATTCATGGAAAAAGCCTTGGTCCGTGTATAACCCCGGAAAATTTTTTGAAATCAATAGGTGCTCGTAGGTGAGTTTCAGTGCATTTTGGACATTACATAGAGGACACTTTGGTGCACCAGGATAGGTCTCATACCAGTAACTTCTAATTCTTAATTTCTGAAAAATTCCAACAGCCACAAAGCACTAATAGTTGTAAGTTGAAACTAAAGAGAGATATCACAGTAATTGCGCTGGCAAACTATTCAAAATTACCTGCAAATTATCTATTGGCAATATGACCACATCCAAATGCAAATAAAATGAATGTTACTTTTAGTATTTATTTTAAAATTAGATTTCTCAACAGCCACACCTACATTATTTTACATAGATCAGCGGTTCTCAACCTGTGGGTCGCGACCCCAAAGGGGTCGAATGACGATTGCCAGGGTCGCCCGAGACCATCAGAAATATGGGGTTGTCTCTTTTCGTATTGTAAAAAATTTCCTCAGTGGTAGTTACGACGTACTAGTTGCTTCACTATAATTGTCATTCGAGGATAGACATGGAGACAATTAAATAATAACGATTCCGAACATTTTGAATTGAATTAAAGGGGTCGCGGTACTATAAAGGTTGAGAACCGCTGACATAGATGATAAAGGCATTAAAGCTGCAACAACTGCAAATTGGGTAACTAGACTTAAGGCAACTGACTGAAACAAGCAAATTATAATTATTATTAACAGCATCTAATTGCATCGTTTCACAGTTTTAAATGGATTGTAATTTGTTGATGGAGGTCTTTGGAAGGCTGCAGTAGTGGAGGGAGTTGCAGGGAGTTGCAGTAGTCTAATTTGGAATGTAAACTTCATGTGAGTCTATTAGTTTGTTACAAATGATTTATATTTCACAGGAAGTTTGCACTCTTCATCATTAGAATGAATGCGTAAAAGTTACAATAATAATAACATTTTATGAATGCCTGATCATCATGAACTTGAGCTTGAATTGAGTACCGGTAATCTTATATGAAGTTACAAAATTGCACTGCAATAAAGCCAGTAATTGCGCAGTCATTGAGGGGCCTATCGAATAATATACTACTCTAACGCGATACCAAAACGCAGGGGGGGAATTTCTTCCCCCCCTAGGTTTTTCAGGAAGCATTTGCTTCCTTTCCCCCCTTGTGTGGGCGCCCCTGGGTTATAGGACCCTATACGTTCAACAACACGAAATTCAACTGGCGCAACAATTCAAGCAAAGCACAGATCAAAAAAGCACAGATCACGAGCGATAGAAGATGCGACGAAAAAATTAGAAAAAGAATTGGCATTGCATGCCAAGTCAGCATTTAGCGAACTTACGAATATTCCGAAAAACCAACATATAACGCGAACTAGAATAAATGTGCTGCGATCTTATGTGTGGCCAATAGGCCTACTGCTACAGTGTTGGAGTTGCCAAGCTCAAATTTCACAACTCCAACACTGTACTGCTATATAGTATATAGCTGCGAGACTTGGAGAGTGTCCAAAATTATGGGAGGAAAACTAGCGGTAACTGAAATGTGGTCTTTTAGAAACATTAAGTCCTAGAATCGGCTGGAAAGACATGATGAAGAACAACTAAGTGTTGGTTAAAGCGGGAACCCAAAAAAGCTTAATGTTAACAATAATAGCAAGACACAATTAATATGTCATAATTGAAGTCCATGGTGTCTTAAACTGTCTTTTATGTTTTCTCCATAGATTTATTATTATTATACATATGATATTAAAGTCTGTGCATATCCCCACCGGGTGACCGAGATAAAAGACTTGATCAGCGCAGAACTATATATATATATATATATATATATATATATATATATATACACACACACACACACACACACACACACACACACACACACACACACACACAATTCTACACAGATAGCGCAGGATAAGTGTAGAGGCCTCCATAGAAATGCGTAGCTGAGTACATAGAGACGTTGTAGGGCGCTTCCGTCTGATCTTCGTTGTTTTTTTCGTTGGATTTCTTTCGGAGGATGATGTTGTCTTTGCGTCTGGTCGTCTTTTCTATCAGGTAAACTGGCAATAGAGCTGTTCAGTCGAATCTGTAGACTGCAGACGCTCTGTCAGTTGGTCATCTCTTTCGCACAGTATTCCCTGTTTATGTCAAGGTCAACAATTAAAATTTATTAGGAAGACATTCGTGTTTACTGGAAATTTTAAAGAATTCTTTGACGATTTTCTTTTTAATTAATTAATTTGATTTGTTTTTATCATTGACCTGCCATTTTAATAGTAATAATAATAATGTGATTTAAAGTTGTTTAGGAGGCTAAGTAAGCCAGCGTGTAAACCACTGGGTGATATATGTGATTTATATAGCACTTACAGTATGTATCTAATGTTGGTTGGACGGTGACGCAGACTAAGAGCTTTTAAATTTTGATCCATTTAATTTGATTTTAATTTGGGAATCATAGCTATTATGCTTGCGAACTTTTATACATGATTCCTCATGTTTAAATCGTCTTTTCAAGATTTATGTTGGTATATTTATTACCATTGTTTTGTTTTACTGCGTTAGTCAGCTTTACATGAAACTGCGCGTAGTCAACTTGACACATTATCACTCACTTAATTGCCGTCATAAACTGCAATTCAATTCCAGGCCTTATATTGTTTTTTTGGTTATTTTTAATTATTCCATTCCACACTAATTTCGGCTGGCGCCATTCACATCATGCTTAGTTTGTGAGTTGCTGCATGACCTGAAGGACAACTTGACTTACTTGATTATCTCACCATCACGTGACAACCATGACATTGTTCCCTCTCTATGTATCTTTGTTAATTGTTCACATTCTCTCATTCAAGCTCAATTCATGGAAGCTAACAAATATTCTGATCCACTCCACTGCCGTTCATCATTATGTCCATTTGAACAAAATACATGCATCCCTCGTTTCAACGTCACGTCAATCAAAATTTTCACTCATCAGATATGCAGATATTATCAGGATTCTGCTTGTTCTTTCAGGTGACATTCATCCAAACCCAGGACCCATACAATCACACATAACACTTTGCACCCTCAATATTAGATCGCTCACGAATTCTTAGCATACACTTCCACTACAGGAAATAGCACACTCACGATTGCACTCCCTATCCTCAAAACACTCACTACCCTCAACAACCGATGTAATCGCATTGACTGACACTTGGGTGTCATCATCAACAACCACAACTCAATTGATAGAAGCTACCCCATCTAGCTTTACCATAATGAGCTTTCTTAGAATAACCAATTTCACCAACTCTTCTTCCAATCTTGATGGAGACACAGCCTTTCTCATCTTTGAGTACATTCAAATAACTAGATTGTCAGCAACACAATCTTTACGACATATTAGAAAAATCAAAGAAATATTCATGCCACACTGCAATTATTGACCATGCGGCAACCTACTTTCATACAATTAAATGCCTTTTCAATGCCAACTGTAATTCACTGTTATTTTTAGATTTCTCGTCTTATTTGACTCAGGATTGGTTAATAATTGTACGACCCACTAATATCTGGTCCACAGACTTGAGAACAATAGAGTTCTTCATATTTAGGACCTTTGAAAATTATGTGATGTCTAGGCCAGATAAAGCCAGGCTCGTAGTATAGCATCAGGCATGGTAATGGTGGGCTTGTAGTACAGTGCCAGGCCGGGTAATGGCGGGGTAGTGTTAAAGGGTTAATGCTAGAAATGGCAGATTAATCAGTTACTATTATGAAATTATTTTTATTTATTTTTTTTTTCATTTTATTCTGGTTGTTTCCTATCTGCAGTTGTTTTTTGGTATGCATCTTTGAATGCTGTTTAATTGTAATTGCTGTTTAAATAAGATTTTTGCTAGATGATTTTTTTTCAAGGTTGGCAGACATGGAAGGTCAGTCATTTCAATAACCAGCGTGATTAGACGCGGATACTCATCTGGTGGTCTGTCTTTTTTATTTATATTAATAAATTATTCATTTCACTTTCTTCTTTTTGCTCCAGTTTCTAAAAGCCTCTCGATAACACTTTAGCATCTAGAGTTACCTGTCTTTCATGCAATTGCATTTTTCGGAAATATTAGCTCTGTGTTTTAAAAATCTTGCACTCAATAACTTTAACTTTACAGAGTATAAAGACTTGCTTTGTGGTTAATAGGAATATTTTTGCATTAAAAGGTGAAGATGCTGACTTGGTTGTGATTGGTGCTGGACCTGGAGGCTACGTTGCTGCCATTAAGGCCGCTCAGCTTGGTCTTAAGGTAACGGTTTTCATCCATGTTTCTTAGACTGGATAACAGTCTACTGGAGATGACATAAAAGTAGCCTTTGGTATTTTGCATTATTTGCTGAACCAATTGTATGAATTTTAAAAAAATTGTACACATTTATTGACTCGTGATCCTTCATGCCTCTATAAATGACCTACAGTTATCACAAACATTGGTTCAGCACAAGCAATCCAACATCAAATCTCAAAGTCATGCAAATACAAGACATAATCAAATGAATGACTAAATGACTGTTCTTTATGATGGTAGTTTCTGCCTCAATCTTAAAGCCATCTAAACACAAGTTCAAGTTATTTGTATATATTAGACTATTAAGTGCTGTTGAGTGCAAATTTTGTTTGCATACTGTGTGTACCTGGTACATAGTGTTTTATATGTTGATTTGCATGAGATTGTTTTATGATTTAAACAGACGGTTTGTGTTGAGAAAAATGTCACTCTTGGTGGAACATGTCTCAATGTTGGATGCATTCCATCAAAGTCTTTGCTTAACAACTCACACTATTATCACATGGCAAAGCACAATGATCTGGCAAGTCGAGGAATAGAATGTGAGTTCAGTAATTTGAAATGTAAATAAATGGAGTGAGATAGTTTTAATTGTCTACTGTGTTCTGTGTTAAGTGTAACTTTTGTGCTTACAACATATGAAATTGAATGGTTCTGTAGAAGCTTAGCTAAATTGTCTGCCTTCATTTGGTTCCTATACGAAGTATATGTGCTGTTAAATAATCTATTGATTTCAAAAATTTTGATTTTTGGTATCATTGTTTATTGTTTGATTCGGTTTCAGCTTTGTATTTAGCAAAATATAAATGGCAGAAATTTATGTCCATTTTTGTGCAATGCTTTTGCTTTCTCTGTTTTTCAATTTTATTTATTGTTCTTTGTGTAATTGTTATTCTTAGTTCAGAATCTCACTCTTAACTTGACAAAGCTAATGGAGCAGAAGGAAGGAGCAGTTAAGGCCTTGACAGGAGGAATAGCTCATTTGTTTAAGCAGAATAAGGTCAGTTGAATGAATGATGATGATGATGAATGCGGCGGCGATGACGACGACGATGATGATAATGGTGAAATTTTCAGTCACAGATGCGTCGCAGCCATTAGTGCATTATAGTGCATCTTCAGCTGTGAAAGAAACATAGCGCGTGAGACTGTCGTCGCATATGGATGATGGAAGAGCATTCCAGATGGACGGACCTGTTGCACCGAAGGAACGGTCACACATTGTATTGTGAGTCTGTGGAGTCCATAATATTCGAGTTTCATCGAGCGTAGATCAAACGGTCTGTGCAACTTTCCTACTAGCTTACAATCCTTGGGATGGTAATCTGGAACTTCACCTCTTTGACATTTTTCAACCAGAGAGAGCGATGACCTTGAAACTAATCCAATGTTGAACTGGTAACCAGTGCAGATTTGAAGTGCTGGAATGATGTGCTGCATACAATCAGTGCCGGTGATAAGGCGAGCAGCAGCATTTTGGACTGATCGAAGGCATCATAATTGCTCTTCGGTCACTAAATAAAACAGGCGGACTGAGGCGGTTGCAGTAGTCCAGTCTGTTACTAAACAGCGCATGTACAAGACTCATGCTGCTTCGGTTGTCAACGAAACAAATACTGCGCTTAGTTGTCGAAGTTAGTAGAAACAGTTACGGACGATGTTGCTGATGTGATCTGACATTGACAGACATCTGACATTGACAGACTTTCATCAATGGTGATGCTAAGGTCCTGGTCGGAATTTGACCGCTGGACGTCGGCACCACCGAGCATGATGGATATCAGTGACAGTTTGGAGATCTGATTTCTATGTCCAAGAGACAGATCATCTCATAATATAACAGGTTTATTATTGGTCACCATGTTGAATTAGAGGATAAGTATAGCTACTGTAGTTTACTTCACTTTGTAAAGTGTTGCTGTTTATATTGTTTCACTGTGTATATGTACAGTAGTGTTGTTTTGAAGAGACAATCTTTACAGGGCTGGATATGCAATGGTTTTATTGCTGGTTATAGGTTCGACATATTGAAGGACTTGGACAGATTAGTGGAGCAAATGAAGTGACAGTGAAGAAGAACGATGGATCAGAAGAGAAGGTCAAAACTAAGAATATTCTGATTGCCACTGGATCAGAAGTAACACCATTTCCAGGAATTGAGGTACAAATTACAGCAAATTATGAAATTAACACAATTTGGTATTGGCTTGTAATTGCATGCAATGCTTGTTAGGTGACTAAATGAGTGTGTGATGATGATAATGAATTTTAGATATCTGATCTGAGCTTTTAGAATTTTTATGAAACTATAGGATAGGGCTGGGTTTTTTGCTGTGTAAGAATGTATATTATAATTTCTTTCCTATGGTTTCTCCATTTGCTTCTATATTTTATAGTGAAAGCATTGCTGACTAACAGTATAAAAGACACTGCACACATCATTCATCTGTGCTTTACTTGGTATTGAGAGTGCTCTGCTGCTATGGCATTTGTTTTATGAATAAGAAAGGTGTACATGAAATGGCATCACTTTAGATTATATAATTGTTTCATGTTCAGTTTATAATTGGATATTTCTCACCAGTATTTGAAACATTGGTTGAGGAGTCCAAGCGCTGTATTCCTGTTGGTCATCTTCTTTTGATCATGTTATAGATTGATGAAGATTCTGTTGTTTCATCAACTGGTGCTCTGTCTCTGAAGCAAGTACCAGAGAAGTTAATTGTTATTGGTGCAGGAGTTATTGGAGTTGAACTGGTAAGAACAATGGATGAGAAACATTTATCATTTTAAAGCTTAATCATTTAGTAAGACAATCATTTCAGTTACTGCATAGCTATTTAGCAGTTAGTATGCATGATATGTCATGAGTATTTGAATGTAGTTAATGGTGTTTTTACTTGTACACAAGTACCGGTGTATACTGAATGTTGTCATAGTTTATCAGTTATTCTATAGACCTGCTTTGACGTGGTTTCTGGTCTGTGGTTTAGGGTTCCGTTTGGTCTCGTCTTGGCTCTGAAGTGACTTTGATTGAGTTTCTGGGGAACATAGGAGGAGTTGGAATTGATCTTGAAGTGGCAAAGACCCTGCAGAGAGTTCTAACAAAGCAGGGTCTCAAGTTCCAACTGCAGACTAAAGTTCTGAGTGCCTCCAGGGATGCAGGGTTGATCAAAGTTGTTGCTGAGGACAAGAAAGGACAGCAGCAAGAGGTTGAATTGCGTCGGTCGATTGTCATGTAAAAATAACGTGAATTTTGTGTTTTAAAGCTTGTCTCTGTGTTTCTGAGGATGAAGTGATGCCAATGGAGATGTGAAACTATTGCATTTGATGACTTTCAGATGTGCAGCTTATTGTATTTGTATTTCATTTTGTTTTCTTTGTTTTGACTTAATCTGTGATTTTATTTCATGCTTGTCTTATACATGATGTTGCTGCTTTGCATTGTATTTGATGGCTTATTCTTGGCTAAATTTGGTATTAGTTTTGAAATAGCCTCTATGTGCTAAACGTCTTAGTTTAAATCTAGTGAGGCTCAGTTTCTATGATAAATAAATGTTTGCTTTTTTGCCAAGGAAGAAAACAAAAGGCTTTTACTCTTGTGTTTGCTTGTATTTGTTTGCTTTAGTTGAGTTGTAATGTGCTTCTTGTTTGCATTGGAAGACGTCCCTTTACAACTGGACTGGGCCTTGAAAGTGTTGGAATCCAACTCGATGGCAAAGGTCGTGTTCCAGTTAACAAAAGATTTCAGACATCTGTCCCAAAGTGAGCACAATGGTGGTTCTCTGTTTTCTGTGTTTTATAATATGACAGTTGGGCTTTGTGCTGGTGTTTAATTGGTGTTTTCTGTGTCTTTGTCATCTGAGCATTTGTTGATCCTTTTTAGTATCTTTGCCATCGGAGATTGCATTGAAGGTCCTATGTTGGCTCACAAGGCAGAAGATGAGGGTAATGCTACCCTGTATTTCTTAAATTTTGTACAAGACTCATCAATTGTTTGTTTCACTTACAAGGCGATTAGTATTTGATCAAAATTGTTCTAACTGTGTGACTGATGTTGAACAGGTTTAACTTTATTTGTAGTTAATATAATATATGGTATGGTATGTAACATAAGGGGACAAGGGAGATGAGAGAGGTAGTACCTTTCCCTGATCCTACAGATCAGGACTGGTCCTCATCACTCCCAGGGTCAAGTGATGCGCAATACATAGCCTCTCCTTGTGCCAAGACCGTCTGTGCGTGATGAAGAATCACACCCTACTAGAGGTGTCCCTGTTATTATTGGTCACAGCGGATCTAGACTGGGAAGTCGAAAAACATCCCTGGCAGTGGCAGACAGCGCTTGCCAGTACTATCCTGAGGCTATATGTGAATGACGCAGGCAAGGCTCAGAATAGAATATTCACGGGCAAGGATGGAGCATCTATCTAGTCTGGCCGTGAAACTGCAACAGAGCCACAAGATGTGGACCATCTTGTCAGATGAGTGTCGATGCTCTGACAATCAAGGATAAACACGACTGTTATATGATGCCAAGACTTACAGAAAACATTAGGCTCGGACGTCGCCCGGACAAACAAGGTCCAGCGTCCCCAACTGAGCAATCGATTGGGTCGAAAAGTTGGCTACTGAAAGGCTTAAGCCAACATCAGATATACTTTCAATAGGTACATGGAATGTAACACATTATTTCACCCGGAATTGGAGCTACTGAAAACAGAGATACAAAGATACAGATGTGACATTTTAGGATTAGCAGAGATGAGATGGACAAAATCTGGAGAGATAGGCGGTGGAGAGGTGATATGGTCTGAAATGAAAAGAAACATGAGGCAGGGGTGGGATTTCTTCTCAGCAAAAGAGCAAGACAGGCCCTGATAGGATACAAACCTGTAATTCAAGAATCATAGGTTGCAAGATTTGAAGCAAGACCATTCAACATATCCATAGTTCAGGTCTATGCACCAACAGCAGAAAGCTCAGAGGAGGAAATAGATCTCTTTTTGCAGATTTGATAGCGACCATAAAGAGATGCCAAAGAGAGATGTAATGATCATTGGTGGAGACTGGAATGCAAAAATTGGCACAGATAGATCTGGATGGGAAAGGGTGATGGGAAAATATGGAATCGGATGATAGAAATGAAAGAGGGAAAAATTACTGGAGTTCTCTCTACAACACGAGATGGTCATTTGCAACACCAAGTTCCAACAGAAGAACTGCAGAAAGTGGACATGGAGATCTGGAGATGGGAGGACTAAGAACATGATAGACATGATCCTAATGCCCAGAAGATGGATCACTGCAGTCCAGTTGTGCAGGTCTTTCCAAGGTGCAGATATTGATTCGGATCACAGCCTCGTGCTTGCAACATCAAAATGAAACTGAAAATACGAATAAGAAGACCATTCCAAACATCAAGAGACATCAGTAAGTTGGGAGAAAAGGATTTTGAGCAATCTTACCAAGAAAGACTAGAATTTAAGATCAGAAATGCGCCATGGAGCCAGATGGAAGAGCAAGATATTGATAAGAGAGCTGACGGGATAGCAGGAGTGATACTGAAAGCTTTTGAAGAAACAGTACCAGAAAAGGAGAAAATCAATAAGAAATGGATCACAGAAGCAACCCTCAAGCTTGTGGTTGAGAAGAGGGCCCAACTAGTTAGACGTGATTTATCTGATGCAGCTGAAAAAGAGTATAGATTAAAATGTAATGAAGTTAAGAAGGCCATAATTGGCTTGAAGACCAGTGCAAGATTATCCAAAAGTACCATGGTGAGTTTAAAACAAGAGAAGCGTATAAGCTAACCCGGGACATAAATAGAAAATGGAATCCAAAACAAATGGCCATCAAAGACAAAGATGACAAATTGCTAATGGAAAAAGAAGAAGTCATGCAAAGATGGACAGACTATTGCAGTGAACTATTTGAATGCAGGCAGACCCAGCAGTACAGAAGGAACTTGTAGAAGAATTACAGAAAATATCACCGCCCTGCTTGTTGTGACAGAGACAACAGCATCCTGAAAGAAGAAGTAGAAATGGCGATCAGAAAACTTAAGAATAATAAGAGTCCTGGAAATGACATGATTACAGGAGAGATGATCAAATGTGGTGGCGAAATAATTATAAAACTCTGCACAAACTATGTAACATGATATGGAAGGTAGGTAGGATGCCAGCTGAATGGACAAAATCAATACTGATACTAATACACAAGAAAGGAAGCATGATGGAATGCAAGAACTATCGAACAATAGCATTGCTAAAGTTCCTTGGAAAAAGTACTAATGATCATTCTGAACGAAAGACTTAAAACCCACATGGAAGAATACTTGGCTGATGAGCAAGCAGGGTTTAGAATAGACAAGAGGTTGACAACACAACAGATACTAGCATTGAAATTACTGGCTGAAAAAGCACGAAGGAAAAACAAGAAAGTCTACAACTGTTTCATCGATTTCCAAAAGGCATTTGACACCATAGATCAAACAATAACCTGGGCTGTTGCATTTGATGTCATATGGAGTGGACCAAAATTTGGTTGTACTGTTAAAAGACATCAGCAATAACTCAAGATCAGCAGTTTTGGCTTAATCGGAGAACTTGGAGAATGGTTTAAAACAAGCAGAGGGACAAGACAAGGAGATAACATATCACCTATGGTTTTCATCACAGACCTGGAAAGAGCAATGGACAAAGTCAAAGAACATGTAAAAGGCATAACAGTTCAGGGACTTTCATTTAACAACCTTAGGTTTGCTGATGATATTGACATCCTAGAGGGAAATGAAGATGATCTGGAAAACACGGTACAGATACTGAGCAATGAAGCTGGCGCTATGGACTGTCGATAAACATTGAGAAGACAAAGACAATGGTGTTTAAGCGACAAAGAGATCAAAAGAAAAATTAAAGTAAATGGAATAGAAGTAGAGAACGTAGAAAACTTCACCTATCTTGGAAGCAATATGACACATGACTTAGACTGCAGACAAGAGGTCTTGAAGAGCAGCAAGAGCTCTAGATCAACTGATGGCAATGGATAAGATCTGGAAAAAAATCAATAAGCACTGAAACAAAAAGAAAATACTGGTTCCTGTATCTTCAGCAGCTTTTATATGGATGAAACAGTTGATCACCAAAGACCTGGAAAGAAAAATATTAGCCTTTGAAAGAAAAATGTTATGAAAATACTTTTTAATCGGATGGGTGAAATGAAGAACTATACAGGAGAATTCAGCCCAAACAAACCATGCTGGAAAGAGTGTAACAAAGGAAACTCCAACTTTTGGGACACATATGCAGAATGAAAGAGGACAGGAAAGATCAAAGCTCTAATGTTTGGAATAATGGAGGGTGCCAATAAGAGAGGGAGACCACACATCAATGGTGTGATGATATTGAAGAATGGTGTGTGGAAGCAGTTTACAGGATCTTGATCACAGAAAACGGACAGGAAAGAATGGCAGAAAACTGTGGAGATGGCATTATACACCAACGGGCGATGAGCCCACGGTTAATGATGATGATGATGATGTAACATAAACAGGTTGCACTTTACACATGATCATGTCAGTGAGACTGTAACCAATAAAGACATCTTGCATTGTTGCTGATTTCTAGGCATACTGTGTGTGGAGGGTATATGTGGTGGAGACACTCACATTGACTACAACTGTGTACCATCAGTTGTTTATACACATCCGGAGGTTGCTTGGGTGGGAAAAAGTGAAGAACAGCTGAAAGCAGAGGTGGCCATTTCTTTTTGATTGTCTGCTTATCAGACATTTTACATGTATTGGATTTGGTTACTACAACATTTTCTGTAATTCTTTGTCATTCTTTATTCATTGTGTTAAAATTTAACATAGAAATATCTACCATTCTAAGTAAATATTTCAGTAATTGATCTGTTCATAAATTTTGAATGCTTATTTGGTTGTAAACTGTGCATTGTCATCATTTTGATGGAGGAGGTAGATTCCCTGTAACTTCCATTTTGATTTTGTTGAAACAGGGAATTGAGTTCAAAGTTGGAAAATTTCCAATGTCCGCCAACAGTCGTTCAAGGACCAATAACGATACAGAAGGCCTCGTGAAGATATTAGGCGATAAGAAAACGGATAAAATTCTCGGAGCTCACATCATCAGCTCCGTAAGTTCGTTATCACATTTCTTGTGAGCTAGTACAGAGGAAGTGTATTGGAGAATAAGGCAGTGACAAATTGAAGTCTGAATGTGTGTCGATGCAAAGTTTATATTACAGATTGTGGAACAGTTTTATATATGTGGTAGTGAACAAAGTTTACAGTAACAGAAGTTGATTAACTAGTTTTGATATCAACCTGGATCACAGTTAGTGTGCAGTTAGCCATTATGTGGATGGTGACAGTTAGGCCATAACATTTTCTGTTGAAAGGTTTCTTAGTGCAAGAAATTTTTAGTGAGCTTCTTAGAAAGGTTTGCCAATTTGTCACCTCTAGTATTTAACTTTGGTATTTACTAGTTCAGTATGGTTTCTTTAGCAGACACCTATCATTTTGTTTTGTATCATAATTGGGTATGCTTGTTTTTTTGTATAATAATGTCTTATTGTTAGAAATGTTTTTGAGTTTGTCATACTCAGTCTCTCTTACATTGAAGGCTGTTTTGTGTGTTGACAATGATGAAGTGATGCTGGTCTTAATCGAAAGCTCTTTGTTTCATTTTGAAGGTTGCTGGTGAGTTAATCAATGAAGCTGCTTTGGCCATGGAGTATGGAGCTTCATGTGAGGATGTAGCTCGTGTATGTCATGCACATCCTGTAAGTATTTAATTATTTATTATGACTTTGATATTATTATTATTATTATTATTATTATTATTATTATTATTATTCCAAAAATACTTTGAGAAGTTTATTTCGCTTGTAACTAAGCTGTTAATGTGACAAATTTGAAACAAGTATCAAAATAGATTATCAGTACATAATGATCCAGCTTAATATTTATTTCATGCAGCCAGTTGGGTCTTAAGTGTGTTTATTTCTATATTTATTCTTGCTGATTCTGATCTGTCATTTCATGGCTGAGCCCTAATATGGTTATAGGGTTATTGTGCCATTTCAACCCAATACTGGCATCCACATGCATCCACATGTCTGTCCTTTAATGTTTCCCTGAATTTTGTAATGAGTTACTGGTCTGCTTGTAAGTGGTGCATTTAAGAAACTTTGATGATGATGATGATGATGATGATGATGATGATGATGATGATGATGATGATGATGATGATAGTGGTGGTGGTGGTGGTGATGATGATGATGATGATGATGATGATGATGATGATGATGATGATGATGATGATGATGATGATGATGATGATGATGATGATGATGATGATGATGATGATGATGATGATGATGATTGAAACCACTACCAACCTGATTTCTAGGCTGTTCAGTCAGGTTGTTGATGCATCTGTCAAAACGACGTGAGTCATGTGAAAGCAGAATTTTGTCAAAGTAGCTTTGTATTTGGCAGACATTGCATAAAGATGATAAAATGTGGATTTTGTTGATTTTTAATTTTCCTACTAACTTGTGTGCAGCTTCGTTGTCTGATGTCCAACTTGCTATGCATATAACTGAGTAACATTACAGAAGAAGCATAATAACTTCATGCTACTCAGGTCAGGTCTTCATCCTCCAAATGTGTCCAGCCATTGACTTCTCCATGGCATCTCTCCAAAGTTCTCTGTCTATTTATTGCTATTTCTTTCAATGTCATTCAATGTTTTCCTGCAGTCTTGTTTTGAGATTCATACCTGCCATGCTCAGATTACATGTACTTTGTATCCAATCCTTAGACCTTAGTATCCTTCTAAGGCACTTATTTTCTGTTGCTATTATTTTTTCTCTAGTGCTTTTTTATGGTCCAAGATTCACTTCTGTATGATACTTCTATGGCACTGTTAATGAAGATGAATGAAAACAGCATTTTGTTCTTGTTTTCAGACGGTGGCAGAAGCGTTTCGTGAAGCGAATCTTGCTGCTTTCTCAGGCAAAGCAATCAACTTTTGACCTGATGAACTCCAGTAGCGCCATCTGTTGTGTTAATTGTTGCTTAAACTCGTAAAATTGTGCTGAAAGGCAGTTTTGCATTTGCCTTCACTTGTAACTGGAATTTCCACATTTTATGATTGAAAACATGCTTCTGAAGTGGAACCATTGTTTTTGTATTGAGTAATGTTAGAAAAGTTGTTTAGTCTCTGGTAGATGCATGTTTGTATTCATTGGGCAGATTGAGTTGGTTCCCTGATTTCAAGAATGCATTCCTGATAGCTTATTGTCAACGATCAAGACCTAAGGCAGGTAGGGTTAGTGACCATAGAAAATTTAGCTTAAAATGTACCCTTTGACCTAGGGGCAAATCCAGATGGGATAAATGATTATGTCCTTTAGTCATTGACATGAATAAAATGACGTGTGGAATGTGTACATTTGTTGTATTTGATGCACTGATATCCATATGGTTTTGTATTTTGATGATGGTGCAGCCATTATATAATGGGTTCTGAAATAGCTTTGTTTATTCTGAGAATTTCTTTGCAATGCAATGCAATACACTTCTTTGCAATGTACTGATGTATTGTGTATCTGAATCTTAGTACTTACTGCCCAAATGCAAGGACTCTGAAAAGCATTGTGTGATGTTTTGTTTATTTTGTCCTGATTAAATGTAGTCTTAGGTTTTTTCTCATGCATTGTTTCCTGTTTAGTTAGTTAATAGATTAAAGTAACCCATTTACAGTTATCATTGTTGCTTTATGTGATTGGTTTTGGTAGTTTTATATTCTGTTAGAGCTTATACTCTTATAATTAATAGGTGACTAGAAATGCCCGTGATCTGCTATGTGTCTTAGCCTTTTTATTGCTTATTTTTGCCTAAATTTTGTGTCCGTAAATATTCATGAGTATGTGATGCTTTGTAGTCAAGATAATAATAAATCTTATAATATAATTTCCTGTGTCTGTGACAAATGCATCCTGCTATCTCCTGGGAGATGGACTCATTCAACAACAATTTACGTCAATTGCGTTGGTCATATTTTTTGAAATGGGGTTGTTTGAACAACCCCGTGGCTGCGTCACTGGGAATAGTAGGGGTAAACAGAAGACAAAGAATAAGAAACAAAATGATCAGAGAAAAGACAGAGCAAAAAGAAATGATACTTGAATCAATACAGAAACGAAGACTGGAATGGTTTGGTCATGTTGAAAGAATGAAGGCAGAAGAAAGACTGCCAAACAACTATGTTGAAAAGAGAAGTCAGATCAAGAACATGGGCGTCATTTGTGGGGAGGGGGGCAGGAAGTCGTGCCCCAAAGGAAATGAAATAATGTATAATGTATTAAATAAATAAATATGAAATGTGCCAAAATTGCCAAAAAATTATCTCGCCCCAAGAAAAGTGCGAAATGACGCTACTGAGCAAGGAAAAAACATGGATAGGCCTAGAAGCCTTAAAAGAGGACGCAGAAGAAATGCAAATGAACTTCATCCAAATGACCAGGGCAGCAAGAGACAGACAGAAGTGGAAGGAACTCATTCAGGATCCATCGTCCAACCCAATAGGGAAAGACGGATGAAAAGAAGGAAGAAGATTATGCCAGTATTTTCTCTTGAGACCCGTTTAATAATGCAGACATCCCATTATCTGCTTCTTCCAAAGCACTTGGTGTTCTGTAACAAACCCCAACCAGTATTTTCTCTTGTTGGCTTCTGATTTCATACCGTATCCTATGTTCTTAAATTATTTTCTATGTCTGTTCGCTTCTGGCACGGAAGCCTTTGTTTAATTGAAAGTTAGTACCCTTCCTGCCCCATGGACTTTAATTGTTGCGCTGATTTTCCCTCTCTGTTCTAAACATAACTTAATAATCGTGTATTGGTCTAGGAAGAGCGATGTGCGACGCTTGCATGCCTCTGAACGTGATTTCTGGTTAGAAAATAATGAACGGAGATTTGTAATAATCGTGCACTGGTTCCGGTGTCGTATAAAATTATTTCCCCCATAAAGTTATTTCCTGGTCAAGTTTTGATTGGTCGGTAGATAGCCTGTCAATCAAGATTAGAACCGCCCTCCCATAGCAACGACAACTATAATTTTATTTCCTCCTTGGGAATTCTTTGCAGGCAACCAACGGCAATGCTTAAGCAATTATATGGGTGGAGCCATGAGCATAACACATACGCAAATCTCATGCATATACACAAGTTCATAAATATTCATTACCTATAACCACGGCGATTGGCTGCCGATGACAGTCAATCACAGTCGTCCTATCCAACATTTGTTTTTCGAATGCGGTCAATCGCGATTTTGACAAAGTAGTTTCAAGTTTGCATTTGACAAAGTAGCTTCAAGTTTACATTTAATGAGATAGAAATTGCAATAATCACTTGCTGTTAAATGTTGTATTACCCTCATTGTTATATTGTTCTGAAGTGGTTTTTTGTTACTCATCCTCGTACTGTACATTCATTGGTTTGTCAAAAAAACCACTACGGCGCCACAATCATATCAGTGGTTTTCACACAGGTATGCTTAGCCTCAGAAACCACTTAAAATCATATCATTATTATCGTAATGCCCAGGGCTTCAACCGATGGCGCACAAACCCAAATTGGACTAGAGCCAGGTCAATTAATTACGGTATCTGTAAAATATAGAAAATTGGCATTATCCATTGAGCAAAAATATACTTTATGGGCGCATGAACTGTATATATAATTGCTCAGCGATATCAGATCAGTTGGAAAGATTTTAAGAACTAAACTTTCCTACTTATCTACACATAACTATATAGTCTACTGTTGGTGAGAAAATGAAATTATGGCCGGTTATAAATTTATTTCCTAGTCTACGGTCTATCTATACCTGTGTATAGCATTGGTTGGAAATGATATCCTATGGGTAATAAATTTATTTCCTAAGAAATAAAATTATAGCCAGTTATAAATTTATTTCCTATCTATCTATACCTGTATATAGCATTGGTTGGAAATGAAATCATATTCTATGGCAAATTTATTTCCTAGGAAATAAAATTATAGCCAGTTATAAATTTATTTCCTAGTCTACTGTCTATCTATACCTGTGTATAACATTGGTTGGAAATGAAATGATATTCTATGGTAATAAATTTATTTCCTAGGAAATAAAATTATAGCCAGTTATAAATTTATTTCCTATCTACCTATACCTGTATATAGCATTGGTTGGAAATGAAATGATATCCATGGGTAATAAATTTATTTCCTAGGAAATAAAATTATAGCCAGTTATAAATTTATTTCCTAGTCTACTGTCTATCTATACCTGTGTATAGCATTGGTTGGAAATGAAATAATATTCTATGGGTAATAAATTTATTTCCTAGGAAATAAAATTATAGCCGGTTATAAATTTATTTCCTGGTCTACTGTCTATCTATACCTGTGTATAGCATTGGTTGGAAATGAAATAATATTCTATGGGTAATAAATTTATTTCCTAGGAAATAAAATTATAGCCGGTTATAAATTTATTTCCTATCTATCTATACCTGTATATAGCATTGGTTGGAAATGAAATGATATTCTATGGGTAATAAATTTATTTCCTAGGAAATAAAATTATAGCCGGTTATAAATTTATTTCCTAGTCTACTGTCTATCTATACCTGTGTATAGCATTGGTTGGAAATGAAATAATATTCTATGGGTAATAAATTTATTTCTAGGAAATAAAATTATAGCCAGTTATAAATTTATTTCCTATCTATCTATACCTGTATATATCTAGCATTGGTTGGAAATGAAATGATATTCTATGGGTAATAAATTTATTTCCTAGGAAATAAAATTATAGCCAGGTTATAAATTTATTTCCTAGTCTACTGTCTATCTATACCTTTGTATAGCATTGAAAATGAAATAATATTCTATGGGTAATAAATTTATTTCCTAGGAAATAAAATTATAGCCGGTTATAAATTTATTTCTAGTCTACTGTCTATCTATACCTGTGTATAGCATTGGTTGGAAATGAAATGATATTCTATGGGTAATAAATTTATTTCCTAGGAAATAAAATTATAGCCGTTATAAATTTATTTCCTATCTACCTATACCTGTGTATAGCATTGGTTGAAATGAAATGATATCCCATGGGTAATAAATTTATTTCTAGGAAATAAAATTATAGCCAGTTATAAATTTATTTCCTAGTCTACTGTCTATCTATACCTTTGTATAGCATTGGTTGGAAATGAAATAATATTCTATGGGTAATAAATTTATTTCTAGGAAATAAAATTATAGCCGGTTATAAATTTATTTCCTATCTATCTATACCTGCATCATGTAGCATTGGTTGGAAAGAAAATCATACCTAACCATATACACATATAAGCAGGGCCGTTTGAAGGTCTTCGTAGGCCCTGGGCACTCTCATAATCGTTCTCCTCAACTTTAAACCTCCAAGTTGCCAACTACGCAATCAACTGTGGATTAACCACGTCGACTCGCAAGGCCGGTTTTGCGGCTTTCCCGTCTTTTCCCATATTTCGTTTGGCCGTTTTCGGGGCCCCATTGTGTATCTGGAGAACCTGCAGAACGTAACACCTGTCGACCATTCACTGATCGCGAAAGCGCGAGAAGCAATCCATTGGACAGAAGAATGTGTCAGTAATAGTGGCACGTTATTCAATAGCTTCCATGACCGCTCACTTGACCTTGACCGCTCACTTGACCGCCCACCTGTCACCACCATTGTTCCCCGTCTCGGCGCGAGAACCAATTATTGTTACCTGGAATGTGTCATTTGCGGCACCCATTCAGAAGGGGCTAGAGCGACCGCTTGCACACCTTGCTGAGAACAACCCACTAATGTCCTCCAGGAGCTCAGGGTACATGGAAAAATACGCACAGAGGGATCGAGGCGATGGAGTTAAACTTTAAAGTTAAACACTTTCGCATTATTTTATGACTTCATGTTTAATAATGATTTTGGAATGCATCCTCCTCAGTTTTCGATGTCAAAATTCAAATCTAGTTCAACTTCCTTCTGTCAACTGATGAAACAGTTTCTAAAGCCAAGGCACTAATTATGGCGTATCTATCAGATCTGGAAGAGGCAATTACTGACGAGTTTCTTCTATTTTCACAAATATTTGGCAAGATTAAAAGAGTGGCTGAAATGCTTGGCCTAGGGCTCAAATAAAGAATAGGATGGTGATACGTTTTCCAAATGTAAATATTGCTTTCCGAGTCTACCTTTCAAATTTTTGGAACAAGTTCTAAAGGTGAACGTTCTTTTCCAAACTGAAACTTATAAAAACTTATCTTCGGTCAACGATAGGACAAACATGACTATCCTCCTGGCACTACTTTCATTCGAAAAAGACGATGCGGGAAATGACATTTGAGGACATCATAAGTGACTTTGCTTGCTTATGAAAAGACCCAAAAGTTTACATATCGTAACACTGCTCAAGTGCTCACATCAATAGATGTTATACTGCTTGTGACTGCTAGAGTTAAACGTTATTAAATTTGTATCTGCAAGACTGCAATTCCTGCCATAGCCTATTTTTTACTCCCTTCGTGTTCTCCATATACATCTGACTTTCGTAGGCCCCTGAAAAGGTCGTAGGCCCTGGGCACAGTGCCCACTGTGCCCAGTAGATAAAACGGCCCTGCCTATAAGCTTATAGCCTTCTGTTGTGGTTAGGTTTTTGAGTAAGATATAGTAGACTAAGGGCTCGTCTATAAATTACGTCACGCGGTTATGGGGAGGGGGTCCGGCCATTTGTGACGAAGTGTGAGGACGGTGGTTCCGTAAATGTGACGTCCCGCAAATTTTTTTAGGTGATTACCTTTGACATTTTTTCTTGTCAGGGATTTTGGAGAGTAAAAATACAATTATGACCTTTTTGCTTGTCATGGTTTTTCGAGAGGAAAAAAATACAAGGATGGCCATTTTTTGCTTGTCAAGACTTTTCGAAAGACGAAAATTCGGGGGAGGTCGGCCCGTGTGACGTCATATTTTAGGGGTCCGACGTTTTGTGACGTCGCGTTACGTAGAGGAGTGCCAAAAATCGCGTGACGTAATTTATGGACGACCCCAAAGATGAATTCAGGCTTAGTCGGAGTTTATGGTAGTTGCTAGTATTGTTCATTAGGAACTGGAATTATGTAGCACCAGCATTACTTGAATATTGTGTTTAAAGTACTTTTTGTGGTTTTCTTCCCTTCGCCTCTTCTTCTTCACTTCCTCCCAATCAATGCTTCATATGAAATCGTATAGTTATTATTATAAGATAGCCATTATCAGCATTATTGCTTTGCTAAGTCTAATCGTATCTGCATATAATCAGCTGCTTATCAATCGCAAAAGAATCGCATTTTCGGGTAAACTCACTACGGATGGTCTTGTGTATGTTTAACAGTTTAAGTCGATATTGATCATCTACAACAGACCGCTTACACTTATTTTCAAATGCGGATGCTACTAAAAATTGAATCATGCATCTCACTTAAAATATGCCAATGATTTGCCATTGTTCTAGCACAGCTGATCTTTATTTAATGAGCGTTGTTCTGATAATAATTGTTTCGACAAATGACATGTTTTCTCTGGCACTTCGTCATAAATCGTCTTTTTAATGTCGACTTATACACAGAGGATAAACTGATACTCCTATTCAGATTTCTAATCCGGAAACGCATTTTATCGTCTGTTGGTAGTATCTTCCTCGTCACTTTAATGAAGGCCATCTCTTGTTGCTAAGGATAGCATTCACTACATATTACTCTACTGAAGCATTTTTTCAACTATGCTTTCTCGTGGAAAATTTAAATCCGTTTTTCAGTTAATACCATCAAGATAACGCCAAAATGCCAAGTGCCAATGAAATAGATAGGTAGGAAATAAATTTATTACCCATAGGATATCATTTCATTTCCAACCAATGCTAGATACCGGTTTACTGTAGTAGATAGATAAGACATAAATTTATAACCGGCTATAATATTATTTCCTAGGAAATAAATTTATTACCTATAGAATCTAATTTCATTTTCAACCATTGCTAGATGCAGGTATAGATAGATAGGCAATAATTTTATAACCGGCTATAATTTTATTTCCCAACAAGAAGCAGGCTATGTAGTTATGTGTAGATAGGTAGGAAATAATTTTATAACCGGCTATAATTTTATTTCCCCCCATCAACATCACGCAAAAATTCTCTACGTGAAGATAGGTAGGAAATAATTTTATAACCGGCTATAATTTTATTTCCCAACAAGAAACAGGCTATGTAGTTAAGTGAAGTCAGGTAGGATATAATTTTATAACCAGCTATAATTTTATTTCCCAACAAGAAGCAGGCTATGTAGTTATGTGTAGATAGGTAGGAAATAATTTTATAACCGGCTATAATTTTATTTCCCAACAAGAAGCAGGCTATGTAGTTATGTGTAGATAGGTAGGAAATAATTTTATAACTGGCTATAATTTTATTTCCCCATCAACATCACGCAAAAGCATTTACGTGAAGATAGGTAGGAAATAATTTTATAGCCGGCTATAATTTTATTTCCCAACAAGAAGCAGGCTATGTAGTTATGTGTAGATAGGTAGGAAATAATTTTATAACCGGCTATAATTTTATTTCCCAACAATAAGCAGCCTATGTAGTTATGTGTAGATAGGTAGGAAATAATTTTATAACCGGCTATAATTTTATTTCCCCATCAACATTACATAAAGCAAAGCATTTACGTGAAGATAGGTAGGAAATAATTTTATAACCGGCTATAATTTTATTTCCCCATCAACATCACGCAAAGCATTTACGTGAAGATAGGTAGGAAATAATTTTATAACCAGCTATAATTTTATTTCCCAACAAGAAGCAGGCTATGTAGTTATGTGAAGATAGGTAGGATATAATTTTATAACCGGCTATAATTTTATTTCCCAACAAGAAGCAGGCTATGTACTTATGTGTAGATAGGTAGGAAATAATTTTATAACCGGCTATAATTTTATTTCCCAACAAGAAGCAGCCTATGTAGTTATGTGAAGATAGGTAGGAAATAATTTTATAACCGGCTATAGATTTATTTCCCAACAAGAAGCAGGCTATGTAGTTATGTGAACATAGGTAGGATATAATTTTATAACCGGCTATAATTTTATTTCCTCATCAACAGCACGCAAAGCATTTACGTGAAGATAGGTAGGAAATAATTTTATAACCGGCTATAATTTTATTTCCCAACAAGAAGCAGGCTATGTAGTTATGTGAACATAGGTAGGATATAATTTTATAACCGGCTATAATTTTATTTCCTCATCAACAGCACGCAAAGCATTTACGTGAAGATAGGTAGGAAATAATTTTATAACCGGCTATAATTTTATTTCCCAACAAGAAGCAGGCTATGTAGTTATGTGTAGATAGGTAGGAAATAATTTTATAACCGGCTATAATTTTATTTCCCCATCAACATCACGCAAAGCATTTACGTGAAGATAGGTAGGAAATAATTTTATAGCCGGCTATAATTTTATTTCCCAACAAGAAGCAGGCTATGTAGTTATGTGTAGATAGGTAGGAAATAATTTTATAACCGGCTATAATTTTATTTCCCAACAATAAGCAGCCTATGTAGTTATGTGTAGATAGGTAGGAAATAATTTTATAACCGGCTATAATTTTATTTCCTAACAAGAAGCAGGCTATGTAGTTATGTGTAGATATGTAGGAAATAATTTTATAACCGGCTATAATTTTATTTCCCAACAAGAAGCAGGCTATGTAGTTATGTGAAGATAGGTAGGATATAATTTTATAACCGGCTATAATTTTATTTCCCAACAAGAAGCAGGCTATGTACTTATGTGTAGATGGGTAGGAAATAATTTTATAACCGGCTATAATTTTATTTCCCTACCAGCACCAGCACCACCAGCAGTAGGCTATATACACGTAGTCATAGGTAGGAAATAAAGTTATTACCTGCTACCAACTGTATGCATTAAAGTGATTTTAGATGTTATGTTGATAGGCGGAAATAAATTTATACGGAAATAAATTTATACGTAAGCCGCATAATTTTATTTCCCTAGCAACCGCAAGCTCCGCCCAGGAAATAATTTTATGGCGGAAATAAATTTATACGACACCGGAAGTCGTCGACAGCTTTGTACCCGATGAACTGCCCCATTGTGAGGCAGCAATGCTATTATTTATTCGGCGCCGCAATCTATTTCTCTCGCCTTCGTCGATTCCACAATCTGTCTCTTCAGTCCGCTTCTGTGCTGCCTCCCACCGCCCGTTCAGAATGGCCTGGCTTGGTCGTTGCTTCGCTGCACACAATGATGATGATGACGACGACGACGACGATGATATATAGAGCACATTCAGTGGCGTAGCCAAGGGGGTTTGGGGTTAAAGCCCCCTTGGCTGCCGAAAACAAAATATTTGTAATGAGTTTCTATGCATTTTAAATTCTGGGACGCGATTTTGGGGGTCAAAAGTTCAAAATGCCACTTGCATGCTATAGATTGTAACGGTTTAAAAGGTGACGACCTTTTTTGCTTGCCAGGAAAGAATAGAGGAGATAATCTTCTTTTGCTTGTCAAGATTTTTCCAAAGTTGGTCGCTGTCAAAGCCAAAAATCAACCCCTTTCCGGAAACCCTGACTACGCCACTGAGCACTTCTATAGCGCCAGTTAGAGTACTTTAATCGATGGCACTCCAAAATCCACAGGCAAAGACCAGGCCATTCCAGAGATCAGGCAGAGTGGCCCACTCCTGAGTGGAAAACAGCAAGGCAGAGTATGGAGGAAAAGTATCAAGCACCTATGGAATAGATGCAGGACTGGATTAACCACGCTGCATAAGTTTTGATTGAAACGGACCTACTCTTTAAGGTAGCAATTTAGGGACCACGCCTTCTAGATGTCAACTCTTGCCAGTATTTGCAGAGTTTAATCCTGCTGACAAGCGGCGGACTGGCCAGATGGCAAGATGGCTCCTTAGACAGTAGGCCTAAAGATTATGGGCCACAAGGCTGTGTGCGAAATTTATGTTACTCATCTGAGACTCTGACATCTGACGTTTTATCGACAGAGCTTTTGAAGCACTACATTGCCCCACTGTTCAATATAATTGCGATGCACTGAAAATCTAGAGAACTGGCACGGGTAGTTACTGATAGGCCTGAAAGTTCCTCTTTAATAAGTTGTTTAAATTCTTTTAAAGGCCGTTGAGTAGGCCTACAGCAGATGCACGGACACAACCGATTGCTATAGGGCAGCATAGGGAGAATTTAACTGCATTAAATCATAATGTCATCTGGTCGTCTGTTGTTATCTCTGATCGCGTCGATCGCGTCTGAATTAATCAATCTGTCCTTCGACGACGTTCATTTCCCTCCCACTAGAGTTTTGCTCATTCTGCCAATAGGTGGCGCTCTATAGATCCCGGTCTCACCTGTCTGCTTTGCAGGTGGTCGACGGACGGAGTTGGGCACCGGCGGCAGCTGTTGCAGGCAATGAGGTGGAGGGGAGAAGGGGTGGTGGTGGGTGACAGAGGAGGAGTGGTGGCATGTAACGATGTATAAACACCAAGATTTCAGCGCATTTGTTGCAAAACAGCGCTCTCTGCTCCGTTCAACGCTCAGCGCTTTCATCGATCGATGATTATGAATATTCGTTGGCAGAACGTTTCATCATTGATTGATTCTTTCTTTGGATACGTCATAACACGAATTTAGACCATTGGCGTAGCCACGACGGGATACGGGGACTGCCCGTATCTCCCGAGGATGATCCGGTGGGGCCAACGAACGAGACTGATCGTCCCCCGCCGTCGAAGACCCCCGTGTTCTTCGGTGAGAGGTCCTTTTCCAAAGCCAACCCGATCCTATGGAACGAGTTACCTGACGTCGTGACCGAGGCAGCCTCAACTGATTCTTTCCGCAAAACCTAAAAACATATTTATTTAAGATAGGTTTTGACTCCACCTGTTAAAGCGCTCTTGTCTATTGCGCTGAAGAAATTGTCCGGCTATAAAAAATTTATATAAGAATAATGTAATAATAATAATAATAATAATAATAATAATAATAATAATAATAATACCCTATTACCCTCCCCACTTGGGCTGGGACCCGTCGGGAGATTTATGCAAAAGCAATGAGAAATCCTTCTGAAGGAGAGGTAGGATAATTGTCAACAGAATCTATATGCTTTAGGCCTGGTTGTATGACAGCTTTTGGCCTCTCAACAATAAATCATAATTAAAATCTTTAAATTATGCACCAAAAGAACTCACGGCTCAACTCTAATTAAAGATTCAGCGGGTGGTTCGCCGATCCAGATCCCGTTGAGAGGCTTAGGTCCCACAAGGCTCCCCGGCCCTTAATCGGGTCAAATGGGATGTGCGCGTGTCTGATTTGACGATGCCCCTTATATTCTGTGACTACAATAATAATCTACAACGTCGACCTGGGCCGTACGTGTTATCCACAAATACACGCGTGAAATATTTATTTCTAGTAATTTTGCATTTCATAAATGCACGCTATAATATTTGCATTACACCGTTGCATTATTGACCAATTGCAAGCCATGAAACCGACAACGAATGTCTTTCTGCGCGTCGTTATTGGAGACCAAGCAATGAATGCACGACATAACAAACGCACGGAAAGCTAGAAATTTTGTTAGCGAAGTCAACAACTTTTTCGATTTAAAATTCAGACGAATTATAAAACGCCACTGTTGTTAATTGTTGATGACTAGTCTCTTCTATTACCCCCCCTCAGAAGCAATAGGCTAACTACGGCTAACGCTATGACGTTACCAGAATGCAGCGACGATCTAGGCTACTCATGCAATATTTAAATTATAATATTTCATTCAGTCCTCTCTAGATTTGAATTCTCCCTTCAGAAGTTTGAAATTCTCCACAAAATGAAGTAAAATAAAATTTAGAGACAGTATTGATGAAAAAATCATAGCTATCGTGAGGACCATTATCCACTTGAAAAATATCAGGATTTGGCTTTTAACCTAAAATGCAATTGTGGCATTTTCTCGTCCGCAAGAAAGAATAAGTTTAGTTGAAAATTAAAATTTAATTTGTTTAAAAGCGTATTTCTGTATGCAGCGCTGGCTTCAGATATCCACATTATCCAGCGTCCCACTGACTAGCGCTATAATCTTCAGACTAATCAACTACTTGTAAAATCGCTGAAATGTTATTGGAAAATTCATCAGAGACCAATCGAGGTATGAGATTTCAAGTGAAAATTGGAAATGAGACAGAGTAGAGATGGCCTCTTATATATACGACGACAGTCCAAGTATAACACTCGTAATGTAGATCTAGAATCTGATTCTGTATACGAGTAACACAACTGACAAATGAAATTGTCAATACGCTAATTAATAAATAAGTTCATAGGTCAACTGTGTGATAAAGAGATTAGGCCTAGGGCCCAAGGCTATATAATCGAACGCGGCAGATTTACCGACGTCTCCGAACTCCTCCACTTACTCATCTATGAAGTCATTCGAAAATGATTCTCATTCACGCGTCTACTGTACTGCTGTGAAACTGTCTCCAGCCTTTAGTAGGCTATAGGCCTAAGCGCATCTTGCCCATACACATATTGATATTGCTAGTATTGTACAGGGGCGCCGAGAGAAATTCCGGGTCCCTGGGCAGAACAGTCGTTGGGCCCCTAAAGTGGTGACGACTTTCGTTTTTGCCTTTCAGTCTTTTCAGGAAGCAGTTAAAACCTAAAGTCTGTCTTGTGCCTTGTTTTCGGGCACCCCAAACACTCGATGTCTTCAACCCTAACCTAACCGTAACTGCGGACCCGCCCGGGGCCCCTAACGATCGCCGGGTCCCTGGGCATTTACCCCTGCTTTCTCACGGCGGGCCTGATGTTGTAGTCTTGTAGACTCTATATATGGTTGTCTGTAAACGTGGTGCTATTGATTTCCATAGAAAGTCGACATTGTTGCTTTGCTAGTGAGTTGATACGCGCCAGCTGCAATGCAGGTAAGCACAGTGCATTGTGATTCACCTGATGCCGCAGCTGAGCAACGGAGACGCCGACAGCAACCAACGCAAGCAGCCGTCGGCTGAAGCGGCTAACACCTTGGTCAACTGAAGCGTCTTTTGTTTCAAACTGAGTCGCTGGCTGTCAGTTTAACCAGTCTTCTCAGACGTCAATATCCAAGATTGACGATGGAATGAATCTGTGCTAAGAAGAATGACTTACGAACGAAAACCAAATGTTTGAACTTGCTTGAATTTCAGGCAACGCCTGTTAGCTTCAATACTTGTCCTCGTTCGCCCAAATGGAATCCAAAATCTTCTTTTAATTAAATGTCTTTATATTTCCAACGCTTGTTTGTCTCCTCACTGGATTCTGATCTTCAATACATGAAATACGTTTACTACCAGTGGCGTAGGCAAGGGGGGAGTTGGTGGGTTAAACGTTTTTTGCTTGTCAGGAAAATAACAGAGAGACGAAATGTGGGTGAAATGTTTTTTTGCCTGTCAAGATTTTTTCAAGTTGGTCGCGACCAAAACCATAACCCCCCTTTTCGGAAATCCTGGCTATGCCACTCTTGACTACTTATAGAATCTCGGCATTCTGAATCTGCAAAAGTCGACCAAGTACAACACTTGGCTGATTTCCAGGCATCCGTCTTAAAGTAATCTGTCATTCGACGTCCGGATGACACAGTGTGCTTTCGTAGTCACCAATCGTACATGAAGCCAGTCGCTGATACGCCACGCACACGCCGCGGCCCACGAGATAGGCAGACGAATATCTCACGGAGAAATAATAATCCGCCTTATTCAATTACTATTTTCAGATTTGCCAATGACAACTGAAGACAGAATGCTTCCACGTATAATCCACGTATCTTCACACGTTGTCAATCTCTGTGCGTATATTAGAAATTCTAAGTTCGTTGAATATATTTGTTTGTTGGCGTTAACTCATATCTCTTTTTTTAAAATCCTATTGCGCTGTCTGATGCACGATTCCTTATCTGACGGAAGTTCTTATCTTGCGCAGTCTCAGAGCGCTTTTACCTGTCTCCAAACTCTCCATTCCAGGCGTCCTCCTTCCCCCACCCCATGCACTCCCCAATGTCCTCGGCGATTGACGGGAGTTCGTCAGTGTGATATTTCCTAATCATTAATGTACGCTTATCAGTTATTCTGCTTAGGACCATTCGTCGCTCTTACGGTGTTTCCGAAATCTGAGCTTCTTACTGTGAGCTTCCATTTGGATCGGTCTCGTCCACTTGGACAGCGGGAAAGGGAGAGGGTTGGGAAGAGGAGAGGGTTGGGAAGAGGAGGGGTGGGGAGGGGGAGTAAGCGGGGGCGATGACGCGTCCTCGGTCAAATCGCATGCTCCCTCCCTCCCTCGCTTTCTTTCTCTTTCTCTTTTCCCCTCTTCACCTCTCTTTCTCTCTTTCATTTCTTTCTTTCTTTCTTTCCTTCATTCATTCTTTCTCACTATTTCTCTCTCTGTCTCTGTCTCTCTGTCTGTCTGTCTGTCTCTTTCTCTGTCTGTCTCTCTCTCTGTCTCTGTCTCTCTGTCTGTCTGTCTGTCTGTCTGTCTGTCTGTCTGTCTGTCTGTCTCTCCCTCTCACTGTCGTTTCTTATGCCTTGAGCTTTCGTCATAATGTACTCAATGGTTACTGTAATTTAACAGAAGTAATTAAAGTTTCTTGGAAATGAAATTAATTAAAGCGAACGGCATTTTATTGCAACGAAGAGCTGGAGTCAGACGGCGATGGACCAATGGAATCTCTTCTATCGACGCCCGTTTACCGTAATTTCAATCTGAAGGCCCTTTTTTGCTTCAGCTGAGAGGCCATTTTTCTCATTTCCTTCAGCGCTCCTTTGCTCGACCATTAAAATTCATTCTTTGATTTTTTCCATTTCCGCGAGCGCCATCCATTTCCTGCAATGTTTTCCTGAGACTGTCTCAAATTCTGCTCCCAGATCTTTCCCCTTTTCTCTTCACTCCCTCCACTTCCTCTGCTCTGCCTTCCTGTCATTCTTCCCTTATTTTCCTTCGTCTCCTCCTTTCCTTTCCTTCGCCTCCCTGTTTGTTCATCTGAAGAACTCATCTGCCAATCATCTTTCTATTCCCTCCGTCCTATGCCTTCTCTTATTCTATGTCGTCGTCGTCCTCCTCCTCCTCCTCCTCCACCTCCTCCTCCTTTTCCTCATCGTCCTTCTGATGTTGCCGTCGACATCATTGGCGGAAGCTAAGAGGAAAGTAACATCGTCAAATATCTTCTTCTTCTTCTTCGTCGCTGCACATGTCTGTCTCTTTGCACTTTCAAATGTCCGTTCTAACGTCTGTCTCTCCATTCAATCGCATTCATCCAATGTGTTCATCACTTATTCCTTCCCCCTCCCCTCGTTCAATTTCTTCTGGCACTTAGATGATCTCATTTGGTTCCTCTGCTGACCAAACTGTCTGCCTGGTAGTCCGCTTCTCTGTCTTTGCCTACTTCCATGTCTATCTCTATCTTTTACCTCTATCTTTACCTCTATTTCTATTTCTATTTCTATTTATTTATCCTCTCTGTCTGTCTGTCTGTCTGTCTGTCTGTCTGTCTGTCTGTCTGTCTGTCTGTCTGTCTGTCTGTCTCTCTCTCTCTCTCTTTCTCAACAAAAGACACTGAACGCTGTGAACGGATGAAATTGAGTTTATTATTGGGCGCCAATTGCTGAGCTACCCCGGTCGTCGTCGAAGGAGAAGGCGGTCGAAGAAGAGAAGTGTTCTTCGTGACCGGCGATGGTCGGTTGCCTCGGCGACGCCAGAGGCCCCGTCGCTTCAGCCGCCGCCGCCGCCGCCCGCTGCCACCAGGCGTAGAGGCAGCAGCGTCAGCGGAAGGAAAGGAAAGGGAGGCAGAGGAGGGCGACGGTTGCCGTGACGGCGGCCGCTGGCGTCAGTCGACAGTCGTTCGTCCGCCTGGCGTCAGTTGTGGTTATGGACTGGTTGTCCGGGTGGCGCCATCTCATCGCTGCTTTCGTCATCACAGGTGAGTCGTTATAGTTAACAAATGACAACAATGTCCTCCCAACTCCTCCTCCTCCTCCTCCCACTTCTTCCTCCTGCTCCCATCAATAAATTACAATCAATTCAAAATGCACTAGCGGATCCTTCTAACTCACCTGATCTGGAACTTTGCTCCAAGCGAACACCTTAGACCTATAGCTACTTAAGCTTGTTCATTTTCATTCGGCAAGAACTTTTCAGGAATTTCAGTTATAGGTTAACAAATGACAACAATAAGCCACTATACAGCTGTAATTTTGGTTTAACTCACTTAAGGCCCCGATGAGCAACTGCGTTCAGTGCGTTCACTAGAACACGGTTTCCCAGACATTTTGGAACAGCGGTTCCCAAACTGTGATCCGCGGACCGAAGGGGGTCCGTGGAGGATATGGCGGGTCCGCGAGAGCCTCCCAAAATATTCAGTAGCACTTCATTGTTTAGCATTAACAGTCTGTGTTCTCAAATTTTGTGTGCCGGTCGAGCCACCAATAACAATAATAATCAATATAAATCATAACATTATGCAGCATTAGTATATACATATATAATTATATATTATATATAAGGGGCTATCCATTAATTACGTCAACAATTTAGGGGAAGGGGGTTTGAAAAAGTTTGACAGTTGTTGACAGGGGAGGGGGGTCAAGAGAAGTTGACGTCAACAATTTCACTTTTTACAAATAATCAAAAAATAGAAAATTTAATGGAATACTACTTATTATGATGGGAAAACCCATGGCAAAAAGGTCATCAGCATCACATTTTGACACTCGATGAGCAAAAAAGGGAAAAAATGGTCATCACCGCAAAAATAGTAATCTTGTTATTGGGACCTGTCTTTGATC
The DNA here is from genome assembly GCA_018105865.1 of Metaphire vulgaris. Lineage (NCBI taxonomy): Eukaryota > Metazoa > Annelida > Clitellata > Crassiclitellata > Megascolecidae > Metaphire > Metaphire vulgaris. Next base: position 5,051,595 of record CM030859.1, on the reverse strand, counting down.
TTGGGGGGGGGTGTCAACAGATTCCTCTTTTGACGTAATTATGGGAGGGTAAGTGAAAGTTCACAGTTGTTGACAAGGGGAGAGGGGGGTCAAAAATTGCCAAAAAATTGTTGACATAATTAATGGACAGCCCCTATATACTAATGCTACATAATAATATATAGATATAGGCCTATATATAGTAACACCGCAGCCGGAATATAATACTAGCGGGATAAAGCCAAGGAGGTTTCGCGAGAGCTCCCAGCAGGCGACATCAGTTATTTTATTAAAAGTCCTTGTTGATAACACTATTTGTAACAGATTTTGTTTCATGAATATTTTTTCGCTCCGTCTGTGCTTAGTCAGTTACCATGCAGCCTCCTGGCCATGGAGAAATAAAGAAGAAAGTAAAGGCGTGCCAGTATTTTCTTTTCATATAATTCTGACAACAGATTCCCCTGGCCGCCACCAGACTACCTATAGAACAGGCTAGTCGGAACGAATTCTACATACATTAAACAACAAATGGTGCATTTTTGCCCCAGGGCCCCCACTTGCGAGCCGCCAGCTAATAAATTATCATTTATCATAAAAAACCTGACAAGCAAAAAAGTTCACCACCTTCCTTTATCCTTTTTTCAAAATCCTGACAAACAAAACAGGTCATCACCCTTCCTTTATCTTCTTTTAAAAAATTCTGACAAACAAAAACGATTATCGCCCTTTTTCCTTTATTTTCTTTTTAAAAAAATCCCGACAAACAAAAGGTCATCGCCCTTTCTTTATCTTCTTTCAAAAAATCCTGACAAGTAAAAAAGGTCATCACCCTTCCTTTATCCTTTATTTTGTTTTAAAAAATCCAGACAGGCAAAATAGGCCATCACCCTCCCTTTCTCCTTTATCTTCTTTTCAAAAATCCAGACAAGCAAAAATCAGCCTCATCTTCCATTGGGTGCAGTGCACCGGACTGCACCCCAACTTTTTCCCAAGGTGCACCTGCACTCTCACTTCCTACGGGCCTAATCAAGAATTCAGTTTGTGAGAAAAAACAGCACATCCATCTCAATAACAGTAGTTATATTTAAGATAATTTAACGAAGTAGCTGATTTCTGAAAAAAATAATCGTGTTCAAACTGTTTGTAATGTAACGTTTATTCAGCGTTTAATTGTACAGGGTGTAAAAGTGAAAAGTGACCCCTTTATGATATTTAATATCTCGGCCGCGTGTGTAGCGATGTCAACAAACTTTATGGGTCATATACCTGGGAATGTTTCTGATGTAATTGCAAAATTTCATGCTGATATCTTTAGTATTTGCTGAAATATGACCAAAAACTAAAGAGACCCAAATTCTGAAATTGACAACGGAATATAACGTCATAAGAAAATGTATCATTATAAATCTAAAATAGCGCTCGTTGTAATCGCGCCAGACAAAGTCAAGGGTTACTTACGGCCAACAGATAAACACAGCAGCATTATGATTGGCTGCAGGACTGTCTTGATTTGCTTGGAGAAGATTTTATATTCCAGCAAGACGGAACATCTGCCCACTCTGCTCTCAGGATCCAGGATTTTCTGGAGCAAAATTGTCCAGATTTTATCAAGAAAGATGACTGGCCACCCAACTACCCAGGTATCAATCCACTTAACTTCCACGTCTGGGGAATCATGCTCGACAGATATCAAAAGTATCAACCAAAGCCACAGAACATCACGGAGTTGAAGACTGTGCTGAAGAATATCTGGGAGAGTTTGCCAGAGAACCAGATCAAGAAGTCGATACTGTCAGTGAAGAAGCGCTTGTCGGCATGTGTGAAGACTGAGGGTGCATGGGCATTTTGAGCACCTGCTCCCGCAACAAATCATCTGAAACCCCTTTAAAACAGCCCTTTTCAGGACCCAAAAATAAAAATAATTTTGAATAATTTTGAATAAAAATAATTTTTTCACTTTATTATGACGCTATATTCCGTTGTCAATTTCAAAATTTCGGTCTCTAGTTTGTTGGCCATATTTCAGCAAATACTAAAGATATCAGCATGAAATTTGGCAATTACATCAGAAACATTCCCAGGTATATGACCCATAAAGTTTTATTGAAATCGCTACACACGCGGCCGTGATATTAAATATAATAAAGGGCCACTTTTCACTTTTACACCCTGTATATTATGATTGTCTGCATCGTAGCACGTAGTCTTAGGCAGTGTTTAATCTAGGCCGTTTCCGGGGAAGGATTTCCCTTCCCTCCCCCGGAAATTTCAAATTTCCCCCGGAAATTTTGGCATACTACGTGGACTAACAGCCACCCCTAGCAGAATTCCCCCCGGAAATTTCAAATTCCCCCGGATTTGTCAGTTTTCCCTCCGGAGCCCAGGAGTCTAGATTAAACACTGGTCCTAGGCCACAGGGAAAGCGCTGCTAGCCAACTGGTGCTGTGAGAATAGTCTGCCCGTTGTTGTAAGACTGTAAGTAAATATTAACGGCAACTATTTACTTGATAAATAATTGATGTGGTCCGCATGCTAAGCTGGAAACAAAGTAGGGATTCGCAATCCAAAAAGTTTGGGAACCTCTGTTTTGGAACTGCGGCGCACTTCAACGGTTTTTTAACGTGCCGCGACGTTATCAAAGACTAAGCATTAGGCCATCTGGCGAAAGTTAGTTGAAAGGAATCTTCTGAGTTTTGAATAAATGGCAAAACAAAAGCTCTGATTCGATTTGAATAAAAAATATGGCAAATATATTAGGAAAATTATTCATATATTTGCAAAATAAGACAAATGAGATAAATAAAGATTGAATTTTTTGGAAATTATCTTTTTCAAATTTTGCCAGGAACATACCTTTGTTACGCGTCTTAAAAATCCTATGAGTATGGCACAAATCGCTTAACCGGGAAGGTTTGTCCAGCACACAGAAAGAGATTCCTATTGTTAGTAGAGTTTTAAGGGCAAAATGGTCGGAATACGATTTCCGTGTATTGCGAAATAAGATTAATTTTAAAAAGTCTTATAGATCACGGTTTTCGAAGCTCTATGGAACTGTGTGACTCACGTCAGCGGCTTTGTAACATGACGTGACCCTGCAAACTTATTGTCAACTAAAATTGAATAAAAGTTTCATAAAACACTAATCATTTTAATATAAGCAGTGTATGGATGATTGCAGGCAGATAGATTTCTTAAAACCTAAATCTACTTGCAACTTTCAAGGCTTGTGACACTGTGGTATTGATTAGAAAATGACACTTTAGAATCTAATTTCGCGCTACCTCGCGTCCCACTAGACTGAACCCTGCGACCCACAGTTTAGAAAACACTGCACTAGCATACCTTTGATTTCACTGATTCAACTGCAGGGGCGTCTTTAACCAGTGCGGGGCCCCGGGCACCTGGCGGCTTGCGGGGCCCTAGACGTGAAGATCAATGTTGACAAGCAAAAAAGGTCATCTCCGACGTTTTTGAATGTTGACAAGCAAAAAAAGGTAATCCTACGTTAAAAAGTAGTTTGCACGCGGCTCGGGGCCCCTAAGATGCGCGGGGCCCCTAAGATGCGCGGGGCCCCTAAGATGCGCGGGGCCCCTAAGATGCGCGGGGCCCCGGGCACTGTGCCCGAATTTTTACATGTAAAGACGCCCCTGTTCACCTGCCCGCACTTACCTGAACGAAGATGAACGTTGAAAGAGCTTACAATAACCGAAGCAGACTGAACAATGGTCGGATGAACGACTCTTAAGCTTAAACCTTCCGAAGCAAATGAATAAAAACGCTGTGAAATTCCTTTTAGGCTTCTATTTGTCAGAAGCAGATGAATGGACTGAAAGCAAAAGCTCGTGTCAGCTAAAATTTTCTGCTTTGAGGTTATTACTGCGAAAGACCGCCAGCTCCTTAGGCCTACATTGAAATGTTCTAATTGTTATTTCACAATTGCCAGTGGCGGATTTACCACGGTACAAATGGCCCGCCTGCAAATTTAATATTTAGAGCCCACCTTTTCTATTAACAATATTTTAATGATTTTTAAAAATATTTCTTTCTTTAAATAACTTTATTTTCGGAATATAAACTTTCGTTTTAAAAATATTGAAAATAGAAATTCGTGTACATGCAACCATATTTGTAAACGTCTTGAAAAGCTTGACGAGAGAAAAAGGTCATTACTACTTTTTCACACTTGACCTTTAAATCTATAAATCTGTAATTTTTCTGAGTTTTCCGAGATTTTGAAAAATCTAAAGTTTCATCAACACTATCTTGACTACTGGCTCAAAGAATTTTTATCCGGTGGGCCTCCATGGAAATACGTGTACCGGGCCTAAAAATGTTAATCCGCCACTGACAATTACAGTGTTTCTCACGACCCCTGACATTTCGTAGACCTAGCGTTTACCTCTGATCCTCCCCTCAACAATTTTCCCTCTAAAAGATAAGTTTAATTCGAGTTTAGTAATATAGCAATATTTGACAGAGAATCCAAAAGCCGAGATTCATGAGATTAATCAGAATCTAATGTATTATGAAAATTTGCTGACAAATCTTTAGTAATCTTAATCAGATTTTCTGTATCTCGATGAGAAATATATTTAGGACCATGGGCGTCCGCATAAATTTTTCCAAGAGTGCAAAACAGGGTCTTGTGATGAAAGAAATGAAAAAAATTTCCAGGGGTTGCAAAACAAGGTTTTGTGATGAAAGAAACAAGCAATTTTATTTTTTTCATAACTCCACAATTTTTCCAGGGGAGTGCAATTGCACCCCCTTGCATCCCCCTCCGGACACTCATGTTTATGACCACAGTAGCGCTGAGCAGTGGGGCTCATGGCTCAATCATATCAAAAGGCCTTAAGCTCTGAGTCATTTTGACCATAGGCCTATTACTGTTATGACGCAGCTTCAGGTCAATAATCCGCACGATATCTTTAACAGCCACGCGAATAATTATGATGCGATTTTCGTTATTTTGTCGCCTACATAGGAAATAAACAGGAATTGTTAGCACTCTGAATAGAATTTTCAAAATCCCTAGATTTTCACAAATATGCCATTTTTACAATCCCAAACTTTTCAAAATCCTCATTTTCAATTTTTGATGCGTCACCAATTTGACTGCAGTGTGGTCCACAGAACACAGGGAAGAAATGCTACTTTTTCTGTAACGTGTAGCGGAGGGCGACCTTTTCTGCTCGCCAACCATGTAACCATCAGAGGGGCGCCAAACATTTATTTGGCACCGGGTGCCCGTCACTCTCTGCACGCCACTGCCTTTCTAAACCATCTTTTTGTTGAATTCAGGGCAGCCATCCGCACGATATCTTGAACAACTAAATGCTGATAATTTCGCTGCTAAAAATCGACTCCGAGCGAGCGGGGATCCTTTGAACTGGGGCCTCGGGGTCCTTGGACTCGGGGCCATTTGGACTGGGGCCCTTGACTGTGGCCCTTGGTTGTGGGTCCATTGCCGCTATACGTCGCTGCTCTTCGGATTCCCGCGATGGTTTCCAGGACTGCTTTCTGCGTTTTCGCACAGAGGCTTATGCCATGGACTCAGTAATATAAGACCTGCAATACTAGATGTCTATGGCTTGTACGTCAGAGAACGAATAGGCCTGATGTCTCTGTTTTGGGAGATTGATTAATCACTTGTCTTTCTTTGTGGTGATTATGCCATACGACAACACAGTTTTCTGCAAAGACAAAACGAATCTCTCCATATAAAACTAACCGAATATAACACCTGCCACACCCTGTCTTAAACCTGCCACAGGTAACCAAAAATCTGCTTAATTTTATCGTTTTATTTGACTTCATAATATGGAATTGTAAAAGACATAGGCTATCTCAGTACGCACCGCGTAAGTACGTTCCTGACTATTTGCCGTCTCCCTGCATTGTTTGACAATTTGAATTTGAACCACCTGTGATGACCGTCGGTGTGACGTCATCGGTCGTGACTGTTTGACTGACAGACGGATTAGAACATTTGGATGCTCTTTAGTTTGGTTATTTCCAACGGCGAAAATCGAAAGAGCAAAGGACAGACAGAGAAGAAGAGAAAGAAGCGGACACAGGAAGAGAGGGACGTCATTCGATCAAAACCGACGACAATGGGTTTCCATGGTGACAGTTACGTCATTCAGTCGATCGCCTGAGCTGTTGAACGACGAGTGAGGACAATTAAAGGTGAAAGGATTTAAGAAAACGAAACTAGAAATTATACATTGAAAACAGAAAAAGAAAGTAAACGATCCAAACTAAGTCTGTTGTCAATTTCTGATTCTAATATACAGTAGGCCTACATCGAAAGAACCTGATTAACCTAATTATCACTCGGTAATCGGTAACCTCCGTATCAAGCGATAACGCTCGAATGTGCATGTGTCTTTATGTGTGTGTGTGTGTGTGTCTTTGTGTGTCTTTGTATGTAGGCCTATGTGTGTGCGCGTGTGCTTGTGTTTGCCGATTCTTCTATTTCACATTTTTGGTGTTCTCTTTATGTTTTGAATGTTATTTTCATTCTGCTTTTTCTATTTGCTTCGAAGGCGAGTAAGCGCTGACACCTGACACCTGTTTCGATCAGATAGGAAACGAATACGAATACTTAAGATAATGATGGTAGTTTAATATGGAAAATGTTGAATTTCCAAATATATTCTAATATTTTCGATTTTGCCAGCAATTCAAAGCAAAAACAAAAGACGCGACTAAGGTTTTTGTATTTTGTTCAAATGTTTCAAAACCTTTCTCAAATGATTTCAATATTCGATATGGATTCTTGTGTTTTTGCAAGACAAAGAGTGCTTGCTGGTCGAATTGATTAACCCTTTTCGGTCCTATTAAATTTTTGTGCCTTCCCACAGTAGTCCAATTATTTTTGGGCTAAGTTGCCGGTTCGAACAAAGTTTGTTCTTTTTTGAAACTAGCAATATCCCAGGCTATTTTAAAGATAGAAGGATGCGGTAAACACCATTGCTTTGCATTTTTATTCCTCTTTCCAGCGATCCGTGCACAAATTTAAAATATTTGCAAGGGGGTCCACCCCTGGGGCCTAAAAGGGCCCCCCTCAAAAAATTCAAATTTTTTATGTAAAAAATTGTGCAGCTAAATTTTTTGAGTGGTAACCTATCTTCAGTCAGCGGCAAAGTTTTAGGGGAATGTATGTGGAACTAAATAATTTAAAAATTTTGAAAATCGGACTATAATTGGTTGAGATATAGCCTTCCTACCCCGAGTACCCTCTGTTGGATAAGTTGTCGTATCAAACAAAGCTTCAACATTTTTACATTGTGTAATCAAAGAAAACATAGCAATTACTAAAACTACTTATATCAAATGTTCAGAATCTGGTAACAAGCATGTTACATGAACAAAATCTGCATTTTTAGAGTTTATTCATGGTAATTGACCATAGTGTGATACTTCTCAAAACAATCAGTGGGATGCAGTCCGGGTTTACGAGAACATGTCTTACAAAAGTAAATTGTCTTTTTTCTCTCGCCTGGAGTCTTCCTGTTGCTGCACACGGCACAGTCTTTTGTTTTCTTACCAGTAAGTGCTGAGAGAAAGTGAGGTTTTCCATTCAGTCGTTCTTCCTTATCCATAGTAGACGGTCTTCCCCTTCTTCGACTATGAGTGATGTTTCGAACATCACCGACCAGCTGTTGCAAAAGTGCCTTCCTGTATTTGAGATGACTGACTTCTTCCAGACCGCTGCTTCTACGGTGACTGTTGAACAGAATGAAACTATTGACTACACAAACTTCCAGCAGCCAGTAGAACATTTTTCGCCACCACTTCAGAGACTTGCGAGTAAACCCATAACTTGCACAGAAGTGGTCTGCTCGGTCAACAGCCCCCATGTGTTTTGTGTATTCGATGATCATAACTGGCTTCTCGATATCCACAGTCTGCTGTTTGTTGGTGCGCTTTATTGTCCGAGTAACAGCATTATGTAAGGTACTCAGCATCAGTATTTGCCTCTTGTCTTGCCAGATCAGAGCCATCATCTTCTTGTCCTTTGTGAATGCAACAACTTCCTGTGGCTTCATCTTCAGTTTTTTCTTCATATCTTCTGGCAAACCTTTACGATTCTTCTGAACTGTCCCAGTCAAATGAATTTTCTTCTTCAATAATTCTCTTGCAAGTTCAGGGCTTGTATAGAATCGATCAGTGAACAGATGGTAACCATTCCCAGCCACTTCATTCAACAAAATGTCACATAAATGGAGTACAATTCTTGAAGTAAATGACAGATCAGGTCGAGGTAATGCTTGTGTTGTAGGGTTGCCATAATAAGGCTCAAATGCACAGATATAGCCCGTATTTGAGTCGGCAAGAACGTACACCCGCAGGCCCCACTTGGTAGGTTTCTGGGGGTTATACATTTTCCAGGCAACACGGCCTTTGAAGCTGATTGTGCTCTCGTCAACTGCAATGTGAATGTCTGGAACAAAATTACTCAAACATTTAGATTGCACATACTTGACAACATTTCTAACCTTTGCACCTCTTGTGTGAACTGAGTTGACAGATGTTGTTGCTGGCAGACTAACGTGTAGCATCCAGTGGATTTGCAGAAATCGAGTTCTAGACATTACATCGCTAAAAATAGGCATGTAGTCAATCCAATCTTTTGAAAAATAATCTTTCACATCAGGTCGGTCATTTATAGCCATATTCAACAGCAAACCAAAGTATGCTTTCAATTCTTTCAGTTCTACATCACGCCAGCTGTGCCAGATGGAAAAACGCCGAAGTGTCATACCTTGAAGCTTCTCTTTTGCAAATCTGTTTGTTTCCTTTACTATTTCAGAGAATAAATTGTCTGTAAAAAATAATTGAAAAAATCCAAGTTCATCCAAGTTGTCAGTTGAAATTTGTAAACCAATGTTCGGAACATTGAATGGTACCTGCTCAAACAAGGGATCTGATGGTGTCCACTTCTTCCAGGCTGGATCAGATTCATCACTGACGTCATCGTCACTGTCATCGGTATACAGTTCCGTTTCTGCGTCTGATGACGGTGTCAATTCCTCATCAATTATTTCACTTTCACTACTGCTAAAACTATTATTACTGTTGTCCGAACTTTCCTCTATCATTTTCTGAACTTCATCCAACGCAAAACGTTTTCTACTCGAAGCCATGCTCTTATTACTTTGACTTTTGAAAATGAAACTATTGGAATAACCCAGCGATATAAAAATAGAACATAGATATTATAATACTCGAGAACAGCGTAACGCATTATGGCCCACATAGTGGGATTTAGGACTAGAAAGGAACTGAAAAAGTTGATGGCCCGTGTGGTGGGACATAGGACCGAACGGGAAAATTACGATGTCCCACCCAGTGGGACATACGACCGGAAAGGGTTAAGATTGTTTTGGCCATAGCTACTTCATATAAAGATTAAGCGCATAGGAATAAGGAACTACTTCGGTGCTGCTTTTGAAAGCGCTATATAAATTAACGAGATTTTACTTACTTACTTATAGGTTAAATTTTTCATGGTAGTTATAACTGAAGATTTGCACTCTTTGGAATCATAATAAATAAATAAATATAAATAAATAAATAAATAAATAAATAAATAAATAAATAAATAAATACATAAATACATAAATACATAAATACATAAATACATAAATAAATATTATATATATATATATGTGTGTGTGTGTGTGTGTGTGTGTGTGTGTGTGTGTGTGTGTGTGTGTGTGTGTGTGTGTGTGTTTGCGTGTGTGAAGAGAGATATGCTACTTTTGTGCCTTTTGCAGTTTGTAACTTCATTATCTTCCTTAGTTAGCAAATTTCGTTTTCTTTTTTGCCATTGTCTCTGTCTATTCGTCTCCGTTTCTGTCTGTCTGTCTGTCTGTCTCTCCTCTTCATTTGTCGCTTGCTATTGTATTTTCGAAGGCAATAATAACAACAGGTCAAACTATTTGATAAGTCTTCGCGGTTGCAGATTCTTCTCCGCTAGATGTCGCTGTGTAAATCTATCAGAAACGTCATGAGCTAGATTGGGTATCGATTTCCTGTAGGAATCGATATTTCTTGGTTTGACCTCCGCCACTCGTAAGCGTGTGACTGTACCTATGCGCCGATGCTATCTCTCCTTGTCTCACTGTCTCCAGAATGAAAAGCTTTTGCTATTTCGGAACGCTGGTCGAAATCTCGAAGCGATTTATAGGATTTTATTGTTTTTGACAAACAGCATTAAAGGCGAAGGAGAAATTGAAATGTACTTTTACAAGAAAACCATCGTCATTGTTTATTATTGTTCGCAGAAATCCCCTTTAAGCTTTTCTGCAACAATCGTGTCGTTCGGTTGTTTAGTTTGAAATAAAATCTAAATAAATAACGACATTGTTTGGCATCAGGTCGACGCTGAGCGGATTTAGGGTTTAGTGCTCCTCTGGACAGCAATTTAATTAAATGAAAAGTTGGAAATGGAACACATAAATTCGGTTTGATGAGAAGGGGGTAAGGTCACTGGCGTAACCATGGTTCCGGAATAGGGGGGCACCAATGCCCCATATACATCGCGACACTTCCAAACTTGATCTGGAGGTTTTGGGGCGTAGTGAGCTCACTGAAAAGGGGCCCGCGACCCCAGCAGAAAAATTTTATGTCTCTACGATTTTGGTCAAATCCCACGACTGATTCTAGTCCGAATATGGGTGCCCTGCCCCGCATGGCTACGCCACTGTGTAAGATTTTTCTCTCGTTGCTTTAGTTAGAATCTAACAGAAGTTGGACCTAAATGGACAACCATATGGAAAAGGACGTTTAAGTGATTATATTGGTCTTCGCTTCTTTATTGATCGCAGTTTATCCGTTGAGTTAGGCCTATTTGGTTGAAACACTGTCAGATGGCTAAATTATATTATTGATGTCTGGCATAACATGAACTTAATGTTCAATTCAGACAACAGAAAGCAGTGGCGGTTCCAAGAACTCTTGGTGAGGGGGGATGCAATGAATTTCTGTGAAGATTCTGCCAATTGTCAAAAGGATTATATGCAAACAGTTTAGAAGAAATCTGTAAATTTGATGTATAAAATATAATGTTCAGAATTGACAAAGTATAAAACCCATTTTAGTCTGGTTGTACAAAGTCATTGTGCAAAATCGAGTTTTCTATTGCTGGAAGCGAATTTGTCGATGACATTTTCTATGAATATGTTCATATCTTTGTGGATATACATCAAGGCCAATCCGTTTAGACGATCATCTTCCATTGAAGACGCATTTTTGGGGTACAGTGGGGGTGTATCCCCAGTCATCCCCAACGTGGAACCGCCCCCGACAGAAAGGCAAATCACTGCAGATGTTGTTGTTGTGCATTGTTTGTCGAAAACGTAAATGAAAAAGACAACTGAGACTCTGAATGAATCTGCGCTATAACAATGCACGCATCATATTAACATTGGACCAATGCTTTAAAAGAATAATTTAAATTTTCGATGTCACTTGACAGTTGAACAGCATTTGCCAACTGTGCATGTCATGTGAAGTATTTGACTGTGCACTTTTAAGAGGACCCGTCTTTTGAATCATCTTGACCCTGAAGAATAACTCTTGCTTTAGATGGGGAATGTGGTGCCCCTCATGCAAATCTTACTATGTAGAGTATTTTTTGGTTTGACAGAATTCGGTCATCAGCTGTTTGGCGCATAGTCAAAATCTGTCGGACCAAAACAGTTAGAATTGTGATTATCTTCTACATTCTGTCAAATGTCGAATTGTTTCAATAGCGTGCACAGGGGGGGGGGGCGATGGGGCGGTGGCCCCGGGCGCCGATCGGATGGGGCGCCAAAATTGACTCGGAGACCTTATAATCGACTTGGCTTCGGGCGCCCACCACTCTCTGCACGCCGCTGAATAGTTTATAATATATTGGGTGGGATGGATTGTAAATTCCATAAATTCTTAATATAAAAAATCGTATAGTAAGATTTTCATCATCGAGCTTTGACGACCAATGGTCGTCAACCGGAATGCTTCGACTCCAAATAGGAACAAACTCGAGTTCTTTTCCGCCGTAGAAGTCAGAGAGAGAGAGACAGCAGAGGAGCTGTTGATGTCACCAACGTAGCATCGGTTCTAAAGTTTAATGACTGACGTCAGAACTTCCGGTTAGGGTAGACTTCCGGTGGCCACAATCATTCATTACCGATATTTCAACGCTTGGTTTCCGCGTCAAAAGCGTTGATTGCGTTGACCCATTCGTTGGTTTCTGAGGAGTTTATGCCGTCCTCAGCATTGTCCGCTTATTCTACGGTTCGCCATGCATCCTGTCCACGCGACGGTCGATGCTGGTCACTGATCGAGACTTCGATCGACTCCAGTCTTCGCTGGAATTTTCCTCTCCGTCGGATCTGCTGAGTTCAGGGACGTTAATCTACTCCTCTTGCGTAAGACCGCCTCTTGGGAATTCACCGCCGGATTTTGCCAAATGGAGAATTCCAATTATTATTATTATCGTGCGGACCCTCTATACCCCATCTTCTACCGCTTCTCGATGGCTTGTTCAATACTGGAAAAGTGTTCTCCTGTGGAAGACCGCTCTCTCAAGAATTCATCGTCGGATTTTGTCAGAGCAGCGAGTTCCTTTTCAGCGTCTGAAGTGGATTCATCTTCAGATCCTCAGCCTATACGGCGCCTGTCACGCTGGCTTTGTCGCGTCTACAACACTAATCGCAGCGTGGGCGCTTCCGAGTGGTTCTAAATAAGAAGCGGCGCTATATAAATAGAAAGTGGTTAACCGATAAGTACTTTAATCGCTTCCTATTTGTTTCCGAGCGCGAATAACTATTCAGAGCAATTCGCGCTCCGAGCGCGAATAACACCAGCCATATAAATATTCTATTACATTACTTATTACACGACATCAATTCAACTGACGAGACCTTTCATCAACAATGACGTCAGACCGATTTTAAGAGCCAAGAAGATAGACCACGTGAAACCGTTTCAATAAAAATAAATTAAATAAATAAATAAATAAATAAATAAATAAATAAATAAATAAATAAATAAATAAATAAATCAGTCAATCAATCAATCAATCAACTTCTCTTTAAGCGAACGACCGAATATGAATTGGCATCGCAGGCGATTGTAGGCGCTCAGGGTCTGCGCCGAAATACCCACAAAATGTCGAAGTAAAGAGTCAGACCAATGGAGAGGGGAGGGGAATCGGACAAGTACGGTAGAAAGAATTTTAAATTGTTTAATTAATCAACGGCGGCATGACATTGTCCACTTATGGAGTGGGCCAGTGGGGGTAGGAGGGGTCAATAAACAGCGACCATCGCCATTCCGCATTTCCTCTAAGAACACGTCAACCTTATAAGGCGACTGGGCGTCGTCCAGTTGCTCGCGTCTGAAACAGTTTGCGTTTGGATCGCAAAAGGAAGTCTTTCGAAATTTAAGAAGCTGAAGATCTCAGATCTCACGAGAACATTCTGTTAATGAAATCACCAGAAATCTTCTTGTGCAATTTATATCTCATGATTCCGTTGCTGTGCTTACGCTGCACAGCGACAAAGTGTCAACGCACTAAGTTCACTCTGAATTCTATGTTCATTCATTCATCCGTTCATTCGTTCGTTCGTTCGTTCATTCACCAATTGAAGATGCAACTGTCGGCTCCAGCTCAGTTTTATCTTTGTAAACATCCTGGACATACTTGGAAGTTCGATCGACGAATGATAAATATAATATTCAATATTGATGATGAGAAACGTTTGATCGTTCGCATATAAGGTGAACGTTTTCCGGTCCATGCTTAATAGTCTTCTCTGCGGTCATCAATTTCCCTTTCTCCTTCTTCTCTTTGACCTCTGCACGCAACGCTTGGTCTTTACTATTCACATCGATTCCCATCATCATCATCATCATCATCATCATCATCATCATCATCATCATCATCATCACCACCACCAGCACCATCATCATCATCATCTCACCACCATCATCATCCACATCATCCACATCATCATCATCATCACCACCATCATCATCAATTCATTATCATCATCAATTCATTATCATCATCATCATCATCATCTTGAACCCCGCGGTGATCTCAGGACGCTCGCTCACCCCTCCCCCTCTCCGCCAGTGTGACTAAATGAGACGTGTCTCAATGTCTTGACGTTGCTTCGGTTCTGACGTTGCTTCGCGCAGAACCCATTCGAAATGCCTCAGCACAATGGAAGCTCTCCAAGGCGACGGAAGGAAGACATTGGCTCCTATCGAGTACTCGGTTGTTTTGCGTTCAACTGCGTCGTCATGGCAACCGCCGAGTGCCCTAATTGCTTCTGATTCATCAGACACAGAGGAGAGGAGCTAGAGGGAAAACGGTTTCCACTCACTCCCACCTGAAACCCTCTCACCTGTTCTAGACCCTTCCAATCGATGCGTTCCTTTCGCTGACTACCTGTGGAACACATGCACCTGAGATCCATTAGGGCTGAAGTGCACCGATATTTGCTACTAGGCGCCTCGACTCCAACAACTCCCTCCATCGTACGAGTCACGTGACTCTTGTTTCCAGTCTACCGCAATTATGTTCGCGAGAACAGAACGCTGCCCTGGCGTCCCGCAATAGCTGCTGCTGCTGCTGCTGCTGCTGATGATGATGATGATGATGATGATGATGATGATGATGATGATGATGATGATCGGACGACCATTTGTTAGGAGTGGAGAGCAGTCGTCTGTTCGTTGTCATCATTTTTCGGCGAATTTCCAAGACAACAACAACTCGTTTAATCTAATGGCCATTTTTTCAGCTGTCCCTCCTTCCTGCCGTCTCTGTGTCAGTGTGGTTGTGTGTACGGCTCCGTCTGCGTGTGTGTGTGTGTGTGGATGTGTACGTGTCTCTGTGTTTCTCTGTGTTGTGTCGATGTCAATGCGTTGACCGAGAAAAGGAATTTATCAGAGGCATGAGAGGGAGAGAGGGAAGAGATGGGGAGGGTCATGAAGAAACTATGAAGATGTGGATGGATGAATGTGTCGGGGAAGGGGGATGAGAGGGAGAGGGAGGCGAAGGGTTGAATAGGTGGAAATGGAATGAACGAATGGTGGGATAAATGAATTATCGATGAAAGCGATGAAATATTAGCGACGACGAAAGAGAATTGAATTGAAAGAGTAAAAGAAACTGAAAGTCGAAGAAAACTGAACGAAGTTATCAGCGAAATATTCAAAGGACTTTTGTTGCAATATTTTAAAAGCGACCGCAATCATGAATTGATTCGTGTGTAGGCAGGAGAGGAGGTCGTCAGCGTCGATGCTAAAAATGATGGAAACAGTGTGTGAAAATTTCTTCATTTCGGTAAATATTTTCATTCCGTTTTCTTCCGAATCAAGGGAACCATTCTCAGCTGAGCTTCACTGCTCGTGATAGAGTCGAACTGACTCGTCGTTTTCTATTTCTTGCCGCCATTCATGATTCATGTCGACGTGGCAGAGTGACTGCTGACGTCATGCTGTTGACTTTGCGATGCAGATGTGTGACAGGCATGATGATTGCGCAGCTGCGCATGTTAGTTTTGGGAGACAACGTATTGTGGCGCAAGATAAATCTTGACGCACATCTAGTGACGCAATTGAACATTTTTGCGGCCTCATCCTTACGAAGGTGACGAGAGTCGATTCCTTTGGCCGTCTTTGGTTCTTCTGTGTTATTCCTCCGAGCCCCTCCTCCTCCTCCTCCTCCTCCTCCTCCTCCTCCTCCTTCGTGACAGAATCCATTAGCAACTGCTGATTATCGCATTCCTTCTCAGCATGACAGAATACACAACATTAAGCAACGGTGAAATGCTGATTAATTATCGCATTCCTTCTCAGCATGCGCTCTTATTCATCGTTAGACTCTCTTTGGATCTGTCCGCTGCTCTTCGTCGATTTAAGACATTTCTGAACACCGCTCATCTGCTTCTTCTGCTTCTTCTTCTTCTTCTTCTTCTTCTGCTTCTTCTTCTTCTTCTTCTTCTTCTTCTTCTTCTTCTTCTTTCTTCTTCTTCTTTTCTTCTTCTTTCTTCTTCTTTTTTCTTCTTTCTTCTTCTTCTTCTTTCTTCTTCTTCTTCTTCTTAAGATTGTTCAAAGTTTGCTGTTTAATGTCTGAGAAGTTTCGACCATTGTAGGATTCGAGCGAGACAATTAAGAGACGAATTCCTCTAAATCCAAAGTTGTCAAAAGTTTGAGTCCACGGGATCCTGGAAAATAATATGTTGTCTCTTTTCTTGAACTTGTACAAAATCCCTCCCAGAGTTAAAATATTGTTTTAGATTGTCAAATGCGACAAGGAGACATTTAAATAATGATTTATTTATTGTCGTAGAAATTTTTAGGTTTAGTTGTGAACGAAAATAATTTAACCTTTGATAATATAATAAAAAGGGTCGCAGTGTTTCCGCTGCTCTAAATCCAAAGGTCAAAAGTTTGAGTCCACGGGATCCTGGAAAAATAATGTCCTTGCGGAACTTCGTCCCTCTCTAGAGTGAAAACATTGTTAGATTGTAAATGCGATAAGTAATATTTATTCAGGTAGAAATGGTAGTTTCCTACGATAATATAATAATCAAAAGCATCATTTTCTAACCAAAACCACAATGTCACAAGCCTTGAAAGCTACAAATAGGCTTAGGAGGCTTCAATAAATTTATGTGCCTGCAATCATTCATGCAGGCTCATATTAAAA
Organism: Metaphire vulgaris; assembly: GCA_018105865.1. Taxonomy (NCBI): domain Eukaryota; kingdom Metazoa; phylum Annelida; class Clitellata; order Crassiclitellata; family Megascolecidae; genus Metaphire; species Metaphire vulgaris. Next base: position 5,034,893 of record CM030859.1, on the reverse strand, counting down.
TGATTAGTGTTCTATACAATTTTAGTTGACAATAAGTTTGCATGGTTGCGGCATGTTACAGAGCCTCTGAAGTGAATCGCGCAGTTCCAAAAAGGTTGGGAAACCCTGGCCTATGGTGCTATTTCCAAATAATCTTATTTCCTAAAAATGCAAGGAAAGCGTATTCCGACCATTTTACTCTGAAACTCCAATAACAATAAAACCATCGACTATCTACTTCACGGTTAAGCGATTTTGCCATACTCATAGGATTTTTAAGACGTGTAACAAATGTAGGTATGTTCCTGGCAAAATTTGAAAAAAGATAATTTTCAAAAAATTTCAATATCATTTTGTCATATTTGGCGAAAACGTGAAAATTTCTGCCTAATTTATTTGCCATATTTTCATCTAAATTGAATCTGAGCTTTTGTTTTGCCATTTATTCAACACTCAGAATATTCCTTTCAACTTACGTTCGCAAGATGGCCTAATGCTTTTTTTATATTGCATGCTATGATTAGGGTCTCTGCACGTTACAAAACCGCTGAGATGGGCCGCGGTTCAAAAATGTTTGGGAAACCCTGCAATAATGTACATTTTAAAATACTCAGGTCCGCGAACTCATTGACTTTTTGACACCGCAGCATCTATTACATGCCATAACTTAAGTTCGGGTAGAGATACAGCTGTAAATTTTGGCAGTCTAACTCATAATTGAATTTCCTACAAATATCGAGCAACTGGAAGTTGATGACGTCATTACTTATTTAATTATGAAATTAAACAAATTAATGTGTGTGTCCATTGAGTTAAGTTATGGCATGTAGTAGATGCTGCGGTGTCAAAAATTCAACGAACCCAAGTTCGCGGACCCGAGGACGCGCGTCTTCCGCCAGTCGTTCACTTAAGGGGTCTATGCCCTATGGCACCAAGGTTAGCACTAAAATGCCTTTCAAAAGTTGACATTGTTCTAAAGTATAGTTTGACAGGTTTTTAATTACTGATAGAATACAACTCACATGAGTGTGGAATTAACGATATCGTGTCATTGTCAATCAGATAAATGATAATTAAATCACAATTCTTATAATAATTATAAGTTATTACTCACGTCTCAATGTTTAGCAATGTTTGATGGCATTCTAAGTAGACAAGCCCCCCTCCCCATCTTCTTCTGAACAATGTAGCTGAAGACAGACACTCGTTGTCACGTCGGTGACAAAGACTTTGCTTGTCGCTAGAATACATATCTATTATATAACTATTCCAGGCGTGTTGTCTTAATCTAGTAATTCCATCAGTATCTTCTTCTCCAATGAATCGGTCGCCTATATCAAACTGCCCAGAATCTAGTAGTTCCATCAGTAGTTATGAATCGGCTTCGTCCATGTGTGTGTGCTATCTTCGCCTCCATGAATAACGTTGAAGTTGACCTTTGAGAAATCAACAATTCGATTAACGGAAATTTTCCGGAAAAGCATCGCTATATTTTTCCGAAAATTTCCTGCAGAATTGTTCAGAAATTCCCGGAAATTTCCGAACTCCCAACCCTACGTACGATGCGCGTATTTTTCTCGTGGACGTAACGTACGGTCACATCTTGATTAATTAACTTGACTATATATGGAATTGTAGTGCAATCGACTAATACGCAATCTTTTTCTTTTATAAGAAATTGACGAAGATTTGACTTTATAGTTGATTGTTAAATATTTGTTTTATGAGTAGGATATTAAATTTAAAAACCACAGTAATTTTAAATATGTAGAAAATATTTCTGCCGAACCCTTGCAGTTTCTCGTGGAGCCCTTGGGTTCCGCAGACCACACTTTGGACGACACTGCCCCCAAATCATTGACTTGTTGAAGGTTGAAAAGATTCAAGAGAATCTAGTTGCAATAGACGTTTGTCAAATGCCGAGACTTCTGTTGAAGGAATTTTCCAATTTAAATGACAATGTTTGCCGACGGCCGCAATCGTTTTAGCAAATTTGTTAGCGACGATATTCGATTATTCTAAGAGATGTCTTTTGGAATCTCAGTAATTAACAGCGTATTTATTCCTGAAGGGAGGGAGGTCCTTGCATGGGGAGAGAGGGGGCTATGTGCCCCGTTGGCACTAGCGTCGTCTCCTGTTCGCTGAATCCGTTTTATTCGGAACCTATTTAAAGTCAACAGCTAACATTCGAATCTGGTGAACGAGATAGAAAGTTAAAGATTAGTGATTTGGATGAACAACATTAGGCTAAGACTCGAATCGACGCAGAAGCATGGTTGAACACAATACTTTAAATGTGGGCGTACCAATGTCTTGTAAAGTCTTATTATTTTATTACATCCTTCTCTCTACTCACTACCGTTCTTTGCAGCATTCATTCAGGTTAATTTTGTCTAAGTTGCAGATTATTATAAAATATATTACAAATTATAGAAGTTTCGAGATTCCTACCCTCGAGTAATCTTAAAATATCCAAAATTTGAGCCTGGCCGGAAAAGGCTGTGAACCCCTGATATACAGTAGACGGTCGTCTTGTGGTTATTTGAGCAGTGATTGGTGTTGACGAAAGCGAAGCAGAGTGTCCGGACGCGTATTGGGATGAACCGTCGAGGCGCTGTTCCTATCCTTTGGTCTCAGCGCTCGAACAGCTTCAACCGAAAGACGTCTGGTCATCAGAGACAATTGTCAACCGAACATGCACGTACGACGATCGTTCATTCGTTCGTTCGTTCATTCATTCGTTCTTTCGTTCGTTCGTTCGTTCTTTCGTTCACTTGTTCGTTCTTTCGTTCGTTCTTTCGTTCGTTTACTTCTTCGGTCATTCGTTCGTTCGTTCTTTCGTTCGTTCTTTCGTTCGTTCTTTCGTTCGTTCTTTCGTTCGTTCTTTCGTTCGTTCACTTGTTCGTTCTTTCGTTCGTTCAACCGTTCGTTCAACCGTCTATATTTGTCAGTTGTTGTTGAAGGGTGTAGTATAGTGGTGGATCGGTATGCCGAATACAGAACGATATCGCGATATTTTGCCATATGATATATCCATACCGACTTCGATATTTGCATTACAAAAAATACAGGAAACCGACAATTATAGTAAATACCAATTCGAATATATCGATTCGGTATTCGGTATTCCACGTTTCAGGGAGGCAGTGACGCAGACTAAAATTTTCGCATACTACATCAACTAACAGCAGCCCCCTAGCTGATTTCTCCCGGTTTTGTCAGTTTTCCCTCCCCCTCCGAAGTCCAGGGTCTAGATTAAACACTGTCGCATTGTTCATCACTAAGTTATTCAGTCAGTCATTTTCTATCGAAGGGCCACAACTTTCAACGAAATAAGCTAAACGAGAAACAAATTTAAGTTTTAAATTTTACAAATATTTAAATCCAATGCATAGAAATGAAGTCACTTGAGCTCAAGGTGAATAAAACTTAGACGATAAAAATGCGTTTTAATTCACTTTAAATGATTCCAGTGCAGGATTTGCGTATAATAAGCTACAGCTTAGGGCCTCACAATCTGTCGGGGCCTCAAAACATCCTATTAAAAATATTTACCATTATTTTATCTGTTTGTTTGTTTTTTGATATTTTAATTTTTATTTTACTTATAGTTTTGCAAGTGAACTTCTATAATTTATTTAAAAGGCATAGGACCTATTTATTTTACATTTATTATTGAATTTTAAATTTTTCTGTGACCAGCTGATGTAATTTATAGAGGAACTGGGCCTCTGGACTTTGTATAGCTCAGGGCCTCAGCAAGTCAGAGTGAGGCATTGGATGATTTTAAAAAACACTCTTGCATCAGGAATTGCGAGAATGAATTGCTACTTGAGGTCATAGTCCGTCGCTGGAGGCGCTGCAAGAGAAAACTGCGTCGTCACTTTTTGTTGATTATCTTCGCCAAACAGAAGTCTGTCTGTCTGTCTGTCTGTCTGTCTGTCTGTCTGTCTGTCTGTCTGTCTGTCTGTCTGTCTGTCTGTCTGTCTGTCTGTTCTCCTTCTGTAGATCTGTCAAAGGTGAATGAAATCTCTTATAAGTGCTGCTACTGACTCTAGAAACAGCAGAACGTTATTCGTCTCTCGTTTTTCTTTTAAAATGTCAATAATCGAAGAAGAGGCAAAGCTCATCGATCAAAAGTCATCCCCCACTCACCAACCTCACCATAGGCGTAAACGTCTATTAGACTTCAGGGCGCGAACCTCCGTCCATTTATTTAAAGGTTACCATAGGAAAGGGAAAGGTCAGATGGTTGAGCCCCCACTTTTTCATCAAAGTTTACACCAGTCAATCTCCCCCACAAATAATCCAAGACACCGGAGGCCGAATATCACGGGCCTCTCTCGTTCCTCCCTCAGCATAGCGGGGCTAGGTGCCTAAGAAAAATGCCTAGAGGGCCACGGGCCCATGGTCAGCCACGTCCATCTTTTTCTCTAAGTTGTTGCCCATGTCTAAAGACTTGTGTTTATATTTCCATCTGGTATTGTGTCTGAGATAACGTCTTGTTCAACTCCTTTTCTAAATATTGTTTCACGCGATTTGGCCTTCGTCAAGTCGATCAAACTGGTTCACAATTTTCTTTCGAAAATATTCCGCTCACGTTTTTCTACACAGTCTACTGCGTTTCACTTCAACTTATAATGAATCTCAAACTCATCAAGACACTAGTCAGTCACAATCGAAGTCCTTCTCCGGCCACAGGGCTCATAGGGCGGCGCTCATCTCCGTTGCTATAGCCCTCGGCCAGGCGCACGGTGTTGTTTAACATTTAAACTACGGGGGCCGCGACCCCCAGTTGTTTTCCTGGCCCCCGCAGTAATTATGACGGTCCGCCTTTCATACAAAGGCCCCCTCTAGAAGTTATACTGAGTTTTACTCTATTGGACATTGGCAGTCTTTTCAGAGAAACACTGGAAACTGTTGGCGCGTCGCCATCATACCTGACTATGCACTTTTCATCCGAGATTAGAACTTTTATTCGATTACCATTAGGCTATGGCTAATTTGTCGGTAGTCGGGTAAAATAAAATAAAATCAGGAAATGTCAAATTACTTTTATCCGGAATTTTAAAAGGTTTTCATCAGACCCCTAGTAATTTTTCCTTAAAAAGTTTTTGCTTAGAAACACCCTGGCCAAGCGTGAAATACCACGATACGGGGCTGGACCGGCTGGTGCTTCGAATAGCATGCCTGTTTGGTTTGCGCAGCGTTAACTTACGTCACTGCCCTCTAGCGAGTGAAGGCCGTGTCAACCATAGGGCTCCTGCTGACATCGGATCATCACGCCAATATGTGTTTGTTTATGGACGCGTCCGTATCAAAGACGATGGACGTCTACGTGTGTCACGCGCGTGTGTGTGTGTGTGTGTGTGTGTGTGTGTGTGTGTGTGTGTGTGTGTGTGTGTGTGTGTGTGTTTGGCTCTTCCTTTCTCAACCAGGACTTGCCACCGGCTATGGCGGAGTTATGGCGCCAATGTTGTTACCACTCTATCATATATCACCAAGAGTTAGCGAAAATGCGGTGTGTGCAGTCAAATGACGATCCAGTAAAATCTTCTTCGCAGTCGCTTCGCAGTCTCAGCGAAGTCTGTGTTAAAGCGAATCTAAACATTAATTCGATTGTCGTTCGGTCTCTTTTGGACTGTTTCAATTTCAAAGGAAAGAAGACTTATCTCCGATTAACAGCTTCCGTTGAATGAATTCGCCAGGCGTCGCATGTGAAGCTGTCGCAATAAGTCGCCAGAGGGCGAGACTATCGAAGTAGAACTCATTTCACTTTACACACCATCATCCATGTTCTCGATTCTTCCGAAAGGAATGAAGTCACGTATGCCAATTGCACAGCAGTCCAAAGGTCATTCCCAAGGCAATAATGTGGCAACCCTCAGAATATCTAAGCCATGGCCAGCGAAGTAAGATCGGTTTAGACGCTGTCACAGTGGCCGGTCGTAGGAAACGTCTGTAGAAAAGCCGAAGTCGCATAATAGCAGAGACATCAACGCCGGTCTTAGAGGAACAGTTAGTGACGATTACCAGGCCTGAGGAGAGGGGGTGCAGCCGGTACATTGTACCGGGGCTCATGGAGTTTTCAGGGGCCCAGATCCGGTGACGATAAGTTTTTTTGCTTGTCAGGCTGTTTTTGGAGAGTTTATAACGTTTCTTTGCTTGTCAGGTTTTTCGGAGACTTGCTAAATTTTCCCTAAGGGCCCGCAAATTTTTTTGTTCCGGGGCCCGAAATTTCTCTCGGCGGCTCTGACGATTACAATTGCTGCGACTTCTGCTCAGCTCGCTTGTAAAATTCATTAAAATCGAGGAATTACACTTTTATTTGAAATCAAGTAAAGTTCAACAATGCAGCTTTTGTTTATGGCATTATTGGTTGAATTTGAACTTGAACTGTCATAGACCATAGTAGTCTTATGAATGATTGGAATCGTGAAAATGTACACTAAATTAACTATAAGTAACAGACAGACAGGCAAACTAGTGCTGCAGATGATTGCAAAAGCCTAAATAGTGACATTGCACTACGTTAAATATAAAGTGAACCATTTGACTTTTGTTTGAGGTATTCAAGTCGTTTTCTAATGAAATTTCAGAATTTCTGCGCTCTGTATGAGACCGAATTTCATTTTCAAAAAATCCAGTTCCTTCTTTAAATTTCATAAAATTCGTTGGTTTTTCAAATTTTTAAAATTTCAATCAAATCCTAATTCTTGAATCCCGCTCTGCACAGGCCTTGAATTGCGCGTTGCAACTGTAGCTGTTCACGCCTTCTTCTTCGTTGTTGTTCTGACTGCTCTGACTGCATGTTGTAGGCTGTGGAGACGGATGAACGGCTGCTATAATCGTCTGCTGTTACAATGTCAGACGAACGGAATCGCTGCTCAGGAGATCGCCATGTACGTCGGTCGTTACGCGTTCATCTCGATCGCATGCAACCTCTCCCTCAACAGCGAACACACGAACACTCAACGCCGTAAGAACGTCTCCTCTAACCCCCCTCCACCAGTGGCGGCTCCACATGGGGCCCGAGGGGCCCGTTCTCCCTATTGAATGTCTGGCCCCCATTGGCCCTCTGTTGGGACCCTATACTTACTACCACATACCTGTCAACAAAGTCACGTTTGTTTAATATAGGTTATGAGTTTATGACTCGTGTTAAAGCGCTCTTAGTGTAAGCTCCAGCTTTGTTTACTGCGCTATAGAAATTGTCGGTAAATAAATAAATAAATGGTTGGCCCCATGCTTAAAAGTTGCCACCCAAACGCCCCCCCCACTTGCCAAATCCTGGAACCGCCATTGCCCTCCACAGAGCTATTCAAGGCTTGTCAAGGTCCCCAAGGTCACGGTGACCTTTACCGAAGCTGATGATCGACTGATATATTTTTATTCCGATTTTTGCGTGCTGTGTCTTGCAATTTTCCTTGAAAACCTTCCTAAGAGGGTATCTTCACTTGTTTAATTTCTCCTTGTTTAATCAGGAACAGCAACATTATAGCAAAATTGATACACAGCACGCGGGGTCACCGTGCTGAAACTGAGTCAGTTAAACGAGAACTGTATGCAGCAGTATCTAACTCAGCGGTTCTCAAACGTTTTAGGATTTCTAGTGTGGTGGTCCCTTAGAAATTTTCGCGATGACTCGCGGACCTTATAAAATTTGAATTTTAATCAACTGTAGGGCCTAATTAACACATAAGCTATAGGCCTATTTGTTTTGTCAATCAATTATTTAATCAGAAAATTGGAAATCTTAGTCATCGCATTTAAATTGAAATGGAATCAGCACTCTCAGCCTCTCAGAGCCATCAATGTGTTTTGTGTTCTGAATTGTAGGTGAGATATCTTGAGAAAATAATCACTTTGCGGTCCCTCTGAAACCGCCTGGCGGTCCCCTATAGGGCCGCGGACTCCAGTTCGAGAACCACTAATCTAGCTGAACGCGGTGTTGGATCAAGAGATCTTGTATACAGGGGCGTAGCCAGGAATTTGATTTGGGAGGGTATAAATATTGGGGGTATAAACCTTAACTATAAACCATATAAACAGTGGCGTATTTAGAATTGTGGTAAGGGGGGCCAAACACTTTCGACCTGACAAGTTACAACTTTGGAAAAAAGTTGACGACCTTTTTTGCTTGTCAGGGTCTGAGGACAGGCTAGGCCAAGACCAAAGGGGGCCATGGCCCAAATGGCCCAATGGTAAATACGCCACTGCATATAAACTACATATAACCACATATAAATCACATAAAAAACTTTAAGGTAGACTGTTTTTTTGGGGGTAATATATACCGATATACCCCCGTCGCTACGCCCCTGCTTGTATAGGGGTGGGGCGATTACTGGAGTGGAGACTGTCTATGAAGTGGTCATCTGGAAAATTAAGAATATCGCAAGTCTGTAGTGGCAATTTTGGCAATTTGTCTTCTTCAGATTGTCGTTAAAAGAAAAAAATGCATCCTTACAGAATGACGTACATTTGATTAACAGGCTGACCGCCAGACCTTCTGGTCTTCGACGTGGCCATAGACACGACATCTCGAGGCAGAGTCATCGATGATTGTGGAAAGAGAGCAGAAGCTATTTTAAAATCTCCTCTAATTTAAAGCATTTCACCAAAGAAATAGAAAAATACTCTAGACCAGCGTAATTTTTCGGTCAAGAGGGGACGACCACCACCTCCAATAGATCCGCCACTGACTGAATAGGCCTATTCAGTTGTTAGTGGAAATTTGAGATTTCTAAGATGCAATTTTATCAGAACACGTATGTATTGAAGTTGCGTCGTGTGCAAACTGTGCATAAGTTCCAATTGCGTTGTGTACTTATAATGATTGTTCAGAAGAACGCTTGTTCCGCTGTCTTCTTCCTCATATCAAACCGTCTCGGATCTGTTCCGAAGCCTTCGACAACCAATTCCGCAACTACGTCTCCGACAAACAATACCGCAACGCATGCCGGTAAAATGTCATCAAATGCAGTTAATTAATTAATTCAATGCTTCTTCAATCTCCATTCATTCGTCTGTGATAATATCGTCATAAACAAAGATCCTGTCACAGGATCACTGTACACTGTACACCAACAGCATGCTGTACACCAACAGCATGCTGTACACCAACAGCATGCTGTACACCAACAGCATGCTGTACACCAACAGCATGCTGTACACCAACAGCATGCTGTACACCAACAGCATGCAGAGACAGTTCAATGATTCACACGAAGTTCTCAATATTTAGAAATCTAACAAAAAATCAGAGTTTTCTCTTAAAATCTCTAAATTTCGCCAGCATCTTTTCGTCTATCAGCTACAAATCTATTTTTTGCGATGCCGTAATTGAAAATATGACGATTCGATATTAGGACAAGGCGATTAGCTGAAGAATATGTTCAATATGTTTAACAGGCAGACGTAAATTTTGGGCCAAAATTAAATGGATTCATCTTTGTGTTCCTATACAGCATCGTTTCATGCGACATTTTCCTAGCATTCGACTGCTCGATCTCTGACTGAGCAGTCTCAGCAGTGAGCATTAACCTTTTCTGGTTGAAAAGAAATCTTAACACGTTCCAGAAAAATGATTTCTTCGCGAAATGGCCAAATATCGAGGCATTAAGCCAAAATGCATATAAATAACTGCTAACACTATTGTCAGCACAGACCTATGTATATCAGAGTGTTATTGGTCTACGTCTGCCACTGACAGCGTCACGTGTCTCAACAGGCAGGCGTAAATTTTTGGGCCAAAATGGAGTCATCTTTGTGTTTGGTCCTCCCGCTGAACCTAATCCAATTCCAGAATGATTTACCCTGGCCATGAATCGTACAAAAAGACGTCATCCATTGGTTCGTAATGTCTAATATATACACAAGAGACAGTCTTTCAATCTGTGCTCCAATATTGGAATTACACATGCTATGTTTTACAGAAACTAGCGCTACAAATATCTCTCCTCGTTTTTTTCTTTCTTTCTTTCTTTCTTTCTCCTCATTCTCCTCCCTCTTCATGTGCTATGTAGCTACTAGCCTTTGGCAACGACCGCGGGTTGTGGATTTTATTCTCTGTCTTCCTCTTACTCTCTGTCCATCCATTTTACTGTTATTATCAGCTCCTCAACTTCTCAAGTCTGTTCTTTCTTATTCAGAAAAAGTCAAAGCCCTTCCCGAACCTCACGGGCTCATAGGGCGGCGCTGGTCTCCGTTGCTATAGCCCTCAGCCAGGCGTACAATACCACGGATACGGGGCTAGTGTATCGCGTAGCGTACCTGTCTGACTTATTGCAGCATTTTACCACTGTTCCTTATTTTACCACTGCCCTCTAGCAAGTAAGGCTGAGTCGACCTTAGGGCTCTTGCGGGTCTCGAACCCGTGACCACCTGCTCTATACTGCTCTGTCCAACGTCGTTACCACTCTGCTAACTTCTTATTATGTATCTGAAAATTTGAGCTGTTGCTTTCCTATGGTCGTTATCAATTTTTTGCACCAGAAGCGCTTGTAGAAAGTCTTCATTGGCATTTTTCTGTCCGTGAAATCGTTTGCGTGCGTCAGAGAAACAGCATCTCTGCGACCTTCGGCTTTTCTTTTGCCTTCGCGAATGCATCACACAAGCGATTTAGGTAAGTAAGTAGATCTACCAGAGCTGTAGCTTGGGGGGCAGAGGGGCAAATGCCCCCGGGCGCCGAGTTGAGGGGACGCCAAAATTGGGGTTTTGGGTAAGTAAAATGCATAATAAAGAAGAAACAAGTGCGACGACCTTTTTTGCTCGTCGGCACTATATGAAGAGGGGCGCTGTAAGACTTGAGGGGCGCCGTAAGCAATGTGACGACCTTTTTTGCTCGTCAGCAGTTTGGAGGGGCGTCAACGGTGCACTTTGCCCCCGGGCGCCGGATACCCTAGCTACGGCTCTGAGATCTACAGCCCTGCACACAGTGGCGTATTTAGAATTTTGGTAAGGGGGCAACCCATGACGAGCGCAAAGCGCGAGCCTATAATGGGGATCTGGGGACAGGCTACGCCAAGACCAAAGGGGGGCCATGGCCCAAATGGCCCAATGGTAAAAACGCCACTGCCTGCACGTCAGTTATTTATGCTGAGATTCACAGAATTAAAATCTGTTAGATCTGTTATACCACCTGAATTATTTTTTTGTTTTTGTTTTTATCAGTGTTGTCAGTACGGCGATGAAATGTTTCGAAGAAATCCGAAGTCTAATTGCTCAGAGTTGCGATGACCGAGCAGCCGATGGCTACAAGACCAGCTTCATCCAGCCGCTGGTCGACCAGACGAGAGACACGGTCATCGAGAAACTCAGATGCACACTCTCGCCGCCTTACGAACAATACTTCAACAATTGCGCTGCTTCGCCATCTGGCGAACACAGCAGTCACGTTATTTCATTAGTAGGCGCCATTGTATTCACCAGGTGGCGGTACTTTTATGACGGGTAATAATAATAATAAAAAATTAATTATGATAAAATATTTATGTCTGCTATAACTCACGGGTTGTCTAACAACTTGATAATCTATGATAATTTACGAAAACTTAAGTGCTGTTGTGAGTAATGCAAATAATAAAGTAATAAATTAAAATTTGCAAAATGACTTTAAAATTCTGTTACAATTTTCAACTGGATCTTCTTTGAAAGCATCATCTAGGCATGTATGGATTAACTCTTATTCTCCAGGCTTTTCAGTCATTCTGACCTCTACGGCTTGACCCTGACCTTTCCGACCTGACCTGGCTCTAATTCGATTTGGATTTGGTGTATCACCGGCTGATATCCAAGACATTATAATACTGGCGCCATAGAAGTTTATTGCATTGATTGGTTGACTTATTGATTGATTGATAGTCGATTGATTCTCGATCCTTTCCTCCCCTAAATTGTGTTCATACATGCACAAGTAATCGACAGTGGCGGCTCCAGGATTTGGCAAGTGGGGGCGAGGGCGGCGTTGGGGTGACAACTTCTATAAGCATGGGTCAACCATTTGTTGATAGGTATGTACAGGGTGTCTACGAAAAAAACCCCCCAGCAAGAAAACTTTGATTTCTTAAAAGTTCCTAAATATATTTCTATCAAAATTTCCACTCGTGTACAGCACATATTTTCCCACCTTTCTGCCAATTTTCATCTCATTTGCATGTAAGATGGCTATTTTGTGAGATATCAAAGTCAAAATTCGATTTTTACGAATCAACAGACAAAATTTTATTGATTGTCTAGAAATTTCAACTTAAACCACAATTGTTCAAGATGGTTATCGGACATAATTGCAAACCCTAACCCTAACCCTAACCTTAATTGAAAAAATTGTTCGGTATCCAAAGCCAAGCTTTCGCAATGTCTGAATTCGCATCTTATCTTCATTTGATATTTTACCCATTTTGAAAGTTTAAATCAAACTTTTATTGTTATGTCGAATTCTGTGAGTTTAAAAACATGTTTACAAAATTGCATTCGATTTAAACTTTACTACTATTACTGGAACAATAACAACAACTGCTAATAATACCACCAAAATTGACATGAAGCCAAATTTATGTGAAGCTATAGATATTTAGGCCTGTCATGCTGCGACTGAGTAGTAAAAATCGAAGTTTGACTTTGATATCTCACAAAATGGCCACCTTACATGCAAATGAGATGAAAATTGGCAGAAAGGTGGGAAAATATGTGCTGCACAAGTGTGGCAATTTTTATAAAAATATATTTAGGAACTTTTAAGAAATCAAAGTTTTCCTGCTGGGGGGTTTTTTTCGTAGACACCCTGTATAGTAGTAAGTATAGGGTCCCAACAGGGGGCCACTGGGGCCAGGCATTCAATATGAGCCGCCACTGGTAATCAATTGTACTGTTGTAGTAGACATAGCCTAGATGTAAAAAACATAAATATTAAAATAAAAAACACGAAAAACATGTTTTTTAAAGAAAAATATAAAAATTTAAAAAAACATTAAAAACATTGACCTCGTTTACAGTCCTTTATTTACCATCCATCCACGCGTCACATTTGACAGATAATGAACTAAATTTGACTGACTTGAATTATATGTGATTCTTTGTCCTTAAAACATTAGTTCTGCAGCATCACCAGTCGAGAAGATGAGCCTGAATTCGCTCAGAATGAATTGATCATAAGATTTGAGGATGCTCAGGAATAGGAAATTGATATAAATTGATATGCAGGAAATAAGATAAAAAACATAAGAAACTTTTAAAAAACATTAAAAACATATTTTTAAAGAAAAAAAAAAAAAACATAAAAAACGTTTTTACATCTATGGTAGTAGAGGCGTAGCGAGGGGCAAGGGGCATATTCCCCCGGGCGCCGAGGTGAGGGGCGCCAGAATCGGGTATTTGGGTAAGTGAAATGCATAATAAATAAGGAGAAACATGTGTGGCGACCTTTTTTGCTCGTCAGGAGTATAAGGAGAGGGGGCGCCGTAGAGAGTCGAGGGGCGCCGAGGACTATGTGACAACTATTTTTTGCTCGTCATCAGTGTTGGGGCGCCAATGGTACACTTTGCCCCCGGCGCCGGATACCCTCGCTACGCCACTGTGTTTTAGGCTATACGCCTGTTTCGAAAATCGTGTGCGGTGGCTTTGTCAAATTGTCAGGCAGTGTTTTATCCAGAGATTCCAGACTCCAGGCCTTTGGGGCGGGGAAATTGAGTCTTTCGGGGATCGACTTGGTTGGAGGGGAAAGACACAGCTCAATGCAAAATATGTGTAAGTGATGGGATTGGGGAGATTTTGAGGTTTTGGGGGAAAATCTCCCCTTCTAACAGGCCTGTATAAAACACTGTCAGGCTACTTAAGGCTTACTTGGGCAACAGAGTACGCCCATGGAAAACGTTGACCTCAGGCATTACGCACTGCATCACAATTCAGCAATGTCTGTCATTGTCAGTCAGTCAGTCAGTCAGTATTTTACTCAATTTAATTTCTTGTGCAAGTGGCCCGCGGAGCCGTCAAAAGTCAGCAATGTGACCCGGGCTGACCCCTCGACTGAAAACCTTTGGAGAGTGGAGACCCATAGCTTAAGAAACAACACTTTTTGGGTAGCCTAATAAGTTTACCAAAAGACCCTCAAGTAAAAAAGACAAGCAGAAAAGTAAAATAGGACTTTGTGGGGATATAATTGGCAACAAAAGTGTTAAGCCTAATAAGAAAAAAATGGAAGAAAGCTCTGGTCCCCATAGAGCCGTGGCTCAGACTTTGGAAACTACTACTACTGCCATAGGGCAGGGTTTCCCAAACACTTTAGAATAGCGACCCACTTCAGCGGTTTTCTAACGTGCCGCGACCCTAATCATAGCATGTAATATCCAAAAATACATTAGGCCATCTGGCGAACGTTAGTTGAAAAGGGACTCTTCTGAGTTTTGAATATATGGCAAAACAAAAGCTCTTAATCAATTCGAATGTAAATATGACAAATACGTAAATATTAGCAAAATTATTCACATTTTTGCAGAATAAGACAAAATGATAGAAATAGATATTGAAATTTCTTGAAATTTATCTTTTTAAATTTTTTTACCAGGAACAATACCTTTTCATGCGTCTTAAAAATCCTATGAGTATGGCAAAATCGCTTAACCTCCAGGTTAAGCGATTGCATGCTCTCGATGCTCTATTAGTCTATTGTTATTGGAGTTTCACAGCAAAATGGTCAGCTATACGCTTTCCTTGCGTTATTGAGAAATAAGGTTAATTTTTAAAAGTACTATAGGCCATTCAGCCTATTCAGATTTACACTTTGTCAGCTATGATCGTTAACTGAGGGTTTTTTTAATACAGACTTTAACTTCAGACTTTATGGGACTGCGCCCACCTTAGCGACTTTGTAACATGCCGCGACCGTACAAACTTATTGCCAACTAAAATTGGATAAAACTAGTCATTTTAATACAAGCCGTGTATGGAGGATTGCAGGCATAAATTTTTTAAAACCTTAGCATAATTGCACCTAAGCTTCAAGTTCAAGGCTTGTAACATTGTGGTGTTTGTTAGAAAATGACACTTTTGAATCTAATTTCGCGCTAACCGTGACCCACTAAGCTGATCCCTCCGAGTCTCCGACCCTCTTTTGGGTCGCGACTCGCGACCGACAGATTATTGACGGGGCGCCGCTCTCCCTCCGACGTCGGCGGTTCTTGAGGCGAAGATTGAGGTTACTGGTGCCCTAAGCCTTAGGGCACCAGTAACCTCAATCAATCGCTGCCACCAATAATTTCAATAAAAGAAGGCTAGCTTGGCATACGCCATCGGCGTGGCAGTGCAAACTTTGACTTCCACTGCTGTCTGTTCCGAAATGCGAAACTAACTAGACAGTAACTTATTTGACGCTTTGATAATATTTTCCCGGCATTCTATTTCTTCGGAAAAGTTACAATAAATGCGCTACAATATACTATATTTTTCTATCCTATAGAAGAAAACGCACCGCGTTCGACTTCTTTCAGACCTCTGTTATGCTGTGAAAGACGACTGTTTCTATTTCTTCGGAAAAGTTACAATAAATGCGCTACAATATACTATATTTTTCTATCCTATAGAAGAAAACGCACCGCGTTCGACTTCTTTCAGACCTCTGTTGTGCTGTGAAAGACGACTGTCGTCGTACGGTGAGAGTTGTTTGTAGCAGAGGACCAGCGTATGGCTGTCTGCGTGTAGATCTGTCGTCATATGACAGTCGCTTAATCAAATCTCAATAATAACAATACCAGAGGAGGAAGAGGAAGAGGCAGAAGTATAATGGCCGTCGGAACATTGGCGATCGCTCTTCTACTCACGATCGTCGTCGTCAGCCGCTGCGGCGGCCTCACGGTCCCCAGCGCCGATCGTCCGGCGCTCCTCGTCCAGCGCTTCGTTCAGACTACGTCGACGGACATCGACGGCGGCGGGCAGCGGGCGTCCCTGCGCCACCGACGCCGGAGGGAGAGCGGCGCCCCGTCAATAAGCGTCAGCGAATCGGTCGAATGCATCAAGATAGAAGGGATCTTCGAAGAGAGAACGAAAGAGGCGAAATTCATCGAAAGCTTCAAACACGAAGTCAGTTGCAAAGGGCATTATATCCAGCGCTTTCGTCTTCCTATCGTTTAATTTCGTCGTCTTGCATTTCAGTCGTGTTTACGTTGTGTTTGGTGTTCGAGGTCATATAAAACACGTCACAGTTCTGCTTATTTTCAGTGCTTGTTTGTATTTATTTGTTAGTCTAAAACTCACTTGAGGGTGTACTTTAAGACTGACTCTTTAGTATCTGGCTCTAATGCTATTTGGATTTGGTGCGCCATCGGCTGATGCCCTGGCCATTATGATAGTGGCGCTATAGAAGTTGATTGATTGATTGAATGTACCATCGAAATTGGCTGCCACCACCTAACAGTGCAGTTACACGAATTACAATCTAAATCCACAACAAAATGACAGTGAAATTGTTGCATGACATAACGGTAGAAGCTATCTCACTAAAGTTGAAAGCTCATAAGTAAAAGTCATTTTTTCATACAACACTTATTTAAACTGAGGGATATTTTTGCCATTTCTTAGTCAATGTGAAAGCAGTATGAAACAAACGCTGAAGAAAATTCAAGGGGAGATTGCGTAATCCTCATTTCCTTAATTTTAATGCAGCCAGCATTGATCCAGTGGTAGGAGAGAGATTTGTGACAATTGGATCTAGTGGCAGCTGCAGTGTATTGCCACTTACTCTGAGATAGGTGGAGCAAGAAAGACAAAACTGTCCATCAGTGGTAATGCACCTGTTTGTATTGCTGAAACTGCCATTGACCTGATGGAAGGTCTCTGCATCCTTTGATCTGCTCCAGTTTAGCCCAAGGCTCAAGGCTCCAATTAGTAGTAATTACCATGGTGCACCATGAGAAGGCACTGTGCCGCTCTTGCAAACAGCAGAGGCTGTAACCAACAGAGGGCTTACCATTATGCCCCCTTTTTCAGTGCAATGCAGCTAGCTGGCAGTCCACAGCAAGAGATACTCTGCACTTGCTGTTGTCTGTGACAGTCACCTATTCCAAATACATTTGATAATAAGAAATTATTTAAAACATTTCATTTGCTAATTTTGCAGCATACGTCAAATGAACAGCCACCTGGGAACTACAATTGGATGATAAATTTTAACTTTACAGGAACCTGGCTAGTTGCCAAAATTCATGACATAAGAAAAATAGCATTTCATTGTATTGTGGTAAATGTAATCAAAGATGTCAGATTGTCATTTGTGAACAGGTTATAAATAGGTCACAGACCAAATCAAGCTTCTAGCCAAGAGGTGTCAAACTCATTTCATATAGGGGCTACATAAAGTCTTTGTGGTTGTCACGGGCTGGATTTGTACATAACATTAAATTCAAACAAGTAATTATTGTTTCTGCAACACTTCAATGTCAGGCCCCATCTTACATTACTGAGCTTTTCAAATCACCCTCTTCCACTGTACATCGCCTGTTCCGCTCCACTGATCGGAAGAATATTTATGTTCCTAGATCACACTCTGCTCTTGATCAGCATCGAGCTTTTGTAGTGATTGGACCCTCCCTCTGGAATGCCTTGAACCCATCCATTCGGGCCCCACTTCTTACTCCCTTGCTCTGTTCAATGCAAAATCTAAAGTCCCACTATTTTATCATGCGACTCCAATGCCAGGAGTGCCTCTGAGTAAAAATTTATGAGGCGCTATGCAAATGCTACATTGCATTACTTTACATTAACATGAACTACAGTAGACCTATTACACAAAACAGTATGTAAGAAAATTGTTTCAGCGATTTTTTAATTTCATTTCTGTCGTATGTAAAAAATTCGAGTTTCATATATGTATTTTCTGATTTTCCCATATGTACTTTTTGAACACACTTTAAATGCAGTAACTTTGCTTAAACATAAAGTCCTTTCTTATATTCAGCCACATACACCAGTCCAGATGAAAAGCTTTCAGACCATACCCGGCCCGTGGGCTGTATGTTTGACACCTCAATTCTAGCCTGTACCGTGCTAGGCAGAACCTTATGTATTCTTACTTTAAATACATTTGCCTCACCATTGAAACAATCTTATTAATAATTCTAGCCTGTGTTTTCAGTTTTCGTAAAGTCAGTGCATTTTCTAGCCTTGTTTTGGGTACATTTAAAAAATTTTGATTTGTTGAATGCCATTTAACCTTTTTCCGTTCTTGTACAGTGTGAACCATAACATTTATCTGATTTACTCAACAATGCATTTAACTCAGTAATGAACAAAAAAACTTCAGAAAAATCAACAATTAGTAATTAATCAGCCAATAATTAGGCCGAAGATATTATGGGTGCATATCTATTGAGGATGATACCTGACTACCTGTATTAGTTTTCATATTCTTTGCTACAAAAATGATGACGATTCCTAAACAATATTTCTTGATGCATGTCATTTGCACATGTTGCATCGTTTTCGTTTGCAGGTCATGCTGCTACCTCAGTTTTATATACCAAACATTGATTAAGTGTGTTGCATTAAGGCATAATAGGCATATTTAAAATTGATATGTTTGGCTTGTTTTAATTGGTAATTATTTTCATCATCGCATACTTGAGTACAAGCTATGGGTTCATTATCGATCTCTGGTTTTAGGCAGGTAACAATGCTGGGATGACTTAGACTATTAGTGTTAGTTACCCCAACATTGTAGAATAGTGCATTTACTTTTTCAGCTTCACTCTTATACTTATTTATCTGCAGTTGTGGAATGAAGATTGCACATAAAATTGCTAGCGTGAAGCAAAATATTTCTCTTCTTTTATAAATGTGGTGACTTAGAACAGCATCATTGCTGCTTCCCAAAACAGCCGCCAATTAAAATTAATTTTCGGTGAATCCATGTTATTTACCATATTATCTCGCGTATAAGATGCACTTTTCCCCTCAAAAAGTGGTGCAAAGTGTGGGCGTGTATTATACATTGGAATAAATTTTACGTACATACAATTTTATGTACATAAACATACATAATTTTAAATTTGCCATATATTCATGTTTATTACACTCATGTTATAAGGGTTTTTACTTTTTACTTACATGGTCAAAAGTGGAGGGAAACTTTGTATAGTTAATAACTAACAATGTAATGTGTTCACGCCATCTGCTACTGGATTAGTTACCACATATATCTTAACTTTTAATAATTATACTTAAATTTCCAGAGATAGAACTTGAATTTTAAGAATATTACCGGTATACCGGTACTATTTCTAGCACTGGCCAAAAAGAAATCTGAAAACTTTCTTGAGCTGTTAGTTATTCAATTTTACTGTGCACTTTCAAATCTAAATAAAAACTCATCTCTTTCTGTTGACTGTTCAGTCAATTGTAATGTTTAAAAGATTGAAGCTCGGTGAAACCTAATCTTGACTTTGTTTTCTCTTAACATCATTTGGTGATAGCAGTGATATGATGCTGAGCGGTCTTCCTGACGTATCTGTGGAGACTACATAGAGGATTCATGTTCCTAATTCACCGACATGTCATCCACTTGGATTTCAACGATTTTATTTTAACGAAACAATTTACACGGTTTAATTTACGGAGACAGACATTTGACGATCTTCTCATAGAAAGTTCTCAACATGTTTTCTTCTCCAACTTTCTAGTCTGCTGACTCTCTGCCCGACCTGTTACGTTTCCTCTGGCAGTGTTTATGAGAGTCCCTCTCACCTGCCGGGCTCCCTTTTATAGTCACTGGCACCCTATTAATAGGTCAACTTCATCATCATCGTTATCATCATAGTTGTCATCATTGTCATCATGTGCACTTGGCCTTAGTGTCACATTCTTACCATGTCTTCATGCAGCGGTTTGTCTCCAGAGGGTGGTAAGAGCAATGCTGGTGATCTGTCCTGTGTATTCAAGGCTGACTGGACAGAATTTCCTTGTTGAACCAGGGAAGTGGCCTAACAGCACAGGATCAGGGTTGCTGGAACATTGGCTTCACAACACAGACATCAGTGCTAGCGATGAGAAACAATGCTGTGATCATTTTTTGCCTTTTGCTGTGTCTGGCATTGTGTCCTTGCTCCATTAGTCAAGACACACACTGCCGTTGTCTGTCTCACTGTTTTCTCCTCTGACATCTCTGGCATTTTCCTGATATTTTGCCAATAGATTTGCAGCTGCTTCGTATTAATGATAATTTCTTGTGGTTTCTGTTGCTTCTGCTCTGTGTTGGAACCGTAAAACCAATGTTTTATTTGTTTTTAGGAAAGGAGAGAAATGGCTGTTAGTCTGCTATCTGTGTTTTTTATATTGACAGCTGAATGGATTTTCTTTGCAATATATCACTCAGTCCTATAGCTCTTAAGATTACTCTTTTGATGAACTTCTGTGATCATCTGATATTGAGTACAGAGCTTTATATTTTTTCTTCAGGTGCATCTTAATGGAGACAGTAAATCCAGTCTGCAACTTGCTTGGACAGGGATTGATTATGAGGTACCGCTGCCTTAATTTTTGACAATTTATGATTTTCATGCAGAATTTTAGAAAAACATTTTCCAGAATGTAAATTATTCTGTTCTTGCTTATGTTCTCCAACTCTGAGTCAACCGTCACCTGATGTGACTGACCTAGAATCGGTTTTTAGTAATTAAGGTTGTGTTTACCTGACTCCTATGTATTACCCGCATCTGTGTACGGTCTCTTAACTCAGTGTGCCACATTTTTTATTATAGAAGCACACTTATAGCTCTTGCCTTATGTGAGCAGATTACAGACAGTAAATTTCAATTAGATTTATTATCTGTATGTACTAATTTAATTGTATTCTGACAGCCTTTGCTACAATTCTATGGCCAAATATGCCTGTATGTTTTTCACTATTTGAGTAAATGTTGATACATTAAGAGCGCGCCCGTTTGAGCGCCGGATTCGGTTTACCTGATCCCAACTTAGAAGCTGAATTACAGTATAAGAAAATTGATATCACGAATGATCCAAAATTACCGTCTGTTTATTCCCTTTTGTGTTTCTCTATACTGCATAAGCTTACTCCAGACGATCTGTGTGTACGCTAATCTTTTCGTGGGCTCTCGCCATCGGAAACTACCAGAGACGCCATTCTTACCATTAGGCTTTCAAAACTCATATTTTTAGATAATTGCTAGCCATCCAAAGATAAAGTCCCAGAAATATGACCCTAAATAATTCAGGGTGTGAGCGAAAGCTGCGATTCTGAGTGGAATTATCAAATAGCAATTATGACATATTTTTGTCAAAGCTTATTAGCGCCCGACCGAGTAAGTTTGTGGAGACTTACTTAATGAATATTAATAAGTGACAGTTTCTAGCGACTTAATTAATAAATATTCATAAGTACAATGTTACTTATTAATATTCATCAAATAAGTCGCCAACTTACTGTATTATCGACCGGCTTCATCTGCACAAGCGCCATGCGACCATTTGGCCAAAACACTTCGTTTGTGCACTTATTGCATATTTCTGAACAAATCCACCCTTATAGAACGATGCACCGACATTTATTCTGTGATCAGATACGTAAAGAAGATGTTTTCAAGGATTTTTGATAATGTTTGTTCCATTATGATCATGATGGCTAATAAAATTTATATGTTATGGTCCATTTCAGTATACATAACGCTGGTTAGTTATGGACCCCAAAGTCCGCATTATAACGGGGGTCCCCTGTATTCATGTTAGTTTAGCTGGTAGTAAAACATGTATTGAAAGGTTTATTGAGTTTTATGATTAAAAGTTTCTTTTATTTCTTAGCTAATCATTGTGGTCACCAGTGACTTTGGAACATCAACCATCTATCTCGGGTTTGCTTTGAATCTCACAATATTATTAATGTAGTTTTTTGTGTAATTTAGCCAGTTATAGACAATCATTTTGAGTGTAAGGTGTGAGGTGCTCTCGACTTAGGCTCTGCCTTTGGTATAGCATTATATAAATACGTCAAAGGGGTGGGAAGTTAGAAGAGTTGTAACATGATGTATGATGGAGCAGAAAGTCGCGGGTTCAGTTCCTGCTGGAACCCTAAGGTTGGCTCAGCCTTACTCGCTAGAGGGCAGTGGTAAACTGAGGAGCAGTGTTAAGCTGCGAGGTAAAACGTGGGTCTGGGGAAAGTAATGGCAGCCTGGCCCAGATTAATGGATTATAACATCTACGTCACTATTTGCCCAGGCTGGAGATAAGCGCCAGAACCCAATGTTTGGACTCAAGTACAGGACCTACCTTTTCCTTTTAAATCGTCAAAGTTAATAATAATAATACTACTAATAATACTATATGGTATTCATTGAATTATAAATATGCTATTAAAGGTTTTTGTTGTTTAATGTTGTTCTGCAGTGATAGTTCGGGAAAGAATTTTATGAATATAAGCCACACAATAGAAAAAGCTGGAGAGCATGATGAACTAACACTTCAGAAGCACACAAATGATTCAAAAGCAGTAAGCAAGGCTTGAAACTAAACGTTTTATGTGGTTATTTATACGTTTATTGATTTTTTAAAACCAGGTGTTGATGCAAGTAATGCCCCATTTCTTTTGCATGTTCTTTCTTGAAAAGCTATTTTTCCCTTTCCAATTTGCAAACAGAATATTTTTGATTAGCTTTTTGAAATCTGAAATCAATTTATATTGTAATTTGTTTGTATTTACTTAATATAAATTTAAATGCCTTTCAAGGCAGTATTTGTGCCGGTAGTGTTGAGTGATTGTAGTTGAATTGTAACTGAGTGATTGTAGTTGAATTGTAATTGAGTGATTGTAGTTGAATTGTAATTGAGTGATTGTAGTTGAATTGTAATTGAGTGATTGTAGTTGAATTGTAATTGAGTGATTGTAGTTGAATTGTAATTGAGTGATTGTAGTTGAATTGTAATTGAGTGATGGTATGGGTGTGTGTTTGCAGGTGTATCTTGTGGGTAACAGTCTCTTGGGTTCTGCTTCAGTCTTGTATGTTTCTCTCGACGGTGCTTCAACGTTCCAGAGAGTACCATTAGAATTCAGTTTGACATCAAGCTTATTATTCCACGCAACTCGACCAGAGCTTATACTTGCTGTTAGCGTGAACTTTCCTAAAGTAAGTGACTTAGTACAAAATATGTGAATAGATTTAAATTTATAATCATGCTAGATTGAGGAATTTATGGTTTTGTAGCCACAAGCTTTGAATTTTTAATGAAAAGTTGAAATAAGAAATGTTATGGAAGCTTGTTATTCCAGTTACATTGTGTTTACTGCAGGTTTTCTTCTGCTTATATCTCTCAGCTTGTTATTGTCTTTCAATGCTACTTTTTATGGCTTTTTGGACAACTTTCAGAGTTTGTACTTGAGCCGAGACAAAGGCCTTACGTGGAAGAAGATCAAATCAAATGTGATGTTTGGAAAATGGTATGCCATGATTTTATCTGAATTATTTTTATCAAACTGTGAACTTTGATATAATAATATTCATTATTGATTAAATTTAGAACCCTAAAACTGGAAGATGCCGGTAGATAATGGAGCTGACTTAAAAGAAGTTCAGCGATATAATTCACTAGTGCTTGTCTTAATTTTCTTAATTTTCTTGTCATTGGTGATGGCATTTTTTACTCCATCTGGTCATTTTGGTTGTGTTTGCTTGACTTACACTTCTGTTAATTATTGCAAAGTAGTTCAAGTTGTAGTTTCAGTTGTAGTTTCAGATATTGCACAACTTCAAACCTGTGCAATATCTGTTTACGGTGATCTAAAATGTTTCAATGGTATATTCTAGAACAGGGGCACATAACCTTTTTTAAGCCAAGGACCAAATTGAATATTCCCAAATTACTCAAGGGCTGCAATCTCAAAATGCCAGCTCTATCATTTATAATTTATTTATATAAATTGATATGGATATCCCAGTCAGTTGATGTACAATTTCTATAGCAAAATTGCTGTTCTCAGAAGAAATTACTGTTCTTGGGCCAGTTTTCTATGGTTTAATTTTCTCTGATGTCCAGACATAACACATTGGCAACCCACATCTGGCCCACAGCCCCTTTGTGCATCCATTTTCTAGAAGATTCCAGGAAACATTTGAAGGTATTTGAAAGTATCTTATCAGTTGTTCTAAAGGGATCTAAAATGAGAGACATTTTGAAACGTGCCCTAGGTCATTGTTGAGGCATTCCATTAATTCCTGAGAGAAGTTGGAGACATGCTGATAAAAAACACATCATAACATCTGAAATATTTATTTGAAGTGATAACACTGTGTTCTGTATTTGCTATAAATCTCTTGTGTCCCATTTTGTACCCATCTTAATTTTTGTGTTGCGTTGTGTCAGGGGAACAGGGTCTTCCGTTGACGAAATCTTTGTCGTAACAAACAACTTTACGAACTTCTTTGAAAGTGAGTCTTTTTCCTGCTCATAGTTAAGCATTAGTGCAGTAAAAAAATCATATATTAAAATTATATATTGATGTTATTTTTCGATTTAGTTGTGCTAGGATAAAGTTACAATGGATATGTATAAACCTGGGTTTGAGGATGTTTTTAATTTGCAGTTTATTTTATGTTTGTTAAGCTTTCAGGATTGATTTTCACGCTGTGTTGTATGTTATGTAAATCGTGAGTCATGTTTATGAATCTTGTAATTTGTTGAAGATAATACCATCCACTGTACATTGGTTTGGTGTTCTCCTAGCCATGCACTCTCTGCATGTAAGCTGGTCAGTTATATTCAGACATGGATTTGTTGTCATAAGATGTCTGGAATAAGACTGCATGACCATCTGGGCGACTGAATGAAGCCATTCCCTCACTTGCTTCTTACTCAGTTTCATGTCCTGTGAACATGTCCAGTTCTCTGCTGGATTGTTGTAACAGAACAGCAGAGTGCATCTAAGTGATCATTAAGAAGAGGTGCTGTTGATGTGTACTGTTACATTGCATTCATTACTTTTGTTAAAAAAATCTTATGAATAATCTAAATTAAAAAATATGTCTAGGCTGTTTTTGTGTAAATTCTTGGCTTTGGCTCCATTCTACCAACTGGAGAAGATATTCATTGAATCTGTGTAGTTGATGCAGAATTCTCCTGGGGAGTTGAGAGTGAGTGAGCGAGTGCAGTGAGCGAACCTTGTCCTTGTTTCAGAAACCAGCATTATTAGAATATTACTCATAAGGACCATAATTGAATTGTACATATATCTGGAAAGTTATAATTGCTGGACTGTTAGTCCTCAGCCTCTCTGTTGCTTGCCTCTGTTCCTAATTAGAGAGGTATTGAATGTGTTAGACTTTTGTCCGGCTGAGTTTTGTGTTTGTGTAGAACAGACCCTGTCATTGTTTCAGTGTTGTTATTAGGTTGCATTTATGGGGGCTGTCTGTGCCTGCATTTGGCCATGTAGTTGCCATGTGTGTGTGTCAGCAGGAATTATGTCAAATTAATATGTGGTATTTTGAAGCAGAAGTTATTCAAGTTATATTGTAATGCTGGTAATTAAGCTTGGAGCCTTACACTATGCACTCACACAGACATACATGCATATTTGTATTAATCATTATTGTTTTAGCTATATTTTATTGTTTTAGCTTTATTTTAGTTATAGCTACAATATATATAGCTTTATTTTAGTTATAGCTACAATATATGTATATATTATATATAATTATATGTTTTAGTTTGTTTTGTTATAAATGTTGCCAAATGATGAGGAAGATTTGGACCTAATAATGAAATAAATTTTGTATGACCATAAAATGGTTAAATCTAGTAGATTCATAAATTTTTTTTTTCACCTTTTTTGGAAGTTTTGCTTTCTCAAATTTTCAAGTTTTTGCTTCACATTCAGGCTTCCATTTGCTCTTTTGACCTTAACGTACAATATTATGCATGTTATTGCTGTTTCCTATTCTTATTCATGTGATTATGCAGAATCTAGTTTGTTGACTCTGTTGAGTATTTCTTTAAAATGTCAACCCTTGCAATGCTAGGCTTTTTGTGACACCCTCTGCTAATGGGATATTATCCACCCCCATTTGTCTCAGCCCAGCCTCGTATATTGTACAGGGTGTCTCTGAAAAAAATACCCCAGCAGAAAACTATGATTTCTTAAAAAATTATAAATATATTTCTATCAAAATTTCCACATGTGTACAGCCCACATTTCCACACCTTTCTGTCAATTTTTATCTCATTTGCATGTAAGATGGCCATACTTTATTTTATCAAAGTCAAATATATATTTTTATTTTAGTTATAGCATGACAGGCCTAAATATTTATTTATACACAATTTGGTTTCATGCCAATGTTGGTAGTAGTGTGTGTGTGTGTGGTGGTGTGTGGTGTGTGGTGTGTGGTGGTGGTGGTTTTAGTTTGTTTTAGTAGTAGTAGTAGTGAGTAGTAGTAGTAGTAGTAGTAGTAATGAAATAAATTTTGTATGAATTTGTAAAAATGTTTTTAAATTAATTCAGAATTCATAAAAATTTAACAAGAAAAGTTTGATTTAAAATTTTCAAAATGGGTCAAATATCAAATGGAGATGCTCTTTTGACCTTCAGACAAGCTATGCATGTTATTTTGGATTCCAAACAATTGTTGCAAAATATCCTGAAAAGGGATGAAACCTTTATTCGAGTATTTAAGATATTTGCAAAACCCTCAATGATCGTGGATCTGCAACTAATGGATAAAACCCCCATTTTCTTGTTATGTTGAATACTAGTACTACTACTGTCTCTGCTAAAAATACCAACATTGAAAAACCAAATTTCTTAAAAATTAGATATTTATTTCTATCATGCTTTCCACACGAATGAGTAGTAAAAATCAAAGTTTGACTTTGATATCTCATTTTGCATGTAAGATGCAAATGAGTTAAAATATCAAAAGTCAAATATGTGCTGTACACATGTGGAAATTTTGATAGAAATATATTTTGGAATTTTTAAGAAATCACAGTTTTTTCATGCCAATGTTGGTAGAAGTGGTCGTAGTAGAAGATTCGGGACGGAATATTAGTGGAAGATTCGGTACTAGAAAAGTAGTACCGGTCATGGAAGATGGTGGTGGTGTTAGATGGTGGTGGGGTAGTAGTGGGGCTCATGCCACCTTATTGCTCCCCGTTTAAATCGAACATAAATAAGACCGTTTTAAATTAACGCTGGGAGGGAAATAATGGCTTTGCTTTAAACGATAGTAATAGCACGGCGGGGTGGGAGCGGTCCGAGCCGTTGAATCAGGTCAATTTTCCCTCCGGCTTTGACCTAGCTTAAACCCTTTGTAAAACGTAAATATCCTGAAAAGGGATGAAATCTATCTATTTTGGGCCTTTTCTAGAAGGTCGCATTAAACAGCTCAAGTCCCCTGGATCGTATCGGCAACCGAGTTTAAAAATCTGTTTACATCTATTAAGTCGGTGGGGGAGCAAAAGCGCCTGAACGCTGGGTGTCCGCAATGAAACCAAATTTAAAGCGGCTAATATATTTAGCAGCAGGTGAGCGTCATCTTATGTGTAGTATAAAAATCAAATTTTGACCAAATTATCCAATACCGAATCTTCCTTATGCAAATGAGTTAAATCTTCCACAGAAAGGTTTTGGCAAATATGAATTCTCATGTGGAAATCTTGATAGAAATACTTTAGAATGTTCCGAGAAATCCTTGTGCTGGTTTTTTTTCCAGAGACACCCTGTATGTTGTTATTTGCCATTGGATTCTGCATTCAAAGCCCTATAAAATTGATGTTACATGTTGATTTTTTTCATATAATACAAGTCATTTGCCATTTAACATAACCACCATAAAGAAATTTAATGCTTTTCAGATTTTTGTCTTTAGACCCATTGAATGCTAAAATTGTGCAGTTATTTGACTGCAAAATGTACATAAATGACAATAAGCATATATTTCCTTATTATTGTGCTCATTTTTCAAGCAATCTATGTCAGATGCACTAGTAAATGTTCAGCTATAAATACAAGGGATATATTGGAACTTGGACTGTGGCTCTTTGCGCTATTACTGCTTATGCTATGTCATGAAATACCTTACTGTATAGTTTGGTCAATCACATCTCATTCAACATTCTTTGCCATCCATTGTAATTCATGCGCATAATGTCTACTTTGAATATTTGTTGCAGACTGGTTTCTAGCATCATCCATATCATTATTTAGCTTTGTTCGTATTGAATTTAGCCTTCTTTTAAGCGTGCCATAATTCTTCATTCAAGACTTTACATTTTGCATTGAAGTTCTTGGTTCAAGGGAGATTTATAACTCTGTTGCTGCACTTGGTTTGCCAGAAACTGTTGCAATTTGATGCTCTGCTGTGCTGGACTAGTTAGGGTTAATTAAGCCTAAAGACATTGATTGTAATTAAGGAAAACACTCAATAAGGGAAATTCATTGTGGTGGGATCTAAACCACTGGTTATGTTTGGTAAAATGGGCATAGGTCAATGCAATCACAGTTGCAAATATAACACAAAATCAGTGGAAATGAGTGTGAAATTGCTTGAGAATAACTCATCTTGTCTCTCTGAAGATTTGTGAAACCCAAAGGGAGTGACAAACAGTAGCAGTGTAGGGGTTAAAAATGCAGTTGCTTAGGAACATTGTTGCAACCTTTTTTTACACTCAATTAGAATATATTGGAGGCAGCAGGAGAATCAACAACTTAGATATATGCAGATGACATTGTACTGATTGCTACATCATCAGAAGATCTACAGGAGTTACTAGAGAGGCAAATACAAGCAGGATCTGAATATGGGCTAAAGTTAATTGTGGAAATAACCAAAGTACCCATAATGGCCTTGATTTCAGAGTCAATACATATTAATGTGAATGGAAAAAAATCTAGAACAATTCAAAACTTTCACATAGTCCGACAGGACGATACATTGGAGAAAACAATCATGCTAGGGATGGTAGAAGGCAACAGAGGGAGAGGCAGACAAAGAACAACGTGGATGAAAAACATTGCAGACTGGACTGGATCAACTATTCCAGATGCCTACTTGAAAGCTCAAGAGAGGACTTCATGGAGACAGCTGGGTCATGTTATCGTTCAGCATCAATGTGACGGAGGAGGAGGATGATGATAAGATATTTTGCGATTTTGTCTTTGCGATACTCTTTTTGTACGGTATTCAATGAGGTATGCTTGGGTACTCTCTTTTTTATTCAAATAGATATGCTTGAATCAGTTGACATTTGGTAATGATTGTCATTTACTATTGATTGAATTGTGTTTTCTGGCTGTTCATTTAGCTGACAGCACTGCTAATTGTCTGGAGAAGTCACGTGATCTAGGTGCCAGTTGGAGTTTATTGCTTCACAAAGTGTACACTTTTGGAGTGGGAGACAAATTCCTGTACGCATCGATATACAAAGAATCAGTAAGTCAAATGGTACACTTAATTTCTCAATTGTGTTTCAGTTCATCGCGTGAAAATGAATACATTATTGGAGTAATTGTTTTTCGATTTTTTTGTTCAAATAGTCGCCATTTAGTGAACGTTATCTTAAAGTTTCAACAGATGGTGGTTCAACCTGGAATGACGTTCGTCTACCAACCATTACTCAGGAGCGAGTGTGTATTTCTTTTGATTTTTACTTTTTAGTGAGTAAATACAATTAATGTAATTAGTTTCTGATGGTTTCTGATGGTTTTCATCGAATTTGAATAGTAATAGTTGTGTAGAATCTTTTATTTGCTGTGAATATGTTAGTCGTATTCTGCCTCATGTTATACGATGTTATCACTAAAATTCCCTGTTGATTTTATACTTCTTTTTAAATACAGAAATAGATGCATGCTGCCCAAACCAACTATGAACCAGTCACATTGTTACATTTTAACCCAAAATTCACAGTTTTTTGCAATGAAACTTTACTTTTCATGCATTTGATAGATGCCACTACATTTCTGTATTATTCTGTGGCCAAAAACATTTTATTTGAGGCATAAACAAACTCATAGAAGTCTATAAGCAGCCTGATGAACCAGTCTCATCATGGCCGATGCAAGAGAGCCTAAATTGCTTGCGGGACCATCACGTCATGGCAGCCAACGTATTAATTCATATTATTTTAGGAAATTATTTTTATTTTATTTTTATTTATTTTTTCTTGGCAAATGTTGAGATCTGCCTTGATTTTGGTCTGCATGTTGAGTTCTTGTTGTCTAGACACTGGTCGTGGAATTCTCCTCTACACAGCTTTACTTTGCTATTATGCTTGTAGTTGATCATTTTGGTGGTTTTCTGTGCTTTTATATTTTATTATTTATTGTAGTTTTATTCCATTTTGGATTCAAATGAAGGACAACTGTTTCTACATGTTGATGAGCCTGGAGGTAGTGATTTAGCTTAATTTCTAATTTTATATCATTTTCACTTTCTAATAATTTTTCAAATTAATGTTATTTTTGGAAGAAAACTTTTGTGTGAATTTGTAAAATTAAGTTTGAAGACTAATTGTTACTGAATAATGAAATGTTAAGAAGTACAAATTTGCATTGTATAGCATAATAAATTACAGGGATGCTTGTCATAAATTTAGCTAATTTTTGTAGGAGAGCTTTTTTGGCAAGTGTTGAGATCTGCCTTGACTTTGGTCATTTGCACAGTGGTGTAGCCACAGGGGGTTTTGGGGGTTAAAACCTCTCTTGGACGGCAAAAAATTTTTAAAAATATATTTCCATGCCATTTTTTGTTTTTTGAGGTGATTTTTGCAATTTTTGGGGTGAAACCCCTCTTGGCAGTTATCGATGAACTTTTTTCAAACCCCCCTTTTCCGGAAATCCTGGCTACACCACTGCATTTACACGTTGACTTCTTGTTGTCTAGACACTGGTCGTGGAATTCTCTACACATCAGATGCAACTGGAATTATATTCTCTGAGTCGCTAAAGAATCATCTTTACCCGAACTACGAGGACCTGACGGACTTCTACAGGGTTCAGTCGATGCGAGGAGTTTATATTGCGAGTCAACTGATGCCAGACGACAGCATTCGCACGATGATAACCTTTGACCGTGGAGGCGAATGGCAGCCGATCAAGAGACCAGAGGGCGCTCCATGCAAGGACGAATCTAAGGTGCTTTATCTTATTGTACGTGCTTTGCAGTCGACTGCTGTGGTGCACTGTACTTTGGTGTTGTGCCAGACTAAAGCGGTTGATTGTGTTTAGAGCATTGAAAATGTGTCCAGCTTTTTGATTGTAACGAAATTGTGGTTGAAATTTTTATTCAGAGTGTTGTTTAGATTTTTTACTCAATGTTTTGAGCAGAATTCGTGTGAGTTTAGTCATGGTCTTATATTCTGTAAAGGATGTACAGGACCTTTAAGCTGCATATAGTACCGGTATTCTTAGTATTATTGTATCTGAGACTGTACCAGATTTCTGCTTGGGTTTTGCTAAATCCAGAATCCAGCCATCTTTACAAGTCTGGCTCCAGCCACTTTCTGACTGGTTTTGTGCTGCCTGTTCATTGTGCACATTTTCTAAGCAGGCTTTCCACCACAGATCATTCTTCCAGTGAGTGACAGAGACAATAGTAATGCTGAAATTAATAACACTGTACTAGTTAGACCCCACATTTGACCCAATACTCAGATTCGGTTTCATGTTTGGGGTGCAAATGTGCACAGACTTTCTATGCTTAGATATGGGTAAGCTTGTGTGTGCATTTCTTGCACCACCATCAACATGTGTGCTGTTCATGAGACATTATCGCTGATCTCCACAGCAACCTTTTACCACAAAATGCTGAGGTGTTGATTTTTTAACCTGACTTGTTCTTTCTTGACTCTTGAGGTTCACTGCCATAAGAAAAACCTGAATGGTTTTTGTTGCTTCTTCTTTGTTGCTTCTTCCTCAACAGTAACTGGCAAACTGCACACTCTTGAACTGCACAGTACAGATACTACCTCTAGTAAACATTTAGTAAAACTGTAGGTGTAAAATGTAAATCTTACATTTATGTTGCACCATGATATTGAGCTTGTTATCAGTGTAGAGTACTATGCAGACCATGTTAATCTCCACTCAGCAATGTTGCCCATTAGTCAGATATTTGATTTTCCAAAGTTTAGGTTCAAGTTTATCTAAATATAATTAGAAAAATGATAGAAACAGGTGATTGACTGGTTGATTATTGCGTTTGTCAAAAATGGAAGAATGTCTCTCCCTTAATTCCTGCTTTCGACTGGCTTATAAACACAAAAGAGATACGGAGAAACTGGAGTGACTGTAGAAATACCAGATAGACTACTGAGTGGCTGGGGCGGCAAGGAAACGACAGCCGTTACTACACTTTAACTTTTCAACCACCCCAAAAAATATGAGTTGAATCTTTATATTGATCCAGCCAGTTTAATTTCATTTCAGGAATTTTCTTTGCCTGTGTTTTATTGAAATAGTTCGGTTTGAGATTTTGGTTGGTTTGAGATTTCAGTGATTGAGGTTATTGTTTCTAGGAGTGCTATCTTCAGATACACAACTTGTACAGCATCAGGCGTGGAATTCGTGCCGATCCGCCCCTTAGTGTTCCAAATGCCGTCGGGATTATCCTTGTCCATGGTAGATTGTGAAGGATTTCATATTTGAAGACTTCATCTTTTGCTAGTTATACGTTGATTTAAAGAGTGGATTGAAGTCATTGTGCATTGCAACATGACGTTTTATTAAGGCTTAATTGTCGGTAATTGAACAATTGTTTTCTGTTTTAAAATGAGCCGATTGATTACATTTTGGTTTATCATTTTGTAAAGTAAAGGTTTTCACCCGTTTTCCGTGCTGATCCCGTATTTAGTAAAATCTCTTCCGCCCGAACCTATGGTTACTATCGCAATGTTGCCATTGCTACTCATTTGATGTTACTATCGCCCTCTGGCGATTAAGGCTGAGAGTCATTAGGGGCTCCTACGGGATTGAACCCGTTTAATGATATTACCACTCATCTATCTTCCCTTCATTTTGAGGCAGGGTTTTTATTGAGAAAATCTGCATCTAATGAAAATGGTAAATGACACAAGATGGTTTTTTCATTTACTTTTGTGTAACGCTCTGCTCTAGTCGACTGAATGCCAACTAGAGCAGAGCGTTACACAAAAGTAAATGAAAAAACCATCTTGTGTCATTTTCTTTCAATTTCTTTCAATTTCTGGTGATTGGTTTTTGCGATTGCATTTTGTAGGTCATGTGGCAGATGCACTTCAGACAACCGACCCTGATGTCTTTGTTTCTTCTGATGGCGGTTATTCCTGGAGACTGGTAAGCCCCTAGTTTTAATCTGTGGCATGACTTTTCTATGGCTTCTGAGTGGTGATGCTCTGGGCATTGTAGCAAATATATAAAAATTGAATTAGTAATTTTCTGAAATGTTGAATTATAATATGTTTTTAATTTTTGACATGAGCATTTCTTGCAGAGAAAATGTAATTTAAAGTTTTAATTACGATGTGACATATGTGATAAAATTAAAAGCAATTATTGTTTTAATTATTTTATTACTTGGAATTATGACATCTTGGTACACAAGGATTTTGGATTTCCACTTGCAGCATAAATCATTGTTTGCTAATGTTTTTGCCTTGCTTACTTTAGGCAATTTCAAGCAGCTAAGCAGTTTCAGATGATTAAAGTTGTTGGTTGAATCAATTGAAACTTTAGGGGCATTCTCAGCCTGTAAGTAAGTAAGTAAAATCTCGTGGATTTCTATAGTGCCTTGGAAAGCAGCACAACAGTAGCTGCTTATTCGTAGGCGCTCAGCCTTTCTTAAAATAGCTATGGGAACGGTATATGATCAGCCAGGCAATGGTCAACATCCGTGTGCTGTTGGTGCTGAACACTTGAGTTTTCCTGTAGGCTCTGAAGGGTCCTCACCACTATCAGATTGCCGACCATGGAGGTCTTCTTGTGGCTGTTCCGGCAAATACGGAGACGCCCTCTGTTGTGAAGTTCTCTACCGATGAGGGTCGTTGCTGGATCAGTTACAACTACACCGAGAAGGAGATCATCTACACCGGTTTGCTGATTGAACCTGGTAATCGCGATATGACAGTGGCAATCTGGGGTTATACTCAGACAGACCGTATCTGGCACACGCACATACTCAACTTCTCCAAGATCATTGACAGAAAATGTACGTTTGCATGTTATACGTTTATACGTACTATGACTCCTCTGTAGATTTCAGCTAAAGAGCACATTCTTGCAAATGAATCTCTAGTGTCTTTTATATGTTTGTGTATGGGTTTTAATTTAGATTTGGCCAAGTGTTTTTGACATTTTAGAATTAGATTATATTATTTATTGTGCACAATATTGTAAAGAGCAAAGAAAATCATAGAATATGTTTTAACCCGTTCCCGGGTAAAGCTGTTTATAAACGTTGCTCACGGTGCGCCACACATAAGGATGTGTGTACTCCGGACATTGAAGTTTTAAACCGCAAAAAAGCGACTATTTGATTTATTTACTAGCCATTCGATAGATGGAAGCACTTTCTTTGTTGACTATAATATAAGCCAATCTCTAAAGACTCAAGTCTGGAGTTTGAAAAATCATAACTAATTTTGGCCCGATCTTCAAAATTTTTGCACCATTCTGGTCACTGCTGAAAAGTTTTTGCTATTGCGCTTTGAAATGTTTTGGGGGAGGGTTCCGATTTTCGGCTGTAGAGTGGACCTTTCAGTTCGAAAGAGCAATAAAAATGCTAAACAACGGTGCAAACTGCATCTTTCTAGCTTCTATAGTGCCTGAAATATACGGAGTTGTTCGGTGTTTCAGATTGAAAATCTGTTAGAAAATTGTTATTTCTTCGAGCAATGAGTAATATTGTTTGAAAAAGCATAACTGCTCCAAATTTTGTCCAATCTTCAAAATTTTTGCATTATTCTGTTCCAATTACACCCCTTTACAAAGTTCTCGCTCACAGTTTGGGGGTTACCACGGAAAAATTTTTGCTATTGGGCTTGGAACAAAATTTGACCAAAATGTTGGGGAGGGTCCTATTTTGGGCTGTAGGGTAGACCCTACCCCCCAAAATTTCCTTCTTTGGCACGGATGGTTCGAAAGAGCAATAAAAATGCTAAACAACAGTGCAAATCGCATCTTTATAGCTTCTATATAGCCTGAAGTTTAAAACTTGTATGTTCACATTTTCACATGAACGCCTTTTCCCCAAATTAAATACCCCGATTGGGGATGACTTGAAA
Organism: Metaphire vulgaris; assembly: GCA_018105865.1. NCBI lineage: Eukaryota > Metazoa > Annelida > Clitellata > Crassiclitellata > Megascolecidae > Metaphire > Metaphire vulgaris. The sequence goes on along the minus strand of CM030859.1, from coordinate 4,999,667 downwards.
AAATTAAATCCCCCTGTAACGGGTTAAGTGAGTGAGAACATTTTGATACAGACCAAAGATTTCTCTTTTTATACTTGTTTAAAAAATTGTTAATACCTGCAATTTCTTGAATTTTACTCAGTTTTAACATGTTTTGTCTCTTTTATTTGTAGGCGAATCAGGAGATTATGAGACGTGGGTGCCACATCAGCACAACGATGTGAATGGCTGTCTTCTTGGTCAGAAGGAAACATTTAGTCGAATAAAAGCAAATTCATGGTATATCACCAGTAATATTATACGTTTTTAAAATGCATCATTTATAATTATTTTTACTTTCTATCGTGTGAATCTAGTTAATATATTTTAAGGTAAAAAGATGACGATGTATAGGATATCTAAAGGGACTGCTTAAAGTTTGATTTTCATTAAATGCCATTAGGTATGATTTGACATTTTAAAAATATTTTATCTTGCTCTGATGTGAATTTATGTCATCAATTTGTTTTTTAAAATTTTTCTAGGTGTTATAATGGAAAGACGTACCAGGTTGATAAGACAACAGAAGCGTGTCAATGTACTGTAGATGACTATGATTGGTATGACTGGAGATATGCATTGTTTTTTCATATTTAGCAAAACATGCATGTACAGTAGGTTTGTCAGTTATTAAAAGAAAGCTGCCTGGGTACCCGTTCAGTTTTTTAACAGGTACCAGGTAGTCGGGGCTCCCAAAATAGCATAATCTCCGTTGTGATCTCTTATCTCTGCTCCAAACTAAATAACCACACTCCCACTCCGGTCGCTGCAGCTGATGATAGACCACCTGCACCATTATGTCCCACTTTCCGTCCCACTCCTCCCGTTGCTGCAAAATTATTCTATCAGGGACCCGAGGGTGAGTGTGACATAATGGTGTCACACTCCCCCATCCGGGCATTGCAGCTAATGATTCTGTCTATAGTTGCAGCGAACGTAGGGGAATGTGACATACCGGCCATGTTTCCACAGGTACCCGTAATCAATTTTACTGTCTGGGCAATAGGATGACAACGGGTACACGGTGTTGACACCCCTACGTGCATGTTTAATTGTGTAGAGTGTGCAAATTTGCAAACATCGGCTTGTGGAAGAATTGTACGATGTGCAATTTATTTTGGTTCCATGCAGTTTGTGTGAGCTTATAGTGCACACATTCTGTGCACTTATATATGGTCATTTAACACGTTGACTGCGATACGATGGATTCCTAGGACGCGGCTGGTGTCGAATGCATTCATGCATGACCAACGTGAATGCCGCTAGATTATTTTCAAGGCACAATCACGTTAGACGCCTGTAGGGGAAAATATTTTGAAGCAGATGCATTTAGAAGCCATCTGTTACTAGTAACATGTTCACTTTACTCAGGTATGTACCAATTCATAGGAAAACTGCCGGTGCCCTGTAAGGTGACGGACCAATAGTTAGCTCAACAATAGCGATTGGAGAAATTACTGCCATAAAATGGAAACAATTTCAATTTAAATTCCAACCTTTATTATCTGGTCCAAATGCCTCCCTCACACCCCGAGCCAAAAATTGTCCGCTTCACTGGATGGAAGACTTGACAAAAGCCACGTAATTACATCGTGTCCGGTGTACGCTATACGACGCTGCGTCAGGAGGATTATAATTCACTATATATTGTGTTTTGAACAAATGTTTATAGGACAAATATTCATACATCTTCCATAGAATATGCCTTTTTGATTGGTCATTTATTCTAGTAGCTAAAGGAAGCAGAAGAATGATTCCAAGATCCGTATAAGCTAAAATAGTTTGCATTGAACTAAGGACGTCATTTGACGTCCCTAGCGCCCTGAGAAACCAAAATAAGGACGTCAGTTGACGTCCCTAGCGCTCAACGTGTTAAATAAAATCAGTGATGATTGAAATATCATCTGAGTCTAAATTGAATGTGGGAGAGAAAACACATTCAGTAAAAAATGTTAACATGTTTTAGTATAGTGATAGTATAATGGGCGGAAAGTTAGCAGAGGGTAACAACATTGGACGATAGAGCAGAAGGTTGCCGGTTTGAGACCCTCGGAAGCCCTAAGGTTGACTCAGCCTTACACGCTAGAGGGTGGTAAAATGAGGAGCAGTGGTAAAACGCTGCAAAAAGTAAAACAGATATGCTACACGATACACTAGCCTCGTATCCATGGTATTAGAACCTGACTGAGAGTTATAGAAATGGAGATCAGCACTGCCTTATGAGCCCATGAGGCTCTGGAAGGCACTTTGACTTTGATATGTGTAATACTGGTTTGAAGATGTCTTGAAACAGTTCTTGCAGTTCAGTGTTTTATGTGTAATGTGTATGTTGCATGTTCTCTAAAGTTTCTCATGCCAGCATTTGTGGATGATATTTGAATTACTAATTAATGTCTTAAGTTATGCTTTTGTATGGGACTAACTTTACCTTTTTAATTACTTTGCAGTGACTATGGTTTCAAAAGAGAAAACGAAGTCTGTGTTAAAGATACTTCAGTTTCTTTGAAGGAAATTGACATTTGCTTTCGAGGTCATGAAGAAAAGTTTGTGCCTATGGGGTTAGTAAATGCAGAGTGTGAAATCTGCAATGAAGTCAAAAATTACTTTGTGAGAAGAAATCTTGTATCTGTTGTCTTTGCACTGTTTGTCCTTGTGGTTGTTGTTGCATAATGAATATTTTAGTTTGCTGCTGAAGGTAAAAAGTTAGAAAAGCAAATGTGTGTGGTTGGGCAGACAGTTTTGGGGCATTCATTTTTCTTTTTGCTCTTAATGAGAAATTTGGAACTGGGTTCTCCGATGGTCAATCATATTACCCAGATGTATATGTTGCTGATTGTGTTGTGTTGCTGATTTTTGCTGTCGTCCTTTGGCTAATGTCCTAGACATTTTGATAGCGGTGCCATGGATGATAATCGATTGATTGTCACTCACCAAGAATGTAGACTTTTTAGATATATGATTGATTTATCTCTGATTGGTTTCTATGTTTTAAAGTTACCATAAAATCCCCGGTGACAAATGTTCCGGTGGCTTTCTTCCAAGTGAAGCTCGGCTGGTCGACCTATCACAGGTGTGCTCAGGTGACTCGGTTCCTGGTGCCTCTTCTTCAGACAGCGTGGTTAGTGTTTTCTTGAAGGTCTTCTGGTAATAGAAAGGGCAGTTTACTTGTATATCTTCAGATGTTATCTGCTTTCATAGAGTGATAGCATTAAAGTCATTTGGCTTGGACATTTCCTATGGCTGATATATATTCATCGTCAGGATTTTTCTCTCCCGAGACAGGTTCAGAGCCCCAATGTTTCCATTCCCTCTCTGGCACTTTCTGATTCTTTGCATTTGATTTCTTGTTTTTGAACGACATATTTCATGCTCAGTTTATGGTGATTGTTATGTAAATAGTAATAATAATTCTAAATGATTTTATAGATGGGGCTGGGCTGAATAGGGGTTTTGAACTATTTGGACAAATACGAACAGTCCAGTTCACTATTCGATGAATACTGAATATGAATAAGAATAATGTATACGATACCCTCCCACAGCAAGTTGCAATATGCTGTTAGCAATAGTGTTGTGCGATACTATTATCAGTTATAAAAAGCATAAAATAAGTCATAAGTATAACAGAAACGGGCAGAATTATTCTTTTAGCGCATGGGACATGAATAATAAATTTGCACAGGGCTATTTGAAAGCTGGTCAATAGAGACCAGTTCAATCACTGGAACTGGAATTTTACGAGGCTGAAGAATTTGTCTATTGAACAAATGCAACACATACAAACCGTATGCACATTTTGAACATCACATGACAACTATTTGTAGTTATTTTTACCAGTACTATTTGGACAAATATGAATAGACTCTTTGTCACACTATTTGGCACTGAAGTGAATACGAAGCAAATATTCGACCCAGCCATAACTATAGATATATATTTGGGACTTGTGCTGAAATTTATTAGTTAATGTGTTTATTATTGTTATCAGTTCAGTTTTCATTGCAGCCTAAATCTCAACACGGCAGAACAGCGGCCAAAGTTTTCACTGGAATGTTTGCAATTTTCTCGGTTATTCTCATCGTAATTCTCGTCACTTATCTGGCAAAGAAATATAAGTTTATCAAAAAAAGGTAAGCATCTGCTTGATTTGCATACTTCTGATATTAGAGGTATGATTTGTTTATTGTTTCAGCTTTGGCAACTCTTGTGTAATGCCAATACTAATTTATGGATGTGAATCTTGGACCATAAAAAAGAACTGGAGAACAAATTAATAGCAACAGAAAATAAATGGCTTAGAAGAATACTAAGGATTGGAAAAAGAACATATAACAAATGGCATCATTCATTCATTCATTCATTCATTCAAACTTATACTATGACAACTGTCAAAAACAAGAGCACTTTACAGCAAATACAATTGGATAGTCTTCTGGCGAAAGAAGAACTTATAGCAAATGAAGAAGTTAGAGAGAGAACACTGCAACCGAGCATCATGGAAAAGTCATCAGAAAGAGAAGAATAAAATGGACCGGACACATACTCAGAATGGAAGAAATAAGAAACCCAAAACGAATTTTCAACTACAAACCAGAGGGGAAAAGATCTAAAGGAAGACCGAAAAGACAATGGGTGGACGGATTGGAAGAGGATCTGCACATGGCAGGACTGAATCTCAATGGAAAAACTGACGGAAGACACCGAATGACTTTGGAAGAAATAGCAAAGGACAGAGAACTTTGGAGAGATGTCATGGAGAAGTCAATAGCTGGACACAGCTAGAGAACGAAGACCTGACCTGACCTTTGGCAGTTGCTGTGATCATGAAGGTCATTTTAATATAATGTGTTTTTGTCAGCTTCCTTTTGATAGGAATTGTCATGTCATATGCCATCGTGACTATGCATTGGTTGGCAATGTTCCTCCTTTGGAGAGATGTCATAGATAAGTCAATAGCTGAGAATGAAGACCTGTTTTGACCTTTGGCAGGAACAGACAATTGGTGAAATTTATTTAATATAATATGTTTTTTACCAACAAGGTCCGCTTCCTTTGGTGGGCTGAAAGTTTCAGAAACCATATGAAACCATTGTTGTCTGCATTAATAGACGCCAATGGCAGAAGCAGATTTCTTGCCCACCAGCATAGATACTGGCTATTTACCTTGGTGGGCATAGAATATTCTGGAATTTATGTAATAGGTTGTTAAAATTAAAATCAATGAAAATTTAAGCAGTCAGACAGTGCATTTGCAGACCTTGCAGTAACTTTATACACAGCGATATGAAGCTCTTCAAGCGGAAGCCTACAGGGCCACTGCCGTCAATAGATTACATTTTTCGTCTTTTTCTTAGTGTGTGGGGTTGTTATAGCCTATTATTTGAAGTTGAAACAAAAATGTGAAATTCATTATCTATTTTATAACTTGGAGTTGTTTTGATTATCATGTATCATTACTAATGGTATATCTTTGGATAATCCTTAAGACTTGATATACGATGGAAAATGACCGCCACTGTCAATTTCAGTTTCTCTTGTTTAGTTTGGTTAATGCTTACGTTGTGTGAAGACTTCACTGTTGCTTTGTTGTCGATATATGTCGTAATTTGTGCTATTGCACAGTGAGGCAATGGCGGCCATTTGCCCATGGTGCATCCAATGTTAAGGCTTACCTAGATTTAATTGAACTATCGTGTCATTTACAGTGATTTGATGTCTACTGAAAACATTAATATTGACGGACACTATTTTGACATTGAAAAAGGCTAAAAAAGACTGCAACTAAATCAGAATATTTGTGATGCTGTTGTATGTCGGACCGTGGTAAAATTTTGCACATCAAAAATTATGTTGTAAAACTCTGCTCACGAGTTTTTGATTTTGCACACGGGCCAGCAATCCTTAGAGGGAACATTAGTGGTTTTAGTATGTCACGTTTTCTTGTGTCTTCCACTGGTCCTGTCATCACAGATCCTTCTGTGGTGTCTTTGCTGTTTCTCATTACGTGGCCAAAGTAGGACAGTTTGTGAGTTTTAATAATTCGCAGTTGGTGTTGGCCATTCTGTTTGTTGCCGTTCTAATCCACGGAATTCACACCAGTTTCCCAAAATTTCACTTATTTTCGAACGTTTGGAGTGATCTCGTCTTTCTTCTTGACCGTATGTTGCAGCCGGTCATTTGGGAACTGTTGTCAGATTGGAATTGAATTATTTTGAAATATTTTAGACCCTCGTATCGCTACTCAAGCATTCGTTGTGAAGATGATGAACCAGCTGCAGTTGTTACAAAGCACAAAGGAACTTCACTTTTTGAGGATTCGTCAGATGAGGTCTGAATCTCTGACTTTTCGTTTTATAAATCACGACTGTTTATTCGCTGTATTCCTTGTTAGCATGATGAAATGATGAAATTGTCTTGTTTCTTGAATTTTTAAATAGCAATTGGGTTATTTCTGCTTCAGGAGGTTCCTGACTCAATTAAATATGTTGTGAATGGGAAACAACCGAATGGCCATAAAGTTATCAATGGTCACATTCCACTTAGCTCAGCTTCGGCTTCATCTGCCACAACGTCAGTGAAAGCAAAGCTCGTTGAATCGGATGATGTAAGTTTCTTTAGTGTATTTAGATTTCTGTGCTGCAGAGTCAAATCAGTTTATTAGTATCGGATCATAAATCAAAGAAAAGACCAAAGTTATAAAAACCCACAGAATAATTGCAAAAACATTTGCTATTGAGTGTACAGCTGGGGTTTAGCATTAGCGGTGATGTACTAAAATGGGAGGCACCTCTGTAATAAATCTTCCTTGCAAAACACTAATTTTTGTTTGTCAAGCAAAATAGACGCATTTGAGATTATTGGTATGCGATATGCTATGTTATACAGTAAAGTAAGTAAAGGTTTCAACTGTAGGCTCAATGCCCGTAGGGTCCGGTGCTGATCCCCGTGTTTTGTAGCCAACAGCCCATAGGTGGCTAAGCCATACATCGGCAGACGGTGGCCAATCTCTTCCGCCGAACCTATGGTTACTTTCGCAATGTTGCCATTGCTACTCAGTTTGATGTTACTACCGCCCTCTAGCGATTAAGGTTGAGTCGACCTTAGGGGCTCCTGTGCCTGCCCAGTGATATTACCAATCATCTATCTTCCCACCCTATGTTATACAATAATTTAGAAATCTGCTAGCAGCATTTAAACGAGTTTTGATGTGAGTAAATTAAGTGATGGTGAGATATAATTTGCAGTGCATGCTGCAAGTTGATAACCATGTGACAATCTAACTATCATACTTGTGTGCAGCAAGTACAGGAAAGAAAAAAGGACGGGTGATGGACAGGTTGGTCAGGATTTAAGTGGTTAGGATGAGAAGATAATTATGAATACCATCATTGTGGTTTTAAATGTAAAAAAAACGGTAAATCTGTTGAGTAGTTTTGGGTGAAGCATTCCATATTTTGGGACGACCTGTGAATCTTATTGTTTTACTTCTTAGTGATGTGTTTGTTCAGCTGATGTATAATATTTGTTTGTAGCATTGTGGATATTATGAGGATGAGTGGGGTGTTTGAAATATATTTGAAAATAAGTTGGTAAAAGGTTATTGTTAATTTTAAACATGAAGACCATTAGTTGTACGGTATGTATGCCATGTATTTTAAGTAAATTCAGATGCCTGAAAAGAGGACTTGCATGGAATAAGTAGGGAGAGTGTGTGATTATTCTTATTGCCTCTTTTTGAAGTAGGAAAAGTTTTGAAAGGCCAATGGCTGAGCAGTTCCCACAAGTAGTACTGCAGTAAGAGATATGTGGCGATATGATTGACTTATAAAGTTAAGTGGTAGAAGGGTAACTGTCTCTAACTCTGACAAGAATGTCCGTGCCTTTTGTAAATTTTTGGAAGATTGCACTTATCTGTTCGTTCCAAGGCAAGTTTTCTTGATTATCAGATGGTTAACAAACAGACTTGGACTGCACTAATTTAGCTGAGAATGCAATTTTCATTTTTGTTGTTGGATTTACTCTATATATGGCAGTGTTTCTCAAACTTTTTCGTACTAGAAATGCATCTATATGAAAAGACGCCACATTAAAGCCAGTGAACATCAGTATGATACAATCATAAAAATTTCCTAGTTAGAGCACCTTCAACGTTGGGCAGAGAATTTGAATTTGACTAACTTAGGCCATCAATGAGTATAATTTCTAACTATACAGAGGGTGATCGGGCAGGGAGACGATATCTCAACCAAATACAGTCCGATTTTCAAAATGTTTGATTAATTTTGTTCCAATTATATTCCCTACAACTTTGCTTGTAACCAAAGATTTAAGATAGACTACCACTCAACCGTTTTTGCTACACAGCTTGGAACTCAAAAACTTTTTTGGAGGGAGGGTTTGTTTTAAGATGGTCCCCTGGTTTGAAAGAGGAATAAAAATGCAAAACATTGGTGTATACCTCATCTTTTTAGCCTTCAAAGTTTCCAACAATTTGCAAGTTGAAAACAATCTAAAATTACATGAAAATACGCAAAACCGCTGATTTCTTAATTAAAGCTTTTAGATCATTGACCAACTTAGACCGATTTTGTTGGTTGCCTGCAGTTGACCTTCCACTTCCAGGTGCTCTACCTAGGCTTCTATGGGTACAATATGCATGTATATTTGAATCCATTGCCTCACAGAGCTTTAAAAGAAGTCAAATTTAAGTGGTCAGGATTTTATGAAGTTCACAACTTGATTAGCTTGGTTCAGAGAACAGATGCAATGCTAATCTCTGCAGATAACACCCTTAGGTGCCACAAACCAGACATCGGGCAGGGGTTTATCTAATATTTTGTAGTTTTAATGTTTTAAATTTCATATTTGCATAATGCTAAGGTCCCTGGGGTGAATTATCAAGACTCTTTTTCATCAGATAATATTGTTGGCTATCAAGACAGAGTTTGGAGCAAGTCATTGATCTGAGATATTTAAAATTTTGACATTTTAAATTTAATAAAATTTCCAACAAATCCCACGGCACACCTGATAATAATTGCACTCTTGGTGCACAACTGGCACACAGTTTGAGAAACACTGATATATGGAGTAAAACGTGAAATTAATTTCATGCTATTTTCTTTGTTTTTAGGATTTGTTGGAGTAAGAGAATAATGTTGGACGTTTCCTCTGCTTTGTGAAAGCATTTGCGCCCGCTTGCATTGGATGCTGTATTTTTTGTTCCAAAGACTGTTTTTGATGTCCTGGGATTGACTTTACGCGTGCCTTAGCGATGATTTTGCTTTGTCAGCCTTGATATTACATGATATTTGGTGCAGGACAAATTCTGAACATTAATAATGTAATCTATTTGCTTTTCTAATATTTTGAATGTTTTAAATTTCATATGATAATACTAATATTTGCATTTGATGTTGTATCTTTGGAGCAACTGGGAGTGGGTGATTAATTATTTTCTTACATTTGAGCTGATTTAACTCTTTTTAAGGCTCTGCAGATGCAGAAATGTGGTCAACATTGGCAGATTAACTGTTTTGCAGGCTTTTAAAAATAAATCTTTATATTGTAACTTGTGATATCTTTCATATCTTAGATTGAATATCTGTAAGGCAAGTTAATCTATTGCATGTGTATATATATATATATATATATATATATATATATATATATATATATATATATATATATATATATTATATATATATATATCCAGCTTCAGCATGTGCATAAAACCTGTTGTATATTTGGATAAGATTTTGAGCAATTTAATGGCCACATTGGGTTTGCTTTTTGTGTGCAATATGCTATAATTGTTGAGTAGAAATGATGCCATCCAGGGTACAGTTGGGTTGAACCATTAGTGACCTTGCCCTTCCTCTTTACATTCAAACTTACATTGTACATATGATTAACATAAACATTTTATTTATTATAATTATTATTATTATTATTGTATTTAGAATAGAATTCCTTTGAGATTATTTTTATTATTTGCAATTTGCTTCTTTGATCAATAGAAAAGATTAAAATAATTTGTCTTGGCTTTCTATTCTTCTGAGACGTCATCATTTGCAACAACACGATTTATTTGAAGCATTATTGTTGCGTTGCTCCTCTTAGTTGCTTATCTGCATACTTTGAATAGTTTGGTGTGGAGGAATTTAGTTTCGTGGGAGAATTTGATTATAAATTCTCCTGGTTAAATTAGTTTAATTCTTTGATGACCATATCTCTTTGTGTTAAATACTAATTGATTTCGTGTCATAAATTGATATTGTTACGAAAGAGTCATTCAAGTATTTTTGTTTTTCTTGGTTTTTGGTTCTGAGACTGAAAATGCTCTGCAGTTGTTTTAAACCATAATGGGTCTTTCATCTTATTTTGTTACTTTAGTTCATCGATTGTTTTGAGTTGTGACTATTTTAATCACTTTTGGGCCCTTCCATATGTTACGTACACAAAAAAGACATATTTTCACCACCGCCCCTGTTACAGCCCATACATTGTTTGGACCCTTATGCATAAGTACAAATTAGCGTCTCTATTCCTCTCCCCCTCCCATTGAAAAATAATTGTTTTGCCATAGTCACTTGGCATTTGTTTTACTATTAAATTTGAGTTTTTAACATCATGTTTTCTAATGTTGATATTTATTAAAGAAAAACAATAGAACATTCAAATGTTGCACAATTATCGCCCTTAAATAGTATTTCAAAATCGTCCAGGATTGTATTTGAAGGCCAGGGTTCCATTAGTTTACCCTAAATAAATGTCTGTTTGTGCATATGTACACATTCAGTTGAGACCCCCTCCCCATACACACCCATACACAAAATCTCTGAAATCTGTGACCTCCTCAGTGTGTATGTAATATATGGATGGGCCCTAATGCAAAAAAGATTTTGTGTAATTATTATGTGGCATTTGATATCTAATGCAGTACGATATTCAGTTTGAAAACAAAATTAATAGTTTTAGGTGATTAGAAATATTTTTTGTGCATTTACGTGAGAATTTTGTCTGTTGGCGATTGGTTGAGACTTGTTTTGGTTAAGACGAAGAACACTATGCAACAAAGTAAAAATTAGGAATGTTTGCTAAATTTTTAAAGAATTTGAAAGCATTAAATTACAAAAGACGTCTTTTTGATGGGAAAAGGTCCCATATTTTTCCATCATCTTTTTATGGTCTGTTGTGAATATTTTAATATAAAATTCTCTGAAGCTATCATTGTACAAATTTTAATTTATACTCTGTGGACATTTGGCAAATTGTGATGATGTGGATTCTGTTAACTTGGCTTATTTATCTTTCTTCATTCGGTGATCTCACAATCCTCCATTCCATCTTTTATGTCGTTTGTGTAGACATCACTTATGCATTTTACATCTCATGAGAATCTTATGTTATTTTTAAACAAACAATTTATATTTAGCATAATATAATCTAATGATTGGTAATATATATCTAAATATGTAAAGTTGTTTACAAGGAGAATGATTCCTTGTTTCTGATGCATTTCACTAAACATTATAACAGCTTCTTTGTTCAGAATATTTGAGGTAAGTGAACATATAATTCAATATATCTGCATAACCAGAATTGCTGAATTTTTTTAAAATTTGATATTGCTGTACAAAATTTGTATCACACTTTGTGTAAATCCCGTAACTGGTAATGATTTGTGTTTATTACAGGAACCTCTATGTGTATTGGGAGTTGATGTTTGTCCATGCATCACTTTGTTTCTCACTTGTCCTACAGAAGTCAGATAAATTCAGCAAACTGACAGCAGATTTTAAAATGCCATTAATTCTAATACTATTTAGCTTGGTGCCTTTGTTCATCCTGGTTCGGTGTTACTCGTTTATGACGTCCACACAGCCCCTCCCTTCCCATGTTATCGTCTGCCCCTTTTTATTGACCCTAGTTTTGATATACACATTTGACTAGTTCATATATTATTTATGTGGGATTGCTATTACAGTAAATGAATTTAAAGGGCAAGGACGTTTGTATATTTTGGTAGAACCTTTAACACCATCTACCATTGGCATAGCCATGGAGGGGCCGCCACCCTCTCCCCCCCCCCATTCGGGCTGGGACCGGTGGTGGGATTTTTCAAAACTGTCCGAGTAGTTTGGGGAGGTTAGGTAGGTAATCTTAGTTTAACGAGAATGTACTAAAGAAGCACTTTACACTGATGTTTTTTTGCAAATTTTTGCTCAAGATTATTTTCACCCGATAATGTCAATGTGCTTTCTCTATTCCAGAATCTTGGCTATGCCACCATGGGCGTATTTAAAAAGGCTTAAAGGGGCATGCTGAAATTTAAGAAGATTGAAAAATAACTTTTATTCTATGCTCTGCAATAACATTCAGTTTAAGTTTATTGAAATGCTGTAGTTTCACTTAATTACCTCATTTTTTTGCTCCATAATTGTTTAACAGACAAAAGCTGATTGCAGTTTTTAACGACGCAGCAACTAAACATTTATTAATTATGGAGCGCATACTTCTTAACCCCTTAACTGGGGAATAAATCTGTAACTCAATGTAAACTGGACGGCTCTGAGCCGTCACGCCCGGTTAAGGGGTTAAAGTTTCCTTCACTTTACTACATGTTTTTTTACTAATTGCACAAATTAAGTTATGAAGCAAATATCCCCTAAAACAAATTTTAAAATAGTTTGCAATGCACTCGAAGGGAAGGGCCAAAGACCAAAGTGGTATGCTATGGATCAGGAGCATACCCCCTAAATACGCCACTGTATGCCACTGCCATCTACATGCGTCCACTAGAATAATTTAAGCAGAAAATGATTTATAAAAATAATGGTTTTAACGTTGTGGCTTGCACTCACAAGGAACACCATACCTCCATAACTAACATGTTTAAAACCTTGTTCAGAACACATTCATATCACACTAAAAGTACACTCAAGTTTATGATAGTAAGTGCAGTTAACATTAATGCTAACTGATCATTGCATGTAACACTGTACATCATAAAATCAATCATAACTGATTTGAAAAAACTTTTAGGCTAATCAAATTAAAAGTATTCTTATAATGAAATATGACATATAAATTTGTTTAGACCTTTAAACAAAAATAGATTAGTGACTTTTGATTGTTTATCCAGCATTGAAATGCAATAAAGAAAATAGCAATAGTCACTTTAATCATAATGTTAAAGCCATTGCTGGTTACAAGTGAAGGTAACACAGCTGCAAAGCAGTTTATGAAGTCAAACCATCAGCCACAAAAGGCACGTAAGTAAATTTTTCAATTTATAAAGCACCTTGGTATAAAGCACTTGAGCATCAGTCTAAAGTGCTGTGCAAACTATGGTGGACGTGTGGATGCCAAATAATGAATACTGTAGCTTTCATTGCCAAATTCCAGACTTGAACCAGGAAGGTTGGCTGTAGCTAAAGAGCTAACAGTCCAACTAAACATGAATTCAAATATTGCATCAACTGAAAATAACAGAATAGCAACATATTCCTTATGTTAGCAGCAATAAATGCATAATATGTGTCTAATGCTACTTAGTTTGGAGATGTTTGCAAGTGACTGGGATGACAGTGACCAATAATCAGTTATTTAGTATTTAATCAAATGTGCAATTTAAGTTCAAGATATTCAAATTTTTAACCTTTCATGTTTTACACTGGCAAACCATCATTTTGGACAAGGGTTTTGAAAATACTTGTTCATTTTAAAGCATCAAAATGTTTCAATACTAATTCATTTCTATATCTGTCATTGAGTCTCTGACACAACTTTGTGATTTCTTTGAACATCCAAGAATATTTAAAGGATCAGAGCAAGGACAGATAGTCTCTGATAAAGACTTTATATTTGATAATCTTAAAATAACTTTAGCACAATCAGCTGGAAATGCTAAAGCTTAAAATTTTATATCCCCAAGCTAAGTGGATTAGATGCAACTTTGACATTAATCAGCCGCCATAAGGCAAATGTGTTCCTATGGAACAGTAGACTCAAGTATACAAACACATCATTAGATATCTTAGAATAAATGAGATAAACTGCAACACAATTTTTAAAATGTGAGAAAAATTGTGCAAAACAATAACTGTAAATAAAATGCTTACAGACAAAGTCAAGAAAGTTATGCAATAAACCAGAATTTTGATTCAAATGATGAAAATTCAGTGGTTCAAGTCACAATTCACAAAAAATGGCATCAAGTGTTTAAAATAATCAACTGTCTCTGCATAAAAAGTAATCACATGGAATAATAACATTAAGCAGGATTGTTAGTCAAGTTTAACTAAGAACTACATTTCAAGAAGTATCAACAAGACTCCAATATATGCAATTCTCCATTTTCAAGTAATGGGAATAAGATACAAGGTAATAAAGTTTATAAACAAATGAAAACAAGAACACAGGTAAAAGATAAATTGACATTGAAAATGTATTAAAAATCTATTTACAAAAAAACAACACTATACAGCTGAACTTGATCAAAGGCTGCAACTTCTGTTGCATATTGCAATGTGTTTACATAACATCACATTTAATTATCAAAGAACAATGAACACTTGTGCCAGGACTACTCAAATACTATTGGGACACATGCAGATCTGTCACTGTAAAAAACCCAAATTAGTCTTTGTAAATATTGTGGAATGAATGACAGTAGGGCAAACTCTTCAAATTCAGGGTGGTAGGTAAACCAATTTGCACTCCAGGTAAAAGTTATACACGATACTTTCCTCATTCTTCACCTGGTCATTACAACCTCTACCAATTCTGTGTCACAAATTAAGTTTGGATGCCTGTTTGTAGGTGAGGCAGAAATTTCATTATAAAATGTCTAATTACCTGTGTCTTTACCAGTTCAACAACAGAAGTAAATGTCTGATAGTTGACAACATAACACTGTCTGGCACTGAACAGTCCTGGCAAAGATAATTCAAACTTTTTCATATAAAAAAATCATTCTATTCACCTTTTATATCTGAAATAAAACAATAATTGATGTCACACAAAGTAATTCAAAGAAACTTACAAAATTTCTGTCTACTCTGTTTTCATACAAAAACAAGGAAAGAAATTCATTTCATTGGTAATAAATGAAGTTGGAATAATTTGTAAATCTGAACAATGATTACACAATATGCCTGAACATGAAGTATGGTTCATCTCAAAGAACTTAAAGATGTAACAGTTTTGCAGCTGGAATTAATTAAGTCCACAAACATTTATAAGCTTTTATAGACCCTAAACAGGAACCAAGTTATGAGCTTTTGAAGTTCTCTCACTGATTAGAAAATTTCAACAGCAATATGAACATAAAACATGAAGCTCACTAGCAGATGATGTCACAATGAGAGATATTTAGTCAGATCTTGACTATCAAACAGATTACAGTATTATCTCGGGTATAATAAGGTATGTAGCCGCATATAATACACACCCTGAGTTTAAAGGGACATCATAATGCAAAAATTTTGAAACCTACTTATAACATGTGCATGAAATTTCACCCGAGAACATAACCTTCACACTGTGTCAAAGAACTTCCTAGTTACACAAAGTTGCCAAGAGTGAATTGTTAGACAGCCTTTTTGCAATTTTACTCTGCATAAAAAAGAGCCAGAGGCTGACTGCTGCTGGCTGTCACACATCTTGAGGGCAGTGAGGCAGACTACAGGTATTTATATATTTTCAAATATTGTACTTTTAAAGGTATTTATATTTTAAAGTGTTGTATTTAATTTATTAAGGTCTAGCTTTTTATTCTTTAATCAGTCTTGTGGCTAGTTGCTACTGGAAAACATTCTGCTATATTCTATTTTCTTTCATTTTATCTCAAAATCAATTTTTCCATAATCGCCCATTAGTGCCCACTACTTTTGTAAACTAGGTGTAAGTACTGGTAAATTTTTTAAATTCATGAATTTGTATAGCACCTTGATAATAATGCTTAGGTACCAGCCTAAAACACTATGCAGTGGTCTGTACAAGTGAGTAGTGTTTGGCTGAAAAGAGCAGAACAATCAGACTTTGCACTGATTTTTTCCCAAAAAAAGCGTAGATAATACCCAAGATAATACGGAACTCAAGTATAAAATTTTCAGACAGAGCAATGGTTCATTGAAACAATTTCTGATTTCCACAGCCACCACAAGGCAACCATTTATGCAAACATAGCATTGCATTGCATTGCAAAGATTGCATTGCAGAACAATCACGTTTCTTTTATTAAAGAAGAAATGTCATTAAATGAGGAAAACAAAGGAAGTCATCAATAAAAAACAGAAAACATTTTTCTCATTTGTCTCAGTTCATTAAACAAACATTATCAACATCAGAGAAATATTTCTACAATATTGAGCTTGTAAGTTGAAGGCAGTTGGGCGAATCTGATTTTTAAAGTTGATCAAAAGAAACAAGTTTTGACAGTATAGATATTGCCCGCTAAGTACGGGCATAAAACACAAAATAATGCGTCCACTCTTACAAAGAGACATTATTGGCAACAGTAACTGAATTCTGAAAGCAGCAGGATCTAAAAGATCTGACAGACAACAAATGCCTTACAATGCCACGTGACAAAACATCCAAAATAAACAATCAAATTCTGCACCAGCTTATGTATTCCGAGATTTACACACACACACGCACACACACACACACACACACAAGTTTCGTGCACATGAAGGCTTTTTGAGCAAAATTAAGGCTCACACCTAAGTTCTATAATGATACACTGCCTGAATATACAGTCCACCTTAAATAACGTCATATCAAAGGACACTTCAAATTGAAAGTATGGAGTTAAAATTCCTGAAGAATCATGCAACCTGCCAATGAAATATTTCCAGCATCTTGGAAGTGATGACAATACAACAGTTTGACATTAACAGAACATGACAAATTTTAATTTTTGTAAACAAAATTCAACCTACACATGGCAAAATATTCAGCTCTATTGTTGCGACAAACTTATTTAAGACAACTGTTAAAATACCAAGTACCCAGATTATTTGTAACATTTTGTGAAACAAGATACTACATTGAGAAATTATATAAACAGCCATGGGTGCCCGTAGAAATTTTTCCAGGAGGGGCAAAACACATGTTAATACAATGGTTGCTGTTAATATTTTAGCAAGTTTTTCAAATTTCAATGTGAAATATTGGTATTTGCATTTTCCAGGGGGGCATGTGCCCCCTCTTGCCCCAACGTGCGGGCGCCCATGTAAACAGCCAATAGGCAAGGTGAAGCTGGTGAAATCAAGTTTTATTTGATTGCAAATAGCCAGTCATAATAATGGAAAATGAAATACTGCACATGGAAATGAGATAACATAGATTTTTCACTCATGGATTTGAATTTTTGAAAAGTGAGGTTGTCAAAGAAACTGTACTTGCTAACTGAGAATTAAATGTATTGCCTTGTCTAGTAGCAGAAGTGCCTTCTCATGCAATAGCACACTGGCCAACCAAACACCGCTCATGATTACAAGAACTTCAAAAAACAGTGGCACTTATTTGACAGAACCTAACAAAATCAAAAGTTTTGCCGGACCAAGTTCTTCAATCAAAATAAGCTTCAACAATCTTTTACATCAAATTGATTATTGTCAGCATAAAGAATACAAAGTCTTCAAAATCTGTTCACAAATAATGCAGAAGAAGTCAATAGAAACATCTGAACCTAATTTACAAAACAAAATTAACAAATTGAGATAAATCAATCCTAGCCACAGACACTGAGACAAAACAGAGAGTTAAACTAATACACGAACTGAATCAATACATTATAACAACAT
This sequence comes from Metaphire vulgaris, assembly GCA_018105865.1. Lineage (NCBI taxonomy): Eukaryota > Metazoa > Annelida > Clitellata > Crassiclitellata > Megascolecidae > Metaphire > Metaphire vulgaris. The sequence continues at coordinate 4,981,830 of CM030859.1, read as the reverse complement.
CATATATACTCATAAAAGTGTGCATAATGATACATTGCAAATCCATAGGCTCCATACAAAGGCCTAACAGTCAAGTGCAATCTGCAAAAAAAATTAACAAATACATAATGCACAAAAATATGGCATTCAAAACAATCAGAATGACAGGTAATTAATTGGTCCTATTGTAACAGGATTTCTTGCAAATTTCTTTTTAAAATCTGCTGTTCTCGGGTCCTATTGATATTAATGAAGACAACTGTTATTACTGAACAAATCTGGTCTCCGTTAAGAAGCTGGCACAATTTTTGAAGGAGTGTTAACGCTGGCGGGAGTCTGAAGATTGTCAAACACATTAATGGCTGGTATTGCCAGTGGTGACATAGTCATGTGACCACCAAGGAATGCCGGAAACTGAAACACTGATGGCGTGCCGCTGCCCGGACGGGGACTGTTATAGGCAAGCGGACTCAGGGAACTCCAGAAATGCAGAGCAGCCATTGGAGTCTTCTGCGGTCCAAATGGACTCGTGAGATAAATCGTAGGAGTCGAAAGGCTGCCGTTGGTCGTCTGAGTTGCATTCGGGTGCAACTGTAGCGCAGCTGAAGACAACAGCAACGGACTCTGAGTGATTCCGGAATAAAGAAGAAGAGGATTTGGCTTCGGTTTCGTCGACTGAGAGGCTTTTAGTTTCTCGTCCGAGCCACGATTTGAACGCTTTTCTTCGTTAAAAGCAATCGGAGAAGTTGAAAAGCGCTTCCGACTCGATTTCAAAGCCAACTTCTGTCGCGATTCTCTTACTTCTGAAACGGAATCCAAATCAGTTTCACACTCAGTCCTTGCATCAAGCTCATCATCTGAATCAGCCGTTACAGTGATCGGAGGTATCACAGATGTCGCTTCAGATGGCGCAGCGGCAGATCCATTCACAATCACTTTATTCTTCTCGGTCATCATACCCTCAGACGCCACAGGATTGTGCACTGATCCACCGAGCACAGCACCAGTCGTGGTATCTGCTTCGGGGACGACGGAATGCAACGGAACAGGAGAAGTCGGTGAACGATTCGAAGGAGAATTGCGACCAGAAGACGATGAATCTTCAATCGTTTTACTCTGTTGCACAAATGGTGAGTAATAATTTGAATTGCTAAAGCTTTGGGTCAAATGAGAGTCTATCTTGCCATTAAATGAACTTGGAACAAGATTCCGCTGTGAAGAATTAGCCTGAAGGGTCGATGGGGCAGAGGAAAGCAGACTTCCAGAGAATCTTGGAATGTCCAGTAAATTTGTTGAGCAATCAGTCTTTTCTGATTTCGTCTTTGAAAGGTTAAGTCCATAGTTCAAATGGGCCAATGAAAAAGGCATTTTTGAGCTGTCAATAACACTTGATGATGGCAAAGAAACAGAAGAGGACAGCAAAGGAATGCCGGTGGCGCCCTCTACGACCGCTTCAGGGACTGAACCTGAACCGGCTGAAACCAAGACAAACTGAGGCGTGCTAAAGAAGTCAGACATCGGATACTTAGCCAGTGACCAACCAGCAACTCCACTGCCATTACCCTGGACTCCTACATTTGGGGTAAGAAAAGTGGGCAACATCTGAAACAAGGGAGCCTCTTCAGATCTCACACCCATGAAATTTTCACCACCATCAACGCCATATATGGAATTTCTGCTCTCAGCTGACGGTGGTTCGGTCAAAAGAACACGAGGAAAACCAGAGACTCCAAAGTTCCCTAAGCCAATGGGAACCAGAGAAGCCCTGAGCATGAAATCATCTGTCATTTGGTTGACATTCACTGAACATCCCACTGGAGTGGAGTGGATGCTGGAGGCAGGAAGTTGACAAGAATTTGTCCCACCTTCGCATTCTTTTGCACGAGAAGAAATTTTTGGCAAAATGAAGCTTTCAACGGCAGCTCCGGAATAAAGCGACGGTACGACCGTCGCAATTCTTTCTTCTGGAATCATCCTGGCCGATAGATTAACGCTCGTCTTCCGATCGATCGACAGCCTTGAAAGTTCGGCTTTAGACGTCTTTTCCAACGGCCTTTCGTCAAGCGGTGATGACAATGACGTGCTTTCGGATTTCACAGGATTTTTTGGAACAGAATTTGTTGATTTCTTATCATACCTGTAAACCTTGCAATTGGACAAATGTGTAACTTCAAAGCGACCAACGTCTGTGGAATCAGCCTCCATTTGCATCTTCTGGCGAAATGGAATCTTATACTCGGTCTTCACAATTTCTGGAAATGATACAAACTGGTAGACAAATTTCTTTCCGATGACTTTCTTGATTATGTTTTTGTCGTAATAGTATCGAAGTGCTCGGCTCAGTTTGTCGTAATTCATGTTCGGCTTGTTCTTTCTGATGCCCCAAAGATGGGCAACTTTTTCTGCATCCAAAAGTTTAAACTCTCCATCTCTGTCATCAGTCCATTGAATAACATCGAGATGTTGCTTGCTGACCAGCAGCTCAAGCAGAAATTGCCATAAAGTAACATTGGACTCAACACCTTCAAAAATACATACATAGTTTAATGTAATCAGTATAATGAAAGGAAACTCTAACAACAATAAACAGAATATTTCTATCTAATCTAATATCTAATCTAATCTTAAACTTCTATAGCACCACTTCATAATGCACAGGAGCATCAACCGATGGCACACCAAAATCCAAATAATTAAAGATCCAGGTCAAGTCCAGGGTATCCGACTGGACAAACGGGTGACAGTCTATGGTGGATAAGCCAGGTCAAGTTCTAGTTTACGATTGATGAAAACCACAGAATGGTGTGATGATGAAGGCAAGGTACTAAGATAATCTTTGGAAGACAAAGAAAGATGAAACCTGCTTCCAATTCCTTGAAAATGCATCTGCCAGACAGAGTGCAGCTAAAAAAACCTTGGAAAAGTCAAGTAGAGGTCAAGAGGTAAAGGGATGGCTGACCTGACAACTTCATCATGCAGACAGAATTAGAAGGACCTCAGATGACACACTACATGAAATTGAACAGGCAGACCCCAGTAATATGGAAAAAACTAAGACAAAGGTTTATAATACTAGAACTATTTTAGTTCTCAAGTATATGCAACAGGTAATTAGCAAATTTGTGTCAAGCAAAAGACATAATAAAAGAAACAAATTTAAAAGCAAAAAAAGTAAAGCCAAAGCAGAGTCGCTTCAATGATCAAATCTATTTTATTCATTCAAATCGCCACATTTCTGAAAAGCAGTTCCGAGAAATTGCAAATACATTTAGATCACAATACTTTACAATAATGTCAGCAACTGTAGGCAAAAATAGAACATATATAGAAAGACTTTAGTTAGCAACCTGTTAAAAGTAAAAGTACTTAAGACTATACTTGATTATCATAGAGTCTTACTAGTACTTCATTTATTAGTAACATTTATGGAGCCACTTATCTGTTGTCAGTATTTGTACTAGCATTACAGTATGTATACCACAAAACTAAAACTGAAAATAGAAACAACAATGCAAATATCCTGTGATAGTTCTCAATTTACGATAAAATAAAATAACTCATTTCTCTATATATGCATATGCATGTGAAGTTTTACCTTTTACTGTATTGCGTAAAACTGATGTGTAACACTCTGCTTCTCCATCTGCAGGGCTACTAAGTGTGGCTGACATCATCCGTAAGATAACTAACTTTGCACTCAGTCAATCTAAAATGTAAAACAGACCCCTTAGAATGGTGCATCTATGATCTTCATCAGAAAAATGACATGCAGCAAATAATTGTACAAGCAATTCAGTTAACAGTCAATGCAACATCTGTCACAAACCCCTCAACAACAGCAAAACAAGGATTAATGATGGGAGGAAATAGGGATGTGCCAAAAAAATCTTTAAAAACACAAAACGGTTAGTAAAAAAATGGCATAGTCAACTGTAATATGTCATTTAACAAGTTTCGATTATACAAACTTTGTCCAGATTCAAACTCACTACTCACACAACTCCTGCTTAAACCCATTAACTCCATGTCATCACGAGTCTCTACTATAATCATTGGACATCAAGAACATAAAAGAACACTTAAAATATTAGCATTCAACATTTAACTGAAAAACACACCTCTGGTAATCCATGGAGAATAGATAACTTAAACTTAGCATGATTTAAAGTGGCTTAGAAGACATTACTGCCTGTGTGAAAGCCACTAGAGGCACTAACGGGGCTTGAACTCACTCCATCAGCCTGACGCTCCAGCACGTAACCCACTCTGCCATCTTCTGCCCTCAAAAGTAAAGTATTGAAGAAATTTTTCCAAGGAAATCCCCTTACAACATTTGTAAACAATATTACCGGTAAATTCAAATCCAGATGGTATAATATCCTGAGACAATAACAAGCTTATTTGCCTTGTCGTAAAAGAACTTCATATTCTATCCAGATTATATGATATATAATTCTTACAAATCTCAAAATAAAACTTTTAGCATACATTTTTAAAACTTATTTCAATTTAAAAACCATAATTCAATCATCAAAATTGCATATATGATATTCCAAACAGAATTCTTACAATTCCAGTGAATCATAAATTGTTCATATATAACTATTTAATTCAAGAATGTCAAAAATGTTACTACCCAAAACACCCTGGCAATAGAGGTCATGCAAGAGAAAAATGCAAATTTATTCACAAAACAATACTTTACAAATGTCAGAAACTGGCAGTAAAATAAAATATATAGATAAAATTTAATTTTCAACCTGTTAAAAGCACACATATGTAAGACTACCGGTAATTATGTATCATAAATCGCTACTAGTACTTTTATTTACTAGCAACACCAATGGATGTACCGGTAGTCACAAATGTGTTGTCAATATTTGCAATAAGATTTTATTTTGCTGAAACTAAAATATTAGCAAGTCCAAAATAATGTTAAACTGACAGTTAATATTCAAACTTTAAGACTACTTGCACTGCATATAAAATACCTACTCATTTCAGCTCAGGCTACTCAACAGACCATGAAACTCACTCAACTGGAATCCAACATACAATAACCAATCATATATCTATGCAACACACATACACACACATTGTTGCTCTCCTCTGTGCCTTTCTTCTGCTATACATGTATTGTCAACTCAGTCATTTTCTCAAGTGTCACGGTAAGTGTCACCCTTTATCCCTGTGCCTACATCTCTTCATTTCAATCTTTTTAGCACTCCATTCTATCAAACATTCTACAGTCAGTGTCCTACTTCCATCAAATTCACATCCCTTAAAAGCCATTTATCCTTTAATAAAAACTACAATTTGTTTTATTGAACACTCCAGGTGACTAGAATTCAAGCAACGTAATTAGCATCAAAATGACGAAGCATGCAACAAACAGAGTTAGGAGTTAGAAAAATGTTGAATGATAAGTGAATGCATCTATGTAATAAAACACTATGCAACTGATTGGAAGCTGCAGTGAGGAAATATTCAAAGGTGTAGAGAGGAGGCGGGTGAAAACGGGGCACGGACATTCTCCCCCCTGGACATTTTCCCCCGGACATATCCCCTCCCCTCGGCAAAGAAGTAATGAACAATGTAAATCAATATCATAGATCTTAATTTTAAAAAGGTACTTATCGGTTATCTGATGCCATGGCTGCCGTCAGTATCATTTAGGGTTAGTGTTTAGTGTCTGGTTTATGGTGTGGGTAATGATTATAGTCAAAGCCCATATAGAGTAAACAAAGAGGGGATTATGTCCGGCAGTGTCATTTCAAAGGGTGTACTGGGGGAGGGGTAATGTCCGGGGGGATTATGTTCAGGGGGAGAATGTCCTACACCCGGTGAAAACTGAGCTGTCAGATTTGGTTCCCGGAACATTCGGTACCGGAAGATTCGGTACCGGAGAATTCGGTACCAAAACTTTACTTGTGGAAGATTCACCGGAAGATTCGGTACGGATAATTTGGTACCGGTTCGAAACACGCCTCACCTGCTGGTATTTGTCCTCTTTAACTGTCGCGCGCGTCATTAGCAGACACCCAGCGTTCAGGCGCTTTTTCTCCACCCAGCGACTTAATGGATGTAAGCAGACGTTTCAACTCGCAATACGTGCAGGGAACTTGAGCTGTTTAATCTGAAAAGGCCATAAAATAGATAGATATGCTACGGTAGTACGTTTTACATGTAAAGCAAGGCAGGGTTTAAGATATAATTCAACGGCTCCCCGGACCGCTCCCATTTTGACATTGCCTTTTTCCCTCCCGCGTTAGAAACGGTCTTATCCGCCCACCCCACGGGAGAGCAATAAGGTAGCATGAGCCCCAGCGGCCATGCGCACTCAACAGTACCGATCTTCTTCGTGACTTTGGGAGTTTATCTTCCGTCCCGAATTTTCCAGTACTTTCCGATCACCATCAGATTTGCTTATACAAGCAGATGTAGGAAATCTGACATAAAGTAAATTGATATAATCAGTCATTTTGACATTGGAAACTCAAAATTCACTTCTGTCTTTGGGAGTTTATCTTGCTTCAACTTCTTTAATAATTTAAATGTAATGTAAACTTATGTAAATGTAAATGCAATATATATATATATATATATATATATATATATATATATATATATATATAGAACCTATTTCAAATGCACGCTCAAAATGCTTTCACAATGATTTCTATGAATGAAAACAAAGATAAATGCTTTGGAACACTTCAGGATTCAGGAAGAAAGACATCAACACTAAAGGCTGCAAGTCTCTGTACACTCAGATTGAGTGCATTCCAGTGGGCAGGAACCCAGTCCACATTTACAATTGGCTTCCATTAAATCAGTACACGTCTTTGTCACCATATTTTCAACAAGTTTTAATGATTCTGCAGTCAGTCACGTGGTTCTTCTTCAGGCGCTCTGTCCAAAGACAGGTTCCATACTCGAGTGTCACCACTCCTCTCCATTCTGACCTTTTATCTAATAGTTGTTTTTTGCCGTAGTGTCGAACATCCACTCCAGCATCCACTCCAGCATCGATTAGTAGGCATGATCCTTCTCTTGTTACATGGTAACAGCTCATATCTAGCTAGTAGCAGCTTTAAATTCAAAACTGATGTAAAAGTTAAGCATCAATATCAAAATTCAATAAATTTATTTAAAACAACTGTTTCACGTAATAGATAATGCACGCACATATACATACCTGTATGTGTCAAAGAATTTTCAATCGAATCTTTTGTTTGAAAATAATTGTTTGGATGGATAATGCAAGCATTTTGAAGACTTTTGCTACTTTGATGTCTAAGTATAGCAAGATATCTACGGTCATAACAAAGTGATCCTTGGCTGTTTGACGTCGAAGAGAGCATCGCAAATAAAAAGCAGTCACGTCAAGATGAAGCGTCCGAGAAGAAAGGGGTCATAAGTGAAGATGAGATGAAATCCAAAGGGCATGCAATCATTCATTCATTGAATGAATTAATGCAATCATACAAACAATCATTCAATCATAAAATCATACAATCATACAAACAATCGTCAAAAGAGCATGAAATCATACAAACTACTTGAGACAATTTGAAAGAAATTACAGTGAAATTACAATGAAATTACAGTGAATTACAGTGAAATTACTATGATAATACAATGATTTTCTAAATGGAGAAAAATTTCATAAAAACAGTAAAAAATGAAAGATTTATTCATTCATGTCTGATCTGCCGCAATGTCAAATCTATTTCATGCAGTAGACAAAGAACTAAAGAAAACACAGTATTTTATAATTTTTAATTACTTTGTGCATGGTAATACAGTTGCTTCATTTTAATAACCAACTAAAGAAAACACAGTATTTTTATCATTCAACCCATGATCCAATTATCAAAGACTAGGAATTTCTTAGATCGCTCGGAATGCACGTAAGGCAGTCTATGCTGCAATTCATTACAACCAAACTTAGCAACACAACTGGGCCACAGATGTACATCCATCATATGTTCTATCCATGCCCTGCATCTGTGGGTCAGTCTGTATTCATTGCTATGAAAGTCTGTGGTTTTCAGCAAACCATTGCAAGCCCCTCTGAGTGAAGGGGGAATGTGCCCCAGGTCTGACTCCTCAGAGAGAGCACAGGCTTGGGATGGAAGTTAGGATGGAAATATGCTTCTCAGGATGTCATACATGGCAGCATCATTTCAGTTGGATTTTAAATGAAAACATTTCCCAGTTCTGTGATGCAAGTCTGGACACCTTCAATCTAGTAAATAAACAATGACTAGATTACATCAGCTTCATGCACTGTTATTCGAAAGGCTTAGGATCACAAATAAGATTTAACTTAACATCTATCAGAGGAAAAGTTTTATATCATTTCCAAAGTTGTTGGAACACAAATACATAAATGTAGCTTCACAAATGTAGCTACACAAATGTAGGTTCAATCAATCAATAAACTTCTATGGCGCCACTATCATACTGCCCAGGGCATCAGCCGATGGTGCACTAAATCCAAATGGAATTAGAGCCAGGTCAATCCGGAAAGATCAGTCAGAACAGCTGGGGAGCAATCTAAGGAGGATAAGCCAAGCCAAACAGGTACGTTTTAAGACCGGATATGATAACAGGTACGTTATAAGACCGGATATGAAGGTAGATAAAGTTTAATTATGCATAGTGATATTGGTAATGAATTCCAGAGTCCAGGGTCACACGCAAACAACTATTGCCAATGACTGTACAAGAATGAGGAACAGCAAATGAAAGTCCTGCCGAATACCTAGTGGAGTGAGTAGTAGGTCAAGAGATCAGTCACGTCTTGAGATAATTAGGTTCATTATATAGCATGGTTTTATATACTAAAAGACAGATTTTATAATTAATTTGGTGCTTGATTGAAAGCCAATGTAGGGATTGTCTATCTGGGGATATATGTTCAAATTTGAGAGTTTTGGATATTACTCTAACTAAGGAATTTTGTACTCTCTGGAGTTTCTGCATATTCGAATTTGTGATGCTGAAAGCAGGGAATTGCAATAATCTAGGCGACTAGATACCAATGCATTGGCTAACTGAATAAGAACAGGCTTGAGCAGGAGATGTCTGATGCGATAGATGTTCCGAATGTGATGAGAAATTTTGCAGACTGAATTTATGTGATTAGTGAAAAAGAGGACAGATTAAAATGTCACACTAAGGTTGCGAGCAGAAGTACTTCTAGAAACAACAATAGAATCTCCTAATACTACAGATTTCTGAGATTCAAATTATTTGGTCAATTGCGCTAGAGTACCTAATAGCAAGAACTCGGTTCTTGATGAATTTAAAAGAAGGTTATTTGAATCCACCCATGACTGATTATTAGGGAAGGCAGTGGATAAAGTCTCAGAGGATGAGTTTGAAGAGGAGTGATCAAACAGGATGAGAATTTTAGTATCATCAGCATACAGATGATAGGCCACTTGATGTTCATCAAAAAATGAATCAAAGGGAGTTGCATAGAGAGTAAATAACAGAGGTCCAAGGACAGAGCCTTGAGCAACACCACTGGGCTGCCTGATAGAAAGCTTCACTTCTTTTAAAATAAAAAGTCTGTACTGCAGTAAAAAAAACTGTAAAAAATTAAATCATTGAGTAAATATTTAAAACTTCATTGAGTGATTTATGGGCAAACATTTACCAAACATTGAAAATGCAAAATAGTCGATCTCGAAAAAACCATACTACTTTGTCCTAAGTTAGTAATTGTAAATCTAATCCATCAGCTAATGGTGTAAATCAAACTGCAAACACATAATAATGAGCTCAAAGCGTGGTTACATTGCTCACATATGTTCTTTGCACAGCAGCACACATTCTATGGTTGATTTGTCTCACTGTTGGGATATTCAACCACCACTGTTTGAGATCGACCCTGCCAATGATTAAATTTCGTTTGTAACCGTCCGAACCCCCACCTAAGGCAAAAATTTCTGGATGGATACAGTCCGACCATCCACTTCCCTCTTGAAAAGTTTTCCATTGCCCACACTGTGACACTTCTCTCGTTGCCAATAAACTCGTCATTCTCCTCCCACCTCTCCTGTCTTTCCCAGCGAGGGACCAAAGTGTGTCAAAGAAACTAGTAATTTTAATCGCAATATTCGCGCAAGATCGATTCTGTCGGTGACCATAGGCGGCGCTTATCAGGGGCTTGGGGGGGGGCTTAGCCCCCCCCAAATATTTTCCAAATTTTGTGGCTATGTAGGCCTGTAATAGTGATTTGAAACGAATTTAGTATAAATAAAATGAGAAAAAGAAGACAGAACACATTACACAAGGCACAAAGACTAAAGAGTTATTATTCTTATTTTGTCTGGTTTAATTTGTCTTGTTCGCGGTTTCTGTAGCAGTGGATGGCAAGGGAGGAGGCGATTTTTCAACAGTTTCATATAACGAGACCGCTCAGACGAAATCAATTTCCGTTCTTCAAAACTGCGCTAAAACTCACCTACGGCAACGTAGAAGTGAAACATTTTTCCGGGGGTAACACCCCCGGACCCCCCCTTCCTGGGGAGGGGAAGGGAGGGGAGGGGGAAAGGGGGAGGAGTTTAACAATAGCTTAAGCCCCCCCAAATTAGAAACCCTAGCGCCGCCTATGTCGGTGACTGTGCCGTCTTTGGTGGCTTAAAGTTCAGAACGGTCGCCCAAAGGGGCGCTGATTGCGACCGCCCTTGCGGCAAAGTACGCAGGCCCTAGTTGAAGTTAAGTTCCCCACACGTAATGACGCCGGAAGAAGAAGCATCAGCTATTCAGCTTACCTTCGAATGTCAACAAACGACGATGGTCGAAGCAGTTCTTCACGACGACTTGTCAATCATCGATGTCTTCGTTCGTCCAAACACAATCTCCGTAAATCCATCTGCGTACCATCAAAGTGACGTCACAGGCACCTGTTGTCAACCGTTCATGCATCCGCATTACGTAATTGCCAAAAATAAAAGCGCATCAAGTTCCGTTCGATGCCACGCCCTTCGTTGTTGTGGACGAGAGATGTGACAGACAAGAAATCTTTAGCGCCATCTTAACATAATTTAAGCCTTTGCACGTTAGTTTGGTTATACAATTAAACGAAGAAATTCAATAATCAAGTCGACTAGATGGAGAGTCATCCTGAGTAATTACCCAATAAACACCAAACGTTGGGCCATTGCAGGGCCGACGCGTGTAAGTGCGGGCCACATGGCGATATTGGCCGAAGACCCGCCAACAGATTTATGCCCACAGTGGGCCAATGAAGCTGGCCCAGCCGCGGCCAGTCGTCGCTTAATGCTTACCGGCGTAGTAATACGCACTATAGTTCCGGTGCACTATTTTAGCTGCTTAATCAAGTGTAAATCAACAAATAACGCATAATATTATCATAAAGTTATAATTAATTACACTTATATTAATTATAAATTAAATTAGTGCATCCTTGTTTTGAATAACACTTAATCATAACTTTTAGAAGTTTTTGTAATTCAAATAAATGTTACTGCGGACTGATATATGGCCGCGATCTGCTGCTCTCGTTAAACGCTGTGAAGTGAGTTGAATTTATTTTTGTAACAAGTTCATTTTTTTAAAAATCTTGTAATTCAATTGTCTGCACTTAATGTGTGAGTGGTGAACTTTGCAATTTGAGGCTTCCTATGAAACTTGACTTGGCTCTTAAAACATTGTCATGCGCTGTTGCGCCGCCATGTGATGGTATATGTAGCACGTACGCGATCTATAATTATAATTGTGGAGGGGTGGGCGGAAACTGGCGATTAGAACCCACTGCTTACTGTTACACCTGTAATTCTCTGGTTTCTCTATTCACTGTTGTGTATAAAAGTGTAAGCATCTAGTATCGGAAAGTCGTGTCAATGTGTTCATTCATTCATTAATTCTTGGACGATTTCTATAGCGCTGTAACAAGGCTGAGGCCCACAACAAAAGCGCTTTAACATCTCAACTATACCCCAACCCAAACAGATGCGTTTTTAAGCTCTTGATGAAGTGCTCAGTAGTATTAGCCGTGGTGACATCGTCGGGAAGAGAGTTCCACAAGATGGGGTTACCGCGTGTGAAGGATCTCTCTCCAAACTTAGTAGTCTTGGAGGGAGAAGGAACCTGAAGTTTGACCCCACGACTCGAACGGAGTGACAATCTCCTATCACTGCACTGCGGTCTCTTTACAACAGAGGCGAGATACTCTGGACAGTACGGGTCCGTGTTGCTGATATGTGTGGACTTGCATAAGAATATGACATGCTTATGATGCTTATGTACAGCCAGTTGGTGCAAAATATTGTGAAATGGGTTCAAAATTTAAAATGTTGGCCTATAGTATAACAGCATTGAATGTCAGCTGGTCCAACAGACGCATTATGCAAATATAAGAAATTGTTTTAATAGATGCAATTAGCATTATGCAAATATAAGGAATTGCTTGAATAGACACAATTAGCATGTTCTCCAGTTTGTTAACGGTAATTTTAAAAGCATTTTACTATTCTTTCTTATATAGAGACTCATATAGAGAACAAGAAACACAAACAGCACTTTTTAGTGCAAGAGTGGTGGACAGATGGAATGAACTGGATGAGGGGATAGTAACGGCTACAACTGTGAATGGGTTCAAAATAAACCTCAGTAGTTTAGGATATTATATTGGACAGGAACAACAGTGGTTCTCACACAGGGCAGTCCCTAGCGAACCACTTTAAACCTTGTTATATTATTATTATATATATTATTATATTATATTAAATCAACATGCTGTCCAGTACTGTTGTGGATGTGTTGTTCCAGCATTTGCTACCTCTGAAGAGTACTGCATGATTTTTGCAAAATTAAATCAATTGATTCCAAAATTGAGATATTGTCTGGAGTGTCACTATACTTGTCAACAGAGGTGGAACAAGAGGCAGCAGCTTGGATGTTCCCTTTATGCCTGAAGGAATGAAACTGCCAGCCGATGCAGTCAAAGATTTGAAGGATGCAGCATCTTTTGTCAAGCAGAATGAGCAAGCTGGACAAGGCTTGGTTAGATGGTGTTAATTTTATTAACTGGTACAGTAAGATCCAGGTTGAGTGTGCCCCACATTTCATCTCTGATATTTATTTCTGAATAAATATTCAGATGTTTATCTCTTAATGGGCCTTCTGTTACCCTATTTGAGCCATTTAAATATGCAAAATTCGGCTTATGTCTCAAATTAGCCTACAGCAAGATGATGTACTCTGCCGAGAACATTGAACATGCCAGTAGGGCCCAAAATTTATACTTTAGCCAATGCTATCATGTATTGGATGTGTGTGTACCGGTACATTGTATGTAGCCTACCTAGTAAAATACGACGTACTTTATGAAGGTTTAACTGGAACTGTTTAGGCAAGATACTTGTCAACGTTTGGAGCGACAACTATCACCGATACAGTTAATGGTATGATGAAGGCGATTATGATGAACAGATTGTCCTGCCAATTCAACTGGGCTGGAAACAGAGGAAAGCACAGCTTCCAAGCACTGGGATTGTCACCTTCCAAGCACTGGGATTGTCACCTTCCATATGTGGTATATGCACTCTTTATTTTGTTTGCAGATTTCAGGTCACAGTGGTTGTGTTTGTATATATTTGATAAGAGTTTGAGTCATTGCAATAGATTGCTTTTTTTCACAATACGTCTTCAAAACAGCTGTTACAGACAAACTTTATTTATTGACACTGACTGTAATGGGCTTAAAACAATACAAAGTGATTTGCAGTTATGTGTAGGAAGTTGGTTAAACTAACAGACTATGCACCATAATGATTCCAGAGCAGCAAGCTAGAAGTCCAATTACACCAAACTCTTGATCAGTACGTTAATAATAATAATAATAATAATAATAATAATAATAATAATAATAATAATAATAATAATAATAATAATAATAATAATAATAATAATAAAGCATGTATTATTACTGCTCACCCAAATATATGCTGATGTCAGGCTTCATATTAACTTGACCAGTGCCAATATTTAGGTGTTATGTCTTTTGTTGTAATTGCTTGTACTGTGCAGCTCCTTCAGTTACTGTCGAGACCATGGATAGTGTTGCTGCAATAGTGCAGGCTTCTAGTGACTTGTAAATACATTGACCAACTTGCTTGAGATACCAATCGTTAGCAGCTGTGGCTGGTATGAGCTAATGCAGACGCATCTTCTTAGAGAAACTCAGAGCAGATTAGCATGTTTGACCATAGGTATACATCATCTAGAATGCAACTTTAGGTGAATATTACATGAGGTATTATTGAGAGAAAAATTATATATTTGTATTTCAAATCAACAGTATTTGATGTCTCAATACTGTTGTCTAATTTGCAGATGCTGTGCGAATTAACGAACAAACGAGAGATACCGTCAACAGGCTGGCTGAAGATAAAATTAAGGTCTGGTTGAGACAGGCTCGGGACAGAGATGGTGGTCGGAAACGTTTTCTGACTGCTGCTGCAAAGCAGTCATCTGATAAAAGACGTTTTGAACAACTTCCCTCAGACCAGGAGTCTGACAACAGTGTCAAATCTGATAACTGACCTACAGCTTCTGTTAAAACAATGTCACATATTTAAATTACGATATAGTGAAGAAATTGTTTAGAACTGGTCATTTTATTCAAATTAGTTGTTCTTTTGGACTTTCAATTTGACTAGTTTTCATTGCTTTTTGGCAGACATTGTAGCCTTTTGTACTGTGCAGTCTGCAGCTGACCCCATGCACGCCTGCACATTGAGGCAAGAGATTACACTTGCCCTCCTGGAAAATGCAAATACCAATATTTCACACTAAAATTTGAAAACCTTGATAAAATACTAACTGTGACTATTGTGTTAAAATGTTTTTCCCTCCTGGAAAAATTTATGTTGCATAACCGTGATCATTGTGTTTTGCTCCTCCTGGCGAAAAATTCTGGGCGTCCATGGCTGTAACCAATTAGTAAGCAAATTTAATATCTGTTAAAGAGATTTAAGAGATTTCATTGTCGTTTTTGGCTTGTATTTTTTTATAATATCTATACCAGTAAATCAGTTGAGGCTGTAGATGGCAATCAATAATTTTCATATATTTTTGTTGTCAGATCTGATCAATAATTGATATTGGCTGTTAAAATGTTGTACCACTTACGTGAAAGTGCCGTTAGCATTATTTTTTGTTCAAAAATTGTCACAGCAATTATGTTGATACACGTATCACAATCAGTGTTTATTCTAGCCATCTTGACATTGGGGGGATTTAGACATGTTTGGGGGATTTAGAAATGTTTGGGGGGAAGGTCTGAGTCTCCAAAAACCTTGACAAGCAAAAAAGAAGATCATCCATCCTTCCTAATATCCTTTACCCTTCTCAAGTTCTCATTTACCCTTCTCAAATGCCCTGGCAACCAAATAAATTGTCATCTTTACATTTTGCCCTCTCCAAAAAAAGCCCCCCATCCTCACACTTTTGGGGGGAAATTATAAAACTTTGGATGGGGGAATTCCCCCCCGAGAAGGCCTAGAATAAACACTATCACAATTGATCATCGATCTTGCATTGTAAGTTGTATGCTGACTATGTTTGTCATTGATTTTTAAAAAAATTAATATGTTATGTTTTAGAAGTGAAGGGTGTGAGAGTTTATATATGGTAGGATGGTGCAGTATTATATGCTGGCCCACTGAAGGACCATTGAAGGCCGGATACAGATACGAACTGAGGGGCCTTTGATGGCCGGGCATGTAGGGCCTTTATAGGACCAATTTGCAAAATCTATGAGGCCCACTGCAGATATAAATTGAGGGCCCTTTGAGGGCCCGACATGCAGGGCCTTTATAGGGCCAATTTGCAAAATCTATGAGGGCCCAATGCAGATATGAACTGAGGGCCCTTTGATGGCCCGACATGTAGGGCCTTTATAGGACCAATTTGCAAAATCTTTGAGGGCCCAATGCAGAAAAATAGCAATTATCGACATTGGCCCCTCAAAAAAAAATTCATTGGCCATATGATAGGGCCAACAAACTGTGTTGATTGGGTAGAGTATCAAAGTAAAAAAAAGTCAGAGTCCTTCCCTAGCCTCACGGGCTCATAGAGCGGCGCTGATCTCCGTTTCTATGGCCCTCCGCCAGGCGCACGTGCAATGCCACGGATACGGGGCTAGTGTATCACGTAGCGTACCTGTTTGACTTTTCGCAGGGATTTTTTACCACTGCATCTCATATTAGCACCGCGAAAAAGGCTGAGCCTACCTTTAGGGCAAGTTTAGGGCTCTTGCGGGACTCGAACCCACGACCTCCTACCCCATTGTCCAACATTGTTACCACTCTGCTAACTTCCCGAGTATGTGACCCTAACCCTAACGAATCCCTAACGAATCCCTAATCCTAACCCATACTGATACGTACTGTCAGCGTCACGTAGTGATGCATTACGCCGCTCGTCTTCACGTCTACCAAAACCTAGGTTTTTAGGTTTTTAAAAACCTAGATTTTTCAAAAAGTAAAATTAGGGTCTATCAGTTTTTATAGTCTTTTTTCTTTATAAGTAGAAACAAGAAAAAACTAATCTTTAATGTCTTTAAAGTTTCTTACTCTCTGCAGACAGCAGAACACATTTATGACCAGAACATAGAGAGAAGGGTCTACGGGTGTTGACATGTGACAAAAATATAGAGAAGCTCCATGGATGTTGACATGCCAGACATTAAAACCTAAAAAAACTAAATAACGTAGTTCCTAATAATCTTAAAGCCTGCGTTCATTTCTAAAAGTCTATTCTAGTTTTTTCTAGCCCTTCTAGAAAAACGCTGGATACTTATGAGAAAGGGATTCAGCTTCTGAATTTCGTTGAAATTCCAGAATGCGTCACAAGAATAGGGTAGGTAGAATAGGTCATCTGACGCCGACATCTGATTGAAATAGAACGCTGTTCAATCCAGTAGTCTGGTTACAAGATTGCCTGAAACCTCTATTCCAGAGGAAGCCACTCCTCGATCGCCCGCTGATAGTTCGTCTGATGTGACCGGTGGCCGGTCAACCCATGACCGACGGTCAGAAACAGGACAGTGTATTCGGGCGTTCATGGAAAACAAAATGGCCGACTGACGTCGGTAGTAATGTAAACATTTGTGTTACTCTTATATTCCTTCGTTTCTGAGGCGTCGGATTAATTGGTCTGAGATCAAATCTTAAGAAGTAATAATGAGTTTTCAGATAGCTTAATCGATGCAATTAATCCTGTTCTAAGCCGCGCTTAACAGCTATAGTTGCCAGATGTCCGGTTTTTAACAGGGCTGCTGTACGGTATTTTGCCTATCTGTTCGATGAAAAATTGAGGCAATACCGGACATGCATGTGTCCGATAATTTCTTGCAAGCTACCAAACTACAGCAAACTCCCAGCCTAGTACAGTGCAACATTTTGGCTATAGGCCTAATTCCCCAATAAATAATATCATATGTTTGAGAAAACTCAAATTCTAAATGTGTATTATTAAGCAGTCGAAAGCAGGGGTTCCCAAACATTTTTGGAACCGCGGCCTACTTCAGCGAACATAATCATAACATGTAATATAAAAATGCATCAGCCATCTGACGAACGTTAGTTGAAAAGAATCTTCTAAGTTTCAAATAAATGGCAAATCAAAAGCTCAGATTCAATTCGAATGGAAATATGACAAATATATTGGGCAGAATTGTTCATATTTTTGCAAAATAAGACAAAAGGAGGGACATAGATTTTGGAATTTCTTGAAAATTAGCTTTTTAAAAATTTGCCAGGAACATACCTTTTTTACGCGTCTTAAAATCCTATGAGTATGGCAAAATCGCTTAACCGCTAGGTGACTCTGCTCTGCAGTAAGAGATTCCCTATTGTTATTGGAGTATCAGAGCAAAATGGCCGGAATACGTTTTCCTTGAGTTATTGCAAAATAAGATTAATTTTTAAAAAGTACTATAGGGCCTCTAAAGTCGGCTGGGGAGGTTATGCAGACTAGGAGCTTTCAACTTTCAGCTTCAGTATTGACTGAGACCCGATCAGAAGTGTCAAGTCTGCATCCACATTCAACTTGATGTTAAATTTGCAAATTTTATTTGCCGTATTTGCAAAGTTATAAACATTAGTCGTGAATTTTAAGTCATAGAAAATCTGATTTTAAAAGTTTTTGATGACTTTTACAACCCGGTCAAAGAGCACGAAGAGTTAAAATAATGTTTTGAAATTTTGTCAGACAGAATTTCATGAATTGATCAGGCGTGTACCAACTTGTTGTATGAGTTTGTTAACCCTAAGCCCCTGTAATACCAGTATTGTCAGCTGCAGTGTATACTTTCAAGAACCTGTATTGGCTTAAATGCTATTGGCACACCGATCTATTGGCTACATGAAAGAGAATTAATTATATGCAATTTTTAAGTATCGGTATATTTTATACAATTGAAAAAACAAAATATTAATAAAAGCAGCCGAGTCCAGTAAATAAATACAAAGTCACGTAACAGTTACTTTTATTTTCTAGTTGTAAGGTGTACAGTTTGCATATTATAATTAAAGAGACAGTAGCAATTTTATTGTTTTATTTACAATACATGTTATTTGAGGCGCCGAAGACCAGAGTGGTCTATTCAAAAAAGTAAAATTTTGAGAAGACGGATTTGGAGTTTGTAATGAACTTGTAAAATCACAAAGTTACAATTTATTAGCTTTGACCAGCTATATAATACAAATTTTTCTGTGGTTCATCTTGCTACTTTTGCATTTTTTGCCACCTACACAGGTGTTCTGTGTTTTGGAGACAGGACAATGACAACCCTATTAACAGCGCTGTAGCAAAGGTAATTTTAGTTTGCCTCTTAAATACAAATTTATGGTAAGTAAATAAGACAAAATTTCTATAGCGCTGCCCGAGAGTTTGGCGCAGTGCACCAGCTAATTCACGAGCACTCAATCTGGGTATTGAACTTAGTCATACAAATTACTGTGGAAATTTTCTTGTAGGAATATCAGTAAATTAATATGGATGGAAACGATGAAAATAAAGTGGTAGAGGAGTTAGAAAATGAGAGTCAAAATGTCAAACTTCTGGCAGACAACAGAGAACTTCATTGTAAACCATCGCCATTTGTTGAAAATGAAGCTGCTAACATGACTGCATCGGACTTTGATTTGACGAGACCGATGTCGGATTCAACGTCAACGTTGATGGATTCCTTGCGTCCGTCTGAGAGGGATTCACTTATCACAATGGATGGCGAAGTTTTGACGTCTTCGATGATGACATCGGGCGTCGAGTGTTTTGATAGTTCAGACATTGAGATCATCAAAGAAGACAGAGGCTCTGGAGATTCAATAGAGATTATCGAAACTTCTACTTTGACTTCGGCCAAATTAACCGACATTACGCTTATTTGTGACAACAGTTTTCAGGAAAATGATGTAAATCTCCCGTGTTTGAAAGAGTTGTTCACTAGTCAGCCGCGTGACGCTTGTGATATTGGAACCCTCAAATCAAACGTCGGCACTTTGATGCCATCTGGACACGATATGTCGAGTCGTGCCAATACTCCACTGAGTACGACCAGCGACAGCTCCTATTCTGGCAACGCGCCAGATGTCAGCTACTCAAAACTCCAAGAGTCAGATCCATCTTCATACTCTCCGTCACCGTTTGAGTCACCAACGCACAGTATGCAGAGCCAGTCTGCACCGTGTGGGAATTTTGACTGCACAAGACCAGAAAGCTTGAGTCTCCCAAAACCAAAACAGCTGCACGAACGTCACAAATTTACAAAGAAACAGAGTTACTCGTCTCTGAGCGAGTATAGCAGTCACAGTGGTAGCATGGATGCGCTTATAGAAGCTGCTACTAGCACGCCTCTGCACGCACAGGGTACAGTCAGCGTAGAAGGGGACATGCTTACCTTCGTAGCTCATGATATTAATGAGCTAATTAAAAAAAGCCGAGGTAAGCACTTCTCGTGATTTTCAGAACACATGGAGGTTTTCTTATTTGCTTATATTAAGCGATCAGAGTTATTGTTACATTCCATAATTCTGAAGAGTTGTGATGCTTAGAATTTGGCCTCCTCTGTGCATGCGTGTTTGGACCGAAGCTAGGTGACGGCTATTTTGCGCCACACGAGTCCAATGTCTGATGTGCTGTTGAAATGAGGTGATACAGCCAATGTATTGGGCATGTTGTATTGCCTAGTTAAGGTCGAATTCTAAATATATGATTTAAAATTCGGACAATAACTTTATGTGATAGCTAATTTCCTGTTTTTGTGCGCTGAGATTTCATTCTCCCAAGAAGTTTCCACATTTTCATGTCTTTGTCATTTAGGTTCTAGGGGTATTGTGGCTAAGTGACGTTTTGTTTAAAACATTTGTCACAAAGTAGTTTATGTGGTAGACACTGTAGTTCAATTGATTAGTGCATTGTCCCGTCAGTCTTGGATCCAGGGTTCAAATATTGGCCACATAAGAAGCATTTAAGTTGTCTCTACCCAAGGATTTCTTAATAACAACAAAGGGTCCATGCTCTGCCCCAGGAGCTAATGCATTCAACTAACTTAATGGAGGGGGTGTCTTGACTGGTGGAAGGAAAAGGCTGACTGACCTTTATTCTGCCTTTTGCCTTTCTTCCTGATATACTTCTTTCAAATTCCTCTCCTCTTTGTCTCTTTTGACATTTCGATCCAGACTCAAAGCGTACCTGCTCTCTATTGTCTATCTGCCATAACTGGGACCGGAAAATCGGACTGACTTATTGGATTTGACAATGGGGGATTATAATTCAAACCAAAGAGCGACTCTCAACTTATGTCAAGAAAGGATTAAAATGGCATTATGGAAGTTTGACGACGATGATGATGACGATCATCATCATTTCCATCCTCATCCATAGCCACATTTCAAATGCTTTCAGCTTTTGTATGTCCTTTTTCTGAACAGACCAGGTTTCTGAGGCATATAGGGTTACATTCTACAGGGTGTGCCAATAAATCTCGGTCGATTTTGAAGAGATGTAATTTTCTTAATATCTAAGTTATGAAGGAAATAAAAATACGAAAATTGAGAAGATTTACTCGAAAATTCGAAAAATCTAACGCAATTAACATTGCTCTTACAAAGGACGAAGAAAAATGGTAACAAACAGGTAGACCCGAAATTGACGTAATTAAAACATTAACATATGATGCGTCACGTAATCGCTCAAAACAAAGTTTGCTACAGACTACGGAAGGTAGTCTTAGTCCAAATGATGTTCAATGTGTTCCTCTTTAGTCCGAATAACCAGTAAAATTCTGCCCAACCACAACAAAAGATTCACGACGTGGATCATATTAAAGAAGTGCTAACATTGTGTTGGGATCAGATCGGACAGAATTTGATAGACAAAGCAATTGACCAGTGGTTGGGCAGAATTTTACTTAATATATATATGTTTTTATTAAAACCCGTGGAATATATGTATCTTATCAGTTAATCATGCTATTTAATCTTTGTGACTAATTAAATTTTCTTTATTTTGTTCTTTTGAACAACTGAAACTCCTCTCATCAACCGGTCAACAGCAAGGTCACAAAGTTCCAGCAGTGTATCAAGTACAACATCTGGGTGGTCAACATCTGTGCCATCACATGCCCCTAGGTACTACATCTTGTATCTGTCACTGCTCTGAATGTTGTCAGAATAAAGAATACATGTTTATTTGCTTGACATGCTACATGAAGCAATACATACAATTTTCATTGTGTCTTTTGAACTCTTTTCTCAAAGAGGTTAAATCATGTCCAAGTTTTTAAACGAGTTCTTTAACGAAAGCAGACCATCTGCTAAACATCAGTCCCATTTCTCTGCATTCACTTAATACTATGTAATGTTAAGTGACCAACTGATTTCATTTCATTTCAACATTCAAAGGCACGATTAAACCTAATGCGCCAAAAAAGTTCATATAGGTATACTCTGGTATATGCAATGATTGAAATTTTAAGAATTTAATTGTCATTTAGGTCTCCGTCTAGTGTTTACACTCAGAGTCCAGATGATGTTCCACCGATCGACCCAAAGGCCCTGCTTGACGTTGAACTGCACGCTCGAAAAGCGGCCGAAACTCTCGATGTGCTTATGCAGACTCTTGTTGCCCGGCTCCATCTGGTGAATAAAGTTCTCTGTAATACCATTTTTGTGTGACTGTTTACGTGCATTACCCGGTAAATATTTAGTCTTGTGAACAACCTTCAGTGATTTATTAACATGTGTAATATTAGCTGTTGATAAAGATTTTTGTGGCTGTGTATTTCTGAGTCTTTGATAGCCTGATTTGATTTGCTTGACTGACTTTGAGTTGTTGCCAATGTCCTTTGGATATCTTATCAGTTCTGGTACACTCCATGTGGTCATTATCTCAGTTAGTATCAGCATGACTACCTTTCCCAGGATGACTCAGCAGTGCCGCAGTTCTTGCATTCCATTGTGCTTCCCATACTGTCTCGTCACTCATCACCAAAGCTGATTTTGTCCACCACTCTTCTGATGCATAACTTGTGCCTCTAAAAACTGAAGGTTTCACCTCCACATTTGATCATCTCTCTCTCCTGGTTATCATCTCTGTGTCCATGCTCTTATTATTCTGTACTCTTTATTTGCTCTTTCACCTTCAGATTTATCCAAATCTGTCCAGATTTTGTCCATCACATATCTGCTAATCCTAGAATATATCATCTGTATATCTCTGTCTCTTACCGTAGTTCTTAACAGGTTAAGTTTACCAGACGCCATGTGCCAATTGATTCATTAGTGTGCTGGTTAAACTTCTGATCCAATTCTGATCACTCAACTGGAGACTTATTTGATCAGGTGATGTATGTAAGTTTCGTCATTTATTTTGTCTGTGATTTTTGGGTCAGATCATCAACAGTCATCCGAAAGACATGCTGCCTTACTTGATGTTATTTGGTTTGTGTCCTGTAGCTGCTCACGGCTTCAACCTGATGACTGTGGACATAACCATATTTGGCCAACACTGTCCAGAGGCGTAGCGAGAGGGGCAGGGAGGGGCATATGCCTTCGGGCGCCGAGGTGGGGGGCGCCAGAATTGGGTATATATGGGTAAGTGAAATGCATAATAAAGAAGAAGAAACATGTGCGACAACCTTTTTTATTGCTCATCAGCACTACTATGAAGAGGGGCGCCCGTAAGACTTGAGAGGCGCCGAGCACCGAGAAAAATGTGACGACCTTTTTTTTTACTCGTCAGCATTGTTGGGGGCGCCAACGGTACACTTTGCCCCCGGGCGCCGGATACCCTCGCTACGCCTCTGACACTGTCGAGAGAGTCCATTGTGGAGGCCTCCATTTTGTTTTTGACCTACTGACATAAAGGCTTTCTAGTGGAGTTTCAACCTCTGATAAGCAATACTTTATGTGGTCAAAGCGTAGAACATTTTGGATTAAAAATTATACTGAACAAAGTCTTATGCATATAATGATTGAGGCAAGAGATTAGATGATGGTTTTTCTCTTTTAGACTTATAGAATTATAACATCAAAGCAGTGAAATGACTCAGTTTAAAAGAAGTTTGAAGTCATTTTATTAATGCTTTTGAAGATGGTTATGATTAATCCTTGCACCACAAGTTGCCAAGTACTTTTAGGCTCCTGTAGGGGTCCATTTTCACACTTTTGGAATATGGTATTTTGCAATCTTTTTACTACAGGAGTTACTAAGTTATACCTATTTTACCAAATGTACCATGGGTGGAAACTGTCCTTTGAATTTTCCCTTATTGAGTGTTTTTCTTAATTACCATATCAGTGTCTTTAAAACTAACTAGCATAGCAGATCATCCAATAGACATGGTTTAGGTCAACCTTAGTTCAGTAGCAGAACCATTAACCTCCCTTGAAACAAGAACTTCAACTGTGAGATGTAACACTGTACAGATGTAATATCTGAATGCAAAATTATGGCAGGCAGGCCCGCCGCAAGTGGGAGTGCAGGGGGTGCAGCTGCACCCCCTGGAAAAATGTAGGGGGTGCAGTGCACCCCTGGAAAAAAGATGGGCTGCACCCCCTCTGCACCCTCTTTCAGCTAAAATTCGTCAAAAAAATTGCCAAAATTTGCTAAAACTGGCCCAAAAATTGCCAAAATTTGCTAAAATTGGTCCAAAAATTGCCAACATTTGCAAAAAATGTGCAAAAAATCACCAAAAATTTGCTCAAATTAGCAAAAAATTGCTAAAATTGGCCATAAAATTGCCAAAATTTGCCGAAAATTTGCAAACAATTATCTTGCCCCAAAGAAAAGTGTGAAATGATGCTATATGCTTTTATCTGGAGAAAATCTGCACCCCCTGATGAAAATTCGTTCCGGCGGGCCTGATGGCAGGTTTAGAAGAAGGCCAAGTACAATGAAAGCAAGGTAAAACTATGATGGAGATGCTATCACAGAGCCTGTAGCAAACATTCAACATTATGTGCATACATTGCACTGGACAGTAACCACTGTTAAATGAATATATCATGACATAACTGACATTGATTGCTCGAAATATAAGTATAATAAGGAGGCATATATTTATTGTCATTTATATACATCCTAGAGCCTGTATAATTTTATCACTAAATAAGCCTAAAACATCTATAATATTAAGATCCTTGTTCTGTATGTCTCTATGTTACCTTCAAGCGTTCTCATTGGTTGATGAAGAAGCATTTGACGAAGCGTATGTTTAGCACGGTTTAGTCGAGTTATTGCAGTGTCAGAGGGGTGGGTGTGCGACGACGTTGCTATTGGTAACAATTGTTCGTAGCTTGCGACGACGTTGCTATTGGTAACAATTGGTCATAGCTTGAGGAAGTTGCGCAATTTTAACGTACATTTTAACGTGCACAAAAAATACGTGTACAGCGTCACAAATGGTCACAGTTGTGTGATTATAATGTACATAGGCCTAATTATTACATGGCGCAGAGCTTGGCTAGGTGGCATATGTACAGTACATCATTGAAATGTTGTTCAGCATGAATTCAATGATTGGGTATTAGGTATAGGTATTGGATTAGTATTATCCTGCACTGCGAGCGAAGCGAGCATCTTTCTAGTGAAAATCTGAAAGTTGTTAATTTTCTATAGTAGGGTGCACAACCTTTATTTAGGCCAAGGACCAAATTGAACATTCTCAGATTACGGTACTCAAGGGCTGCCATCTTGAAATGTATGTTCTATAATTTACCAGGTATAATATATTTTATATAAATCTGCAACTGAAGCAAAATTAACATTAATAAATATTGCAATTCACTACTGTTACTGCTTGACACAAAGATTAATAAGTAAAGTAAGTAAAGTAAGTAAAATCTCGTTAATTTCTAAAGCGCTTCCAAAAGATGCACCGAAGTAGCTCCTTATTCCTATGCGCTGTAATAGTAGCCCAATTGATATGGATAGCCCAGTGAGCTGATATATAATTTCTATAAGAAACTTACTTTTCTTGGGCCAGTTTTCTGTGTTGTCTCAATCTGTTCAAAAGGCCGGACAGAACATGCCAGATCCGGCCCATGGACTGCAGGTTGTGCATCCCTGTGGTTATGTTTTATGGCAAATAAAATAATATATAAAATATAAATATATAATATAAAATAATAATGTGTGAATAAAATCAAAACGTGACATATTCACTTTGTAGAACTTTGAGCGTAGAATCTAATGCTATATAACAATATTCAATTTTCAGAGGCTGGGCCAAGATAGAGGGAGGAGGGATTGGTAACCACTGCCCCTTTAGAAGATATTATGAAAAAGCTTAGTGGTGTGAGGGTTAATACTATAACTGCTTTCGATAAAAATACTTGATAAGTATGCAGTAGTTTATTTGATACAATATTTTTATGGCACAAACTTCCACAAAGTAAGCATACATGTAATTGTACATTTTTGCTTTAGATGTCCTTGAGTGTACACAATTGTCTCAATGTTTACAAGGAAGCAGTTGACAAGACATGTGATGCTGTTGATGCTAATATTAAAGTGAGAAAATTTCACTTCTGCATTCTGTATTGTGGTAAATTATATTTATAAAGAATTTAAATGAAATCTGTATTATTTCAATGTCCATGTATGCCATGAAACTGTCTGTTGCTTACTAAGGTAACAAGCAAACTATAGTATTGTGAAATGTGTCGGGGTCTGATTTGCCATGTCATAGGAAGTGGAAGTCTTCAATCACTTTTCTGCCCCAAGTTATCTTTTATTTTGACCACCCTTGGGGGATAAGCTGTAACCCTCTGTTATATATATGTGAATCACATGTAAGGAGGTTAAATATTATCAGAACCACCAGATTAATAATAATAATAATAATAATAATAATAATAATAATAATAGCAGTAAAATCTGAAACTGAATATCTAACCTACAGACAAAGAGAGTTCCGGAATTTTGGGCCTGTAAGAGAAATCCTGTCTTATCAGGTTCTAGGTACATTTAACAATGGATCTGCAGATCATGTTGAATGAGGATGTTTTGGGCAGTTTAGCATGAATCTTAAATAATTTTATCCCTTTACCATCCCTTAAAATTTTTCCAACCATTGCCAAGCTGGCCTGGTTAGTGGATGGCTTCCAAAGTAGCTGAGTGTGACTCAGGTTGAGCAGATTACAAAATGATAACGCAGGCCGAGTGGGGCTCGGGGTGACCAGTAAAGGGGTTAATAGATCTGTTTTTCTGTGTATTTCTTTATTCAAAGGCAATCGGTGTAAATTTGTAAAAGTACCTTCCATTATCATGTGTGGGAGTGTTAGTGACTGCTTGAGTAAGAGAGTTCTGAATCCTCTATAGTTTTTGCACAATAGATTTGGCAGCATCATTTTATAAAGAATTACAATTATTATTAAGTCTACTGGTAATAAGAGCATTGGCAAAATGGATAACGACAGATTTAGACAAAAGATTCCAAATTTTTCGAACATCTCTAATAGTAAAATAAAAAGAAACCCTTGGATTTCAACAAGAAATATAAAAACCATGAATTTTTGCTTGCTAAGTTATGGCAGATATGCGGTTATAGAGAACTTTGGAGAGATGTAATGTAGAAGTCGATAGCTGGACACAGCTGGAGGACAAAGACCTGACCTGACCTTAAGTCATGGCCTGATCATCTTTGTGATAAAACCACATGTACATGTGATTATGTTTATGACTTGTTCTTTGTTAGTCGATGTATGCGTTGATGGCCAAATGTGAAGAGTTGGGCAGTGCTGTGAGACCAGTTTACCAGATCCAAGACCAAATGTATCCTTTAAACAAACAGATGATCTCTTTTAACATGATTAGATTTTTAAAATGTAACTTTATAATTTGCTCAAAATTCTGCATCTCTGTGTAAATTTACAATCTGTAGTAAATTTACTTAATTTTTAAAAATTATTTTGCAGATTTTATTATTTTTGCAGATTTGCAGATTTTATTTTTGTAATTTTCATTTTATTTTTTGGTGTTGCATATGGTTTTATTCATAGAATAATCAACTGACACTCTTCAAGCAATTGTATTATTATTATTATTATTATTATTATTATTATTTCTGACAACTTATTAAGCGCTATACGCATAGCATAAAGCTAAAGTCAAGAGCACTTTAACATAGAAACTAACACTTCTAAACACATTAAGCAAAGTACGAGGTCAAGAAAAGATGAGTTTTCAATGATTTTAGGAACAATTGTATTGTACTAGATGACCTGTTCACAGCTCTTAGCTATAGTTTCAAAGTACATTGTAAGCATACATTGTAATACTGTAAAGCGCTTTTGTCTTTGGCCTTCATCATGTTTACGGCGCTCTATAAATCGTCCTGTATAGATAGATACATTGTACAAGTTTCAAGTGGTTATCAACTTATCATAATATTGCACAATGCTATATGAATTTATTAAAGTAGTGAATGTTTTGTTTAAAATTTTAAAATGTGTCTGGAGTTATTTCTTTGACTGGTCATTTCCCACAGAAAGGAAATCAAGCGGCTTTTAGATCTGTTTGAATCTCAACTGTCTGAGGGTGAATAGCGAAAAATTCATCGCTTCTAAGATTCGTTTCATTGTCAGATTAATTATATTAGGGCTCATCCATATAGTATGTACACAAAAAAGGCATATTTTCAACCCCCTCCACTCCGTTTGCACACCGTACATATGCAAAATCTCCTAAATCCCACCCTTCCTCATTGCATACGTACTTTATGGATGGACCCTTATCAACCAATTCCAATCACTTTGTGCACAATTAACATCTCATAGTTCTGCTATCCGTTTCACTTGCCCGGCATTTTAAGCATATTTTACAGGTCTCTGATGTTTTGTCATGCTTTTGCTGTACGTTATATTACCAATTTGTGATGAGTAAATATTGTAAATGAATTATGTAAATCTATGATGCACAATATTGTCAGTGAATTATTGTGATTTCTTTAAATGTGATAGTGAACTGCTTCGTTTTTTAAAAGTCATTGTCATTTGTTACTTAATATTTATAATTATGGCATAGCTATATATTGGAAAGTCAATGTTTCTTGTTGCTACTTCTGTGCCTGCTGCCATAAAATTAAACAGAAAACTTCATCAGAGATAATTTTGTGAATCTCATGGTCACATGATATCCAATTGGTAGAGGAAATTTGGTAAAATTTTAACAGATCTGTGTTAAATGCAGTGCTTTTTTCAGTGGGAATGCACGGGAACGACGTTCCTGCACCTTTTTTAATCAGATTCTGAGAGTTGATGTATAGCCTAATAGCAGTATTCTGTAAAAATTTTACTCTGAACAGTTTAATGATATATTTTATCTCTTTGAGTCTCTTTCACTTTCTTGTAAAAGAAGACGTTTAATTCTTTAAATATCCTGTAAATTATGGTGTTCATTGAGCAAATTCAATTATAATTTCTTACATGGCAGAACATGTGATATGAGTTCCAAACCTTATTTCATAGAAAAAAGCACCGGTTAAATGAATTAATAAAATAAATATTATACATCAATACCTACAAGTAGTTACTGATCTGTCCAAGTATACTGATAATGTGAATGCAATGAGACTGTAATGCCAGACTGGGTAGACGGTGGATGCATTTAGCTGTTCACTTGTCTCTTGTGTTGTGGTTATAGAAGAGATGTTGGCCTCTGCTGCTGCTGTTGATTTAGTCCTCTGTAGTTGTGTGCTTGTTGCATTTGTTGCATCATAGATGCTAACATAGCAAGGCCAACCTGTAACAGTGCAAGAGCATTTTGCCATTGTCTAAATGAAAATGCTGAAAAACAGTATTTGAAATCTCATTGGTGTATTTACCACAAGGATGAGGTGGACTGGGCCCATATAATTTTAGGTGAGGGTCTATGTTGAACCATGTCATAGTTTAGATTTTGGCCTACTGTATTGAATAATACTTATTCAAATAATGATAGTTGTTGGGTTTGGGCTAGGTATCACCAATTGAATTTGTAAAGGGCCATCCACAACAAATGACGTTACGTGATTTTTGGCAGTTTTTTTACCACCCCCCTTCGTAACATGTCACAAAAGTCAGACCTCCGAAATATGACGTAACAACGCGTTAACCCCTCCCTCTTCTCATCTTAATTTCGAAAAATCTTGACAAGCAAAAAAAGGTCATCCTCATATTTCCCCTTATTCTGTTTTTCCTCTCCAAATGTGTTGACAAGCAAGCAAAAAAGGTTACCACCTAAAAATTTAGTATTATGTGATGGCACATTTCCTGAACGCCCCGTCGTCACACATCGTAGCAAATGTTTTAACCCCCCCCCCCAAATGTGTTACGTCATTTGTGGATGGCCCCAAAGCCAAGCCTGACCTGATGCCAATGCTGTCTTGGTTGAAAGATCTATGAAGCGGATCAGTTGATGTGTTCATGTGGTTTGCCAAATGCACTGGGTGTTATCAGCAGGCCCGCCGAGAGAAATTCTGGGCCCCTGTGCAGAATGGCCGGCGGGCCCCGAAAAAATTAAAACAATTGCTGACAACCCTTTTTTTGCTTGTCATTGGTTTAAGCCTAATTAACCGACACGATGTCATGTTGCAACTCTTGAAAACTAGTGATGATCTTTTTTTTCTTGTTGCTCTTTTTCACACTCAGTAGCGTCATTTCACACTTTTCTTGGGGGCGAGATAATTTTTTGGCCAAATTTGGCAAATTTTGGGCAATTATAGGCAAATTTTGGGCAATTTTTGATCAAATTTGGCAAATTTGAAAATTTTTGACATTTTTGGGCAATTTTTGGACAATTTTTTGCACATTTCACATTTATTTATTTACTTAGTACATTATTTCTTCATTTTCCTTGGGGGCCCGCCTGCCCCTCACCAAATGACGCCCTTGTTCACACTGTTCACTTTGATGCTTTTGACGTCCTCAGGTCCGGGCCCCCTTTACTCTCCGGGCCCCCTTTCTTTAGTGTTATTATTGGTATTATTGTTAATTTTGAATATTCATCATCGGCCCGGGCCCTCTCCAGACCGCCGGGCCCCTGTGCATTTGCCCCCGCCCTCCTCTCGGAGGCCCTGTTTATCAGCCTTGGATGTTTTATTGGCAAATCTAAACATTTTGGTCTAAAATTTGCAAAACTTTAGGCTGAATTATTTTTTTGGTGCTGAATCTATACACTTAGGGGCTGTCCATTAATTATGTAAACAATGGGGGTGGGTTCAGAAAAGTTTCACAGCTTTTGACAGAGGGTGGGCAGAAGAAATTTACATCAACGATTTCATTTTTTTACAAATAATCGAAAATTAGGAAATTTCATAGAATACTATTTATTGCACTGGAAAAAAGCCATGACAAGCAAAAAAGCCTAAAAAGGTAATTTCTCATCGCATATTTGCGCGAAAATTGCGATGTTTTTCGGTAAAAGAGGGCTGATGCTGACGAGCAAAAAAACGTCACCCAGATAATCCAAACAGGCGCTGATCCACTGCGCCTTTTACAGGAAAATAGCAGAGTGCTATACGTGTGACCAAAACAGCGGAAATGCGGATAAAATTGCCGCATATTGTGCAGAAATTGCATATGCAGAAAACGGCTGAAAATGCGGCACATTATGTTCATACAGTTCCATACTGTACATCTTTGCTGACGAGCGTGCTTTGTTTGAACTTAGTACAACACTTATAAGTTATAAACCACCGACACAATTTTACCCAGTGTTTATTCTAGCCACCTTGACATGGTGGGGGATTTATAAATATTTGGGGGACAAGGTCTGAGTCTCTACACTTGGGGATTTCCATCCCCAGCCAACACAAAAAAATTTGGGGATTTTTAAACTTGGGGGGGGAATTCCTTCCCAGAGAAGGCCTAGAATAAACACTGATTTTACCGACTAATCCCACAATCGAATTACAATGCTTTTTTACACGTAAAACACGAAATTTTCAACCCACTGGGGTTCGTTCTTGGTCAAAGGATAATTAAACTCCATCGCCCAGAAAATTGATCATTTCCTTGATCACCAACTTGACAGATGTTACAAAGAGTGCGGCAAACCCTTGTTTTCTATAATAATAGGTAAGCACGGCGATGCATAAGCCGAGTAGTACTAGAGATATTCGCTAGAGTAATTAATTTATATATATAAAAATATTTGTCAAAATTCTTATCATATTTCTATTTCTATGATCTAGAGTTTGCTACTAAAATAACGAATATATTTAGCTTTAAAATGGTACAAGCTTCATATAGCTATTAAAAGACAACTTACAATGAAAATACAAAATGTGTGAAAATCCAATAGCACACCTTTTAAAAAGAAGAACTCTATTCCATAAGTTCTCTTCTCCGGATTGAGTACTTTGGCGCTATAGAAGTTTTAACTCAATTTGTGCATCAGAACGAGTAAAATCGTTCTGGTAAAAAGGTCAAAAGTAAATATATCTCTGCAATTCGTTATGTTTGAATTGTTGTTAGTAGACTAGTAGTACACGTTTTTCAAAATGTATAAAAGCGAATCAGAGTCCCCAGCAGCATCTACATTCTACAACAGATATATTCTGAAAGAAACCTTAGTAAATCACTCGACTGGACATTGATTAAAATACAATAGTAAGGATAAATACAGCTTGAGTATGTTTGTACATATTACTAATATGGACATAATATCTCAAAAGTAAAGTAAAGTGGATTTATATCTTGTGGATTTATATAGCGCCCTGGTGGCAGCACAACAGTAGCTGCTTATTCTTAGGCACTCTGCAGTGTTTATTCTAGTCCTTCTCTGGGAGAATTCGCCCCTCCCCAGTTTTTATATGTTGGCTGGGGATGGAAATTTGCCCCCAAAAGTCTGGAGACTCAGGCCTTGTCCCCAAAATATTTCAAAATCCCCCCACCATGTCAAGGTGGCAAGAATAAACACTGGGCACTCAGCCTCTCTTAAAATAGCCATAGGAAAGGTATAAGATCACCAGGCAATAGGCAACATCCGAAGGGCAGTGACTCAGTGAGGCTCCGTATTCAATCAATCAATCAATCAATCAATCAATCAATCAATCAATTAATCAAGGATTTATTTCGAAAATAAAATTCTTTAAAAAGCACCGACTGTGCCATGGGTCGCAGGACCAATGTTATCGGTTGACCCCAGGCCTGAGGAGAAGGGGTGCAGCCGGGGACCCTATTAATGCTACCGGGGGTTGGCCATGGAGTTTTCAACAGCCCCCAGATCCGGTGACGATAAGGTTTTTATGCTTGTCAGGGTGTTTTTTGAGAATTGACAATGTTTTTTGCTTGTCAGGCTGTTTTTGGAGAGTTGATAACGTTTTTTATGCTTGTCAGGTTTTTCGGAGACTTGATAAATTTTTCTTAAGGGTCCGCAAATTTTTTGTTCCGGGGCCCGGAATTTCTCTCGGCGGCCCTGGTTGACCCCACTTTAATGTGGCGTCCCACGGTTTTACTCTTTTACTTTATTACAGACAGTCTGACAACGCTAACTAATGCGAAAATCTCAGAAAGAGAGAAAAGGTTGACGAAGGGATTTTTAAGCACTGAAAATATTTGTCTAATTTAAGACTCGTCGGAATTTTGCAGCGTTATTTCCTACTGTTAATAATAGTTTTTGTAGCCTTTGTCGAGATCTGTAGTTTACTTTGCCGTTGGTCGGACCGTATACCGAAATCTCGTCTTTGTAGAGTACAAGAGGAATAGACCAACTGTTGGCCAAACAATCGTTTTGATTGGTTTTTCTGCTTACTAATCGTACATTGATTCCTGAAAGATAAAAATGGCGGCGCCCGTTTATGTTTACAACATTACGATTTCGCAGAGACGAGATCTGTGCAGGATCCTCGACAGCATCGTAGACCAACCGTGGAAACTTTTAGGTTCACTAGATTTCAAATGATTCAACTGTTGCTGATAGTTAATTATCTCGACTGAAGACTGAAACTATCACTTAAATCTGGAATTATATGGAAAGATTCTAAGAGTCTTGAAGCGTCCGCAAGAGGTCGCACGGTTGTCTCGAATCACAATTGTGAATTTATTTAGGCACAATTTTAAATATGTCAGATTTGCTTTTGTTCGCCCAATTTCGAATTCTAGTTTCAGGAATTATTTAAAAAGTTAAATGATGTTTCTAGAGCACCTGATATGTGTTTTGTTTTATATTACAGATCTTCGTTTATCTGCATAATAATTGTTTTATTTGAGTAATTATATATCGCCGACTACGATAGGCGAAGAATCGATGCTGTCAATCATGATATGATGTTAATGAATTAAAGTTTGTAAATTGTTCTTTAGCCGAGAAAATTGGATTGAATAATGACGAAATAGACCAATTGGGACGGGCTTATCTTCGACCTGGCGGTAGTCCAACTGAAGACCTACTAAGTCAATGGGAAGTGCGGAATCCCACACGAGATCAACTAGTCGCCTATTTAGACGAACTGGGACTTGCACGAGCTGCGAATGTTGTCAGGTATACCAATTGAATGACTGCACTGCGGAATTAACTGCTGCTTCAAGTAACTTTGGAACTCAATTCCAGCATCCCTCCACTATCTACACCATGGTCAAATAACAAATTCTGAGTCACAATTTTCTTCCATTATTGCAGCATCTCCTCAAGTTTTTCTTTCTAAACTCAAATAATTTCTCTTCAAAAAATAATTTCCTCCATAGCTGCAACATCCCAACCACTGGCCCTTTGGATTAAATGACCCTGCATGAATGACCCCCACCTTTGCCTCTTTGGCTTTGACTTCATTCTAAGATTAAGCTCCTAGGAATAAGGAGCTACTTCAGTGCTGTTTTTGAAAGCGCTATAAAAAATTAGCAAGATTTTACTTACTTACTTAAATTTTGATTTGTTAAATAGAAAATCAGAAGTAATGACTGCATTGGTCGGTGACACCTCATTTGATTCCATCTGTTCTTAGTGCAGTAATTGACACTTTTATTGGTCACCAATGTAATGTAGTATTTTTACAGAGCCTCTTACATTTCTACTCACTGTACTCAGAGGCGCTCCTGGCAC
This sequence comes from Metaphire vulgaris, assembly GCA_018105865.1. Taxonomy (NCBI): domain Eukaryota; kingdom Metazoa; phylum Annelida; class Clitellata; order Crassiclitellata; family Megascolecidae; genus Metaphire; species Metaphire vulgaris. Next base: position 4,947,276 of record CM030859.1, on the reverse strand, counting down.
TGGAGTCGCATGATAGCTTTCGCATTGAGCAGATCGAGGGAGTACGAATTGATTCCCGGTTGGATGGGTTGAAGGCATTCCAGAGGGAGGGTCCAGTCACTGCGAATGCTCGTCACTGAGTTAGAGCAGTTTGTGTTCTAAGAACATAAACATTTCTTCTGATCAGTGGAGCAGAGCAGGCAATGTGCAGTGGAAGAAGGTGATTTGAAAAGCTCAGTAATGTAAGACGTGGCCTGACCTCGAAGTGCTGCAGAAACAATAATTAATTGTTTGAATTTAATGCGGTCAGAGATTATCTATCACCAATGATAAAGGTGGATCATAATTTCTTCCATAATTTAAGGTTTATTAATTAAATGTTTGGTTTGCTGGGGTGTTATCGGTTAATCCCATTGGTTTGAAGATGGCCTCTTCAGATTTCAGCCGAGTTCCCAGTAAAGTAGACATGTCTGGTGCCCATCAGTGTTCAAACATCACCTTCTCTGGAAATATTTAAGAAGTGACTGAAGACTTGGCTGTTCAAATCAGCTATTCTGTTAAATCCTGACCTACCAACTATGAACTATGTAATGTGTTCAAGTAGTCCTCCTAGGACAATTTACCACATAAATCTTAACGTTCAATAATAATAATAATAATAATAATAATAATTCAGTCTTCCACTGCTGTCTTTGACAAATGGGACGTTATTACTTCTGTTGCTTTTGACAGGTTGACCGACTTTGTTACATGAGATTAATGCCAAAATCACCCACTACACTGACACTCTACTAAATTTTTATTCATTACTATATGTACCAAGAACTAATGCAGACATTAGTAAGGGAGCCTTATTTTGTAAAGATTTGTTCTGGCCAAATGACTATACATGTTTCCATGTGGTACATCTTTGAGTGTGTGTTCAACCTGATTGCTCTAAGATTTGCGCTAAAACTTCACTTTTTTGACATTTCCATCATCGAATGTCTCTCTTTGTATAGTTTGCATTTCAAATGACATTTCATGTGAAGAACTGATTTTTGAGTCCATGTACAGTAAAACCTAGGGTTGCTAGATGTCCAGTTTTTGAACGGACTGTCTGGTATTTTGCCTATTTGTCCTGTGAAAAAATTAAGGCAATATTGGGCATGCATGCATTTGGTATTTTCTTGCAAGCTACCAAACTACAGCAATCAATTTACTCCCAGTCTAGTACAATGCAACATTTTGGCTATAATTCATCTATAAATAATTTCACAATGCTTGGGAAAACCCAAATCCAAAACTGTATTGTTAAGCAGTCTAAAGCAGAGTTTCCCAAACATTTTAGAACTGAGGCCCACTTCAGCGGTTTTGTAACGTGCCGATACCCCAATCATAGCTTGTAAGATTTTTTAAAATGCATCAGGCCATCTGGCGAACGTTAGTTGAAAAGAGAATCTTCTGAGTTTTGAATAAATGGCAAAACAAAAGTTCTTATTCAATTCAAATGAAAAATATGGCAAATATATTAGACAGAATTATTCATATTTTTGCCAAAAAGACAAAATGGAGAGAAATAGATTGAAATTTCTTGAAAATTATTTTTTTAATTTTCCAGCAGCACATCTTTGTTACGTATATTGAAAATCCTATGAGTATGGCAAAATTGCTTAACCACCAGGTTGAAATTATTGAGTTAAAGATCCCTATTGTTAGTGGAGTTTCAGAGCAAAATGGTCGGAATGCGCTTTCCTTGCGTTATTACGAAATAATAGCAAATTTTAAAAGTACCGGTGTAGTCAGTTGCAGTGTATAGGGCTCATCCATATAATATGTATGCAGAAAACATATTTTCAATCCCCTCCCTTCGTTTGCACACCGTTCATAAGTTAAATATCCTAAATTCAACCCTCCCTCCCCCCTCAGTGCGTACGTACCATGCCTTCAAGGGCCTGTATTGGCTCAAATGCTATTGGCTCACTTGATCTTTTGATTAAATGGAAGAGAATTAGTGAGATGCAATTTTGAAGTATATTTTATACAGTTGAAAAAAACGGTTCCCGGAACATTCGGTACCGGAACATTCGGTACCGGAGAATTCGGCACCAAAATTTTACTTGTGGAAGATTCGGTACCGGATAATTCGGTACCGGATAATTCGGTACCGGATGATTCGGTACCGGATAAATCGGTACATGTTCGGCATACAAATCAGTAGCCATAACCCTAATTCTAACCCTAACCCTAATCTTAAAACTGTATAAATCAGTAAAATGAATATAATTATCAATAGTATACCTACCCAAATTCTACTTGAATATTCTACCTAAATATATATAAGCATAGACAACACCCAAAGCCAGAGGGACCCTGGGATTGGGGGTGGGAGGTGAGGTGGGAGAGGTAGAGCCAGTGTCTAACACATGTAGGCTAACCGAATTTGCCATCCTGAAGATACCGCTCCCAATGTTCCGGTACCGAATCTTCCATGACCGGTACCGAATTTTCCGGTACCGAATTTTCCGTCCCGAATCTTCCATCCCGAATCTTCCGGTACCGAATCTTCCGGTCACCGAAAAAAACACGATAATAATAAAAGCAGCCGAGCCCAGCAAATAATTACAAAGTCATGTAACAGTTTCTTTTATTTCTTTGGTGTAAACGGTACAGTTTACATATATTTAAAGAGACAGTAGCAAGTTTATTGTTTCATTTACAATATGTTATTTGTTATTATGTTATATGTTATTCAGTGTTTATTCTAGCCACCTTGACATTGGGGTGGATTTTGAAATGTTTGGGGGGGGACAAGGTCTGAGTCACCACACTTTGGGGGGATTTCCATCCACCCAGCCAACATATAACAAATTTCAAATTTTTGTAGGGGGCGAGGAATTTTAAAACTTTGAGGGAAATTTTCCCCCAGAGAAGGCCTAGAATAAACACTGTATGTTATTTGAGGCGCTGAGGACCAGAGTGGCCTATCCAAAAAAGTAAAATTTTGAGAAAACGGATTTGAAGTTTGAAATGAAATTGTAAAATCACCAAGTTGCAATTTATTAGCTTTGACTAAATATCTTATATAATAATTCGCTATGTAAGTTTGTCAGTCACGATACACGGCAGATGTTGGAGGACGTAGTTGCCATTGACAACCAAACTGTTTAATCGACTGAGCGTTTGACGCTGCGTATTCATTGCAGCTTCACGAATCGTTCTGATTGAAAGCACGTTGTACGGCACCACTGGGGCGCAGTAACCCGTGTGGCGCCGTAGGCCCTACTGGGGACGCAGTTTCCCGTCTTGGGCCGAAGCCTGTAGACCCTACTGGAAGGGAGCGCAGCCTCCCGTCGTAAACCCAGCCCCAACCGACGTAGGAGCCGTAGGTCTCCTGGGGGCGGATCTTCCAGTCAGAGACCAGGTCCAAGTCCTTGAGGGAGGCAGTAGGCCTCACTGAGGGGCGCATTCACTTTACATTTTCAGATTTTTAAAAATTGTTACAGGTATATATAATACGAAATTTTGCAGTAAATCGGGGAAGGAAATAGCCACTCTCCCCCGTCATTTTTGACGGGTTAACAGCTAGTATAATATAAAATTTTTTCTGGTCCATCTTGTTACATTTGCATTTTTGCCACCTACACGGGTGTCCGGTATTTTGGAGCAATGGCGTCATTTCACACTTTTTTTGGGGGCGAGAATTTTTTGCAAATTTTTGACAAACTTTGGGCAAATTTTTGCAAATTTTAGGCATTTTGGCAAATTTTAGGCATTTTTGCAATATTTTTGCAAATTTTGAGCAATTTTGGCAAATTTTAGGGCCAATGTTGGAAATTTGCAATTTTTTGATATTTTTTGGCAATTTTGGCAATTTTTTGCACATTAGTACATTATAGATTAATATTTTCATTTCCTGGGGGCACGGCCCTCCCGCCCCCCCAAATGACGCCTCTGTTTTGGAGACAGTGATATGGCAACCCTAGTAAAAACCTGCTATAAAAGTGCTGGACTGGTACGTAGAATATTTTTAAAATTTGAAAATTATATTTGTAACTGAATAATTCTTGTGTTAATATTATTAAATCACATTTCATGTCATTGAAGACTATGGTATAACCAGTGGCGGCTCCAGGATTTGGCAAGTTGGGGGTCCGCTGAGGTGGCAACTTCTAAGCATGGGGGCCAACCATTTGTTGATAGGTATGTAGTATTAAGTACAGTGTATAGGTCCCAACAGGGGCCACTGGGGGGCCGGGCAGTCAATAGAGGAGCACGCCCCTCCCCGACCGACCCCCTCGGGCCCTCATGTGGAGCCGCCACTGGGTATAACATATAAGCGTTCAATAACTGAGTGAAAATGGTGATTTAGTGCGTTGATGTTTTGTTGACAGGCCGAATGAATGACAGTGCAACGCCCTCCATCTACCGAGTACTAAGGACATTACGGCTCTCATTAAGCCTGGTGTAGACCTACTTACTTACAAACTGTTTTGAAATTAATTAATGAATTAGACGATTAGAATCTAATCAACTGTCTTGTTACAGAATATCACAAGATTGGAAATAGGCCAAATTGAAGCCGGAGATTTAAATGCAGTTGCTATTTTCATTAATAAAATTGTCATTCCATTTATCAGCCAATTTTCTCAAAACGGTTAAATGCTATGGTAGTTAAGGTTAATGTAGCATGATAACTGCTTTGCTGATATGAACTGTTTTAAACCAATTCACTATGGTTCATGTATTCTAGCTCTCAAGCATTGTTCAGTTTGCTGGAGTTTTGAGCTTAGCTCCTTCTGTATTGTTGCTTATTTGGTTTTGCATTGGAAGAGTAAACCGCTCTCAGTCTGTTGATCACAGAAGCTTTCACTGTACGCAATGACGTAGCGTGTGGGGGAGGGGGGAGGTCAAGGAGCGGCCACCCCGGGAGCAACATTTATTTTTGAGGGTGGGCGCAAAATTATCGGGAAGGCGCAACATTTTGGGGGGCGCAAAATAAATAATTGACAGGGTACAGGTAAATAAAGAAAAAGAGAAAGATCTAAAAATTATATCATATTAGAAGATAGAACACATTTAAAAGTAACCACGCGAAATAGAACTTTTTACTCGTCAGACTTTCTAGAAGTTGAAGGCGTGTGGGGGTCTATTCAGTTCACCCCGGGCGCGCCAACCCACGCCACTGCATGATTGTACGCGGATTTTCCTTGAGATGAAATCTGTCGCTGCCCATAATTAGCTGATCGTAAGTATGATTAAGTTAATCAAGACAATAAGCTCGTCTTTAGTACATTGAAACTGAACGAATTTCTTTACCATGGAACATTGGACCACAGGCTACATCATCATAGCCATCGACACAAATTGAAGAACACAAATTCTACTGAATTTGATGATAGGCCTATTATGCGATAGGGAATATATATTGCCACCTGCTGGTTTTGTAGCGCCTTGGCCCTCCTGTGACCGTTCAACGTCTAGAATTCCGGACATTATTACTATTATCAGTTGCCGAACGCAAAAAAAACGTTGACAGGCGAACGGTCGGGAAGCTGCGGCAAGCCTCTGGACCGCGAGCATTCAACGCGTACACGCATTGATAAGTGTATCTGCGATTTCTGTAACCAGCTCAGACCAATTGAACGCCTTCGAATGCCGCCGCCGCTGCTGCTGCTGCTGCTGTGCATAATTGCACGACAGTCGCCGGTGCTAGGTGCCGGCTGCTGCTGCTGCTGCTGATGCAGGTGCGCCTTCTGTGCCTCAGCCGCTGGGCAAACGGTCTGGCGGGTCAGCGGCTGGCGCGGTCTGTGCAGCCATCGACCGTCGACGGAGCGCTTCTTCATCGCTTGATTATGAGTCATCCCGGCGCCGCATAAATGCAAGACCTTGACATTGACTGGTCGCCGCCCGGTTCGACCAAAATTCAAGGCTGGTGTGTTTGAGGAAACGAAGACCGGTCGACGCCCAGGAGCGCCCAGGAGAAACGGCTTCTGAACTCTGGACGCCGCTGGCCACAGACGACGAAGCAGCGGAGACTATCCGCCGTCGTTGAATGAGAAGAAACCGCGAAGATCCCGGATCTTCGTTCGGTTCTGTCGTCCGCCGAACAAAGGAAGCAGAGAGCGAAACGACATCAATCTCACTTCCTTTCAGTTTATGAGACGTCTGATCAACTGTTGCCATGGTTACGGAAATTGATCAGTTGCCTAGACGACGACTGCGACATGCCTTGGCTTTTGATTTCGATATAAGGGGCGACATGTCCTGCCGTTGTCCGCACTTTGTAAGAACAGAAAAGAGGTTAATCGCCTCGAACGGAATTCTGCATTTCTTTTGGCGGCGTTAGATTCGTTTGATGCTCCGACTCAGATGACGTCATTCGATGACGTCAAGGTGACTTTTTAAAAGCAGGTCGGGCGTCGTTCATCATCTGGGTCGGGTCGGAGACGAGACGGTTCAACCGACGACGGTAGAGGTCACCACGTGTCGACCGCCTGACGATGCGGAGATGAGCATCTTCGGCAGCATCTCCGGTTTCATCTCGACCATCAGCAGAACCGGATCAGAGTCCCAGGATTCCGGATCTCGTTCCGGAAGTCCGAGTGACTCTTCGTCCGCCCACAGCAACGCTGCTGCGGAGGCGTCCGACGACGGCAGTCGAAGGACTTCCGCCGCAGCCGCCGTCGCCGTCCTCGAAGCACCGGAAGTGGATCTGAGTCACCTGAGCGAAGAGGAACGGGCGCAGATCGCAGCCGTCATCGCCAGAGCAAAGTCCCTGCAGAACTTCAGCGAAACCAACGACGATCCAACGACGGTCAGGTAGGAAGACAAAGAGAGAAAGAGGAGGAGGAAGACAAAGAGATAGACGAGGAGGAGGAGCAAGAGGAAGAGGAGGAAGAAGGAGAAGGAAGATAAGGAGGAAGAGGAGGAAGACAAAGAGATGGACGAGGAGGAGGAGGAGCAGGAGGAAGAGGAGGAGGAAGAAGGAAGAGAAGGAAGATAAGGAGGAAGACAAAGAGATGGACGAGGAGGAGGAGGAGGAGCAGAAGGAAGAGGAGAAGGAAGAGGAGGCGGAAGGAGGGGAAGATGAGGAAGAAGCGAAAAAGAGGAGGACGAGGAAGAAGTGAAGAGAGTGAGGAAGAAGAAGAGGGAGAAGGGGGGAGATCGACTTCTTTGGCTGAATATCGTCGACATGACTTAAGACGAAGGACTTTTTTGCTTCTAAAGTGTTGTTTGTTTATCAATTGTCTGTGGTATAGCCAGGGCGCGATTTGCGGGGTGGGGGGAAGGGGAATCTTCCCCCCACTGCCCAACTGCATCCTCTACTGCTACATCCCCCACCACTACATTCCCCCACTGCTACAGTTTCCAACAACTACATCCCCCCAAGCTCGACATATTCCCCCTCCCCACTGCTCCAGGCCACAAATCGCACCCTGGGTATAGCTACCGTTGATTTTGAGGCTGTCTCAGTTCTGAAGAAATGGAACTGCAGCCCAAAATTTAAGGCAACATTCAAAGCGTCCATCCACTCCAGACTTCTGAAAACTTTGACGAAGGCAATCATTCTTGGAGGGATAAATTTGCCAAGAAGTCAAAAATTTCACCGGCACCCTCCGAAACCCAACATACTGTCTACGATTTAAAAACATGTGTTGCCAAGGATTATTGCTCCTTTCGGCTGTGTGGTATTGATGGAAAAATTACTCCAGCATGCTGCTGGTTAATCCCCTCTGCTTCGCTGTTCTTATTTATTTAATATTTGGCTTTTCTGTAATTGACATTTCCGAAGCCAGATTCGCGTCTACAAAGGCCGGGTTTAAGGCTGTTGAATATTTATATCTGAATTTCTTCTAATTTATTTATTCATGATGACAAGCGCTTGACATGTTGCTATGTGGCCGACCCAGGGACGTCATTGGGGGGACAGTGGGGGCATTTCCCCCCTAATTTTTAGAGAAAAATTTTTTCGCCAATGTTTGTGTTATTTAGTATTTACATACCAATTGGCTGGCTAAATAGGTAAAACACACTGGAAAGCAAAAAGGTCAGCAGCTCGTCAGCAGCTCAGCGTTTGAAAATCACTGACAAGCAACAAAAAAGGTCGTCAACTTTTTCGCAAACCTGTCAGGTCGAAAGTGTTTTGCCCCCCCCCTGAAAAACAGTGAAATGACGTCTCTGGGCCCAGTGATGGGCAACTAACTAAACAATATTAGTTAAACTAGAACTAAATTTCAACTAAAAATAAGTAGTTAAACTTTTAGTTGCTAACTAACTTTCTAAAATAGTTAACTAAACTAAAAAAAATTAGTTAAACTTTTTGCAACTAATTTTACAACTATTTTTCAAGTATCAAATATCATGATTCAAGAAAACATGAAAGTATCATGATTCAAGAAAACATGAAAACAATTCAAAACATAGACGATGCTGGCAGCATCAACACGTCAGTCAATGAACCATTGAATTAATTAATCATTGATTGTCTATTTAAGTCTTAGTCTAGACTGCAGGAACACAAGTTTGTCAAGAGTCTCATCGCTTTACTTTTGGTCGGCAAAAGCGGCACGTGGCACTGAAATTCTTGCAGTCATTATGAGCTTGGTTTGAGTCCTTTAACTTCAATTTGACTTCTTCACAACACATGTTTACTAATGCATTTTCACTTTTCCGTTGCTAGAAAACGCTACTTATGATGTAATTCAATATTGTATATAATTCCAACTAAAGATAAACGACTTCATATAAAAGCATTTCCCGCTTACCAACGAGATCAAAGATCGTATTTTTAGTAAAAATACACTGGTCTCTGACCAAGATCAGTGATATATGGTGTTATCGTTGTCATGAAAAAATTACCTGGAAAGGAATAGATAAAAAGGTACTGTAATTTCGGATCAACAACTAAAATTTTTTAGTTAAACTATTTAGTTATTAACTAAATTTTTTTAGTTAAACTATCATTTTAACTAAACTATTTATATTTAATTAAACTATGAAGCTAACTAAAAAAAAGTAGTTAAACTTTTAGTTAGCAACTAATTAGTTAACTAGTTGCCCATCACTGTCTGGGCCGACCCCAACCCCAGAAACAAAACCAATTGACAATTCATCTAAATGGAATTAGGGCAAGTTTACTACATTCATTTAATACAATACCGTAAGGGCTGTTAATTAATGACGTCAACAAAATAAGGGAGGAGGTTTGAAAAAGTTTGACACTTGTTGGCAGGGGGAGGGTCAAGATAAATTGACGTCAGCAATATAATTTTTGCAATAAATGTAATAAATAAAAAAAATAATTTACATAATTCTTTTTAAAGCATAAAAGCCAGCCATATAAAATATTTTTAGCTTGTAGGGGACGAGGTTCAAAGTTTTTGATAAAATTTCATTAGGGGTCACTGAAAGTTTGACAGTTGTTGACAAGGAAGGTTACACAGTGCCTGAAATTTTTTGACATAATTAATGTGCGGCCCTTTGTAAGGGGTTCAAAGATTTTGACATAATTTTGGAAGGTTACTGAAAGTTTGAAAGTTGTTGACATGGGGAGGGGTCAAAAATTGCCAAAACTTTTTGACATAATCAATGGACAGCCCCTATAACTACATTGACTTCATTCTAATCTAGTCGAGTGCTCTGCTGCATACACCGATAAAAAAGTAATTAGTTAATGTAAAAATTCAAGATAGCAACATCAAGTAATTACGACAGTTATTAAAACTGGGATCAGCCTTTGGTAAGTGTGAAGGGTGTGCCTGATCCGTGCTGCAGAGTTTCTCCAAACGTGGCGATGGTATGTTTGACAAACGAATATCAACCTCTAGCTGTATGTTCGTTCAGTCGTGATCTGTATTTGGTTTTATGGCAGTGACTGCAGAAAAATCTGACTTGCAGAAGTAGGCGGCTGCAAATGGTAGCAGACGACTGACGGGTTTCTCAGACATCATGGGATATATTCCAGAGAACATGCCATCCAGATTGACAACAGTGATTTTCTGTTGAATTCCAAGCGAAGTGTTCTGTCAGACGATAAACCAACCAGTTCTTCTAGTTACCGTCCAATTAAATCGGTCAACTGACATTCAAATGGATTTCGAACCCAGTCAAACATGCTTATGTCATAATGTTATCTCCGAAATAGGCTACTTATGGAAATAATGCGATAACCAGTGGCGGCTCCAGGATTTGGCAAGTGGGGGGCCGTTGGAGTGGCAACTTCTAATCATGGGGGCCAAACATTTGTTGTTAGGTATGTAGCATTAAGTATAGGGTCCCAACAGAGGGGCACTTGGGGGACCAGGGACTCGATAGGGGGCACGGGCCCTGACCCCCTGTGGAGCCGCCACTGGGGATAACCGCTGCTTATTCTTAGACACTTAGCCTTTCCTTAAATTAGCCATGGGAATGATGGGATGATGGGAAAAGTGAATGATTTAAAGAATTAAAACTTTTCTTTGGCATATTCGCGGACCCCTTGGCACCTTGTCGCAGACCCCCAGGGATCCGCGGACCACAGATTGAAAACCGCTGATCTAGGTCAATTACACTCACTCAGACTTCCACGTCCATTGATGAACGGGTCGAAAAATTATAGACCTAAAATCGAAACAAATCTTTCGATGACCTTGTCATTCTCATGGCTAATAATTAAAATAATAATGTGATTTAAAATGGTTTAGGAGGCTAGGTAGCCTGTGTGAAAAAATTAAACGCGATCTTGCCTAATGCTCAAAGACGACCGCGTTGTGTGTGTGTGTGTGTGTGTGTGTATGCGTGTGCGTATGCGTATGTGTGTATGCGTGCGTGTGTGTGTATGCGTCCATGCGCGTGTGTGAATGTAGGCCTACGTGACTCGAAAACTAATTCGTAGACATAAGTTTAAGTTCACCTCAAGTTCACCTGGGCACTCACCAGTCCAGTAGAGCAGAGTCGATTCCAGCATGCCCTGCGTAGCGCTTTATGCAGCCTGTTTCATAAATGAAAGCGTTATATAAATTTATTTAATTTTACCGGCATTCGTGGAGCTGCTAATAACATGTGGTTCTAGTTGCCCTCTAGCGAACAAAGCCCGAACGAAAGCTAAGGCCTTAGTTAAGCGAAGCAATGAATTTGTTATAAATATTTTGACGCTTCTTACTACAGTGTAAGTTTCCGTTGAACCCCTTATAGAACCTTTTCACTAATATTTATTTGTCTAAAATAAAATGAACGTCCACAGTCACTTAGTTGAGAAATAAACTATGTCTCTTCAAGATCGGCCTAACATACCTTTTCTTTCTTGAGTCTCAATCTCATAAGAGGCGTAGCTGCGATTGTCGGTTATCGCTTCTCGGCCTTTTGGCTAAGATCAAAGTGTAGTATCTGTTCTTATCAGCTTAATATCTGATACGTCCCCTATCCGGGGACATCGATATTAAACTGATTTTTGGACTTAGGAGAAGATGCAGGGGCTTGCTCCGGCTTCTCCACGGGTTGGCCCGGTATTGCAGTACCTCCGGGATCGGCCCACTCCCCTCTGGGGAGAAATTACAAGTAAAAGTAAACTATTGCGAAAGATAACATATCTTTAAAAGAAGGTTAGATTCTAGAATAACTGCTAGACGCAGCTAGAGTATAATCGAAAGACGTGAAAGCAGTAGGTGGAATAGCATTAGCATGTTGAGATTCATCTTTCAATAATCTTCATACTCGGACTGGGATTTCAGGATCTGAAGCATTACAGCAGTAATAATGTGATTTTAAGTGGTTTAGGAGGCCTTTGTGAAAACCACTGATGTAACCATCTGCATTCAATAACCTAGTTTAGCTAGATAGCCTTTGAATCCGTTTACTGTTTCAACTGTCACTCCCACCTCGTCCAAACTGTTCCATTTGTCCACAACCCTTGCACTAAAAAGTTTTTTTTTCTTGGACCAACCCTCTGCTTAAACAATTTGCACTTGTGGCCTCTTGTGCTGCTATAGTGTGCCAATGTAAAGAATCGATCATATGGCACATCTACTTTCCCAGTCATTATTTTGTATGTTTCTATCAAATCCTCTCTCTCTCTCTCTCTCTCTCTCTCTCTCTCTCTCTCTCTCTCTCTCTCTCTCTCTCTCTCTCTCTCTCTCTCTCTTCTCCTTTCTAATGTCAGTCCACAATATTGAAGTCTTTTTCGTGGCTTAAATTACCATTGACCATCTTCGTTGCTCGTCTTTGCAGTTTTCTAAAAGCTCTATATCTTTTTAAAGAATGGATTCCATGCCTGAACACAGTATTCTAGATGAGGCCTTACTAATGACTTATAAAGTTTTATGATTCTATCTTTGTCTCGACTCACTATTGTCCTTTTCATCATTCCCAACATTTGGTTTCCCTTTTTTGCTGCCTCCATGCATTGGTGAGATGGATTCATACTTCTATGGATGATTAGCACTAAAGTCTCTTTTTCTGTTGTGGTTAGAACCTTTCCACCCTAAAGAATATTCATTACCATTATTGGACGCTTAGCCTTCCTTAAATTAGCTATGGGAAAAGTGAATGATCTAAAATAATTAAACCTTTTCCTTGCAATGGCATATTCGCGGACCCCTGAGGGGAGGGGTCCGCGGACCACAGATTTGAAAACCCACTGTCATCTAATGCTCCTGTGATTCCACTGTCACTGTACAGGCGGATAAACTAACTTATTGATGAATTCTCTGAATAACCGAATTTATTCTAAATATTTTCTCTCTTCATTGAATATCAGTGTAACGATGAGTCAAGGCTTTTGCTGACTTTGTCGTATTTACCGATGCTTTCAAGAGTGAAAATGCTGTTGAATATAGAAGGTTCTTATAGCCAAGTGATCGATATACTGCAATGGCAGGGTTCTTAACAAACTTCTTAGATGTTGTAGCATTGCAGTTAGAAATCTTTAGAAGACGATATATATATATATATATATGTGTGTGTGTGTGTGTGTGTGTGTGTGTGTGTGTGTGTGTGTATTATTAGACTGTTTATAAGCACAATTTGCCTTATATCATTCGTATTCATTTGCAGTGCCTTTCCACGCTAATTCACGGATTCAATCGTACTGACTTATTGGCTTGACAGTGGGAATCACGGTTTAAATCCGGAGAGCGACCATTGACTGATGCTAGGTGCACTATATATTACTGTATATGGGCCTGCATGTGCACTGTTCGAATAAAACGGGAGTCAACTCTTTTTTACTATAACTTTAAGAAAACTTGGTCAATTTCTATTAAAATGTGGATGGTTTATGTGTGACTGAATTGAAATCATGGGATGTAAAAACGCACCCTTATATGTACCCACCCGTCCTTTAGTATATACGCAATGTATGACGTAGACATATTCGTGAAATCGTTGAATTTCTGCAAATGGAGACTCCTGTTTTCATACCATCCGAACCGTGGCCACCAAAACTCACCAGATTTGAATCCGGTGGACAATTTTGTGTGTGTGGGGTATTCTACAGGAAAGGGTCTACATACAGGTCACGCATTTCCAATATGAACGGACTGAAGCAGAGAGATCGGTGACTGGTGAATGAGTGGGCAAAGTTCGATCACATTGTCATTCCAGAAGCAACCAATCAGTGGCGACGACGTCTGAAGTCATGCGTCAATTCTGGCGGCGGACATTTTGAATATTCGCTGTAACCTTTTTCCGACAATATTTGTATCTATCTGAAACTAATTTATTCCTGTTTCTAGCTGCATATATTTCTTAAAATTATAGTGAGAATAGAGCTGACCTTTTTTATCAGAACACAGTGTATTATTTTATAACTAGCTGTTAACCCGTCAAAAATTACGGGGATAGTGGCTATCTCCTTCCCCGATTTTTTTTGCAAAAGTTCATATTATTACATATGACAATTTTTAAATCTGAAAATGTAAAGTGAATGCGTAGATTATCATTTAAAATTTTCCCTATGTGCTCACTGGGTGATCTTGGCCCTCCCCCACCACAGAGGGCTGCACACCATAACGGAACCTACGACTACGGTTTGGCCTACGATTCCATTGGGATTTGGTCTCCCACGGGGAATGCACCCTCAAGTGTTACCTACGGCCCCTTTTGGGCATACGGCTCCTTTTGGGCTTACGGACCCAAAGGAGCTTTGTCTCCCACGGAGGGCTGGGACTTTTTCTCTCCGGGAGGCTGTGCTTCAGTGGAGGATGCATCCCCCACGGGGGGCTGGGGCTAGGTCTCCAACGGGAGGCTGCGCCTTCAGTAAGGCCTACGGCCTCATATAGGGCTGCGTCCCCAGTAGGACCTGCGGCCCCACACGTGGGGATGTGCCCCTCAGTGGCAAACTTCTTAGATGGCCTCTCTCCGGGGCACGGGCTTGGTCTTTGACGGGAGGCTGCGCCCCAGTAGGGCCTACGGCTCTCACGTCGCTTGGGGCATTGTTTACGACGGGAGGCTGCGCTCCCTTCCAGTAGGGTCTGCAGGCTTCGGCCCAAGACGGGGAACTGCGTCCCCAGTGGTGCCGTACAACGTGCTTTCAATCAGAACGATTCGTGAAGCTGCAATGAATACGTTTCGTCAAACGCTCAGTCGATTAAACAGTTTGGTTGTCAATGGCAACTACGTCCTCCAACATCTGCCGTGCATCGTGACTGACAAACTTAACAAACTTACATAGAGAATTATAATATAATACATCTGTCCCGTAACTCTGTCCTCATTGGACGAGGCACTGTTGTCATTCTATAATCGTTGCTAGGTAACGTGATTTCATAATGGGCGGAGCTTGATTGTGACATCGTTAATGAGGCGACGTCGTTCAATAATATTTATTTAAATGGATGCTGCTCTTTATGTCCTATAGCCTATGTAGTTATCTATAACTTTGTGTGTGTGTGTTTTGTCGACTCATTTTTATAATCCCTCCCCTCTCCGACCATTTTCCCTCAATTCTCGCCTTCCCCTCTCATTCCTCTATCTTCTTCCCCACTACCTCCCCTTTCCATTCCTCCCTCTCTCTCTCCCCTTGACACCCCTACAAAGCCACACATCTCGCTTCCCCACGACTTCCCTCTCTCCGCCCCTCCCTTTACCTTCTTTATTGCCCTTCCCAATCGTCTCTCATTCATCTATATTCCTCTTCTGCTCTCTCCTTCCTTATCCTCTTCTCTCCTATCTCCCTCTCTTTCCCGCCCTCCCATCCATTTCCCATGCTAATCCGAACGAAATGGATATCATTGACCAACATAATTTATATATCCAAATATACCCCTTTATATTCCTCCCTGCATTTACAATGACCATCAACAAGTCGCAAGGGCAAACACTGTAACATGTAGGAATATGTTAAGCGATCCAGTCTTTTCCCATAGCGCATATATGTGACGTCATAGCGAGCAAAAACCAGGCAACCATTAAACTGCCTATCAAGCCATGTTCCGGACAAGAACACATTATTGGAGAAATGCTAGAACATTAAAAAATCTAGTAGCAAAAGAGCCAAGCTTTCCTGTAATTTTTGACGGGTAAACAGCTAGTATATAGCCTATAATTTCTTAATGTTTGTCCGGAATGTCGTAACGCTTTCTTCATTAATTATAAAGTCGTTTTGCTGGACGCTGATATGTAGCGACGTTTTACAATGGGCAGAGTTTGATGAAGATGGGGTAACGTCAGATATAATCGTTTGGTGAGACTCTCTATCTACATAAAGATTTTTATATAGTAACCACTCCTCTTTCTCATTTTCTTCCCTCCATCTTCCTCCTCTTTCTTTTTCCCCTACCTTCCCGTTTCATTCCTCTATCTCATTCCCTACTTCCGCATTCCTCTTCTCCTATGCCCCTTCTACTGCGCCACACCAATCTACCAATCTATCCGTCAATTTCTCATTCTTCTCCCCCCCTTAACTCTCTCTCTCTCTCTCCACTCTCCTCTCCTCTCTGTCTTCCCCCCGTCCCCACTTTCCCTCCCAATTCCTCTCGCATTCCTCTATCTCTTTCGCCACTCTTCCCTTCCATGTCCCATCCTCTTCCTCCTTTCCCCTCTCCTCCCCCTTTCCGTCTCTCCGTCCTCTCACCTCCCCATACTACTCCGCGCAAACCGGATAGCATTGTGCGACCTAATTCAGATACCTGATTATTTCTCCCTCGCCTCATGCCTTCCATTTCCTTCTTTCTCTATCCCTTCCTTTTTCCCTTCACACACACACACACACACACACACACACACACACACACACACACACACGCACACACACACGCACACGCAAAAGGATGAAGCAGCTATCCTCCGGAGTTCCTTTTGTCTTTTCCCTCTCAGGAAAGCGCCATATGAAGTAATTCTGAGAAAGGATCAATTATGCGCTGTAATTGTTTGATCTTCTTAGTCGTCAGCGATAATTAATTGATCTGTCCTGAATCGAAGCGAAGCCCATCCGTTGCATGCATTTCATCCAGGGGTGTCTACCCCCCCCCCAACGGCAATCCCAATGGCTGGCATACTATATTATACCGCGCGAGGACGAAGGCCGAACGGGGGTTGTGCCCCCCTCCCACCAAGGGGGTTCGGGAGTGCAACCCCAAACATTTATTGAAATTTTATAAGCAAATTCACGCATCCTGGCCAACTTTAGGAGGATAAAATTAGTATTAGAACCAGGCCTGAAATCAATCATTCAACTGCTACACGCAATTAAACGAAATACTCAAACATCAGTATTTGTGTCCTTTGACACAAAGTTTGGAAAACTTCTCTTCTTCCACTTCTAAGTGCAATATCAACAACGAACCAGCGCCAGGCCCACGGATAGTGGTAATGGATATGGGACACAACACAATGTACACAAATGCATACAGTACCACCTTATAATATAATACCGTTTATACCATAACCATGTACAAACTATCTATTAGACTATTACAGGACATGTAAATGTTTCAGCATTGCTATAAAGCCTATAGATCTATGCCACTGGTGCCAGTGCCTCCGCACTGCTCTGGCAGTCCATCCATAAATACGCGTTGTCAGCCTCAGACTCAAGGGTCAAGGTCTACTGCTGTGAGGTGTCATTTCGTGTGATCAGTTGTCAAGTACTGTGTTTGAAATGAATCCGAGATTAAGCAAGGCTGTCTTCGGTCAACGCAGTGAACTCACAAAAGGTGACGCCGAAGAACAGCAGACAGCCCTGCAATTTAATTGTCAACGACTTCTTCTAATCGCAGCTGTGAGTCAGAGATGTCTTTCTCGCATGCAAGTGATGTCAGTGCAGAAAACCAATCGTCTTGCATTGTGCATCTCAGCCGGTTTTTTATTATGCGAACACGGCTTAAGGTACGTTCTGCAGAACAACTAGTAACAGCTATTGATGACAGAATTTTATACGTTGTTGTCAACATTGGATACGCACTACGCTGGTATATAACGCGCAGAGGCTTTATATAACCATAGTCGTTGCAATGCATGAATTCACATTCACTGACTGAAGCCTCGTGGTCTTTTTCGTCATCTTTTTGTCGTCATTGTCAGCATCGTTGTCATTGATCTGGCTATAACCCCATAAACCATATAAAAACACATATAACCACATGTAAATCATCATCCAAAACTTTGCGTCAGGGTCAGATCAGCGGCGTCCATATACCCCGAATGGACACTTCTGGTCATTTTGCATCACGAAACTCTCAGCAAGTTCTCCAGCAATCAACACAGGATCTATAGTCCATAACATTCGCATAGTTCTGCAATCGATTCAGGGACTCAACATATTCTATGTCCATCATTAGCTTCTGCAATCGATTCAGGGACTCAAATTCCTGTTGCATCTGCACAGTTAATGGCATTTTGTCGGCAGCAAAGCGATCCATTAGTTGTCCAGACACACGTTGAATACAGTTATTGGTTCATCAACTGCATTCTCATGATCTCATCTGCCTGACGTGGAACACGGCAAGTGCGAGGTGCAGGCAATTCGGCTTGGATGCCTTGGGCTTTAGCAAATTTTGTTGCCTCTCTCATTACATTTACGAACTGGTGTGAGTGAGAACGGTATTTGCTGAAGTGCAACTATAAAGTTTGCGACTGTCTGAGTAGAAATGGCCATGTCACTTGAGACAGATTGTAGTATACGTGATGCTGGGCCGGTCGTCTTAAAGATTAATTGCAGCGTATGCAAAGCGGCAACAAATTCAAAGGTTGACAATTTCTTCAATAAACCATCATCTGATGACACCGTTTTACTGTCACTTGATTCTGCCGACAACTTTTCAAGGGATTCAACAATTGCATTTAAAACATTCAAGAACAGTGGTAACACCATCTTCAGCTGATTTCCAACTTCTGGTCGTGTCTGTTACACGTCTAAGCGTTATTTTTCCGGTTGACCGGTTGATGTAGTTTGCAGCCTCGGGGCCGTTTTGTGTCCACCAAAATTTGGGATACTTGGCCTTGGTCCGTTGAGGATCAGCGGTCAGCGGATGCTTGGTCTTGGCCTCGTGGGTTAGTGCCTTGGACTTGGATGCTTAGTCACAAAAAGTTGTCGGCAGAATCAAGGACAGTAAAACGGTGTCATCACTGATGGTTTATTGAAGAAATTGTCAATACAATTTGTTGCCGCAATCAAAAGTGATTCGATTAATGATCAAGATTCATCAGTCACTATACATTTTTCTACCAATCGACTGAGAGGAATAAATTTCATTAGAGCCCTTGAGGCCACTGTTTTCCCGGCAACAGCAGTCCAACATTGCTAATAGTGCCTTCATGGCCGACGTCGACCCCTGGCTGCTGAATAGAAAATTTTCACAAAACAAAAATTTTGTAAAATTTCAATGAGAACCGTCATTCCTCCCCAGGCTTGGGACGCCCCTGGTTTCATCTACGTCATTTCAAGGCGAAGTTTCTTGTTATTGCGACGGTCTTGCGACGCAATGGCAAATGTTTCGTTAAATGAGCAGTTTTTTTTTAAATAATGAAAACACCGTCTTTTAATAGTCTATATCTTGCAAAACGCTTAACTGAAAACTGAAAATTTGATTGCAGAATGCATATGGAGCATAACTAAAATGGTCTGCCACTCCATTATTCAACACCCGTTTTGGCAAAAACAACAAGATTGTTTAGTTTATTATTAGTCGACTGCTGTTAATGTTAGTACTTTTTAACAAGGAAAGGCAGCAAGAGGAAGTGGGCAATCGTGTAATCAAGCCGTTGCAGTGCTAACTGAAGGCGCTTATTTCATATTTATATTACATTACGCTGTGTTATATGCCGATTAGTTAAAAATCCGATCGAATGCAGCCTTGGCCTTTACCTTGCCTTGAGGAAATGTGTAATGGCTTCTCTCTGGCCTCGGTCTTCTCTCTCTCACTGCCTCTTGGCCTTGGTCTCTCTCTCTCTCTGAGGCTCAGAGTCTTGGTCTTGGTAATTATCTTGATGGTTATGTGTCTTGGCCTTGATATCCTACGACGCTAAAGAAGTCAAGAAGCCTTGTACTGGACTGCCTAATTCACATCACTAATAATTTATTATTAACTTCTGGTCGTGTCTTATTATTATTATTTGAACGTCAGTTTTCCGGACTTGACTGGTTGATGTTGTTTGCATTTCAAATCAAACCATTTGTGTCGTTTGTGTATCCAGCAAAATTTGCGGATACTTTGCCACTTAAGACGTCAAAGTTCAGCCCCCTGTGCGGATCAGCGGATCAGCGGATGCTGATTAAATACCCTAATACTCAGTTGCGTAACTTTTAATCTCATTGTCTAACGTTGGGGGCTACGTTCTGAAGTCCTTTGCTGGCTGCTTGCATTTTTTCAGTGACAAAGCTGTCGGCAGAATCAAAACAGTCAGTAAAATGGTGTCATCAGCTGATGGTTTAAAACAGACCAATTGCCAACCTTTTTGCAATTTGTTGCCTGGTTTTCCAGAGTGGTCATTTGCCCGATTAATCTTTAAGGCGATTAGGTTTTAGCATCAATCTGGTTGGACTATGATTTCTTCTACCAGTCGATGAGCTTCAATTACAATAGGGCCTACAGAAAACGAAACGTTAAAACGACGGCCCTTTGGCGCCAATCAGTCACCCTGAATAACAGCAGTCCAACATTGCTAATAAGTGTTGTTCATGAGTGGTGACTGTGACTGGTTCTGGCTGCTGCATTGAATTAGAGAAAAATTTAAGAGAAAACAAAATCCCCCTCCCCAGAAATTTCAATGGCGCAACGTGCGTCATTCCTCCCATAGGATAGACGCCCCTGGTTTCATCATACGTCATTTCAAGGCGACAGACAGACAGACAGACTTGTTATTGCAGCGGTCTCTTCGACAGACAGACAGACAGGACACAGTGTTTCGTTAACTGACAGAAAACTCTCCTTGTTTAAAATTCAAAACGACCGTCGGTTTTAATCGAGTCTCAGTTTCATCCGTTGCAAAGACGATTAACTGTTAAATTAGCTGAATTTAAGTAGTTTATACTTTTTAGCACCATTGAAGGAGCACCAGTGCACGGTGAAGCAGTGGTTAATCGCAATCGGTCTGCCAATCCAAAGGTCTCCGTTCCAGATTCCAGGTTAAGGCGGATATGCAGTCAGGAATCTGTGGTTTTAAGTCCCGGCCTTGGTAGAAATCTTTTCGGTTGTTTCTGTCCCAAAGCGCCCCCGACAGAAAAGACTTTTCAGCTGTTAATGAAAGTAGTAGCATCAGATGACCTCGTTGAGTGCTGGTTGGAGTCAGGCAGCGAGATAAAGGCTGGCATATCTTGAATTCTTTCATCCAGCCGTTTTTAGTCGGCATAACTGAAGCCGCTAATCCTTTGCAGGCGGTTTGCGACGGGCCCACGCTGGATTATATGGAATAGTTGGCCAGAGGAATAAGTGCAGACGCAATCCGCTATTAAAATGCATATCTCGTTATGCAGAACGGCAGAATATCTTTTACCAAAAATTTTGATTTCGAAGAGAGGGATGAATCGGTGAAGTGCCAAGGAAAGACATGTTGATGATAAGTCAATCTTCTTAAGCTGAGGTGGTGTTCCTATCTCTCTCTCTTGGGTTTTCTCTGGATTTAGGAGGAGTTTGTTTTTATTCTCCAAGTGTCTCTCTGCTTGACAATTCCAAATTGGTAATTATCTTGGATGTCTGCGTACAAATGATGGCCTGTTTGATGTTGGCCTGAGATATCCTAAAACAGAGCTAAACCGCAATCAAGCTTTCTAGATTCTGACATGCAGTTCTTGTCTTGCATACGATTTTGAAGATAAGACTTGAACCAATATTATTATTAATGCCAAACCATTTTTAGCCGGTGAATGATTATCGATTGGTTCATTATTATTATTATTATTATTATAACAGCAACAACCAGTGGTTATGATGCTATTCTGAACAGTAAGACTTGGCAAGTGGATATGCCGATTGAAGGGTGTATAAAGAGAGCTTAACGAATCATGGTTCTCCAACCATTTGTTGTTTAATGTATGAAATGTAGATTATTAATTGTTTAAGGTCCCAACTCGAGGATGCCACTGGGGCTTAACAATCAAATGATGGAGGGAAAGTCCCCAAAGATAGGTTTACTAAGGAGGAGCCACCAAGTACATCAACAAAGAACAGGCTATCCTGATTAAATAACCTAATTCATCAGTTGCGTAACAAAAGTGTAATCACATTGGTCTAACGTTAGATCGTCAGTCCAGAATCAGAGAAAGACTTCGTCAGTTAAATACAAAATTATCTGCTGCAAGTCCTTTTGTTTCTATGCAGAACAATGCATTGTTTTGGATTTGATGAATTTTCAGCTTTCTTAATTTTGTGAAGAAAAAGACCAGTTTCACTTTGAAATGCTTGAGACATTTTGCGCTCAGAAGTCTTAAAACAGACCAACCAGCCAGTTCCTTAGTTTTGCATTGAAGGGCATGTACGCGAATTACGTCTATTTGGGCTGGTTCTTCCAGAGTGGTCATTTGGATAGTCCCGGATACAGTCTAAGGCTCTCGTTCGGATGCGGATTAGGTTTTAGGCGTTTAATCTGGTTGGATTCGATGATTTCCAAGTACGTTGCAATGTTTGCATACTCCAGATGCGATGAGCATGAGTTGATATGCTGCCTGAGCAAAAGTGGCCAGTCCCAATACAGAAAACGAAACGCATTGAAAACGACGACGGAGATACGGATTTCAACTGACTGCACTGAATCAGTGAGGGAAAGACAGAAATGCTGAATAAGCTGGCGGCGATAAAATCATCTTGATACAATATGTCTAAAACTTGATTGAAGATAGATAGATAGATAGATAGATAGATAGATGATAGAATAAGATGAGTGATAGATGAATGATAGATAGATAGATGATAGATGATAGATAGATGAGATAGATGATAGAGAGAGAAGAGAGAGACAGACAGACAGAGAGATAGACGGATAGATGGATAGATAGATAGATAGATAGTGAGTGAGTGAGTGAGTTAGTGAGTGAGTGAGTGAGTGAGTGAGACTGGACAGATATGTCAACAGATGGAATTGAACGTGGTGTCTGGTGACAGTAGAGAGCATGTCTTCTAAAGACCATTCTAAATATTGACAACAGGAGGAATTTTCTGGGCTACAGTCTAAGCTACAATTCCAATCTGTCATTGTACCGTGGACTTTCCATAACTGGAGAGAGAGAGAGAGAGAGAGAGAGAGAGAGAGAGAGAGAGAGAGAGAGACAGACAGACAGACAGATAGACAGACAGATAGATAGATAGATAGATAGATAGATAGATAGATAGATAGATAGATAGATAGATAGATAGATAGATAGATAGATAGATAGATAGATAGACAGCCAGACAGCCAGAC
Source organism: Metaphire vulgaris (assembly GCA_018105865.1). NCBI lineage: Eukaryota > Metazoa > Annelida > Clitellata > Crassiclitellata > Megascolecidae > Metaphire > Metaphire vulgaris. The sequence goes on along the minus strand of CM030859.1, from coordinate 4,924,506 downwards.
AGCCAGACAGCCAGACAGACAGACAGATAGATAGATAGATAGATAAATAAATAGATAGATAGATAGATAGATAGATAGATAGATAGATAGATAGATAGATAGATAGATAGAGAGAGATAGATAGAGACAGAGACAGAGAGAGAGAGAGAGAGAGAGAGAGAGAGAGAGAGAGAGAGAGAGAGAGAGAGAGAGAGAGAGAGAGAGAGAGAGAGAGAGAGAGAGAGAGAGAGAGAGAGAGAGAGAGAGAGAGAGAGAGAGAAAGACTCACTTAAGTGGCGAGAGAAGGATAGAGCCTCATCAGGGCAAATATGGCGACGGCTGCTCCGAGGGCAGGGGGGGGGAGGAGGCGCCTCATAAAAGGCGCACCCAATAGACGACTGACTGTTCGTCATTAGCGCCTGTCGTCGTCCTTTGCGGCATTCGCGGCGCCTGTTTTAATGAACGGGTCGTGTTAATTGTCGTCCAGCCTTCGACCAATTGATTCTCTTCGTATAGAGTCTATAGACCATGTTATATTATTAATGCGTTATTGTCGTCCTGTCCTAGATTTACGTTCGACCCTCACGCGCTCGCTTATGGGTCGCTCGGTCGGTCGGTAGAGCTCTGCTCTGCTCCGATCTGATCCGTCCACCTGTGTGCGCTCCTGGGCATCGGATATTCGCCGGGCATTCGTGTGTCCACCGCATTTAGGCTGAGGGCTTTTATCAGTGTTGGAGATGAAATCTCTATCACTTGTCTCTATTCCATATTTATTTCTTCCTCTCCTCCGTCTTCTTCGTGGTCTCTCCTTCTTCATCTCTCCTCCATATCCTCCCTCTACTCCCATCCCTCTTCTCTCCTTCCTCTCCTCCCTCTCCTCTCCTACCCCCTCCATTTCTACCTGCTTATCATTTTCCTCTTCTCTTTGATAACTTTGCTACTTCACATAAATTCCAAGTGCGACGTCTTTATACGTCTTCTGCGAATTTGCGAGTTTCACCTTAGAACACAGCTCATGTTCCGTTCTCTGCGTAAATATTTGTGTCTTTTGACCACGAAATCTCTGAGTCAAAAGTCCTGCGCTCAGAAATCAGTGACGAAGTTCTATAGAATAGGGGATCGAACTTGACCCGATCCGAGTAGAGGGCGTGGGGGAGCATCGTGAGCTATCACTCCATGGTCTGGTTCGGAGTCCCATATGCAAATATGCTTTGCTAGTCGTAGAGTTATGGTCTGATGCATATTGTTATGACTTTATTATTGTCCTCTATTATGAATGGCCAACCTCTGCAATACAAATGATCATATCGATTAAGTCGACAGTCACCATACCCCTCTCTCCAAGAATTTCTCGTCGGTTTTACACAAATCCCACAATTGATTTCCAGGTAGAATAGGGGGGTCCGGTCTTCCTAATGCTGTGTACAGCCTTTGTGTATAGGGTCAGCATAAGGTCAGAGCTGTCCGTGTCACGTGCACGATCCACATCTGACGCCATGGCGTTGAGTAGCGATCCAGAACATGCTGTCTATCGCTCGCTGTTCATTAATCTCATCTTATACTTTAATCGGTCTAGTTGGCGTCGTGCGACCGCTGCTCGTCAGAACACCGAAGTTAAGCAACGTCGAGCGCGGTTAGTACTTGGATGGGTGACCATTTCGGGATCTAGCCGTGGTGTCGGCGGCCAACCAAGCCGTTCGTCGCCTAGGTGTCGACAAATCTGTAGCAGCGCTAAGCTGCGAAGGTAAAACACAGGTCTAGAGAAAGCAGTAGCAAGCTACTCCAGATTAATGGCGTAAGCCAACTGCGTCGCTGCTTGCCTATTACATGGAGATCAGCGCCGGACCCTACACCCTTTATTTTAATAGACAATCTTATTTTTGTATCTTTGCATATCAGGACAATCCTTAAAGCTGAAATCTCATACCTAGGCGTAAAAGTCGTTTTTATCACTTTTGTTTAATTTTGACGATTGGACGTAAATAAGGGCACACTTTTGAAGCAACAGAATTAAACAGGGCGGTTTCTTTTGCCTATTTCAGACTTTAAACTTAAATTCAAATTAGAAAATCGACTTTTACTTATGCGATTCAACCTCTTTCTTTAGTCAATGTTCAAGTCGTGCAAAGACAAAGATTGCACTGTTACTTTATCGTGGATATGTCATAATTTGCATTGCATCGCTATTTTGAGGCGGCGGGGGTCATATGACGTAGCCAGGATTTCCGGAAGGGGGGTTTGGTTTTGACCTTTGACCGTAACCAACTTTCTTAGAAAAATCTTGACAAGCAAAAAGGTCATCCTATGTATCTATCCTATGTCTTTTCTTCTAAAATGTTTCCTTTCAGATGCTGACAAGCAAATAAAGGTCGTCACGTCTACTATGGCGCTTAAAAATTTTTGGTCAGCAGCCCCAAGGGGAGTTTTGACCCTCAAAAAAATGCATGGAAACACATTAACACGTTTTTTCGTCGGTGCCCAAGGGTGTTTTAACCCACAAACTCCCCCCTTGGCTACGCCACTGGTCCATCCAGTCTTAATTGACTTAACAGATCACCTCCCATTTTCGTCAGATCTTTGATAAAAATTAAGCACTCAGAGAGTCAGAGGCTGAGCGAAATAATTGTGCCAGAGTCCCCCTGCAATTTGCGAAGCCCGCGTTCTAATAAAATGCTTTCCTTCTCCTTCTCCTTCTCCTTCTCCATAGGATAAACGGACGCGAAACTGCAGGACATCCGTCTTTATTTTTGTCGTATTCGATTTCGTTCGTTCTTTCTGTCGTTCTGAAACCGAATTATTCATGAGGCGCTGAATAATTAATTGCAGTCGGTAATTTTTCTCATTCGAAAACCTTGTTCCGGATGCAAAGTCGCTCCAACGACGCGTGCCATCAAAGTGAATTTATGTGGCGCAATGTCCGACCTACATACAAAAAGGTCGACAGAGGGCAGCGCGGAATTGCCGTCTGCTTGTCGCCGTCCCTGTCGTTTGGTTTCTTGTTCGGCTGACGTAACATTCAGCCATCGGGATCTAATCCTTATTCCTATTTGGAACAGCGGTGCGCAGGGAGTGGGGGACGCCCGGGGCCAAGTCGACAAAAAGTGTTCGACGAGCAAAAAAGGGTCGCCGACGCCGAGTCAATTTTGGCGCCCCCCTATCTGGTCGGCGCTCGGGGTCACCGCCCCTCCCCCCACCGGCCCCCTCTACACGCTACTGATTTGGAATCGGAAATTCGGATTTGTTTTACTTTTTACAGAATTCGTCCGTAATTTGCTTTATGTTGAATATCAGATGTTAGGAAATAACAGTGGTCAGGGAGATGAAGAAGAGTGGCTACAATTTTCCGAATCTTTATAAATATTTCAGAGCAGAAAACGATTTCCGACAATTTAAATCTCTAAGAAAATGTGTTGTGATAATCTGTTCCGGCATTCATCCAAAGTTCATCCGTTAGATATTATTTTATCCGTTTGAAGATCACGTTCCGGAATCACAGAGAGAAATCTAAGACGCAATTTTGCTTCTCATTTCAAAATAATTTGTCTCAAAACACGAAGTCCATAAACGAAAAACCCTCCGTCGCTTAAAATTTCACAGGTACAGGATTTGGGGTGGGGTGGGGTGGGGTGGGGGTGGTGCAGCTGATGACGTAAACGCGTTTGTTGCAGGGCGTCTTCCGACTGCGTTCGATCCACTTCAAGACCACGTGACACGAGCATAGGTTCGACGATTGATATTTCCGGAAATGAGAATTCGATCGGAGCGTGCGCCATCTGTCGACAGACTGTGACAGTGTCGTCGACTGTTTCCTGTTCCGGTTGCTGTCGATCGACGTGCCTTAGGTGCTGCCGACGACGACGAAGACGCTCCTCCTCCTCCTCCTCCTCCTCGAGTGGCGCACCTGGCGACGAATCCGGCGTTTCCAAGGTGAGCGGAGAGAGAGAGAGAGAGAGAGAGAGAGAGAGAGAGAGAGAGAGTTTAATTAACGAAATCTCGACAAAATTCAATTCACGAAGCTCCAGAAATGCCAGCGCCGGTTGTGCAGACAGAGGTCGGTAAATAGGTAAGTAAGTAGGCGAGCAAGCTGAAACACGGCAGAATGTCATAGGCATTAAGAAGTGGCGGTTCCGTGTGGGGATGAGGGGGATGCATCCACCACCGGACTTTTTTTGCTTGTGAAACCTATTTTTGGGCAAATGTCTAGTAAAACTACGAGGAAAAAACTTCGGACGACCTTTTTTGCTTGTCACCTACCTATTTTTCGGTAAAAGTGTAGTAAAATATTATTAGGAAAATCCCTTTTGTCAGCCTTTTCGGCAAAGTTTATTGATTTTTCCTTCTCCTTTCATTCCCCCCCACCCAGGCCCTCCGAGAGGGGGGGCAGGGGGGAGCAACTGCACAGGGGCCCGGCGGTCTGGAGGGGGCCCGGGCCGATGATGAATATGTATAATTAACAATAAAATGAATAATAACACTAAGGAACGGTTAAAAATGTCAGTTCAGCAGAGGGGCCCGGCGAGCACAAGGGGGCCCGAGACACAGTGCTAAATAAACAAATAAACGGCAGACGACGAGCAAAAAAAAAAAAAAAAGGTCGTCAAGAAAAAATTATGACTTGTCAAGGGCCCGTCGGCCATTCTGCACAGGGGCCCGGAATTTCTCTCGGAGGGCCTGCCCCACCTGTGACGATGGTGTTCTGTCCGAAGACAGGTTCCATACTCTAGCACAGTGTTTAATCTAGACTACTGGACTCCGGGGAGAACTGAAAAAGCCGGGGGAACTGACAAAGCCGGGGGAATTCTGCTAGGGGCCGCTGTTAGTCCATGTAGTATTCCAAAATTTCCCGGGGATTTTGAAATTTCCAGGGAGGAAAAGGGCAATTCCCCCCGGAAACGGCCTGATTAAACACTGCTCCAGCGTCGCCACTCCTCTCTCTCTCTTGAGCTTCTATCTTCAGGGCTGAATACTTGTTTTTCCCCGAAGTGTCGAACATCCACTCCAGCATCGATGTCCTTGGTCGCCATTTCTGTGCTTTCCCATTCATCTTTCCTTCTAGTACTTCTCTTAGCAGGCATGGTTCTTCTCTCAGAACATGCCCGGTATTCACTTCTTTTGTCTTGTACGAATAGTGTTTATTAGGGGTTTCCTCTCCTCTATCCTATGCCCGTCTGAGATCTGTTATTGTTGTAATTTCGTGCATTCGAAGTAATTCTTCGGCAGATGGCGAGGAATTTAGATTCAATAATTGTCGCAATGCATTCTAAATTTGAGAAGACTGATTGATTTTCTGCTGTTGATTGTTTAACTATCCATTGCAGACAAATCTTAACATTTTTGCAATAATTATGAACCTGAAATTTGACTAAATTTGGATCAGTCGAGTGATTTTGCGCAAACCGTCGAGAATTTTTGCACCAGAGTTCATCCCATACTTCTGATATTACTCGAGGATTTATACGGCTGGAGATTCGCTTCAGACCCCGCTGGGAGGGGTGGAAGTCACGATAAAGGCGTAGCTAGGAGCGGGGATACATATGTCTCCGCCTCTCCGGGTGCCGAGGTGGGGGCGCCAAAATTGGATTGATGGTAGAAAGAAAAGTAAAAAGAAGCATCAATATAGCTGTGACGACCTTTTTGTGCTTTCCAGGGGTTTCATGAAGTTGAGTGGGCGCCATCAGTACGATTTGTCCCCGGGCGCCGGACACCCTAGCTACGCCTCTGGGTCACGACGCTCCCAAAGCGCCTTAGACGGACTAAATCCAATGTGCATGGCTGTCCTGATGCCAATTAGTTCAACCGCAAGAGGGCCAGAGGTCCTTTGATTGGACGAGCGCTAGTGAGGAGATTCCTGCAAAATCATTACGAAAAATGTAGGCCCATATAAGTAAGTAAGTAGAATCTTGTGTAAATTTATATAGCGTTTTGGAAAGTAGTACAGTAGTAGCTGCCAGTGATGTGACGTCTCGAGACACTGTCTCGTTTCGAGACAATCTCGAGACAGTATTTCCAATGTCTTGGTCTTGGTCTTGCTGGCCAGTGTCTTGGTCTTGGTCTTGGTCTCGTAATTACTGTCTTGGTCTTGAGATTCAAGACCGAGACAGTGGGTTTTTCCACTGTTTTTGTCAGAAACAAGATGAAACATATCCGACAAATCATCCACAACAAAGAATTCTCACAAATTAAATCGTAAAAATTTAATTGTCGGGTGCAGTCTGCCAGTCAGTTTAGTTGAGCATCCAAATTTTCGTAATTTTATTGCTGATGTTGATTAAAAAAATGCGTGAATCCTGTTTTGTCTGTTTTCTTTATGTTTAAAATTACTGTCTTGGTATTGGTCTTGAGTCTTAGTGTGTTGGTCTTGGTCTCGGTCTTGAGGGTTAGTGTCTTGGTCTTGGTCTCGGTCTTGCCACTTACTGTCTTGGTCACATCCCTGGTATAGCTGCTTATTCTTATGCGCTTAATCTTTCTTGAAATAGCTATAGCAAAGGCGGTTTGTCGGTCGGGCAATGATCAGTGTATCCGTGCATGAGGCGGAATGAGGTAATTGCCAAACAGCTGTCACATAATAATCTGCAAATTTATTCCAAGGTTCAAGATCTTAATCTAGTATCACCCTCATTAGAGGGGGCTGTTGGCGCTCTGCCAAAACCCCGTTAGGAGAACTAATTAACTTGGAAACATTTTTTCAGTTGGGGGATTGTTAATTTGCTGAGAAATAAGCGCAACATTTCAAGATTTCAGCTAATATTTCCATAGAACTTCTGTCATTCCTCCTCTGACCGCGCTCCCACCCTCGAGGACCTAGTTGGGACTGAAAAAATGTCAGTCCGGAGTAGGGAATGACCGAATGCGCATTTTCCACCGGACACCGGATCCGGATATTTTGGGTCAACATTTGCCGGATCCGCGACGAGCATTACCGCACAGGCCTATGGAATGACCGCGGGGGAGTCTTGAGTTTGCAGGTAGACTACCTGGGGTTGAAAATAAACAGGACGATCATTTCCTTTGGAACTAAAAAGACTCATTAACCCATCACACGTCCCACAAGAATAAAGTATCTTGAAAAAGTCTTAAAAGCACAATTAAAACTTGAAAGTGAAAGTTAAACGAAATCTGTAAATTTGTAGTTAAATCATTCAACAAAAATTAAAATCCAAAGCAAAAATCAATATTCGGAATCGATAATTTCGTGATAAATTAAAGTATTTGACGAATCCGTGTAAAGTCGAATACCACAATATCCGGTGCCGGAGCGAATGACTGGAGCGGTTTCCGGTCATTCCATTGTCTGGAGAACGTCTCGAGGCCTCCTCCTATTCTGGAACACTGGATGTGCCATTATCTGCTGCTGCTGATGATGATGACGACGACGACGATGATGATGATGATGGCAATGATGATGATGACGACGATGACGATGATGATGGCAATGACGATGATGACGATGGCAATGATGATGATGATGACGACGACGATGATGATGATGATGACGATGATGATGATGATGACGACGACGATGACGATGCTATTGTGACCAAAAGCAGGGTCTACCATCAATGGGGAGGAGGGGGGGTTGTTGGTTGGGAAATCGATCTGCCACGAAATCCAAATGGTCGCCGCGGCTGAAATGGAACGCGGTCTTAAATTCACTGAATGCAATGAGAGGATTTGGCCACGAAGGGTGCGGTGGGGTGGGGGAGTGGGTGGGGTGGGGAGTGGGTGGAGTGTCAGACGTCAATGCGACCGCAGCAGCAAAAACTGCGATCCAGATCTAATTCGGATATCGAGCGATGTGTGTGTCTGATATGCAAATCAACCGATAAGGAGAGCGACGTTGGAAACCATGGAAATCCCCACAAATCCTCATTCCATGTTCCAAGCTAAATAAAGCTGCTGTGGAGGAGGAGGATGAGGAGGAGGAGGAGGAGGAGGAGGAGGCGGTCCATTGCTATCGGAAGGGAGAATGGAGGAATGTCTGGAAGCGACATTCGATTAAATTTTAAATGCATGGAAATGTCTACGTTGGAATCTGCGTAATGATGGAAAAAAGTTGGAATGGTTATTGGACAGACTGAGACCATTTTCCAGGCATCAATGAACATTCTGGACAATTATTCAGATGGAATGCTGGCAATTGGAACGACCAGTGAGGAACGATTTAGGCGAAAGTCTCGATCAGAGAGGCAGTTCTTCACGCTGATCCTACTCGCCTGCCTATCATAGGCGGATTTAGAGTTTAAAATTTGGGTAGGCTAAAATGGGAAGTCTGGGGGCTTTGCTCTCCCAGAAGCTGATGCCATTCTTATGATTAGGTATCCCATTTTCTTTTGAAAATCACCATGAATTGATGATCATTTCAACAAGTTACCACCAATAGTTAGTAGTTCTGTTACAATGAACAAGGGTAATTATATTATTTTACAAAGCAGCATAGTTTCGACAACTGTCGATAGTAGTAAAACTATCTATCTAATTGCCAATAATATACGTCAAAAAATTATGACGTCATTCAGATTGAATCACGTGATATTACAGTCTATGGATTGAATGCGTGGCACTGTGCTTTTGTATGTAAATAAGTAAGTAACAAAAGAGGCTTAAACGGACCTGGTGTTGATGGAAAAACTTTTTTGTTTTGTTTTGGTGGGATTAGTTGGGTAGGCTTAAACCTATCTTAGCCTCTAATAAAATTCGCCTATGCGCCTATGTTCACCATGTACCGAACAGCCGCAATGTTAAAGCGTCTCTGACCAGTGACCTCCTTAGGCTACCTGAATTTTCACCTCATATGGTTAATTCTCTGTCCTTTTACTCGATGATCCAATCCGTCTAACAGCCTAAGTGAGGTTTTGATACGATTGCTGATTGCTCAGTCAAAGAGGAAGAAGGAAGAAGGATCACTCGCATCCTGTCGTTTATCCAATCCGAACATTGGAATAGTCACTGCCTCTATTTCCCTATTTCCCAGACAGTTCTTTAAAGATCCGGGTCCAGAGAGAGAGAGAGAGAGAGAGAGAGAGAGAGAGAGAGAGAGAGAGAGAGAGAGACAGAGAGAGACAGAGAGAGAGACAGACAGACAGAACAGACAGACAGACAGACAGACAGACAGACAAACAGACAGATAGACAGACAGACAGACAGACAGAGACTGAGACAGAGACAGAGAGACAGACAGAGACAGACAGAGACAGAGACAGACAGACAGACAGAGGCAGACAGACAGACAAGCAGAAGTATACATAATGAAATCTTTTCATGATCTTCGTGTTAGCTCGAAGTCTGTCTTTCTAGATATTTGAGGAGTAGAATTCTGGTTTTCAGATCACAATTGAAGTCTGACGCTAAACATTTGCCTAAAGAAATAACAAGAGTCACGTGATACAACGGTGATCTATTTTTAGCCCCGTCGAATGCTTTGCTTTAAGCTGTGCTGTTTTTTCTTCCTTCCGATGTCTTTTTCATTTCTAAGACGCGTTGCATGTTCAGCAGCCATTAGACTTACATTTCAGTCGAGATGTTTGCAAGTCCCTTTGTCTCTGATGAACTGACGTTTCAATGTCCACCTGTGGCCAGTGGCGGTTCCAGGTGGGGGATGAGTGGGGATGCATCCCCCCACCGGACTTGAAATTTTTTAATTTTTGTTTGCTTGTGAAACTGCGGATGACGTTTTTTGCTTTTCAGCCCTTTTTGGCAAAGTTTGTTGACATTCAGTAGGCAAAACACGGCAAATGTTGCCCTTTTCCCTTCTTTTTAATCCAACCACCAACTTCCTATGAATTCATTTTATTCCCCACCAAGAAATCCTGAAACCGCCATTTTCTGTGGCCACATCAATATAGACGTCTCATTTACGCTTTTCAATTAACCCTTGTTCTTCTAGTTAGTTAGTTACAGGCTGATTTATCTAGCGCTATTGTGCTAGTAGGCTAGAGTCGAGAGCGCTTTTCCGTTTAATTTAATAAGGAAATGAACATTAATTGTGACGTAATGATGACGTCATGGTGCTGATTTGCAATCTGCGAATCAATTAGAGGAACGCTGGAAGTGCGACCGTTGTTGTTCTTGCAGGAGTGCATCTGGAAGTGTATTGAGTGCAGCGCCCAGTGCTCCTCTTCTCTCCAACCGGAATTTCTTAATGAAACCGGAAGCAGCTCGCTCTCAGTGGCGCCGCTCGGCGACGAGTACCTTCGTCAGGAACCGGAAGAGAAGAGTGGCACTTCCGCCGAAAACACAGCTTCCTCATCAGGTAATTAATTATACATCCGGTTGAAATTGGATGAAACGATGGCGAAAAAAACTGAGACGCCATGATGACTTACATAAGTATGTACGTCGTTCAGTGTCATCGTGTGTAAATGCAATGAAAATTCTGCGCTATAAAACCAGCTCTGTTTCAGCGTTAAATATGCACTGCAGTTGGCTAATTAAATAATTGATTGGACTTTATTTTTCTGGAGAATTTGAATTCACTTATCGAAAGAAATTAAAGTGCTAAGTTGGTTCTGTCTTGCACGCCATTTTCTGTGTTATATTTTCAACGGAAGAAATTTTAACAGGAGATCCGGAACCTGATCCGGTTTCCTGTCGGATCTTCTCTTTCACCGATCCTCCGCCTCACGCCGGACCTCAGATCGAAAGTCCTCCGGCTGACGCACCTGCATTCGATGCACCTGAGGCCATCGACGACAGTCCGACCGAAAGGTCGCGCCATCGACCCAGGGACCTCGTCCTCAGCAAATCATCGAGCCTGTCTTCGTCGAGCGAAAGCCTCGGAGACACGAGTTGGTCGAGCGACGGACCAGTGGCCGGACGCCCGACCGATCCCAAGTCGACCTCTGAGCCGCAGCTGACCGTGGCGGCGGCAGCGGCAGGCGGCGGCGGCGGCGGCGGCTGGGGCGGGGGCGAGAGATCGGAGGGGGGCGACGAATCGACCGTATCCAGAGCGGAGACTCGCTGCCGTTCCAGGAGCTTCGACGGATCCGACCGCAAAAGACCGAGGATCTCGAAGGAGCGGACCTTCTCCTATTCCGGATACCAGGACTTCGATCGCAATCCAGAGTCCGTCGAGACGGAGTCCGAAGAGTCCGCCGCGAAGCCCGTCTTGGCTTCGACTCCGGGAGAGTCCGACGAGGACGAGCGGCGGCGGCGGGGGCGGGGGCGGGGCGGCGGGGCCGGCGGCGGGGTCGGCCCCTGGACGCGCTCTCCGTCGAGCGAGAAGTATCCGTCGAAGCACCTCGACGACGTTCACCACACGGGGCTTCCGTGCTCCGAAGAGTATCGCGAGTACGAGGCGTTCCTAGAGGAGAGGCGCAACCCGTCCAGCGGCCAGGACTCGTCGGAAGCAGCAGCAGCGGCGGCGGCGGCGGCGGCGGCGGCCGGAAGTACGGAAGACCAGCTGGGACATGCTGCCGGCGACTTCTACACCTCCGACGAACGCAATTCCATCGATCTGGCGAGCTTCGCGGCCACCGTAGCCAGCGGGACAGCGCATCTGACGAGCATGAGCTTCTCGCCTCCCACCCCCCAGTCGACTTCCATCGACTCCGAAGGTCTCAGGGAGACGGTCAAGAGGAAGGACCCCTTCCTGTCTCTGAGGTCCATTCTCCAGGACTCGACGCCGGACGAAGGACGCGGAACGAAACCGTCCTCTTGTGCGGATTCGTCGGCGGAGGAGGAGGAGACGAGCATCGAAACGACCTTGGAATCGAGGAACTCGTCTCTGCTGACCTTGGCGGACGATCACTGGTCGCCGAGGTTTGGTCTGTCTCCCATTCCTGACTTTTCGCCGTCGTCCGAGACGGACGACCTTGACCCAAGTCCTCTGCAGAGGTCGAGAAAACCTCCGCATATCGAGGACATCGTCTGTTGCTCCTACGGAAGCTGGTCGATCGCCGAAACGTCGCCAACGTTCGGAACATTCAAGCGCTGTCCAAGCTACAACAACATCCTGGCTCTTCCAGAACTGGAGATCAGCGACCCCGGTCCGTCGAGGGCCGCGCAAATATCGTCGTCCTACGTGAGAGAGGAGAGAGGGGGTCCCACCGTGACCGTTGACGCTTCTTCCATTCTGCCGAATCTACCTGAAGAACAAGAGGAAACAAAACAGGACGAAACCACCGCGAGAATCGCCGGTCGTCGTGGAGCGCAGGAGAAGGGAGGAGTCGGCTCCTTTGGAAGTGACCTTGAACGACCCGCAGCCGACGAAAGTCCGCAGAGAGGCGATCCGGCAGGAGTCCTGTTGTTTGCGGAATCGAACGGTGCGGTCGGAGACGTGGAAAGAACAGAAGTGCGTTCTTCGATCTACGCGGACTGTCTGACGGCCGACGCGGATTCCGACCAGCTGCTTCTGAGCGACGAAGAGCTAAGAGAAATCGACCTCGACGAGGAACTCCCGCCAAAGCACCTGCTCGTCAGAAGGTCGAGGAGAGCGTCGTTGCCAATGGCAACCGGTCTGTCGTCTTCCTTTGCTTCGAAACAGTCGCATCACGTGACCGACGAATCCGACGATAATTTGAAATTGATTTCGTCGATTGATTCCGACTTCGATCTCAAAGCGCCGCAAGATTCAACCGTAAAGGTAATTAACCCCTTAACCGTGTATTTAACTGTAACTCAATGTAAAATGGACGGATATATCCGGGATCCCCAGTTAAGGGGTTAATCCTAATTATGCGACGGAAATGCTGGTTAATTATTGTTTAATTCATCATCATTTATCATCATCATTGCATCATCATTTATGCCCTGACAATGCTTGTGCATGTGTAGGCAGCCCATTAACCGTAGATCGCCATTTGTCTCCATCTAGAGCAGTCCTCTGTGCCTCATGTAAAGTTAATCCAATTGTTTCACAGCCTTCTTTAACATTGTCGATCCATCTCTTTTTCGGTCTTCCTCTGATTCTTTCTCCGTGAACTTTCCCGTACATTGCGATCTTTGGGTATCTATTGTTTTCCATTCTGACGACATGTCCAAAGTATCGTAGACGATGCTGTTTGACCCTTGTGAGAATGTCCACGTCGTGGTTTAATTAAGTGTTTCTTTATGATCTCATTTCTTATTTTCTCTTTTCGAGTCACTCCTAATATTTTCCTGAGACAGGCCATCTCAAAGACGTGTAGCCTTTGATCAGTGGTTCGTTTGGAGGTCCATGTTTCAGAATTGTATAGAAGGCAACTTAAGACAAGAACCTCATATACTCTCATTTTTGTATACTTTGAAATGTCTTTTGCTGTCCATATGTTATATAAAGCATAAAATATATAAAAAATAAAATATATGAATAATAAATAAAAATAAAAAATAATAAAAAATAAAATATATGAATCTGCAGTGACGGTTCCAAGACTCTTGGTGGAGGGGGAGATGCAATGAATCTCTAGGAAGATCCCGCCAATTGTCAAAAGAATTATAATGTATACGATTTAGAAGAAATCTGTAGATTTGATTCATAAAATATAATGTTCAGAATTGACAATGCATAGAAGCCACTATAGACTGGTTGTACAAAGTCATAGTGCAAAATCAAGTGTTACTAGATTTGATTCATAAAATATAATGTTCATTGAATTGACAATGCATAGCCAAGCTCTGCCACTATAGACTGGTTGTACAAAAATCACGCAACTGCAAAATCATTTGTGTTATATTGTTGGAATCGATTTTGTCGATGGCATTGTATCATCTTCCGTTGCAATGAACAATTGAACGTACACTGAAGACGCAAACCGTTTTATTGGGCTTCGAACATCGTGGGAGAAACGGTCTACCAATAGCATCCCCAGTCATCCCCAACGTAGAACCGCCCCTGTGAATCTGCCTTAATTCAATGCAAATCTTCCGTTAATCTTTGACCGTGATTCAAAATGCAATTGACCCGAACTTGTTTTGAGGAAATCTGTTCAGATATCCAGCTGCAAACAACGTCAGACACATTCTGATGATCGACTCTTTGTAAGGAAGTCAACGCCCAGAACTCTCGTTGACTACAAAATGGCTTCAAATGATTAGAAACAGTTTTATAAATATTCACAGGAAATAGGAAATGAAGAAGATGCTTTCTAATTTAGAAGGATTTCTCTGCGTATTCGCCAAAAGTCGAAATGAGACGGAAGCTGCCTCCTGCGCCGACCGACGATTTCCCGGAGACAGCCAGGCGAAGTCAAATGAGCGTCTCACGACCAACGCAGAAAACACCTCGCAACACACGAAGACGGTTAGAACAGCCTTAGTTATCAGTTTCATAGAAGTCTTACTTTATATACCATTCGCCCTCTGCCAACTTTCTCTCATTTGTCGCATTAAGTGAATTCTTGTATTTCAAACCTCGAGTCAAAAACACTGTCCGTCGGCATTTCTTTATCTTGGTCTCGTTTATCTAACTTTTGCGTTATCTATTGTAATTCTTTGTCTTATCTATACCGTAGGCCTGACATTTGACGATGATATAGCTGTATTTAATGCAGTGAGGTAAGTCCAATGAATTTCTTCTCTTACAGTCTGGAGATGTTGATTCGTACGAAGCACCCGATCATCCGGCGGCGCCGCCTAGTAAGCCCCGACCTGCCCCGGGGGACAACAGTGACCGCGGCCCAGCGGCGGCGGCGGCGAACGCCACCACCGGTCCGGGCGATCGGGGCCCTGCTGCTGCTGCTGCGGTGAAACACGAGCGACTGGGCCTCGGCTGTCGTCAGCGCAGCAACGACGACCATTTCACGATCGCCAACGACGGATCGGTGATGATCAAGAACACGGCGTACAAAGAGGACGACCAGAAGAAGACGGATCCGGTCGACAGAGGGCCAGCGAAGACGGACGCCGCTGCTGCGATGGAATCCGAACGCAAAGAGTCAAACAACAGGACAAAGGAGGAGAACAACAGACGATCTCCAACAGACATCGACGGCGTCTCGGCAAAAGCCTCTCTGCCGACCGGAGTATCGGCGGTTGAGGCGGACAGGGGGGAGGAGGCAGCGGCGGCGGACGCAAGACGCTTCAAGATCCGACCGAAGGTTCCTCCGAAGCCGAAGAACACCGATCCGTCCGGCGGCGGCGTTCCCGTCGTCGCCACGGTGTCTCTGAAGCACGGCCTCGAGATACCGATCACCGTCCACGCCCTCCAGCAAAGGGTCAAGGACGAGGTCAAGATCCTGACGGCCACGAGGCGACTGCGGCTCGACGAGGCCGAGGAGATCCGGATCCTGGAAGCGGAGTTCGCCGAGAGATCGAGAGAGCGACGCCTGAAGTCGTCGTCGTCGTCGCAACCGAGGGGTGGGGTCGTGGGTCGGGGATCGGGACGCCGCGGCGAGGGGGGCGTCCAGAGCGACGACGAATGTCAGAGGCCACCGTCTGTCGAGGCGGCGAAGAGCGGTCGAAGGGACGAGGAGCCGGACCCCGGTAGGATCATCATCACGCGGTCGTCGACCCTCACTCTCCCCTTCAACACGAAGCAGTTCAAACGACCCATTTCGGATCCGATCTATGCAAAGTTCTCTCCGATCAGCGAAGATCTTACTTCGGAGTCCGTCTTCCCCACTAAGAACCAACCGTCTGACGTCAGAACCTACTACGGACGCCGATCGGCGGAAACGGAAGTGCCCGTCGGGGAACGATCGTCGTCGTCGCTGCCGGAAGCGAATCCGTTCGCCTACCGGACGATCCAGTTTCCGCTTTCTCTGATGACGTCAGCGTCCGACTACAGCGACTCAAGAGGCAAAGAACAGCGGCTGCAGATTCTGCAGACGGAGATCGAGAAGAGACGAAGACATCTGAGCGAAATGGCGTCGCATCAGAAGGACGCCTCTACCTCCCTCTTCGCTTCTGATTCCAATCGCAAAGGCACTCTGGATCGCCAGGTCAACTCATCCGCTCCCCGCCGCCGCCGCCGCCGCCGCCGCCGCCCTGAGCTCCGGGCTCATCAAACCCATCGACTATCAGATCAACCCGGAAAAGTATTACGTCAGACCGACGAAATCATCCCCCCAGATGACGACGAGAACAGGCGCCGCCGTTGCCAATGGCGACGAAGAGAACGTCGTCTACAGTTCGTTCGAATACCTGACGCACAAAGCGGAAATGACGCAAAAGTCGGCGGCGGCGGCGGCGACGATGACGTCACACGCCGCCATATCCGAAGACCCGTTTTCGTCGGAGATGTCGGGGGTCTATTCGCAGTCGATTTATATGGCGCCGGAGAGGGAGTTCATCCGATATTCGGAGTCGGAAGATTCGCTGCTCTACTGTCCCGGGAACTTCGGCAGCAGTCGTGACTCGGGGGTGAGCAGCAGTATGACGGGGCCGGACCTGTACGCCTTCCGATCGGACCAGGAGCACACGCCGCCGCCCCAGGGCGACGTCGCCAACATATGCTGCTACCCGTCGACGAAGATGCAAGACTACCAGCAGCAGGTCGTCCATCGGGGACAGGCGGCGGGTGTTCCAGCGGCCGCCGCCGCCGCCGCCGCCGCCGCGGTGGGTCAGACGACGCCAGCGATGCCGATCCTAGGGGACGTTACGATGAAATCGAGGAGCCTCCTACGCGACATTGGAAGCCGACCTCTGTCTGACGACGTGGAAAAATACTTCCAAGAAAACGGTAGAAAATGAAGTTCAGCCATCATTCGATTTAGAGTCCATGGCCACCACCTAAAGCCTTTACCTGAAATTAGTCTTCCTTTCTCAGCTTCTGACTAAACCTGACTAAAGTCAAAATTCGTCGTCAATCTTTTGTTGAGATGTCCTCTGTACAGTCTTCAGCATATCGCTGGTGTTTTCTTCTGGTTTTCTTCTGTTTTCTCCTGTTTTCCTGTTTTTTCTCTTGTTTCTTCTGTTTTTAGACGTTTTTACTTGTAAGCGACTGAAAATGTTGACCTCAATACAGTGACAGGCTCTGTGTTAAAATTCGCTGATGAAAAATGATTGGAATCTTTGAGATGTGAACGCATTAAAATCAACGGTCAAAGATTTTGCTGCCCATATCATAGTCACAATGCGCGCCTGGCCAGTGGTCGCGTAAAAGCCCTGAACATTATCTCCAATCGATAATTCTAAGACTTGAACCCGGGTAGACAGGGCGATCCAGCGCAGAGACTGAGCCACCGAGTAACTCCGTTGTTGTTGACCGAATGATAATAATCTGTTTTGTAGTTTATTTTTGATTTGGAGCAGTTCTTGTATTGCAGTGTTTATTCTAGACCTGTTTTTTTGGGGGGATCCTCCCAAGTTTTAAAATTCCCCAAATTTGCATATATTGGCTTGGGAGATGGAAATTCCTCCCCCCACCAAAAGCGTGGAGAGACAAATCTTGTCCCCCAAACATTTCAAACTCCCCCTCAATGTCAAGGTGGCTAGAATAAACATGCATGCTTGTATTGTGTCATCTGGTGATGTGTGTCTCTAGATTCGTCGAACCTGATCTGTCGAGATGAGAGCGACTACAGTGTTACAGATTCAATGGAAGACTACATATTGGAAGGCGGGCTTACGATTAGAATGACTAACGAAAGAAAACTCAGGGTTCGAAACCAATCGACTCTTACTCAGCTTTTCAACGGCTACTTAACTATTTCTTGTGCTACGAAATGTCTGACATAACTATATCACTACTCGTTATTGAATCCGGCGACAGAGTATATGGGATAAGAAATGGAAATGCCTGCAAATGTCTTGTGTGAAAACGAGGTCGGTCTACTGGGAAACAAATGATGTGTAACAATTCCACAATCATGAAATCTAGATAGGATATCATTATTCACAGTTCGCTGGGTAATAATACGAGCAATGGTGTATGACATGTCTTCAGGGTGCGATTTGTGACCTGGAGCAGTGGGGGGCAATATGTCGAGCTTGGGGGATGTAGTTGTTGGGAAATGTAGCAGTGGGGGATGTAGTGGTGGGGGATGTAGCAGTAGGAGGATGCAGTTGGGCAGTGGGGGAAGATTCCCCCTTCCCCTACAAATTGCACCCTGCATGTCTTGACCTTTCTGCACCTACGAAGGCATGGCTTGTACCCTTTGCCAACTCATTAAGACATTTTCAAAGCGCTAGAACACTTTCTTGGAATATTCAGACGGTTCCCGGAAGATTGGGTACCGGAAGATTCGGTACCGGAGAATTCGGTACCAAAACTTTACTTGTGGAAGATTCGGTACCGGAAGATTCGGTACCGGATAATTCCCTGTTCGACATACAAAGATGACGCCTCACCTGCTGCTGGTAATTGTCGTTTAACTCGCGTCATTAGCGGAGACCAGCGTTCTTTTGCTCCTCCTAGCGACTTAGTGGATGTAAACAGATTTTAAACTCGCAATACGTGCAGAGAACTTGAGCCGTTTAATGCGACCTTCTAGAAAAGGCACAAAATAGCTAGATATGCTACGGTAGTGCGTTTTACATAAAAAACAAGGCAAGCTAGGCCGTTTCGGAGGGAAAATTAACCCGATTCAACGGCTCCCGGACCGCTCCCACCCGCCGTGCGATTACTATAGTATCTCGCCGTTATTTCCCTCCCCGCGTTAGAACGGTCTTATCTGCCCACTCCACGGGGGGCAATAAGGTGGCATGAGCCCCAGCGGCCCCCGCACACCCAACGGTACCGAATCTTCCGTGACCGGTACCGAATTTTCCGGTACCGAATCTTCCGTCCCGAATCTTCCGTCCCGAATCTTCCGGTACCGAATCTTCCGGTCACCATTCAGATCGACTCGTTTCTCTTTGTAGCGATCAACTTCAACGCCGCGTAAATATCCGTTTCCAACGAAACGAATTCTACTGACGTCAGACCCCAAAGATAAAACATCACGAGGCAAGAAAACGCTCGGTACGACTTAGTATTTAAGAGACAACACCCCATTAATCAGTCAGTCAGTCAGTCAGTCAGTCAACCAGCCAGCCAGCCAGCAAGTCAGTCACTCAGTCAGCCAGTCGGTCAGTCAGTCAGTCAGTCAACCAGCCAGCCAGAAAGTCAGTCAGTCAGTCAGTCAGTCAGTCAGTCAGTCAGTCAGTCAGTCAGTCAGTCAGTCAGCCAGTCAGTCAGTCAGTCAGCCAGTCAGTCAGTCAGTCAGTCAGTAATCGCTGGCCATTGTTGTAGTGTTTGTTGGTATATGTTTTAAGCATTTAAAAGCTCTGTAGCTATTGGCTTTAGGTGATTTAACGGCATCGGGAGTGACTTTGACTGTCGTTGACTTAGGTTTCGGAGTGAACATCGTAGGGGGACAGTACCTGCCCTGGGGTGGAGACCAGCTGTGCGCCTACGTGGCGTCCATCCAGCCGGGCAGCGTGGCCGATCAGCTGCACGGAGAACTACAGGAAGGTGGAAGTCAATTTGCAAGAATTTCAAGAGATAAATCAAACCCCAATCTCATATCTATTGCCTCAATATCTGAACTTATAAGTGAGGAAAATAGTTAAGCAGTCTATTAAATAAACTATAATGAATAATTGACAGTCGCTAGTGAAAAAGAGCAAGTAGCTAGTAATGCTTTAATGTAGCTAATATTAAATTTTGTAACTCAATGTAAAATGGACAGATATATCAGATCCCCAGTTAGAAATGTCAGAATCAGATGCAGAATGGGAGAGGTTGGTGGAGATGCAGATGAGCATCAGCTGTGCATCTGCTATATTAGAAGGAATGCCATCTTAGTCATTCTGATTTTGCTTTTAATCAGGAGATCAAGTTCTGGAACTCAATGGAGAGATTTTGACAGGAAAAACAGCGGAAGAAGTGACTCAGATAAAGGCGAACATCAACTGCGAAATAGAACTTGTCGTACGACAGTAAGTCCTATTCTACTCTATCCTGTCATTTTCTAACCCTACAGTATATCCTATCTTATTCTATTATGTTACGTTCTGCTCTGTTCATTTTTGTTCTATTATATTCTAAACATATATATATAATGATCTAAGCTGGGCTATTTCTTGTTCTATTCAATCCTGGCATCTTCTATTCTCTATCCTCTGTGTCGAATGCATGTTGTTCTTTAATACTCTTCTGTCTGTATTCTTACCATTTAGTCGTTTATCTGTTATTCTATTTGGATCTAAACTAAATTATTCATTCGAATATTTTCTTTCTTCTTATTCTGTTCTGTTCCATTTCGATGTCGCGCATTTTCTGCATCTTTCGTCAGTCACGTTTCACGCATTGTCAAAGTGCTGTCAGGTTTGACCGAAAAAACAGAGAAATTGGCCGAAGGCTGTTGGCTTTTGCTTCCCTCCCTCCCTCCCGCCTCTGATCCTTAGCAAAGGGAATTCATTTGCCGGTACACAGCGCTAATTGTCTTGTCTTGTCTTCAGCCATCCTGGCTTCGAGGGTTGACCGCATGATGAATGAGTTTGCTCCACTGTTTTCCGTTGTCTGTCATTCGGATCGCCATTTCCATTGTCTCTCCAGTCAATTGCATGATGTTATCAGTCCATCTACTCCTGGGTTTGTCTTGTTTTTTTATTAGGGCAATTAATTAGACCAATGAAAATGTCTTTTCATTAAATATTCAGAGAATAATAAAATGCACTTTAATTTCTCTCTCTCTCTCGATGACTGTTTACGGACATTTCGTGTACGGGCGAGTTTTCTTCCTTAAATTAAAACATCAAAAGACCGTCACTTAATCATCTCCTGTCTATCGTTGATATTTTGAGAATAAATAAGAAGGAAGAAGAGAGAAAGATATATATATATATATATATATATATATATATATATAAAGAGAAAGAAATAAAGGGAAAAAGAAAGAAAGATAAAACAGATAGAAAGATAGGAAGATAGAAAGACAGATATAGCTAGCTAGCTAGCTATAGATAGATAGAAAGCTAGATAGATAGATACATTTAGATAGAGGGAGGGAGAGGGACAGAGAGAGAGAGATAGAGAGCATCTGCTGTGGATGTTGTGTCTTGGGTTTGTTTTGGATTGGCGTTGTCTTTTTCTTCGTTAAGACGCCTTGTCTGTTGCGTTGTCTGTTTGTGTCAGTGGAATGAACCTGAGGACCTTCAGATCGATCACCATGTCAACGATTAACACTGACAGTAACAGGTCTTCCTACGACAACATGCCGACTGCCAGTTCCTTCGAAGGATACGGTAAGTCATGATGATGGTGGTGGTGGTGGTGATGATGATGATGATGATGATTAGGAAAATGGTTAACTTTTGAACGGGTACCCGAATTAGCATGATCTCCGTTGTTGCCCCTCTCATCTCTGCACCCAACTAACTAACCACCCTCCCTCCATCTCCTCCGGTTTCTATCTAATAGTTGCAGCGACCGGAGGGGGGAGTCTGGCATTACGGTCATGTTTCCACGGGTACCCGACCCAATTGTACTGCCTGATAATACCTGGTAATACCTGGTAATACCTGGTAATAGGACGCCAAGTTTCCGGACATGCACCTGTTGCCACCCCTAATGATGATAACGACGACGACAACCTAGACAGCAAAACCCAGAGCAAACACAGACTAAGAAAACAGCGGCATTCGCTTTAAGCACAGGCCATTTGAACCGCGGACGCTGAGTCTCTATGTTGAAGGGTTTCTGTTGTTGTGGTTGTTCATCTCAGTTACTCCGCGAAACACTGTGATTCAACTCAATATCACTAACCAATTTATATTTAACTAGTTTCCATATTAGCAGTGCCGGATTACCCATTAGGCAGAGTAGGCAACTGCCTATGGGCCCCGCGACTTTTAGGGGCCCCAAAAAACAGTGATGAAAGAAATTTTCTACTTACGATTCCAGCGCTGCGAAAGGCATGACGACGCTGACGTCATACAATATGTTTACACTTCAATGGCGTTCTAGTAGTCACCTGGCCTCAAAAATTTGACTGCCTTGGGCCTCCACGGTGGGAATCCGGCATATTATTAGACTAAATTCCAGTTGTTGACTGGGGATGCATCCCCCACCGGCCCACAAAAATGCGTCTTCAGTGGAAGATATCGTGGTGTTTCCCAAACTGTGATTCGCGACCCAAAGTGGGTCGCAGGGATCAGTCGATAATGGGTCGCGGAGTAGCGCAAAATTTGATTCAAAAGTGTCATTTTCTAACCAATACCACAATGTCACAAGCCTTGAAATCTGCAAGTAGGCTTAGGTTTTAAGAAATTTTTATACCTGCAATCCTCCATACACGGCTAATATTAAAATGATTAAGTTTTTATCCAATTTTAATTGACAATAATTTTGGAGAATCGAGGCCTCGCTACAAAGCTGCTGAAGTGGTAGAGTTCCAAAAATTTAGGAAACCCTGGCCTATAGTACTTGTAAAAATTAATCTTATCTCACAATAACGCAATGAAAGCGTTTATCCGACCATTTTGCTCTGAAACTCCACTCCAGAGGAATCTCTTTTTCATATTTTTTTCATAGATCTTTAACTTGCATCAATCGTACCTTCAGGTTAAGCGATTTTGCCTTACTCATAGGATTTTTAAGACGCGTAACAAAGGTATGTTCTTGACAAAATTTTAAAAAGATAATATTCAAGAAATTTCAATATCTATTTATCTCCTTTGTTTTATTTGGGGCAAATATCATTTAGCTTAATATATTTGCTTATTTTCATTCAAATCAAATCAGATCTTTTGTTTTGCTTTTTATTCAAAACTCAGAAGATTTTTTTCAACTAACGTTCGCCAGATGGCCAAATGACTTTTTATATTACATTACATTAGGTCGCGGCATGTTGCAAAACCGCTGAAGTGGGTCGCGGTTCCAAAATATTTGGGAAACCCTAATCTAAACGGAATAGCCTTGATGTATATCCACAAAGATATGGACATATCCATAGACAATGTCATCAACAAAAAACTCCATTTTGCACTATGACTTTGTACAACCAGATTAAAATGGCTTTTATTAAACATTGTCAATTCTGAACGTTATATTTTATAAATCAAATCTTCAGATTTCTTCTTAACCGTTTACATATAATTCCTTTGACAATTGGCGGGCTCTTCCTAGCAATTCCTTGCATCCCCCCTCCACCAAGAGTTCTTGGAACCGCCACTGGATCTATGCGTACTGGCGGCTCCACTATAGGGTTTCCTATATTGAGAGCCTGATGGCCCCCAGCTGGGACCCTATGGTAAACATCATTAAACAACAAATGGTTGGCATGAGTAGAAGACCCCAACGCCCCCCCTTGTTCAAGCCGCCACTGGCATAAATGGTTCCTATTTAACTAATAATAAAACTATTTAACTAATAATAAAACTGTTTGACTAATAATAATCCAGATGACTAGATTCACGTGCAGTTAGTCATTCGGTCAACGCATTTGTCGAAATCCAGCTTTTTAGAGTTGAATGAATTCATTGCACAGAGTCCATCGACGGACTGGACAAAGACCCCTCTGGTCACGTGACATACGGCGTCGGTGTCCACCCTCCGCAGCTACCGTCGTCCAGGGAGAACAGGGAAAGGCGGGAATACTTCCGCGGAGATGCTTCAGGTAGACACCAGCAGCTAGCAGCAGCAGCAGCAGCAGCTACAACGGCAGACATTCAAAGAAAATCATCTCCCAAGAAACACAAATTCAACGTAAGACAAACAGCAGCAACAACGCTGTCACTCTCTCCTCCTCCTCCTCCTCCTCCTTCTTCGTCCTTCATTCATGTTGTCCTTTTCAGCTGCGCCATCATCATCATCATCATCATCATCATCATCATCATCATCATCATCATCATCATCATCATCATCATCATCATCATCATCATCATCATCATCATCACCGTCGCCTTCGTTGTAATCATCGTCATTATCATCGTAATCATCATCATCATCATAATCATCATCATAACCATTGACGTCATCATCATAATCAACGTCATATTCGTATCCACCGTCGTAGTCATCATAATCATTGTCGTCATCATCAGGGTCGATTTGTGACCGGGAGCAGTGGGGATATGTCATAATCATTGTCGTCATCATCATAATCTTCGTCGTTGTCGTCGTCATTTTGAGAGGAAATATCGGCGCAGATTTGTCGTCGTCATTTTGAGAGGAGAGTTGATCTTAGGACTTCTGTCTCCTGTGTTCATAATATACATCACCTGAATTAACTGGGAAATTTCCTTTGTTGTTTCCTGGATCATCATACCTTTGCGCACCTTTAAATCTCTTATCGTAACAGAAAATCTCTGAAGATAACGATTGCAGGTGATTTTTTGACAGGTGTCGTCGGATGAAAGTGAAAAGTATCTAGGAGAAATACAGGTAGGATTTAATTTATAAAGGCAATGAAGTGCGTTGCCATAGTAACCGCTTGGAGCAGTCTCTAGTGCCATGGCAACACAAAAAATAATAAAATCCACGTGTTTTAAGTTGGCTTCTGCTTGATATCCGTGAAATATTTTACGTGATTTTTTTACAAATGGAAGAATAATTATATATGAGGCTGTCCATTAATTACGTCAACAAAGTAGGGGTAGGGGTCTGAAAAAGTTTGACAGTTGTTGACAGGGGAGGAGTCAAGAGAAGTCGACGTCAACAGTTTCTTTTTTTACAAATGACACAAATAAGACATTTCATGGAATACTGTTTATTACAATGGAAAAAGCCTGACAAGCAAAAAAGGCCATCACCACCACCACATCAATACCACATTATGACACTTGATGAACAAATAATGGAAAAAGGTCATCACCGCAAAAATAATAACCTACGCTTTTTAGGGGTACCCGTCACTAATCATAGGGGTCAAAGTTTTTGACATAATTATAGGGCAGGTCACTAAAAATTTGACAGTTTTTGATAAGGAACGAGGGGCAAAAAGCCCAAAAATTGTTGACGTAATTAATGGACAGCCCCTATTAAGACATTAAGACGTAGTAAGTAACACGTTATCAGGCAAATTGAACAACAGATGCATCAAATTGAAGGTTTAAATAGCGGAAACAGTAATAGAAGCAATTTCGATTCAATCAGAGAATCATCTTTGGCGTATATTAGAACTTAGAAGAACTAGGCTGCTCCTGTTTTACGCGTAGATAGCAATTACCATGCATATTGAACGGAATATTCGCGTATTTTTATTCTGTTTTCTCAACTGGAAATCCAAAAGCGCTTAAGATGAATCCGACCGCTGTTGCTGGATTTTGAACGAATTAGTCGTTAATTAAACACGTTGTCGTTGTGTTGTGATGATATATTCGTGGTCGTTGTGTTGTTGTTCTTGTTGTCGTCGTCGTTGTTGGGGTCATTCAGGTGCAGATGAGCTACGACGATTACGACGGAACACTCAATGTTCACATCATCCAAGCAAGACGTCTTCAACCGAAATACAAGACAGGATACACCGATCCCTTCGTCAAAGTCTACCTTCTGCCCTATCGAAGGTCAGTCACCCATCGCTCGCCCGCTCGTCTGTATGCCATTCCCCCACAACAGAGGTATATACTGGGGAGGGAAGGCATAATGCCGGCAATGCGACGTATCATGAAATTCATGTACTCTCCATGGTTTTAGTCTTTTGGATCGCTAAACGAAGGCGAAGTGAAACACCCATAACAACGATCTTTCCACGATTAGTAAGCAACGCAACTTGCCTATCGTAGGATTAGCTCCAAGCTCTACCATCCCCCTCCAGGGCCGGCCTTAGGCAGAGGCAGTGGCGTAGCCAAGGAGGTTGGGGTCAAACCCCCCTTGGGCGCCGACGAAAATTTTTTTAATGTGTTTCCATGCATTTTAAATTTTCGGACGCAGTTTTGAGGGTCAACCCCCCCTTGGGGCTGCAGACCAAAATTGTGTAAACGCAATAGGCGTGACGACCTTTTTCTTGCTTGTGGGCGCCTGAAATGAAAAATTTTAGAAGGAAAGACATAAGGTAGATACATAGGATGAACTTTTTTTGCTTGTCAAGATTTTTCGAAAGTTGGTTACGGTCAAAAGTCAAAATCAAAACACCCCCTTCCGGAAATTCTGGCTACGCCACTGGGCAGAGGCAAAACAGGCAGTTGCCTGGGGTACCAAGATCCACGGAGCGCCATCCCGAAGTTGAATACTAATAACGGTATAATAGTAAAAACAAAACCTTATTTAAAATAACTTTGTTTTAACGCAACGTTTTGGCTGATTCATCATGGAGAAGGGGTGCGGATAACCGTGGTGTCACAGGGGGTCCGAGTGGGGGAGGAGCAGAGGACGCCAAAATGTATGCTTTGCCTGGGGTGCCATTTTGGCTAGGGTCAACCGTGACCCTCTCAACCCCCAAGAATCAACTCTCACCATTCCAAAAATTCCCAGCCTCAAACTCATCACATTTCAGTCGATGTTAACTGCCGGTTGTTTGATTTGTGTTATATTTCGATGGGCGCTTGATTTTGTCTTTCTGTCTGCCAACTGACAGTTCTGAGAGCAAAAGAAAGACGAAGTGCGTTCCGCGGACCCTGAACCCGGAATGGCATCGAACCCTCGTCTTCCTCAGCATCCCTCGGGTGGAACTGGCGTCGAAGACGGTCGACATCTCCGTCTGGGACCACGATCGCTTTATGCCGAATCAGTTCCTCGGAGAAATTCTCCTCGATCTGTCCGGTCAGTTTCTACTCTTCTCAGACTTCAATCCAGACTTGTAGGCCTACACCTCACATGAGGGACTGACCATGTCAACATTTTACGAATGACAACTAAATTGGAACTTATTTTGCCTGAAATTAATCTGTAGCAAAAGAATTCTCGAAATTCACAGAAATTCGCCCGACGATAATGCTCTTCATTGGTTCAGTTGATTGCTTTTATCGTGAAGACGTAATTCATTTACAAAAATTATCTAGAAAGTTCGTCTCTTCCAGTTGACGAGATATTGGATAAGTGAAGAGCATACTTTTCCAGTTTGTCCTCTTCTGCCAAGACAACCAAAAAAGGATTTCGTCAGCTTATCCCGAAATCCAATCCAACCACATTATTTTAAGACATAAGGACGTATCCTGAAACTGCACCTTTCCAGATATTCTCGGAATTTTTGTGTTATTTGGCTCCATACGGGAGGGGGTCTCAAGGTAGAGGTTGCGTCAAGAGAATCATCACTCCCCACTCCTCCCCCGACGCCCAAGAGCAGTGGAAGAACGGAGTCCAATGAGAGGAAAGTTAACGATTATGATTCTGGGATTGACCGTTGGAAAAAGTAACATCCAAGGCTTAAAATAGAGGAATTTCTGACTCAAATCCCCGATTAATTATCTAGAGAAATTTCTGCGGACAGTTAGGAGCCTTTGATACAATCGATCTTTGTAATGAAGGTATTT
The DNA here is from genome assembly GCA_018105865.1 of Metaphire vulgaris. Taxonomy (NCBI): domain Eukaryota; kingdom Metazoa; phylum Annelida; class Clitellata; order Crassiclitellata; family Megascolecidae; genus Metaphire; species Metaphire vulgaris. Next base: position 4,897,275 of record CM030859.1, on the reverse strand, counting down.
GCGTTATTTTCTTTGGCTTTGAGGGGAAGAAACTGGGCCATTTTGGGAGGAACTGACTGGGAATAAACCAACTGCCCCTAAATTTCCATCAGACCACAGGTCAGAGGTCATCTTTGCGTATGGATCGAGGTCAGGTCAGAAGTCATCTGTGCGTTTGGATCGAGGTCAGGTCAGAGGTCATCTGTGCGTGTATGGATCGAGGTCAGGTCAGAGGTCATCTGCGTGTCTTGAACGAGATCAGTTCAGAGGTCATCTGTGTCGTCATTGCAGACGGAGCTCTTCTCGACAATCGTCCTCACTGGTTTGACCTTCACGACGAATGCGATGACCTTCGGTTCGGTCGTCGACCTCGGACGGGAACCATTTCGTCGTCGGACAGCGCCCAGAGCTCCACGAGCAGTCACCGCAGCAGACGGAACAACGGCCAGTCGGTCGTCGGGGGCGCAGCGGGGGGACCTCGCGTCGGGCACGCACAAGACGCCCTCAATCGCTACCGTTACCAGAGTCCGGGAGGCGTTGTTGTAGGAGGAGGCGGTGGAGGAGGAGGAGGAGGAGGGGGTGGTGGTGGTCGGACGATGAGCGATTCCGAAGACTCCGCCCGACAAACGCGTCACTACGAGAACCTCATGTGTAGAGAACTTTCCGGAAATTCCGGAAGTCACGTGTTCAAGAGCGACCAACAGCTGAGCGAATCCGGAAGCTATGACGCAATTGAACAGCGAAGGATCAACACGGACGACTCACGGGTAAGGTCAATAGTTCAGCTGAGAATACACAACGAGTATTCTATGTGGAAGAAACTACAGTAAAACTTCGTTATAACGTACCTAGCGGGTCTGTGAAATTGAGTACATTATATCCGAGGTACGTTATAGCCGGTTCCCTGTCATTTAATCCCATCCATTTAATCCCAGTCACTTAATCCCGGTCACTTAATCCTAAAGTCTTTTCATCCTATCCATTTAATCACAGTCACTTAATCCTGAAATTTATTCCTTAAACTTAAACTTAACCCTAACCCCAACCCTAACCATATTTGTTTTTATCCTATAACCATGTTTAACTATGTTTTTGTAACACAAACATTTCTTTTTATATCACTGAGTGTCATTGGATTATCTGTACAGGTATTTGGGATTAAACGACTTAGGATTATCTGCACTGGGATTAAAAGACTTGGGATTAAATGGCTAGGATTAAGTGACTGGGATTAAGTGACTGGGATGAAAAGCCCGGACACCGTTATAGCCAATACCAGCCAATACGGTTGCGCATAACACGGGACCGTACATTGCGGTATACGTTATAGCCGCGGATGCGTTATAACCGAGTCCGTTATAACGAAGTTCTACTGTATTTAGTATCTCGATGTTTGAGAATAACTGCGTTAAAAGTCTACGAGACCAGCTATAGGCTACTATTAATATCGACGCAGCGCTCCTGATGAATAATTCATGAATGCTGCTGAATATTCATTGAGCTGCATCCGTCGATGCTTTGTAGACAGATTCGATGGACAAAGTCCAGAGCGCCGTCCTCGACAGAGGCCAGTGTCCTCCGTTCGACATCGAGGAATGTCCTGCCTATGAGATCGACATGACCTTGGCCTCATCAGCAGGTCGCACAGGAGTGAAAGTAAGTCCAGACCATCCCCACCGTACTTTCCATCTTGTTCGTTGTACTGTGTTAAGTACTGCTTCATAATAAGGAAGGCTACAGTATGCAGAGCCGTAGCGTGAGTATTTGGCGCCCGGGGCAAGGTATAAATTGTTCGCCCCCAATATAGTTTGAAAACTGAAAGACTGGTGATGACCTTTTTGCTTTTCAGACTTTTCGCCACCTTGAGGAGTAAAAGAGTCATGTTAGCAGTGTTGATTCTTTTTTGCCTGTCGAACATACATTTGAATTCTTAACTGTAAAACTCCCGTCGTTAATAAAATCAATATATGAATTCTGGCGCTTTCCCCAAGATGGCGCCCGGGGCAGCTTGCCCTCCCTGCTCCCACCTAGCTACGGCTCTGACAGCATGTCAATATGTCTATCACAGTTATGCTAGAATTGATTTCAATCCGACATTAAGTCATCGAATCTTCGATGACGATTAACTATTAATCTATTAACTATTACAGCGCGCCATCTGTGTCGTTATGCGGCCTGTGTGGCTCATTCGGTAAAAGCGTTGGCTTTAGATCAGCCGTCAACCTGGGTTCTATTCCCGAGCAATCCTTTGTCCGCTGACTGCGTTAAGCTTTAGTCTAATAACTAAGTCGTTGTTGTCAAAGCGTCGCAAAACTTCAAGATTTTCTGTTATTGATTTTTTTATTATTGATATATTACTACTATTAATTAAGGTTAAGCGCCTAGGAATAAGGAGCTACTGCGGTGTTGCTTTTGAAAGCGCTATAGAAATTCATGAGATCTTACTTGCTTACTTACTTCTACTGCCGCTACCATTACCACAACCATAATCATATCCGTTGGCGTAGTCACGGGGGAGGGGGGGGCAAAGTCGCTGGACCCCTATTCTGTCTGGGATCAGTCGTGGCGTTTGCTTTAAAACGGTGAGATGTTTCGGGGCGCGGGTATAGACCTGCGTAGGTAAGATAATAATGGAACAGAAACGATATATGCATGGACTATAATGTATGCAAGACTTGTACCAAGAATTTTTGCCTACGGTTTTTCTTGTCACTTTTTCAATAGAAAATGTCTCATTGTTCCCCTCTGTATTCCTGAACCCAGGTTGCGCCACTGATTATATTTTTATTCTTCTTTTTCTTCGTGTGAAATGTATTGCGACGTCGGCGACCATGGATTTCCACTCTTCTCTGTTTCTAGTTTTCCTGTTCGATGTTCTTGATGCTTCTCTTAGGTCTGTCTGTATGCTTTATTCTTTGTCTTCCTCTTGCTCTTTTCCCTCTATTTTTCCTGTTACGACTAGATTTTCCAATCCGTTCTTTCTTATTAGATGTTTGAAAATTCCCACTGTTGCTTTCTTATGGTGTTTAGCAATTTCCTTTCTAAACCAGAGGCTTTTAGTACTTCCTCATTGGTTGGTTTTTTGTCCATGAAATTTGTTTGCATACGTCTGAGAAACCACATCTCTGCAGCTTCCGGTTTCCTTTCTCTTGTTTTTGTTAGCGTCCATGTTTCTGACCTGTACAATGTACATCAGAACTGCCCAAACATATATCTTTGAATAATTCTGAACTGTGTTGTTGTTATATGTTTATTTGTGAGGATCTTTTTGAGCTGTTTGGAGGCTGTCCCTGCCAATCCTATTCTGTAATATTCCTATATTTTATTACCTTATATCAATAATTAACTAATTATCATCTATGAACCCATAATATTTGTGAGATTAAACGCATTAGGCCTACGTCAAGTGATTCTGAATGCGTAGGCCACTCACTCATTGAGCGATTGAAGATTGAAGAACAATGGTTAAGTCATCTTCCTCATCCTAAAAGAGTATTTCAAATCCGATTGGTGCTCTATTCCAGGTTTTCCCAAACATTTTGGAATCGCATCCCACTTCAGCTGTTTTGTAACATGCCGCGACCCTAATCATAGCATGAAATATTTCTTAAACGCATTAGGCCATCTGGCGAACGTTAGTTGAAAAGAATCTTCTGAGTTTCGAAAAAAGGCAAAACAAAAACTCTGATTCAATTCAAATGAAAATATGGCAAATATATTAGGCAGATTTATTCATATTTTGTCCAAATAAGACAAAATGAGAGAAAAAACATTGATATTTTTAAAAATTATCTTTTTAAAAATTTGACAGGAACATACCTTTGTTAGGCGTATTGAAAATCTCATGAGTACGGCAAAATCGCTTAACCACTAGGTAATCAAATAAGCCTCTTGAGATTCCCTTTTGTTAGTGGAGTTTCAGAGCAAAATGGTCGGAATACGCTTTCCTTGCGTTATTGCGAAATAACATTAATTTTTAAAAGCACTATAGGCCAGGGTTTCTCGAACTTTTGGAACTCTGGGACTCACTTCAGACGCTTTTTAACATGCAGCGACCCTGCCAACTTGTTGCCAACTAAAACTGGATAAAACACTAATCATTTCAATATAAACCTAAGCCTACTTGCAGATTTCAAGGCTTGTGACACTGTGGTGTTGGTTAGAAAATGACACTTTTGAATCTAATTTCGCGCTACCCGTGACCCATTAGACTGATCCCTTCGACCCACTTTTGAGGTCGCGACCCGGTTTGGGAAAACACTGCTCTAAATCCATGACTTTTAGAGGCTCAACGTTCAAAGTCAGTCAGCAACTAAGTCGGTGACACTGACAGTAGCGTGTTATACTGGTCCTTTCTTAGAATGCATTCACACTGGCTAGAACTAACCGCTAGTTAAACCCGCTACAATGAACTCCAAAGATTTCGTGCTGAACGTCAGAACTAGACCTGTGCGCCGTCGCCGACGTTTTGCGCCGCCGCCGCCGCCGCCGCCGCCGCCGCCGCCGCCGCCGCCGCCGCCGCCGCCGCCGCCGCCGGCCGACGCCGCCGCCCCCGCCGCCGAAATTATTTTTCGCCGCCGCCGCCGCCGCCGCCGCCGATAAACGTGGTTAAAAACGCCTCTTCCGCCGGTGATATTATAGGTCGGCGCTAGGTAACTCAAACCACGTTACTTATCTATCTTATGCCGGAATTTCGTCTATCGAATGACGCCCAATGAGAATTGTTCTTTTCCGCTTTCTCGCAAAATGCCTGGGCTGGGAAAAGCCATTCTGATTAAAATTACGGTTGAAGACCAAAAATGATGCTAAATGATTTGCTGAAATCACGGTTTAAAATTTTAATGTATTAACTAAACGAGCAGTGAACCTATATGCATCAACCCTAACTGGCATGGTCGTTTTTGGTTTAAACCTTTAGATTAGCTTAAATCTTCCTAATGGATCTGATGGACATCTCTGCTTTGTTTTCAGAACTGGTCTAATAAAGTTCATAAACTTTTTAAAAGAAACATTTATGACAATTTTATCGTCCTATAATCTCGGCAATATAAACTGATAAGAAATTTACCATTTTTATTTTTAAGCCTTCTTAAATTGCATAATTTTGTTTTAAATAATAATAATAAATAATAATTATGTGGGTCTCTGTAGGAGAAGTTCTAATACCCAAGAACATCAATCGATGGTACTTCAAAATCAATCCAAAAAAGATCCAGGTCATTCCAGAGATCAATCGACGATTAATCAAGAGTGAGAACGGAAAATGGAGGAAACGCCAATTGTTTGAGATGCGTCTTAAGTCTGGATCGAAACTAACCATTAATCATTCGATTATGTTGTTTTTAAATGAACCTGGTGACAAAAGACCAAAGAATTGAACAAAAACGAATACAGGAAGTGTTTGCATCCTTTGTAGGGCAGTGGCGTATTTACCATTAACCATTTGTAACTTGCCGCCGTCGACGCCGTCAATGAAGTCTACGCCGCCGATAAAATTGTTTCGGCAAGCCGCCGCCGGTGATAGAGCGGTCAAACGCCGCCGCCGACCCTCAGAGCGTCGGCGGGAGGTTTCAGTCAGAACTTGCATATGCCGTCTATCTAACGTGAATAAAAATTATTTCTTCAACATGATTCAACCAATGAGAATTGTTCTTTTCCGCTCGTTCTCGCTTTCAAATAGATGCCTGGTTAACAATTTACAAAGAGCGTTCTTGGGTTGGGTTGAACTGAGCTTGGGTCAGGCTTTTATTTGTGGTGGGGTTGGTTGGTTTTTATAAAAAATAAGTCACGTATTTAAGAAATTTTAATACTATTTACTATTACAGTGGGTTGCCAAGAAAATCTTCCTTAAAATTAAAACTTTACCGGCATGGTAATAATGACGTTTCTGATTTTTATGATTTGATGAGATAAATTCTGAAAAATGGACCCATGTACATATCTGCTTATCAAATTCTGTTGGTCTATTTCTTCCGGAATATGCTAGAGAGTGAAACATTATAGCAGTTTTATCGTTCTTTGGATCTCGTGGTGCCATGTAAACACTAGTTTGTTCAGGATGTTTCTGTTTTTGATTGATTTTCCAATGTTTTAAAATTGATTCCGCTGCACTTATGATGAGCTCCATTATGACCTGGAAAATGTCAAGTGTTTGTTTTGCCTTCAAGCGCTTTGCAAGATTTGTTTAAACACGGCTCGACCTTTGTTTGGTCAACGCAGACCAAAGCAGACCATAAGCATTAAAAATGCAGAATTTTACGATTAATTTAATTTTTGTTCCCTTCGAAAAACTTTGCGGATGAGCAAGTGTAAAATCCGTCAAATAGAACCTTATTTTGGTCTGGAAACTAACCATTAATCATTCGATTATGTGCTGATTTTTTACTTTGATTTCTTCACAACTTAGATCCAAAGACTGGTTAGTTAAACACAGGAAGTGTTTGACCCAATTACCGTTTTGAAATTATTACATTGCATGTGTTGAGATGTTGCAATATTGCCACTATAAGTTGGCAGTTGACCGGATGCCACGAGATTTAGCCCTATAAATTTGAAATGGATAAATTTTGCAAGATCTTATTTAATTAATAGCATATTTCTTATCACGAAGGAATAACAACTATTTCTTCCACTGGTTCGATTTGATTCTTCCCCCAGTGGTCTGAATTTCAAATACATGTCTGGTTAACAATTTACTGCAGACCCGCAGTTCCTTATGAACTGAACACTCAATTTAATAAATTGTTGGTTGGTTTTGAATTTTATGAAGTAATTTATAAAAAAAATTTAAGTCTGTTTAGAAGTATTTAACTAAAAGTTGCCACCATACTATTTACGATGACTACTGTAAATTGCCAAGAAAAGTTTGCCTTAAAATTAAAACTTTACGTTATATTGGGTAATAATGACGTAATTCTGGTATTTTCTGCGTTCTTTGTTCAGATAAATTAGAGGAAAGAACCAAAATGGCGGCCAGCATGCACTGTTTCTTATCGGCTCTATTCTGTTGTCTGCGTTCTTCGCCTGCGCCGTCCAGTGGTACATTATAGCGAGGTACTAGTTTGGATCCTCGTGGTGCAAAAGCGATAGTTTGTTCGGATGTTTTGGATTTTTTGATTCGATTTTCAATGTTTTAAACTTATTCCGCTATAAATGTCAGAAACTAGGTATGACTGAGAAAATGTCAAGTGTTTGTTTTGCCTTCAGCATGCTCGCTTTGCAAGATAATTTTTAAAGCATGTCCGACGATCTTAGAGAATGTCGAAAATTTTCTGATTTGTCAGAAGTTCAGTGGCAACACTGCGTTTTAACAAAATAGACGCAATGAGCGATATTTAGTGAATAGCTAAAGACGGAGGTCAGTCGAGGGCGAGATATGTCCTGTCGTATCCGACATAAAAATGTCGCATGAATTAATTATCCGTAGAAGAGGCAGAAATTATTTGTCGTGTGTGACGGCTTCTCTGGGAATAGTGAGCGATTAATATTGGAATATGTGCCGAGACGATATCTGTATCTTCATATCGGCTTGGAACTGTTTATTTCACACTCTCCTTTCCACGGTCTAATTTTATACTAGAACATTTTCGCCATTAGCTTGAAACTTAGTAAATGAATTTTAGTAAATAAATCTTAGTAGATGAAGAAATTATCAACGTGATAACTTCCATTCAAATCTATAATGTTTAAACATAAGCGTTAACTAAAATCTACAACAGAAAATCTATTTGTCTCTCCAAACCTAATAACATTTCTGCCTTATAGGCAAACTCATAGTACATACTGCATCGATCAAAACATGTCAGCAAATTAACTAGAATGCATTTAATACATTCGTCCCCACAAACGATAGAGGATTTCTTAGTTTTGCAACAAGATAAAATTATCTGTGGAGAAAAATGGTGTTCGAGACACCATATACATATTCTATTGAGAGTACTGTACGAGGTTTAGGTATGAGGTTAAGGGTGTTTAATAAATCAGTCAGTATCGGTATAATTCAAAAGTATTTTAAATATAACTCTAATTCATTTAGTTGTTTTTAGTCTTGATACGTAAAAATGAATAGTTTTGAATTTATTTTTAAAAAATAAAAAAGACCTTTATAACGTGTTCTACCAGTTAGATATGCGAATTTTCGAGTGATATCTGTCTTGAAAAATCGTGCGATAAACAAGGCTAGCCACTGTTTTCTTCTGTTGTATGGCCCAGTTAGATCACCAGTCAATTGGCCTCTGATCTTCTTTATTTAAATTCACAGACAGAGATTATAATTATAAGACATCAAGGTCATAGTCTTGATAAATTGGGTCTATGGTATTGGCGCTACATAAGCTGAGACATTAGCCCTGCTATGTCGGCTCTTACGCTTAACCTTACTCGCCATAACCTTGTTCTTTTCTTTAAAAACTGAGATCCGTTATAGAGATGAAAACAAACTCCGTGATTTTGAACAAAATAACTGTCAGAGAATATTCATTGAATCCGATATGTAGAAACCCCCTTGGTCCGCCGTTAGTTGAATTCGTTTTGCATGCAATTTGCCAATGCTGCTCGTTTGTGCATGTATTCGATTTGTTCTGATCGTTCTGCGGTCGCAAATCCTCTTTTGTTGCTCCTTTGTTTTGCATGCATTGAAGCAGACACTCGCTCGCTTGTGACGACTGAACGGGTCTATGCCTATTGGTCATTCTGTCATGCAGTTGAACTTTACTGTCGTCACCACGGTTGTTGTTGTTATCATGTAGTTCATGATATCTTTTTTTAATGGCATACCTAGTGGTGATACCTAGTGGTGATTGCATTTATTAAAATCAGCATGAATGACGCACATTTGTCTAAAGCCGTCTCTAGTCTGTCATGCACAGGTCCGCCGAGAGAAATTCCGGGCCTCTGTGCAGAAGGGCAGTCACGGGTCCCTAACAAGTGTGAAAAGCTGATGATGACCTTTTTTGCTTGTCAGTCTTTTTCAGGATGTTAATACATGACCGGCCCGGGGCCCCCACAGGTCGCCGGGCCCCTGTGCATTTGCCCCTTTCTGCCCCCTCTCGGCAGGCCTGATCATGCATCGTACTGCAGTATGAAAGTGTATCCAGAAGCTGCCGTAGAAAATAAATGGGAAACCTTGATCAGTCTACGAACGAGGCTGTTGGTCGGATTTTTGCGACCTACGTGTGACATTGCTTCCCATTGGTTGTTGCTGAACCCTTGGATTAGTTGAATTTTAATGCCAGAAGTTTTTGTATGAGTTTTGTCGAAGTTTATTTTGGCGGAAGCTATTTAGATTTTAGACTTAAGCTGGCTCTTCGCCACAGTGGCGTTTAACGCTTAGCTTATTGACACTGCCGCAATGCATGGGGCGTTTCTATGACGACGACGACGTAAACAAACTATTTTTAACTTCTCCCCAGACAAAATATAGCGCAAGAACGCTGTGTTAACGATGTAGGAATGGTCAATCTTTTGTTTATTCCATTCAGTTGTTCTTACCACAACAACAACAATAGACCCTCGACAGAATGCTATGTAACTACCAACACGCACTTTAACGATGCCTTTGCTGGATATTTGTGTGTTGATATTTCTATTTCGATTGTAGTTGTTCCGTTATCACGGCTTACATGCAATTTTTATAGACGCACAAAAGCTTATTGTAATAATAGTGTGTTAGGGGTCGTCCATAAGTGACGTAACGCGCCTAGGGGAGGGGGTCCGGACATTTGTTACGAAGTGTGACGAGGGGAGGGGTTCGTAAATGTGACGTAACGCAACACAAAATTTTTAAGTGACGACCTTTTTTCTTTTTTGCTTGTCAGGGTATTTGAAGAGGGAAAATACAAGGATGGCCTTTTTTTCTTTGTCAGTATGTTTGGAGACGGAAAAATAGAAGGATGAATGACCTTTTGTTTGCTTGTCAAGACATTTCGGAAGACGAAAATGGGGGTCGGCCCGTTGTTACGTCATATTTTAGGGGGTCTGGCTTTTTGTTACGTCGCGTTACGTATGGGGGAGAGGTAAAAAAGTGCCAAAATCGCGTTACGTCATTTATGGACGACCCCTTACTAGGGTAAGCGGTTCAGTTATATGGATTGTCAATTACCAATCATGTCGCTGTTGAAACCGGTCAGCGCCATAACCAAACTTAGACATCGGAGCACTAGAAGAAAACAGGCTTAAGAAGTCCATTTCAATGCAGCGACTTACAAACATCTCACGGGAAAGAAACTCGGATCAAATATTTATATTTTACCGTTGTATAATTATGCTGGCAAACAAGATTCTTCACGTTTGACAGCATTTAAACTTTTGTGATATTCATTGGCGGCTCCAGGTTTTGGCAAGTGGGCAGTGATGGGCAGCTAGTTAACTAATTAGTTAATAGTTACTAACTAAAATTTTAACTAATTTTTTAGTTATCTTCATAGTTTAATTAAATATAAATAGCTTAGTTAAAAAATGGCAGTTTAACTGAAAATTTTTAGTTAATAACTAAATAGTTTAACTAAAACTTTTTAGTTGGTGTCCCGAATTCTCAATAACAATCTCTTTTCAATCTATTCTTTTCTGGGTCATTTTTTCCAAACAAACTTGACAAACTTGTGTTCCTGCAGTCTGAATAAGACTTAAATATTAAATAGACAATAATATAATTAATGATTTCAATGGTTCATTGACTGATATGTTCATGTTGCAAGCATCGTCTATGTTTTCGTGAACACATAGGCTACCTGATACACTAGGAAATAGTTGTAAAATTAGTTGCAAAAAGTTTAACTATATTTTTTAGTTTAGTTAACTATTTTAGAAAGTTAGTTTGCAACTAAAAGTTAAACTACTTTTTTATAGTTTAAATTTAGTTATAGTTTAACTGTTGTTTTTTAGTTAGTTGCCCATCACTGCAAGTGGGAGCCGTTGGGGTAGCAACTTCTAAGCATGGGGCCAACCATTTGCTGATTGGTATGTAGTAGTAGGTCAGGGTTGTCCAACTGGCGACCCGCGGGCCGGATCCGGCCTGCAGGACAGTTTCATCCGGCCCGCCACCGAGTTTGGGAAATTTTTTAAAGCTATAGGACCGGTTATTACCGTTATTTTTAGGACTAGGAGGTTACCAAATTGCTTACTTATCCACAAGAACATAGGACAAGAATAAATCACAATGTGTAATGCTATGTTTCATTGTGTTCTTTACCTACATTTACACTTTACACGGTTAATTACTTAGAGTCTTAGACTTATAGACTTAGTCTTAGACCAAGGTTATTACCGGTACTTGTAATCATGTGCGGTCCCCGACGTTGGGTTTGTGGTCCAATGCGGCCCGCCATCTGATTTGAGTTAGAGACCCCTGTAGTAAGTATAGGGTCCCAACAGAGGGCCACTGGGGCCAGACATTCAATAGGGGGCACGGGCCTCCCGGACCCCGACGTGGAGCCGCCACTGGTGATATTATATATTTTGTCGCGTAAATTACAGAATGTCATATTTGAGGCAAAATATTTACGATTACTTTGGTCTCTTGATGGTGGATTGTCGTTCCATGACAAGCGTCGCCAGAAGGAAGGCGGTCACTTAGCTAGCCACTTAAGTCGGTCGATTCTAATTGGCCTAATGCTTAAGTGAAGACGGTTTCCAGTCGGATAATAAAGACCGCTATTGACTAGATGCCTTTAGGATCACATCGTCACCTTAGTGCAATATTCTTCTCGAACTAGATGCCCATTCTCCTGCCGAGTGACTTGAGAATCACTCTAGCCCTGAATATATTGGTAGTGAAATGACATTTCCAAATCATCGTTGTATTTTAGGAACACATCGTCACTGTAGTACAAGATTCTTCTCGAACGATTCCTAACCTTTCTGCGGTCTGCTCTGAATGAAACCAAGTTTCGTGAAGAACGAGTGAACGCAAGCAAACGGCGCAATCTAGGACAACTGCCTACAACCATGAACATCGATCTAAATATATACTACATCGCTACTTTGGTTGCTACATTCAATCGGGAAACGTCGCCTCTTCACCGCCATGTCTAGATTCCGACCAATCAGAATTCGTGTTTCATCTGAGTCGTCGATGTAACAATCGCTGTGATTCGACGTTAGGTTGTTTAGTGACGCCTTTTCAGCCGAGACATGTCTGGCTTTAAAGTATATACATATGACATCAAACTGTTTATAATCAACTTCATCGCAATTGTCGCTGTTCTGAACGTAATATTTACTTACGACCGTAATTTTCATAATCGCCAGCAACGACACACATTAACTGATATCGTCATTCTTGTCACTTAGTAGTGTAGTGTAAATTTCGTCGTGTTTCTAATCGTCATCTCCAACTCGGCAGTTGTCGTTGCAGTAGGCCTATAGATAAATGTAATCTGGTGATTGTTTCTAAATGTTTGACACAGAATGTGGCCGTGTGACCAATGTCTTTGTTCTTGATATGTTGTTAGCGGTTCTGTGTTAGAATGTCGGTGAATGGTCTGGTCTGTTTGTCCATTGTCTTCGGGAAATAACGACGTTCGAACTATGAATAATTAACTATCCATAACAGCTGTTTGACTATTATGTCCTTCGCCAAAACTTTGTACAAATATTAAGAACTGTTTTAATTTCAAACAATCTAATCTAATCTAATCTTAAACTTCTATAGCGCCACTTTCATAATGCACAGGAGCATCAACCGATGGCACACCAAATCCAAATCACTAAAGATCCAGGTCAAATCCAGGGTATCCGGCCGGACAAACGGGTGACAGTCTATGGTGGATAAGCCCGGTCAAAAAGATGGGTTTTTAATCTTGCTCTAAAAATTTGTAATGAATGAACAAGACATCTATATGTAGATTAGAAAATGAACTAGGACATACATTTCAATCGGGTGCACAGTTCCGAATTCGAATTCTCAATGGTCTCCTGACAATTTGATTTTTTTGAGTGGTGCTCTTTCCGGAAAGCTGCGAAAATGCAACAAATAGAAGCGAAGCTTTTTGAGCTTTATACGAGGGGAATTTGAAATTTCCGGGGAGGAAAAAGGGCAATCCCCCCGGAAACGGCCTAGATTAAACCCTGACAAGCACAAAAATTGTGTTGAGAAATTAGGACATGACCGTTTTGCTGATCAGATTTGCGCCACTGGATGAGCAGAGGATGACGCAAGGTCAGACAGCAAACTGCGCCCTTCAACTGCCAATCTGATTCTTACAGTGTCTGTGGCTATAATAATAATTATGCACTTCTATAGCACCATTTCTAATACTCAAAGGTATCAATCGATGGTACTTCAAATCCATCCGCAAAAGACCAGGTCATTCCAGAAAAGAGACAGTGCTACTGACGACGCTGAATGTCTGATAAAACTCCGCCATGTCAGAGGCAGTCGATCGTAAGAAATCGCAATCAGTATGCGTCCACGTTTTCTTTTCGGATCACTCTAACCATAGCATGCAATATCAAAAAATGCATTAGGCCATCTGGCGAACGTTAGTTAAAAAGAATCTTACGCGTTTTGAATAAATAGCAAAACAACAGATCTGATCCAAATCGAATGGAGACTGTGGCAAATATAATGCGCAGAGTTATTCATATTTTTTACCAAATAAGACAAATAGATATTGAAATTTCTTAAAATTCTCTTTTCTAAATTTGGCTGAGAACATACCTTTTTTATGCGTTTTATATATCCTATGAGTATGGCAAAATCGCTTAACCGCTAGGTTATATCATTTTGTATTTATGAGGTTCTTTATTGTTATTGGAGTTTCAGAGCAAAATGGTCGAATTAAGCTTCCTTCAAGTTCCTTGCATTATTGTGAAATAAGATTAATTTTAGCAAGTACTTTAGGCCAGGGTTTTCCAAAAGTTTTGGAATTGTGCGAATATAAGCCGTGCATGGAGGATTGCATGCATATAAATTCAGTGATGGGCACTAGTTGGAAAAAAAGTAGTTAAACTAAACTTTATTTTTAACTAAATATTTGTAGTTAAACTATTATTTTAACTATTAGTTAAAATTTTCCAAAAAAGTTTAACTAAACTTTTTAAGGTAGTTAAACTATTTCCAACTATTTTGCAACTTTTCTGTAAATTTTTATTATTCGATTCCTTTCAATGTAACAAAAAGAGGACTCGCCGTAATTTATGAAGAATGGATGGCATCGAACCGTTGCAAGAACTCTCAGTGACAAGACAATGAATTCCTAGGAAGATCACTCCAATTGTCAAAGAAATTATATCGACCCAAACCGTTTAGAAGAAATCTGTAGATCTGGTTTATAAAATATAATGTTGAGAATTGGCAATGCATAAAAGCGATTTTAGTCTGGTTGTACAGAGTCATCGATCCTCGTCGGGCACCTTAGTGCAAAATGAACTATAGTTAGTCCGTAAGTATACTGTTAGACCAAAGTACTACCAAGAAATAAATACCACTTTTTCTCAGAAATTCATCAATGCCACACATGCATTTTTGGTGGGCTGGTGGGGATGCATCTCCTCATCCCCAACGTGGAACTGCCCCTGAAGACTAATGCAGGCAGTACTTGCATCAAACAATGTGATTAACTATCAGGATCAGAAAGGTCACCAACAATGTCAGCAAGATTTGTGTAGTTCATTTTCATGTTTCAGTACAAAGAGCAATAAGAAATAAGCAGTATAATAAAAAGTTGGCAAAAAGTAGTTAAACTTTTAGTTGTAACTATTTTAAAAAGTAGTTAAACTATTGCCGTCTGTAACTAGTTAAGAAAAAAAGCCAGTTAAACTATTGTCTCAACTAAATTTTTCCAGTTAAACTAATAGTTATAACTATTTTAGTTAACTAGCGCCCATCACTGCGCTGGTTTCTTAAAACCTAAACCTTTGCTGCAGCTGTTAAGGCTTGTGACATTGTGGTATTGGTTAGAAAATGACACTTTTGAATCTACCCCGCGACCCACTAGACAGAGCCCTGCGACCCACAGTTTGGGAAACACTGTTCTAGACCATTAGCGTGACCTTCGCTTTGGCAGATACAGCGGATATAGGAGGAGAAATGCTTGAACGTAATCTTGTTCCTATTATTGACGAATAATCGCAGAGAGGATGTCACGAGTCAATTTATATTCATTTTTTGACTTTGATTGATGACATGTTGCCTCGGCGCACCTGCACCTCTGTTATCGTCCTTATGCAAATGATTCCATAATCGAAATGTACAAAGACACTTTACGACAGATACTAAATTATATATATACATTTGCCTGTGTGTGTATATATGCATAGGCTATGTATATGTATGGTGTATAATTGCATATGTAAATACATATATCTGCTTAGAACACACTCTTTAAGCGTCTCTCGCATTCCCTCCGCGCAGATGTTAGCGCCTCTTTTGAGGCTCTTGAGTTGACTCTAAGTTCAAGTGTTCGTAAAACTGATTCTTTGTTGAAATTGCGGGAAAGGTGAAACTAGTTACACCTCAAGGGATATTCACCTTGACCATGGGCCGACGATCGAGAGGCTCAAAGTTCACGCTCTGGCCGCCTCTGATCATGATCAAAGGGAATTCTACGCGATTGAATCGGACGATTTAATTTGTCACGTTTTTTCGTTCTAAGGACGAATGATGTTGGAGCGACTGATTCGATTCGGATTTTCCTCGTGATTCGAGTCACTCGGTTGAGTCGGTTGAGTCTATACTCTCGATGCCCACTCACGCAATCGCCTAAAACGAAAGGCATTTATCTAGCGCACGATCCGTCGCATCGGCAAAAAGGTTTCGAGTTGTCTTGCGCAGCCGACGGCGTTGATGTCATCGCCATTTGCAGCATTCGACTGCATTCGACGACGCCGATGACGCCACGTGACGTCACAGCGACGATATCTGTCGTCGTCGCTTACGTCACAGTAAATGTGACTAGATTTTAGATCTCAGAGAGAGAGAGAGGCCGTTTCTTTGAGTAGGCTATTTCGTGCAAAATAAACGGATTACTAAGGACAAAAACCGAAGCGGAAAGAACTTGGAAGAAGACTCCTGAACGAAAGAAAGACAGCTTTAGCTCATGGTCAGTAACAAAACAGTTCTTCCAATCGCTTAGATTATTCTACTTTCAGGTTTTAAAATTCAATATATAGCGCCAGAGTTTCCTTTATAATATATTGCATTTTCTTTGTGATTGAGGCAGCTTTCATGATGTAGACGAGAACTTAGGATTGCAATAATTTGCACATCTGTAGGATTTCATGTCTTTACTGTGACTAACAGTTATTCTGTTTCAAGACGATATATTAAAATCTGTTAAATATTAGATGAGAATAAATGACAGCTGAGGCGAACCGGTTATTCTTCCTTCGCGCAGTGACAGTTGGCGTTGATGAGAAGCAAAGCAAGCGATGAGATGACGTCCATCGTCGTCCTATTAGGCAGATCTTACCGCCAATGACATTCTATCTATCTATCTATCTATCTATCTATCTATCTATCTATCTATCTATCTATCTATCTATCTATCTATCTATCTATCTATCTATCTATCTATCTATCTATCTATCTATCTATCTATCTATCTATCTATCTATCTATCTATCTATCTATCTATCTATCTATCTATCTATCTATCTATCTATCTATCTATCTATCTATCTATCTATCTATCTATCTATCTATCTATCTATCTATCTATCTATCTATCTATCTATCTATCTATCTATCTATCTATCTATCTATCTATCTATCTATCATCTATCATCTATCTATCTATCTATCGAAAAAATCTTTGACAAGCAAAAAAAGGTTCTCCTTCCTCATTTTTTTTCTTCTTCTTTCTTTCACAAATGTCCTGACAAGCAAAAAAGGTCGTCACCTTACATCTTTAACATTCTGTAGCGCAAATTATTTTAGGTCCGCAGCCAGGGGGTTTGACCCCAAAACCACGTCCGAAAATTAAAAATGTATGGAAACACATCAAAAAAATTTTCTGGTCAATCAAGCAGCCAAGAGGGTTTAACCTCGAAACCCCCTTGGCTAGGCCACTGGTTTTGAGGATCATTTCGTATCACATTCCTTCTTCCTCCCACCCCCGCGTGTTGCTAAAATTATTGATTGGAAAAGAAGACGACACTTTCTTATTTATTTGTGCGCTTATAACTTTTCGCCATGATGAAAAATTATCAAACACCAAAGTTTTGGTGTGAAAGGAAGACAGGATGATTGTAGGCGTTAGGAAGTACTTAAAAGTCGGCAGTTTATTTGTTCTTCTGACGTCGGAAGAGATTGTCCAGTCCCCGACAGGCAATCGGATGTCAAGTGTGTTTGACGGCTTCAGTCAGATTGACGCTAGTCACGCAGACAATCCGCTTTTGTTATTTCTCAAGATCCCAATAAAACGACAGACGTTCCTCAGCACAGGCGCTATACTAGCAGCGATCGCTTCCCGGCGTCTTATGGACAAATGGCGGCTGAGAGTGTTACGTAATCGAGGATGAGATCGTGATGAGGTTCAGTTGACTTAAGCAAATGTCGTCTTATTCGGCGTTAGAGTGTTGACAAACATAACCATACTCTTAGAGCCAAAATTTAGACCGTATTTCTAAAAGCGTCAGTCTAACTCTTACTGCATGTATGTACTGTTCAGAGTTCAAGTCTTCTACTGACAGTTTTTTAAGAGCAATGAGCGTTGTTCATTGTTAACTGTGCAGCTGTAAATTCCCGTTGACTCAGTTCCAGGCATGCGATTGCAAAACTCATCGAATACATCAAGGCTCGGAGGACTTTAATGTCTTAACATTCAAAATTTAGTCAACAATCTACAAAGAACATAGCATAACTTACGACAAACAGTTGCATACAACAGAGGAGCTTCATCAGATGATGATGATGTGATCGCATTCCACGAAAATCCCTTGCATATTATTGTATAACTAAGTTTAGAAACTATAAAGAAACAGACAGTAGAAACCTGAGTAATATTGATAGCTCTAGGGTCTAGAACGTCAGTTTGAGATCTAAGCTTTGGTCGAACCAAATTGCAACTTTTCTGGATTTAGACTAATCAAATTTCCGTCGTTGCAAACTTCGTTGGCAATCAGCAACTGAGAGTGTTGACAAGAGAGAAGAGCAGAAGAGCAGAAGAGAAGATGAGCAGAAGAGAAGATGAGCAGAAGCAGGGCCGTCATTTCATTGGTTTTCAGGGGGCAAGACTTTCGACTGCACGGCAGGCAGTATTTTAAAAATACTTATGCAGTATGCAAATTGGTTTTGTCTATAGCACTTGCTACATACGATACTATATATAGTACATACCAGTGATTGTAATAAAATTATAAAGACAATTAGAACACAATAAATTTAAAATCATAACAATTCGCGAAAATGCTTTTCCCTGAAGTAGGCCACCTCCCTCCCCCCCAATGACGTCCATGAGAAGACGAAAGGAAGAGAAGAAGAGAGACATTTGTCGTAGCTGTTTACTAAATTGATTTTGTGTCTCAAATGGTTTGCTGCGTTTCGAGTTTGCATTCAACGACTTGATAAACATTTGTTTATAATTAAGACATTTAGAATTTGAAAATTCGAATTCCTATCAGAAGGTTTCCTTCACAATTACGTCGCGACGGGAATGAGAGGTGCATTGCTTGTAGGCCTAATGGCCTATGCATGTACACATTGCACAGTAGAACTAAGTTCTTTATAACGGACTCCATTATAGCGTATACTCGTCCAGTGGCGTAGCCAGGATTTCCGGAAGGGAGAGTTTGGTTTTTGGTTTTGACCGTGACCAACTTTGGAAAAATCTTGACAAGCAAGAAAAAACGTTATCACCTCTAGTTCTTCCTGATAAACAAAAAGGGGTCCTCGCCTCTTAAACCGTTACATCTTTTAGCCAAGGGGTTTTGACCTCCAAAGTCGCATCAAAAAATTAAAAATGCATAGAAACTCATTAAAAATACTTTGTTTTCGCTAGCCAAGAGGGGTTTTAACTCCCAACCCCCTTGGCTACGCCACTGTACTCGGTTATAACGTACCGCAATTTACGGTCCCGTATGATGCGCTACCGTATTATTGGATGGTAATTGATATAACGTACTTCGGATATAACGTACTAAATTATACAGACCCGCTAAAGTACGTCATAACGAAGGTCTACTGTATATTATGCGCATTGGCTTGTGAATTTAATTGTAAACTGATCTTTTGAAGCCGAGTCGAGAACGAGTAACGTTATGTCAGTGGCGTGTAGAGAGTGGCCGAGGGCCCGGGGCCAAGTTGTCCAAATTACGTCCACGAGCAAAAAAACGTCATCGGGTCAATTTTACGCCCCTGCCCTGGTCTGCGCCCGGGGCCACCAGCCCCAAATTTGGTGCGCCAAGCAAAAAAGGTCATCAGGTCAATTTTTACGCCCTCTGGTCTGCGCCCGGGGCTACCGCCCCACCCGCCCCTCTACACGCTACTGCTTTATGTAAATGTTTTTCCATCTCGTGAAGCAAAGCAGCCCGAGGCTCTTCCGTCGCTGCACGCAGACCAGCCGCGCAGTCGGCTTAAATCATCGGCTGATCACTGTCCACGATGTCTTTTAGGACTCTGATGACGACTGAGCGCAATATAATTGTGCATGTCGCGATTAGCCACTGCAGCTTCTGCGCTTGTCTCATCGGAATGATATTCATCGCAGTTGGAAGCCACTAAATACAGCGATGTTAGTCCTTGGTCTTCGTCCTGGCCTTAGGGACTTCTTAAGGACAAGTAGCAAGTCTTTGGTCCTTGTCCTGGTCTTGAAGGTTGAGTCTTTGACTTGTCCTTGAAATCGGTCAATGGCTTGGACCATAAAACACTGCAGTACATTTCAGCCGTTTAGAACACACACACTCACACACACAATGGAATTCGTTAGAGGTCATATAAAATCTAGGTTAAAGCGCATATGCTGCGTTTGTTTACTGGATATCTAGGCTATTTTTAGCCCGGCTAACAGTTAAACTCAAGACTATTTAATTGCCTTGAGTTAAACTGGTTGCCTAACAGAGTATCACCTGATGTTCTAGAAGTTTCGACAGAGAAGAAGAGGCAGTCGGCTGCCTCATCAAAGCAGCTCATACACCTAAGACTGCTCTTTTAAAGAATAATCTCCTCTCCTACAACATCATCTTCAGTGAAGCACACTTTCTCACAGCAGCATCATTATTACGCTCTCTCTCTCATGAGGCTAGAATGACTGACTCTTTGTTGGAAACATTGGCGTTTCTAAAATGCAACTCCAAGCCCGCTTAACGAATGGCTGACTATGCTGAACGACAATGCACAAGAACAAGGCTTCATTATTTGCATTAAATGACAGAGTTTAACGAGTATGACAAGAAGTGTTTTAAGGCCTTGCTCAATTTTGAGTCAAGCCCTTGGCCTTGTCCTGGCCTTTAGGACTGAGTTCTTGGTCCTTGTCCTGGCCTTTAGGACTGAGTTCTTGGTTCTTGTCCTGGCCTTGAGGACTGAGTTCTTGGTCCTTGTCCTGGCCTTTAGTACTGAGTTCTTGGTCCTTGTCCTGGCCTTGAGGACTGAGTTCTTGGTCTTTGTCCTGGCCTTGAGGACTGAGTTCTTGGTCTTTGTCCTGGTCCTGACTCCTTGCTAACACCACATTTCTGACTGAATAGAAACTATAAGACGGATGAATTAAGAATTTGTCCAATCAGTGAATTTTAGGGGCGCGGCCCCGTTTCTTTCCTCTGATCAGTCATTCTGGACTTAGGTTTGTGTTATTGCCAAAAGGAATCGATTGGTGCTTAAATCTGGTACAACACGACACTTGTCGAAGCCAAATATTACCTTTATCTCTGCTCGATTACCTTTATCTCTGCCCAATGTAATGACTTATAAGTGGTAGCCCGATACTTGAGGTGCCTGGATGATGTGACGCCTCTCTGTGGTTAACTCGTCTATCAAATGAATGTAAATTGACAGATTGACTGGTAATTAATTAATTAGCGTAGATTTTCTTTAGATTAGCGATCCTCTTCATTTATAATTAGCGCCAAATTATACGTTCTGCCGACTTCAAGATCCGTGTTGGATTTTCCAGTTTTTCCCATTTCAAGGTGTTAAGTGGAAAGATTCGTTGTTTCCTTCTCTTGCAGTTGCGCAGATTGCAAGTGATCAATGGCTCTTTTACAGTATATGATCTGCCATGTTGAACATCTCATTAGCCAAATAACACCTTCCAATAAGGTTTTTGTTTCCCTTGTAATTTCTGGATGACTGGTAGATTTTGTGACACTAATCACACCCGTATCTGTGGTATTGGACGTCTGGCTGAGGTCAGGGGCGTAGCCAGGAATTTGATTGGGGTATAATGTGATTTGAGGGGTATAAATCTTTTTAAAAAACTTTGAAAATCTTAAAAAGCACATTGAAAACTTTAAGGTAGTATGAGTTTTTTGTGTGGAGGGGTATCTATACCGATATACCCTCGTCGCTACGCCCCTGACTGAGGTCTATAGAAATGGAGATCTTGATAAAACTTGACAGCAATATAGTCGCCAGAATCCCCAACAAGTCAGCGTTCAGGGTTCTCACTACGCGTTTTATTTGTCATATTTCCTTCTAATTACGCGTCCTTAGTGGTAAGGAGACCGAGACAGCAGAGCAAGACCGAGATTAAGACGAAGACTTTCAAAATCTGTCTCGAGACCATAGCTAGCGGCTCCAGAATTTGGCAAGTGGGCGGACGTTGGGGTGGCAACTTCTAAGCATGGGGGCCAACCATTTGTTGATAGGTATGTAGTAGTAAGTACAGTATAGGGTCCCAAAATGGGACACTTGGGGCCAGAAATTCAATAGGGGCACGGGCCCCCATGTAGAGCCGCCACTGCTCGAGACCAAGTGCGTCTAGAAGTAACGAGTCACTAGTAATCTGTACTTGCTTTAAGTTCGTTGTGCGCTTATTTGTCGACAACCACAGAAGCTTACTCGTGATATTTTTGGGCAAGTAGACCTTTGTTTGCCATATAGGAGTATCCAAAACAATCTCTATGTTCACTGATCTATGCCCACCAGCTAGAAATCTGCTTCTGCCATTGGCGTCTATTAATAGACGACAATGGTTTCTATGGTTTCTTCCCACCAGTGGGCGGAGCAACCGGAGTTACCGGACTTTGTTGGTAAACACTGGATACCCCTATATGATTATTGTTAAACAGGAGTTTATTTAGTTCTCATTAGCTGCAAATATCCTAACTTAGATTTCCATCAATAGGGGTATCCAGTGTTTACCAACGAAGTCCGGTTGTTGCATCCGCCCACTGGTGGGCAGAAACCTGGGATGCGTTCGCGCAAGGACCATTGTCGTCTCAAACACATTAATAGACGCCAATGGCAGAAAGACACGCAGATTTCTAGCTGGTGGTCATAGATCAGTGACCATAGAGATTGTTCTGGATACTCCTGTAGTTTTACCTACAATGTATAAAATCTTTAATCTTTGCATTTACTTACTGACTTTTTTAGCGTCTCACTATCTAATTAGCACCATCAGAGCCTCTAAGCAATACCGAAAGTAGTAACAGTCTCTCGCGACATCATTGGCCTCTGAAAGAACGGAATTAAGAAAAACAAAGATGTTGCATCATGAGGAGGGCGACGCCGACCCATGGAAACGCAGCGACACCTTGTGGTCGCCTCCTTTGACTCCCATTCCTTGTCTCGGGGATGCGTTCGCGGCACCAGGACACGAGATGACGTCATCAAACACATCCGGTGAATTTGCCATGGCAACGCAAAGAACTTCCGGTGACTCAGGTAAAGACACGGTCAATTTCTCAATGGCCATTTCTATAGCACCAATTGTTACTTTTAAATAATAACGATTATTCACTTCTATAGCGCCCTTCTTATTGCTGAAAAGGCATAAGTGGATGATATTCGTTTATCGGAAGAAGAAGAACAGCAACGCCATTCGAATGTCGTCATTGTAATCAGGGCGTAGCGACGGGGGGCGGTATATCGGTGTACATAGGGGGCCTATACCCTCCAAAAATCAGGCTACCTTAAAGTTTTTAATGTGTTTTTAAAGATTTTTATGTTTTCACAGATTTATATCCCCAAAATCGCATTATACTCCCGAATCAAATTCCTGGCTACGCCGCTGATCGTAATGCTGTCTCTAAGAGCGAGCATCAGATTCATTTGTTGCTGTTTAAAACTCTGTCTTTGCCAAGAAACGCTCATATATAGGACGGTCTTTGGTGTTTGTCTGTCGTCAATTGATACTGTCATCCGCCGATCACTCTTCAGTAACGCCCTCTGTTTCAGTGTTCGTTTATTCAAACATATTAATGTTAAAGCCCTGTTTTCAGTCGAGGGAAACGAAGGACTGTTCATCTCACAAGTGGCGACACCGATTGACAGGCGGCGAAGACAACTGGCGCCACAAGCGGTCGGTTCATCTCAGCGCATCATTGACTTTTCTCTGTGTGTTTTCTAATTATTGCTTCGTTCCCCCCGTTTTATCCTCAGCGGAATTTCAAACAGACAGACTGACTGACAGACAGACAGACACAGACAGACAATTGCTCGAGCTGATTAGACCACGTCAGCCTTCTGAAGGCAGACAGTTCGGCGGATTTACAGAGCAATTATTTCGACACAAATTGCTTATAGGCAAATAAACTGTTATGGGTCTGCAGTAACGAGTTGGCAAAAAGACTTACACCTAATATATATATATATATATATATATATATAATATTAACATATTAACATGTGTACATACCGTAATACCGTATATAATATATATGTATATATTCGTCCTATGAAAGTTGTTGGGTTAATTGAGCCATTATGATATTTTCCCGTCTACATTGATTCCTCCTTCATTCGTTCTCTCTTTTGGTCACTTCTGATTATTCTTCCGCCCTTTCATCGACCCTCACTCCCCTCTCTTCCTTTTCCCCTTTGCGTCTATTAACCCCTTAACCGTGTATTTAACTGTAACTCAATGTAAAATGGACGGATATAGGGCCTATCCGGGATCCCCAGTTAAGGGGTTAATGCGCATTTGCAATTCACTTTGGATTAAAATTTTTCGTCTTTATTTATTGACGCGTCTGTAGCTGAAGGGGTTTTCTTTGGAACGAAGCGAGAGAGAGCATCAGTTGCTTAACTGCAGAGGTCAATTCCTGATTTAAGCATTCGGTCCAAATGAAACTGAGTATTAAGATCTTACAGCACATCACACACAACGCCTCAGAGCTTATTACCAGGATTCCATGGCATAACCCAATCGCTGCGCATACTTGCTTCTCTAAGCATTGAAGCAGAAACGAATGTCGGATACGAACGCGGAACTGTCTTTCATGTCTTGGAGCAGATCAAAAGTTCTTGATATAGACCTATTCACTTGATCTTTGGGTCGACGAAGAGCCAAATTGGTCACTTGCAATTCATTGCTGGACCCCAAAATTTATTCACGGATTGAATGCACGAGTGAAGGATTGAATGCACGAGTGAACTATTCGCCAGATGAATATCATATTGAATTTTTGCAGATATTCGACTGAAACGCTTTTGCTGTCTGGAATAGAATCGCAAATGGCGCAAAATTAATTTTGTCTGCAGACCGAAAAGCACAGACCCTTCTGGGGCGGTGTCCAGTTCGTGACCGGACAAAATGTCACGGACAAAATGTCATGGGGACAAAATGTTAGCGGACAAAATGTCATGACTTAGGGTTAGGGTGACATTTTGTCCCCATGACATTTTGTCCCCATGACATTTTGTCCCCATGCCATTTTGTCCGCTGACATTTTGTCCGCTGACATTTTGTCCCCATGACATTTTGTCCTAGCATCGTCCAGTTCTATTCTTTTCAGGGCTTTCCTTGTTTAGTGAGTGAGTGAAGGTGAACAAATCATTTCATTCGTTAATGCATTGTGGAATTATATGTAGAACAGAGACAAGAAGAGCAGGTCATGAGAGCAGCGGAAACAATTGTCATTGTAAAGGCTCCGGTGACAGCAATCAAGAAAACAATATAGCGTTATATGAAATGCTTGTATCTGGCGAACAATGTAATTGCGGCGCTATAGAAGTTCGTATTCGACTGTCCACGATGTCCTCTGTTTTCCTGTCTCAACAGGTGATGGGAATGCGACGGACGAGCAGTCTGGGAAGCATTCCACTTGGAGTAGAAGTAGATGGTGAAGGGAAGGACAGGACAAAGAGTCCGACAGAAGAAGATGGAAAGGGAAATCTAGACAACAGTGGGAATCGAATGACGTCAGTTTCAATCGCGCCACTTCGATTGCGTCACGAAGAAACAGAAGATCGGCCATCTGCAGCGAATCAGTGGTTAGCACCGCCACAATAATAATAATAATAATAATAATAATAATAATAATAATAATAATAATAATAATATTATTATTATTATTATTATTATTATTATATATTTATATATATATATATATATATATAATTTAATTATTATTATCATCATCATCATCATCATCATTATCGTCGTCGTCATTTTCGTCGTTGTCGTAGTAATAGTCAGTCTGTGAGACGTCAGATTTTATATTTTCTCAATTTTTCGATATAGTAGTAGTAGTAGTAGTAGTAGTAGTAGTAGTAGACTTCTTTAGCGCCATTGTAGTAGTAAATCAGCACCAGTCGATGGTCGCTTCAGTAAAAAAATCGTAGTCGTGATCTTGTCCGTGGTGAATCGAGGTTGTAATCCAGAGGTCAGTCCGTGCTTCAAGATTCCAGGCTAAGGCGGATATGCATTATTATATTTCGAAAATTTCTAGTACTGTATTCATATATAATAGGTATATATATATATATATATATATATATATATATATATATATAAATTTAATATATTGAGACGAGCAGAATGATAGAATGGGCTGCTTAAAAGTGAAAGTCAGTCTCTGTTAATGTTACGACCATTTCGTTTAATTCTTCGTCGCCTGTCTGTCCATGAAAAGTGTTTTCTCCAATGTTTTGCTATCTCATTAAGATTGATCGTGTCTTTTAAAACACACGGATGTTTAATATTCAAGCAAAATTCCTTGCTCAGAGCTTTAAGTCTAACAGCTTCTGCTGCTGCTGCTGCTTCTGCTGCTTAGGCAGCGTCTTTTCCTGTGTGCCGATCAACCAGGCGTAATTAATTGATTAGACGGAAGGTCTTATTCGCGTAGCAAAAGTGCGAACGGGCGATGGTCGCATCTTGTCGGTGTTCGTGTCGACTCGGTTAACTCAAACGACTCTAGGCCGTGCTCTATCGCTGCCCTCTGCTAGATTAATTAATCAACGTCGACTTTTAGCGTTTCGCTGAGATTACACGAGGCAGAGATCGCTCGAACATTTCGAGAATGACTCGCCCCCCCTCCCACGGCTGATGTTCGGTTACGTTGCGTGATTTTTCGGTGACTCACTTGGTAGGGCCTCTGCGCTGATTTGCACCGGGGGTTCAATACCAGGGATGTAGGAGACATTTCAGGGGCAGTCCGTCGATTAATGTCCGCCCAGCTTGAAATGTCCTGAACAATGCGTCAAGTTTCGCTGTGCTCTGATAGATTTTATCGGTGATTGACAATGAAGCTATAGTAGCTATATATATATATATATATATATATATATATATATATATATATATACCAAGAAGAGCTTCAATAAATAAATGCCTGACAAAGCAGCCGCACACAATTATCAAATCACCTACAGCAGCAGCCTTTACGTTACAGGAACACAAGACAGGACAGAGAGGACGGTCTTGAGTAGGACGGAAAAGGCAAACGAGAGATATCGAATTAGCAGACAGTCGGCTTGTAGGCGAGTGAGGAGGAAATTGGAGCGAATTTAAATTAGGGAGATCGAAGAAGGAGATTAGAGGAAAAGAAAAGCGACCGCTGGTTACACTTAACGACAGACGAGAGATTGAATGGGATGGGGGGGGGGTAGAGATCGCTGCTCAGGAAACCGTTTCATTAATCGAAAGTTAAGACGGAGCTCGAAGGGTGAGACGGAAGGAAGGAGGAAATGAGGACGAATATACAGCGATCACATATATTCCATTAATTGGACAGATTCGTCTGGAATCAAAATGGAAATCTAAATTCCAAGTTGGAGAAGAGGGTAAGATGGAAGCCTATGAGAGAGAGAGAGAGAGAGAGAGAGAGAGAGAGAGAGAGAGAGAGAGAGAGAGAGAGAGAGAGAGAGAGAGAGAGAGAGAGAGAGAGAGAGAGAGAGAGAGAGAGAGAGAGAGAGAGAGAGAGAGGTAAGAATGAAGGCCCACCTGGTTCAATGGCGACCAGGTAAATTCAATTTCATCTGAGTTTTAAGTTCAGTCGATTGAAAGCCATGCGTCCAATCTTCAAAGTTCCTGCAAAGAAGCGGCTATTGCTTCTGAAAGTCGCTTGATTAGATAGAGAAGCGTTTAAGAGAACACACATCATGGCGGCTGCTCAACTGAAATCGAAGTCGATTCCAAGTAAACGTGGCTCTGAGAAGTAAGAAAAGCAAGTAAGTAAAATCTCGTTAATTTCTATAGCGCTTTCAAAAACAGCACCGAAGTAGCTCCTTATGCTTGTTGTGCACCGAACGAAGTCTTTGCTGGTGCTACCACTTGCAGATGGCGGAAGCATTAACCCTTCTGGGCAAGACACATGTGCCCGAAGCATAGCTCAATACGTGGCATTGGGGCTATTCCAGCCATTTTTTCAATTATTTAGACTGCGATCAAACTAAGTGCATTTCCTGGAGCGTATTTTATAGCGATTAGATCTTCTGATCGCACCCTCGGTTCTCTTCATATCTTATGTACGCCTGTCTGTCTCTCCATCTGTTTGCCTACCAGCCTGTCTTTATCTTTGTTCTATCCATCAGTCTGTTGTCTGTCTTCCTGTCTGTTTGCCTGTCTATCTCGCCGTCTGTCTGTCTCGGCTGTCTCGTTGTTTGTATAAATGCGTCGAATTTCAAAGAAGCGCAAAAGTTAATTCTGAGAGCCGTTAGATGATCTCACCCTAAACATTTTAACCGAAAGTGAAGACACGAAGGCATGCCGCCGTCATTGGTGACAGAGCCTTCGAGACGCGGCATTCCTCGCCTTTCCAATTCCCGTTTCTGCCCAACCAGGGCTCCATAGAAATACACAGGGGCAGGTAGACGCGCTCCTCCGTACATTCTGCATCAGCAGCACCAGCAGCAGCAGCAGCCTAATGGAAACGCTTTTCAGTCCTATGCGCCATTCAAGTGATGCGCTGATTGGCTGAAAGCTAGATGCACAAAACCTATTAAGAGAAAAAGCGTTAGACGAACGATAAACGCCGTCACGTAACTACAACATTCCCTTCACATCAGCGTCAACGACTGGCTTATACTGTGTGTATATATATATACTGTATATATATATATATAATATATATATAATTATATATATATAATTATATATATATATATATATAGTGGCGTCGCCATGAATTTTTGGTTAGGGCAAAACGGGCTAGCATGTCAGATTCCTTACCCACTCCTCACCCCTCCACAGAAAACTTTCTCACCGGATTTGCGCGAATCTGGTAGGTGGTCTGGGACAGGTTGGGGGCAGTTGTCCCCATTTGCCCCCCCCCCGTGGCGACGATAATGTATATATATATATATAGATAGATATTATATATGGTATGGTATGGTATCGTCCATCCTCATTGCTGAATGTCGGAGGCTATGCAGGCTGACGACAAGGTTCTCCACGTGACTCTGTCTTTTGCAGTTCTGATGCAATTGATAATTGGTTGTTTTGTCCATTCCACAATATCATCCGTCCATCGTCTACGAGGCCGTCCTATATACTATATATACTATATACTATATATACATATATACTATATATACATATATACTATATGATATATATGTATTGTATATATTATACATATATAACTTTGAATCATTTACTAATTTACGAAATTTATTCGGCAAAATCGTTCTCGGCGGCCAAGAGGGGTTAACCCCCAACCCACCTTGGCTACGCCACTGACTACCACTACTACTGCTGCTGCTACTACTACTACTACTACTACTACTACTACTACTACTACTACTACTACTACTACTACTACTACGTCTGCCACCAACCACCACTACCACCACTACCACTACCACTGCTACTAATCTACTATACCACCACTCCATCACTACTACCATTTATTATTATTATTATTATTATTATTATTATTATTATTATTATTATTATTATTATTATTATTACTAAGACAATTTCTATAGCGCTGTAACATGGTTAAGTACCAAAATCAAAAGCGCTTTGACAACGCTAACATGTTAGTGGTGGACAGAAGATGGCGATGTTGAAGTCCGCTCGGATGAAGAAAAACAAAACTCGCGACCGAGAAGTCCGGTGCAGTCGTAAGAAGCGGTCTTTCACTTGAGAACTGCAACCCCCACGACACTGTCAGCGCAAAACGGAAGATGTTGGTCCGCGAGCATCATCATCATCATCATCATCATCATCATCATCATCATCATCATCATCATCATCATCATCATCATCACCATCATTATTATTATTATTATTATTATTATTATTATTAGTAGTAGTAGTAGTAGTAGTAGTAGTAGTAGTAGTAGTAGTAGTAGTAGTAGTAGTAGTAGTAGCATTGCTACGGCTACTGCTGCTTCTAGGCCCTACTAGTTCTTGAACAGAGAGGTCGTGACGTGCCTACATGTATAATATATAAGATTACCTCACAGTTGTTAATTTTTGTGTTTTCCTCAGAGTTTCGCGTCATCGTTGACGTCAGTGACAGACGACGCCGTCTTTAGTGACGTCGCCGACTTGCGGTAAGTTGGTACTTCGCAGCGGACTTGGTACTCGATCTGCAGACATTGTGCAGTACTATAAGTAAAAACGAAAGAAAAAGGACAGAGAATGATTTAGTCGTGAATGGAAGATAATTTTTTTCATATTCTAAATTCATCGAAACTTAGCGTTGCGAGATTAGGGCCTCAGAGTTTTGAATCCGACGAAGGTTTAAGTTCTCAATCGCGTGTTAGGAGCGAAACAAAAGAAAGAGGAGGCGGCTGCAGCCACCTGGTGGTCCAACAAGGAACTAGAGATCGGAAGAAGAGCTCAGTGGACCTCGGGGTCCGCTATCCCGGAGACCTCCTTTCTCAGGCACCACCGAGATTCCTTAAACAGAACTCTCTCTCCAGCGCCCTTTCCTCGAAGCCGTTTCAATCGTCCACCACCAGCCTCTCCTTTCTCGAGCAGGGTAAGAATTTACAGTGGTCAGCTCTCGCTAGAATAAAACATCGACTTATTTGGTAAAATCTAGGGACATAGCGACGGGGGCATATCGGTATATATATATATACACCCCCAAAATCAGTATATGTATAATACAGTATATATATATATATAACATGTATATACATATATAATATATATAATACAATATAATATATTACATATATTACATATAACAATATATAATTTATTATATATATATCTCAAATTTATACCCCCCAAATCAAATTCTTGGCTACGTCCCTGGTCAAATAAGAGATTAGTCGAAGAACGCTAGCGTGTTCTCTCTCTCTCTCTCTCTCTCTCTCTCTCTCTCTCTCTGTTTGTATGTTTTCGTGTTCTTCGTATTTTTCTGTCTTACTCTGTGTATTGGTCTTTGCGAATCAGTTTTTGTTGTCAAAGAAATTTGCATCTAAAGCATAAGGGGCAATGTTCCCTCTAAGTTGCGCGCCTGCGCGGCCGCGCACATGACAAGAAAACGCCGCGCAGCAATTTCCAGCTGCCGCGCACTGATTTTGAGTTTGAAAAAACACTGATTTTGTTGTGTTTTGTCTTGGGTGACATCTGTGAAACAATTCAGGTGCTCTGGCATGAAAGTGTGCCGCTCAGGCACTATACTTTTCCGCGCACACTCAACAAAATTTAGAGGGAACATTGATAAGGGGTCGTCCATAAATTACGTCACGTGATTTAGGCACTTTGTTGACCCCCCACGTAACGCGACGTAACAAAAGTCAGACCCGCTAAAATATGACGTAACAACATCCTTGTATTTTTCCCTCTCAAAAATTGTATTTTTTCCTTTCCAAAATATCCCTGACAAAAAAAAGGTCAAAGGTCATGACCTAATATATTTTTTGTGCGTGACGTCACATTTACGGACCCCCTCCGTCGTTACACTTCGTAACAAATGGCTGGACCTCTAACCGCGTGACGTAATTTATAGACTACCCCTAAGTTTCTTTATCTTGTTCATCGTTGAAGTCTTAAAATATTTCTGAGCGTGAATATTAATTGCAAATGAATAGGAGTCTACACACACACACACACACACACACACACACACACACACACACACACACACACACACACACACACACACATCTAAAAGTCTTTGCTACAATTGATTGATTTTTTGTAGAAAAGCGGGCGAAGAGTTCGTTCTCACTGAAAAAATTTGTGAGTGATTTTGCCAAATGTGTACATGTATAACTATAAAAACTATAAAAAGTAAAAACTTGAAGAATTTATCATACATTGTATAGGCCTATTCGCCGTGAAAGTGACGGATTGAAATAACAAAAATAAAAATGGAAATATCAGCAAATAAAATGCTCCAGCAAAAGCATTACATCCATTTCCATAGATGTTTTCGTTAAATCTTTGAAAAAATTCTTACTGAATCAAAGCGAAGTTACCACGATTAGAATGAGCAAGATTGTTAATTATTTTGTAAATAAAACGGCTAAAATAAGAAAAAGACTCTTAGATTTCATGTCATTTACTCCGCAGTAATAATTGTACCAAAAACACCTTATTTAAGCGTTACAACAATTTTATAAATTCCACAGATTCGCTTAACCGTTAGGTTAGTACCGACCAAGTAACCAGGATATCCTAGTCATTACAAATGGTTCGTAGCAAAATGCCCCGGAATGTTTTCATTTCGTTGTTTTAAGCAAAACATATCAAAAGAAACAAAATTAAGAACATTTAAATGCTGTATGTAGTCACTGTTGCTATAAGGAGCTGAAACATGGACCAAATCAAAAAATGGGGAAAAACGGTAAGCCACAGAAATGTGGTTATTATACAAGAGAGTGCTAAAAGTTCCATTGACGGATAAAAGAACCTACACAGAAATTTTGCAGATGATGGAAACTGAGCCAAGAATAATGGCAGCCATAAAGAAAGACAGACGGAATTCGTTGGGCATGTCATGAGAAAGGATGGACTGAAGAACTTGGCAGTGGAAGGGAAAAGATCAAGAGGCAAACGAGAGATGTTAATTCATGGAAAAGCTAAAAGAAGGATCAGAGGTAGACAGCAACATATCAAGCACCTAGGCCTAATGATCACCAGAGATCGAGAAAAGTGGAAGTCCATGGCCACCGATACAACGAAGGAAGGCACCTGAAGAAGAACTACACAAGAAAAGCAGACAGAAAGAGTTATTCGAGAACAGATGGTAAATAGAAGCATAGTAAAGACAGTTCACCTCCCAATTTGTATGCTCCGTTTGCCTATCAATCCGCGTGAGAATCAATTTCTGAATTGGCGCGTAAGTAAGAAGTACGCTTGCACAGTATATAGCGCTAATCCAGCGCGCAAAGTTATTCGTCCGAGTTCGTGTGCCATTGAAAATTGATTTTCAGACTGACCTGTTGTCTGCAGATGGACAAGAAGTCTCACCGATCGAAGGAATTTCCTTCCGACTTAAACGAAGCGCTCCAGAACGCCAAAAGACACGAATTTCACGACCACAAACTGACGACGTTGAAGGTCATTGAACCATTGAATCGTCTTTAATTAAGCAACGAGTCAACTCTTGATTACACAATTATTAACTACTACGAAGTTCAGCGATATTTGCGTTGATATTTGACACGGAGTCCGTAAGACAGAGAGCTTCTACTGGCTATCTCTAAGGCTAAGACTCACCTATTCACAATCGGGTATATGTATGCAGTATTGTATTGTAAAACGCTCTTGTCTTTGGTCATTCTGTCATGCTTATTGCGCCATATAAATTGTCCAGATAATAATAATAATATTATTATTATTATTTAAATTACTATTATTATTATTATTATTATTATTATTAATATCTATCTTCCACTGGCAATATATTTTGGTAGTCAAACTCAAAGGCGATTGGTGTATCCGCCTAGCAATTGGCATAAAGCGCGGCATACTTGAACATCTCTTTGACGCATATTAATGGATTACACGTCAAGCGACTGGTACAACCCTAAGGAAGCGTGACAATAGCAGTTTTTGTGCCATTTTGTGCTAAGTTGTGGCTACCCATCTTACAGACTTACTGCGTTTTCGATAACGTCGCAGTCAAAGACGAGGTCAGATGGTGAATACTGCTAAAGAGTAAACGATTAAGCAAAAATTAACCTTCCATTCTTTCTTAAATGTGGAGCAGTGGTTAGAGCGCTTATTGGTCAATCATAAGGTCCGTGGTTCAAGCCCCGGCGCTGTTCCCTCGAATCGTCTATAAATGGGTTCCAAATTGAATGGAAGGGAAGGTAGCGAGGTAAAGACTTCATCTGATGCTATATAAAACTGAATTATTATTATTATTATTATTATTATTATTATTATTATTATTATTATTATTATTATTATTATTATTATTATTATTATTATTATTATTATTATTATTATTAAACAATTTATAAAGCGCTATCTTCTGCCTGGCGAAGGCCATAGTCAAGAGCGCTTTACAGAGACATCTGGTGATTTCGAATGGGTGCGTTTTTAGTTTCTGTGCAAATCTATTTTGGATGGTCTCCCTGGTTATTTCCTCTGGAAGGAATGGTCTCCTATGGGCGTTGGAACCACGGAGTATATACCACACAGTCCTCTGCTAGTTAGTTATCAGTTTATAATTTCTGTGGCTTCTCGTTCTTATTTCTGTGAGGCATATAGACTTAAATTTCACCGATGCAATACCAATGCAGTATATGTGCGCCGCATAAATGACCACCTGTCGTGTGTACAGAAGAGTCGATGGACGGATGTTGTCGGTGCTAAGCTGCCTCACGAGGGCCTCAGTCGATGTGAGGTCAATCGAAGATCGGCCGCTTGGGAACTGTTGACCAGCGAATGTGTTTTTCTCGTCGATCATCTCTTCGTTCTCAAACACGTAAGTGACAACACAGTCGTCGCTTCTCTCCTGAAACTGAGAAAACTGACCGAGCACATTATAGACCAGTTCGCATCAGTAAAAGCAAGAGATGTGCAGTTACAGCCTCAAACTTGTGTCAATAGAATATCATGATTTGCCAATTAAAGATTCGTTAACCTGTTAATTTAATTTTTTGATCCACTACCATGGGCGTCAAATACCTAGGTGCGCCTCTGATCCTAGAATTCTATAACTGCGATTTCTCTCTGACTAGATGAAATTATTTGGCTTCAATTTTTTCCAGTGTTTCGTCGAGCCTCTGAAGCAAATGCAGGTCGAGGGATTTCTGATGTTCGTTGAAGTAGAGGACCTCTTTGGAAACCTAGACGAACTCTGTTCCGTTAGTTGTTTCAGTAATTTTTAAGGCTTTCATCTAATTCTGCATACACTGTGTACCAAATAAGTTGGTGAGGGATAGCAAGTAAGCAAGCATCTGGGTAAAATTCCATCTCATTGTGTAGCCTATGTTAGTCATGTTAGTCCATGTTAGGCAGCACAATAGTAACCGTTTATTCTTTTCAATTTATGCTCCAATCCACTTGGATCACTTCTGTTGATTGTGATCTGTGAAATTCCTTGCACCTAAAACAACCTCTCAACAGAACTACACTCGTAGACCTTAGGCTTAGAGGACGCAACCTGGAAATCCCTCACCGGATTCATTATTTTACTGATAAAAACGTTATTACTAGAGTACTATCTTCAGGATGTAAATGTAAGATATAATTTTAATTTTCAATATCTTTTGATTTGTACTTGGTGCGGGCGGGCGGTGTTTATTACGATAGGTATATTGTTTTGAGATTTTTGTATTGTTTCTCATCGTCAGTGCACAACTTTTCTGCGCCATGTTTAGTCATGGATGTGCACCAATAGACTTGAACTTAATCCGTCAAAACTGATTTTTCTTCTCTTTTAAGCACTCTTACATTCATGGGCGTCGGGAGTGGTGCACGGGATTTGAATAAATGAAACAGCACACATTCTGTAGAATTTGAAAACACCATTGCCAACCAAAGTCATGTGGTCTGCAAAGTGCAACCTTAGCACTGTATAGGCCTACAGTGTCTAATTACATGTAAATCGTGTCATTTGATGGTTAATTTCAAAATTTATGCGAAACTGTTAGCTATCTACAGGTGCAAACTATTTACGATCCGGTTATCTATTATCTTACTTAGTCTGACCGTTTACAGATCAGTCAGTGCTTCTGTCTTCGTCTTCGTCGTCTGCTGCTCGAAGACATCGACCGCGGTATCGTCTGCCAAACAGAAACAATCGTCGAGGCACTCAGCCAGGCAAGAATCATGGGCGTAGCGATGGGGGGGGGGTATATCGGTATATATAACCCCCCCAAAAAATCAGCATAATTATAATACAGTATACATAACATATACACATGCAGTACATATATAGAACATACAGTATATAATATATATTATATATAGTATATAATAAATATTATATATATTATACATATTATATATTATATATAACAATACATACACCCCCACAAGTTTATGCCCATCCCAAATCAAATTCCTGGCTACGCCCCTGGCAAGAATTATAGAACACATTTGCTGCTTAATTTATACTTTTAAGCTCTAACAGTATTTCACGATCACAAATCATTGTCCATTGATTGAGATTTTTATGGGGAAAATTCTCAGAACTTCAGTTTGATGACAATGTTGCTAGATTTTCGGAATATATATATATATATGGGAGTGTGTGTGTGTGTGTGTGTGTGTGTGTGTGTGTGTGTGTGTGTGTGTGTGTGTGTGTGTGTGTGTGTGTGTGTGTGTGTGTGTGTTCCCGAAGGTCTTATGAGAACCAAAGCGAACTGTTGGCGTTGATGGGCGCTATAGTTAAATATGGTCTGTAGTAGTTAACTAGATGGTCTGTAGTTGGACTGTTTCATATATATATATACTCAGACAAACTAATGTGAACGCATTCATCTGATGAATAGTCAAGATCTGTCTCTTGGTGTTTGAATAAATTTAACAGATTAATTAATACGATTTCCTGAAGGCGATTGCGAAATAGAAATGAGTCCCATTTACATGTAGGAATTGAGCAAATCATTTGATGAAGGCGAGATTTTAAAATATCAACTGACAATCGTCGATCGGTCAGTTATTCGGCACTTCTACACAACGTGCCAGTTATTCCTTGGAGCAATAATACACAGAAGAGAATATAAGCCTATACAGGCCTGCTTAACGGCTGAAGCCAACTATGGGCATGTGGGCGGAGCCTATCCGCCATATGTTTTTCGCAAAACATAGGAAAAAGCCGAGATTGCGTTTTTAAAAAGCGCAGAAAAGCCTCTTTGAAAACGGTCGAATTTCATATTCCAAAAATAGCGACGACCAATGAAAAAAGTCTCATGAATATTCATGTGCGTTTACAAATATGGCGTCCACAGCTGGCTTCAACATAAAGACTTATGCTGGACCATGGAGTTATTATTAGAGGAGACGGCATTACGTCATTTGGCTGAAGCCAACTATTTGGGAAATTCCCAAACGGCAGCCACATTGGTAGACCCAAAAAATCAGCTGAGCCATAGGGAATAGCTGCGGATATGTTTTATCAATGATCTAAGAACTTTTTATTAGTATGTAATGAAAATGGAGATTCAGATCAGTGGAGGCTCCAGGATTTGGCAAGTGGGAGGGGGGTGCGTTGGGGTGACAACTTCTAATCTGATAATCAGGGGGTCCTAGTCCTACCGCTTGTTGTTAGGTATGTAGTATTAAGTATAGGGTCCCAACAGGGGGCCCAGGCACTCAATAGGGGGCACGGATCCCCCATGGGCCCAGTGGCGGATCCAAAATTTGGCAAGTAGGGGGCGTTGGGGTGGTCTTATCATGAAGAGCCTACCTATTTTTGTTAGGTATGTAGTATTAAGTATAGGGTCCCAAAAGGAAGCACTGGGTGGCCAGGCACTCAAAAAAGGCATGGACCCTGACTCCAGTGGCGGCTCCAGGATTTGGCATTGGGGGGCCGTTGAGGTGGCAACTTCTAATCATGGGGGCCTACCGTTTGTTGTTAGGTATGTAGTATTAGGTATATCGGGTTCCAACAGGGTGGCCACTGGGAACCAGGCACTCAATAGGGGGCACGGACCCAACCTGAGCCCAGTGGCGGCTCCAGGATTTGGCAAGTTATTTATATTGGGGTGGCAACTTCTAATCATGGGGGCCTACCGTTTGTTGGTAGGTATGTAGTATTAAGTATAAAATCCCAACATAGGGCCACTGGGAATCCCAGGCACTTTATCTTTTCACGCCCCCGGGTCCCCTGGAGCTGCTTCCGCCATTGATTAAGATGATATTGTTCGACATTTGTGTTTGAAAAATAGCAAGTGGACAGTCTATTGGATGACATCAATCGTGTTTTCAATAAGGCATGGGGCTGTCCATTAATTATGTCAACAATTTTTCTCAATTTTCAACCCCTCCCAGGGATATTTTTACACCCTCCTAACACCCCAACACCACCACCCATCTTGAGGTCGACACTCCCCAAAATTTGGAATGTGACAATGCAAAATGTATACTAATTAACTCTGAACACCAAACAATGGAGGACACCCTCCCCAAACTTTTATTGTTTATTGACCTTTTTGTCAGCCTTTTTCCGGGGAGAGACTTAAAATTATTTTGACGACCCCCTCGATTTTCCTGCCATCCCCAAATTCAAAATCCTAGAAATAACACTGCCCTCCCCATCATCAACTGTCAGCTTTCAGTTACCCCACCCCAATAATTATGTCAAAAGCTCTTCCCCCTCCCCCAGATGAATGACAGGTCCCAATAACAAAGTTATTATTTATTTTAAAAAATAAAAGGGAATTATATAACTGTGATAACTTGAAAAATACTTCTGTATTCGTCCGATTCAACCACAATGGCCGAACAATGGAGGTGCTATTTTTAGCCTACTCGAATGGCTTCACGCAGCCTGGTTAGAAATGACGTAATGCCGTCTCCTCTAATAATAACTCCATGTGCTGGACGCATGAGTTATTCAATAATATGATCGCCATTTTGTTTAATCAAATAAGTAAGTGCGTCCATCAGATAGAAATTTCTGTCTAATTTTTATAGTTGACTGAACCAACGCGGAGCGGCAAAGCGTATGAGGCATATTGTCTGAATTATTCGAAGGCAATCTCCTACTTGGAAAAGCTGAGGAAAAACGACGAATTCCTGGAGTTTGAGAAGGTCAGTAACGGAAAAGGAACCATATACAGGGTCGATTGATTCTACGTCCACGTTAATCTCCATATCTCCAGTATTTCGTTTTCCCGTCTATTCAATCGCGCCTGCTTTTTGGTTTCCTTTCCGTCAGTGGCGCAGTCAGGATTTCCGGAAGGGGGGTTTGGTTTTGACCGGGACCAACTTCGAAAAAAATCTTGACAAGCAAAAAAATGTCATAACCTCCTACATCTTTACATTCTATACCACTTAGAAATTTTGGATCGGCAGCCAAGAGGGTTTTGACTCTCAAAATCGCGTCCGAAAATAAAAATTGTATAGAAACTCATTGAAAAAAGTTTTCGTCGGCAGCCAAGGGGGGTTTAACCCCCAACTCCCCCTTAGCTACGCCACTGCTTTCCGTCCTGTCATTCTTCCGTCGATCTATTTGCATCGACTTAAATTCGATCCTGTCGTCCGACTGTGGTTTACCTGGAGAAATTTTAGTCTTAACGGGTGTCAGTTGGAGTGGGAGCGAGAAGGAAGAAAATCTAGTGTCTGAAAATCTTCCAATTAAAATTGAGCCCTTAGCTAAAATGAATTTTCGTGCGCTTAATACATTTTTAATACACTACAAGGCGAAGGCAAACGTCTCAATAGATGCGTGCTTTGATTTAACGTTGCTAATGGGCAGTGGCGCTTCCAAGAACTCTTGGCGGGGATGCAACGCATTTCTAGGAAGTTGGTGCATGAGGAGGATGCAATGAATTTCTAGGAAGATCCCTCCAATTGTCAAAGGGATTATATGTAAGCGGTTTAGAAGAAATCTGTAGATTTGATTCATAAAATATAATGTTCAGAATTGACAAAGTATAAAAGATATTTTAGACTGGTTGTACAAAGTCATAGTGCAAAATGGGGTTTTCTGTTGCTGGAGGCGAATTTGTCGATGACATTGTCTATGGATATGTTCATATCTTTGTGGATATACATCAAGGCTAATCCGTTTAGACGATCATCTTCCATTGAAGACGCATTTTTGGTGGGTCGATGGGCCAGTCACCCCCCAACGTGGAACCGCCCCTGCTAATGGGGAGGGGTGTTTGTGGAGCGTGGTTGTTGGTAACACAACTTCTTGCTTTCGCGATTCTGTTCTGGCCGACGCTTCTCCATTTCGGAATGGATCGTTGTGTGCTACAAGTGTTGCACTTTCTTCTCTCAGTGGTGCGCACAGGATCCGAGGTGCAATCGTCTTCTGCTGAGCGACCTTCTGATAGCACCGCTTCAGCACTGCACCAAGATGCCTTTGCTGCTCACGAGTGTCTCCAGATACACGGAGAATGAGGCGCAGCTGAGGCTGCTGGTGAAAACTCAGCAGAAACTGGAGACGTCCATCAGTGAGTGGGAGAATATTTCTAGAATTTTTCTCTCGACCTTTCTCATATGAACGACCCTTTTGACGATGAAACACTTTAGATAAAGCCTTAAACGCAATTAAATGCACAAACCTTGGGACCTAGACTACAAGATGGATTGAAGGAAGAAGAAATGTCTCCACTGAGAAGCATGCAGCTGCGCCCAGTTAAAAAGAGCAAGAAGAAAACAAATCCAGAATGCAGTATATATATATATATATATATATATATATATATATATATATATACTGTGTCTAGATTGAAGTGGCCTTTTAGAAATTAATATAACCGACAAATTTTACCCAAAATTTATAGAGTTTCACCCACATTAAATATCATCTATTCGACAAAAAATTTGCAAATTTCAACAAAACAAATTTGTTTTGCCCTCGGTACTTAGTTCCCGATGGACTTATTACAAAAAGTGTCCTAATATATATATATATATATATATATATATATATATATATATAATGCATTTTTAGAGTCTAAAATTAATTCCAAACCTGACGTTCGGATCTGATTTAGAGATTTGCTATAGTTAATTAATTAATTAGAGAGTTACTATAGTTAATTAATTAATAAGAGAGTTACTATAGTTAATTAATTAATTAAAGAGTTACTATAGGCCTAGTTAATTAATTAATTAGTTACTATAGTTAATTAATTGATTAATTAGAGAGTTACTATAGGGGCTGCAGTCGCTGCACTGTTAATTCGATGCTGTACTAATTGAAAATGATAGGAACGAACTGTATTTTGCCGTCGTTTGACGTAATCATTAGGAAATTTGGACAAAAAGATGAAGAAGCTGAAGAATTTTGAGCGCATTCAGGAAATCCAGCGACAGATCGCATGGCCGCCTATCGCAGAATCCGAAACTGGTTTTATTCCGGATTAGGAAATTTGGATTCAAATAGTCATAACTATTATGTCTTACCAGCTCAGCGATCTGTGAAGAATGAATTTTCAAATAATAATAATAATAATAATAATAATAATAATAATAATAATAATAAGCCCAACCTGGGAAAAAGAAGAAGAAATAAGAATAACAACAACAACAACAACAACAACAACAATATTGCGACTGCCTACCTGGATCTACAGCCTTGACCACCACGGACTGCGGGTTACGGACTTTGGATTTCACCCAGATTGAGCGCTCGTGAATAAGCTGGTGACTGCGCCAAAGCTTTCTGGTAGCGCTATAGAAATTTCGTCTTACTTACTTACTTACTTACTTATGTACTTCCATGGCACCAGTTCTAAGACTCTAAAGGCATCATTAGATCATCAGATGGTGTTCTGAATCCATTCGCAAAAGACCTGTCATAGTGGTAAATAATTCCAAAGAAACAAAAAGCAGATTATGAAGGTAGGGCCAACTGGAAAAGGTGTGCTTTAATTCTAGATTTAATTTGAACGCAGTGTCTACCCAGTTCCTTGGAACAGTGTTTCCCAAACTGTGGGTCGCGACACAAAAGTGGGTCGCAGGGCTCAGTCTAGTGGGTCGCGTGGTAGCGCGAAATTAGATTTAAAAAGTATGATTAGTATTTTATCAAATTTTAGTTGACAATAAGTTTGCAGGGTCGCTGCATGTTACAAAGCCACTGAAGTGGGTCGCACAGTTTCAAAAAGTTTGGGAAACCGCCTTTCAAACTTTTGTACTTTTAAAAATTAATCTTATTTCGCAATAACGCATAGAATGCGTATTCAGACCATTTTGCTGTGAAACTCCACTAACAATAGGGAATCTCTTCGGGCAGTCTTGAGTGACCTAGCGGTTAAGCGATTTTGCCTTACTCATAAGATTTTAAGACGCGTAACAAAGGTATGTTCGTGGCAAAATTTTAAAAAGGCGATTTTAAAGAAATTTCAATATCTATTTCTCTCTTTTGACTTAGGCCCTAATTGACAAAAAAATAAATAATTCTGCCTAATATATTTGCCATATTTTCATTTGAATTGAACCAGAGCTTTTGTTTTACCATTTATTCAAAACTCAGACAAATTTTTCACTAATGTTCGCCAGAATTCATAATGCATATTTTCTATATATGACATCATTTACCTGCTATGATTAGGGTTGCGGCACGTTACAAAGCCGCTAAAGTGGACCGCGGTTCCAAACTGTTTGGGAAACCCTGCCTTGGAGGATCTGACACACAGAAGAAGAGAGTTTAAGAAATTTGGTCTGCGACAGAAAATGCCAGTTTTTCAGGTTTAGGCAGCAAGACATCAAGTCATTTAGGCGTCACGTATAGGCCTACATGGAGGCAGAAACGAAGACGAGATATTCATAGTTAATGGAGAAACGTTTTGCACAGTGTTTATTCTAGGCCTTCTCTGGGGGGGGGATTCCCCAAGTTTTAAAATCCCCCCAAATTCTATATGTTGCATTGGGGGATGGAAATTTCCTCCAAAAGTGTGGCGAGTGGGGTTTTTTGAGTGGGGAAAACATAAGGACGATAAGTTTTTCTCGTCAGAGTATTGGAGAAGGATATGAAATATAAACAAGATGACCTTCTTTTCTTGCTTGTCACCACGTCCGAGGAGGAAAAATAATAATATAAGGGTGACCTTTTTTGCTTGTCAAGGTTTTTGGGGAGACAAACCTTTTGCACCCAAACATTTCAAACTCCCCCGCCAATGTCAAGGTGGCTAAAATAAACACTGCGTTTTGCCATTGGTTGTTTCAATCGTCAGAAATGAAGCGATGTCTGTTAACTTTCTCGATGACAATCCCCCGGTTAATAATAACTATGCACTTCTATATATAGCACCATTTTTAGTACTCATGGGTATCAGTCAATGGTATTTCAAAGTATTTCAAATCCATCTGAAAAAGACCAGGTCATTCCAGAGATCAGTCAGAGGAAAACAGCAAGACAGACTATGTGTGTGACGTGATTTTGCTTTGTAAGAAATATTTCGCAATTTTTGATTTGGCCAGTGTTGTAGTTGTGAAATTTGAGCTGGGGGGGGGGGCTGAGGACTGAAATTCAATGAATGACAGAGACTGCATGCACCCGATATGCGATTTTTGTAAGGGTTGCAAAGTTAGCTGGGGGAGTTCAACCCCCCCCCCCGGCAACTCCAGCACTGAATTTGACTCATTTGCTGGTTCCGTGTTAATGTTATCTTGCAGTGTTTGAGATCTGTGCTGAAGCGTCAGCCTTGTGAACGACTTCTCGAGAACCCGGTTCGTCAGTTGCTACACGAAAGTCCCATTCAACTTCTCGGTACAATTAACAGGACGATGTCTGACAGATGACTACGACTGCGAATGACGACTGATTGGGCGCGAAACTGACGAGAAGTGACAGACGACGATCGGCGATTGACGGTTGCGTGACAGATGAAGGCAGCATTATCATCACTTACCGTGATTATTATTAATTGTGTGCACTGGCGTCGCCAGGAATTTTTGGTTGGGGGGGGGGGGCAAACGGGGCTAGCGTGTCAGAATCCTTACCCATCCCTCACCCCCCTCCACAGAAAACTTTCTCACCGGATTTGCACGAATCTGGTAGGTGGTCTGGGGCAGGTTGGGGGGCAGTTGCCCCATTTGCCCCCCCGTGGCGACGCTAATGATTGTGTGCGTTGTGTGACAACGACCTTGTTCAGCTGTCGTCGACAGATTGAAGCCGCCTTCCATTCAGGGGCATAGCGATGGGGGGGGGGTTATATCGGTGTATATACCCCCCACCCCGAGGCGTAGCGTGCTAATGGCTATTGTGGCTCTAGCCGTGGGCGGCACACATGACGGAGGCGGCAAATTTTGGAAGCGACGACATGTATGGGCCATGGGCGGCATGAGTGCACGCTACGCCTCTGGCCTCCAAATCAGTATAATACAGTAGGCCTATAAGCCCTATATATGGCATACATATACAACATATATATAACACATTATAATATTATATATATATATATATATATATATATATATATATATATATATATATATATATATATATATGACAATATATACTCTCAAATGTATACCTCCACCCAAAAAAAATCAAATTTCTGGCTACGCCCCTGCTTCCATTTAGTCTATGATTTCGCCTCTTTGTGTCTGCAGAGGTTTAACATTCAACCGCAAAATCCTCAGTGCCAAGTGGCTGTCTGGAAACTCGCCATCGCATTAGAGAAGGATCTTTCCAGGCGTTTTCGACTTTTGTTTCTCTCCACCGATGACACCATCGGTTGTCCACGGGTAGGGTGCTCACAGGAGGGGTGACGAAAACGCTGGCGCCGCCCTCAAAATGACCAAAGGCGGAAGACGACTCTTCGTCATAATTAGCACGAATCTCGAATCCTCTGCAGTTTATAAGGGAATATATAAATATAGCAGTGATGATCAGAGACCGATTATATCCGACTAAGGCAAGAGCCGTTGCCATAGGAACTATTAAGTCATGGCAGCAACTGGTCACTCGACTTTTGTGACCTCCGAACAATCTTTGATCTCTCAGTTTCTGGATTGAAATTCCGGGCTTTTGACATGCTTTGTCTAGCTATTTGAATTGCTTTACTGTTCCTCCAAAATGAAAGTCGTTTGACTCAGAGATGTCAATGGGTTGGGTTAGCCCATGGTTGGGTTTGGTTGGGTTAAATTGGGTTGGGTCAGACTTTTCCATATTAATGGTGGGTTGGGTCAGAAAATTAGTAACAGATTACGAAATTGTAATGTATTACGGTGGGTTGGGTCAAGTAACCCTATTAATTTACCGGTATGGGTTGGGTTGGAGAATTGATAGGTTGAGCAGTGGCAGTTCCAGAAGTTCTTGGTGGGGGATGAAATGAATTCATAGGAAGTTGGCGGGGAATGAAAAAAGGGGGAAATCAATAAACTTTGCCGGAAAAGGCTGACAAACGACAATTTTCTCCTAATTTTATTACACACACAATTTTC
The DNA here is from genome assembly GCA_018105865.1 of Metaphire vulgaris. Taxonomy (NCBI): domain Eukaryota; kingdom Metazoa; phylum Annelida; class Clitellata; order Crassiclitellata; family Megascolecidae; genus Metaphire; species Metaphire vulgaris. Next base: position 4,852,546 of record CM030859.1, on the reverse strand, counting down.
CCATAATTTTATTACACTTTTACCGAAAAATAGGTTGACAAGCAAAAAAGGTCATCTCTTCAGTTTTCCCCCGTAGTTTTACTAGACTTTTACCCAAAAATAGGTTTAACAAGCGAAGAAAAGTCCGGAAGCCCGGTGGGGGATGCACCCCACTCATCCCCCCACGTGGAACCGCCACTGAGGTTGGGTTGGATTGGGTTCTAAAAATGGACCCATGGAAATCTGTGACTTGACTCATTTCAGTTATAAGATCAGCGATTGACCTAACATTCGTCGTCGTCGTCGTCGTCGTCGTTATAATCAACATTAACCTTTTCCACTAATCCCGAAATATTTCTTTAGAGGTGACGACGAATGTTGTGAATGCCGTGAAACCTGTGGAGATGCGTTTAATTCTTTTCGACGACATTTTGCTGATAACCAAAGTCAAGAAACAGCCAAAGAAGGTTTGTCTTCATTAAGAGTATATACTTAATTCTTTTATTCTTTCAATGGTCAAGAAAGTTTTCCATAATTTGAGCGGGTCAGCTGGTCGGTTAATTGGTCAGAAAATAAGTAACAGTTTAAGAAATTGTAATGTATTACGGTGGGTTGGGTCAAGTAACCCTATTAATTTACCGGCATGGGTTGGGTTGGAGAATTGATAGGTTGAGCAGTCGGTTGATTCTCAGGGCGACACCACAAATTACTGTAGGCTAAATAGTTCTACGCTAACCAGACTCGATCCGAATAGCACTCCGATAGCCAAACATGGAGACCTCAGTCCGACAGAATGGCTCAAATCTTATACACTCAAGAAAGCTTCCATTTATTCGAACCCATTTTAAAGCAGAAATGATAATTTTGTTTGCTTTTAAAAGATTTTACTGCTTCTTGTCATAGTCATTACGCTGTAATGGTAACCGCGCCTTTGGCATTTACAGAACTAAGGCGCATTCATAGGCAAGAATAATAAGAGCCACTGAAAAATTGCTGTATTATTATACTTGCAGAAAACACGAATTTGCGCAAGTCACTGATTATTAGCGGCATTTTATAAAACAAAATATGAGCGGTTCATAATGCGGGTGGCTTCAACAATCTGCTAAATCTGTCATTGATATCGTGTCATTGATATGTCATTGATGTCATTGATATTATCGAGGTTTGTTAATTACTCGTCCGACTCGGACGACTCCTCGAGAGCAAATAACTAATTAGCGTTAATAATCACAAGGATCCATGATCACAAAAAGAGGTAGACCAAGAAAAAATGGGAAGATGGCATTAAAGAATGGACGAGGACTCACTACAGAGCAGGGAAGACAAGAACAGCAGAAGACCGTAACACTTGGAGGAAGGCAGTCCGCAATGCAGCCAATCTTCGGAGCGAAGACGCGGTTAAAGACAACATCCCAAGTGAAGACACCTATCGATTTTCTTGAACTATTTGAACATTAATTGATAGCATTGTTGATTAATTATTAAGAAGGCAGTCGGAGGGAGTGACAACAGTCCATACAGAGCGACAAGTTCATCGACAGAGGGCGTTCCTCTGCTCGTCGTTCACCGACAACCAATCGCCGTCGATCGGTTCACGTTTCACGATCTCACCTCAGACGCCTCCGATCCTCCGCAGAGTAAGGAAGCCATTGGCGCTTAGGTCAGTGGCGGCTCCAGGATTTGACAAGTGGGGTGTTGGGGTGGCAACTTCTAATCATGGGGGCCAACCATTTGTTGTTAGGTATGTAGGCCTAGTATCAAGTATAGGGTCCCAACAGGAGGGCCACTGGGAGGGGCAGGCACTCAATAGGGGGCACGGGCCCCCCCGGGCCCCGCTGTGGAGCCGCCACTGGCTTAGGTTGAGAAACTCAGAGAGATTCTACGTCTACGAGAACGATAACTCCAAGGAATAGTATTGGGGCTGTCCACAGTGTTTTATCCAGACTCCAGGGCTGGGGGCAGTGGCGTCGCTAGGGTTGGTGTCACCCAGTGCGGTAAAATCGTGGTGTCACCCATTTAGACTTGGGACCTCTTCTAAATCTTTCTTATTTTTTATTTTTCCTTCTCAAATACCGTGACAAGCAAAAAAGGTCATCCTTGTCCGTGACAAGCAAAAAAAGGTCATCCTTCTTTGGTGTCACCCCCTAGATGGTGTCACCCGGTGCGGTCCGCACCCCCCGCACCCCCCTCTCTACGCCACTGGCTGGGGGGATTGAGGCCTTTGGGAGAATTGACTTGGCTGGAGGGGAAAAGACACAGTTTAATGCACAATTTGTGTAAGTGCTGAGATTTTGGGGGGAATGGTGAGGCCTTGGAGGGAAATCTCTCCCCATAACAGGCCTGGTTAAAACACTGGCTGTCCATTAATTACGTCAAAAATTTTCGGCTTAGTTTCTGACCCAACCCAACCCACCATTAATATGGAAAAGTATGACCCAATCCAACCAATCCAACGCAACCCAGCCCAACCACGGGTTAACCCAACCCATGGACATCTCTGGTCCGGAAGGCGGAGGCAGTCGACGTAGCAATACAGTTCCGGTTTAGTGGGAAAATGTAACAGTTTGGGATAATTATAGTAAACTTCGTGAGGAGAGATTGAAAATGCTCCTCGTGCTTTCTTATTACATCCAGTTAGAAAATTTCTATTGATTATTTCTATTTTCAGTGTCCGGAACTTGTCCAAGAAATGCCTTCGCCATTGTTCAGATAACAAGGTTCCAACAAATAGTGGCCATATACACGTTTCAATGTCCTTCTGCCGAATCAAAGGTAGGTTCTATATATATCTAAAGTAGGATTCATTACAATTTTATATTCTAGAATCTAGATCCAAAATTTTAAAGCCATTTTGATTAATTATTATTATTATACGACACCGGCCATCGAGAAATCAGTGCTCGGCTGGCATCGAAATGTGACTGATTGATCTTGTAAACAAAGTTCACTGAGTTCAGTAATTAAAGCAGTAGTGGAGCTACGATGTCCGGCACCCGGGGACAAAACATACTAGTGGAGCCCCTCAACTCGACGAAAACCCCAAGAAGCCAAAAAGGGCGCCGCTCCGTCCATTTTGGGGCCCCTTCATTCTTCATCCAACTTCGCGAACATCCTGACCAAGCAAATAAAGGTCATCCCCGTAAGGAGCTAAACCAATTTTGGCGCCCCCTTCGGTCCCCATGAAAATCTGTACCCCTACCCATAGATCCGCCTCTGAATTAAAGTTTCCACTGTAATGTATATCGGTTTCCAAATAGGTCGAGATTTAAGGATAGGGTGAGCGAAACCAGACTATTGCCCGGGAATTTGCGTTCCGGGGGGGGGGCGCATAAATACAGGGGATAGCTAACATCACCCTGGGAAGAGGTGTAGAGGCAGAGGTGTCATGTTAATAGCCAAATAACGTATAAATAAACCGCCGTCGTTCAAAGGAGGAGCCAAACACACATACAAAGTTACAAACACACATAGACACCCACCGTCTTTGATACGGACGCGTCTATAAACAAACAAACAAACAAACACACACACTAGACAGGCCCTCCGAGAGAAATTCCGGGCCCCTGTGCCGACGGGCCCTTGACAAGTCATAATTTTTTCTTGACGACCTTTTTTTTTGCTCGTCAGCCGTTTATTATAAATGTTTACGACCTTTTTATGTTGACGACCTTTTTTTTTGCTCGTCGTCTGCCGTTTATTTAGCACTGTGTCCCGGGCCCCCTTGTGCTCGCCGGGCCCCTCTGCTGAACTGACATTTTTAACCGTTCTTTAGTGTTATTATTCATTTTATTGTTAATTATACATATTCATCATCGGCCCGGGCCCCCTCCAGACCGCCGGGCCCCTGTGCAGTTGCCCCCCCCTGCCCCCCTCTCGGAGGGCCTGACACTAGACCAGCGGTTCTCAACCTTTATAGTACCGCGACCCCTTTAATTCAATTCCCCATGATGTGGCGACCCCCCAACGGTAAAATTATTTTCGTTCACAATGTAAGCTGCTAAAAATAAAATGCTACGACAATCAAAATGTTCGGAATCGTTATTATTTAATTGTCTCCATGTCTATCCTCGAATGACAATTATAGTGAAACAACTAGTAGCCTACGTCGTAACTACCACTGAGGAAATTTTGTACCATACGAAAAGAGACAACCCCATATTTCTGATGGTCTCGGGCGACCCCTGGAAAATCGTCATTCGACCCCATTGGGGGTCGCGACCCACAGGTTGAGAACCGCTGCACTAGACGATATCAGCTAGATTTCGAAATGAGCGAGTTCGATGTATCAGTGTCTCTTTTGTATCTATTAACGTTGTTTTGGACGGGACTGGCTCCTAAACTTCTCTATACAGTGATCGGGATTTCTATATAAGCCCGAGCGACAGGATTCTACTGAATTGGTAAGAAACTATAGCCGACAAAGATTCAGAATAAGTTCATAAATCTGTTTAAAAACCAATATAAAATCTAGTATCTAAGTATCGGAAAGCATCGCCATGCTATTTCTAGTGACACATATAGGCATATGCATGCTCTTTACTGAAATTTAGGCCTGTGGTTCGTAAGTAATTATTTTTATAAATATATTATGAATACCAAGTTTACAGACGATGTGTCTAAAACATCAAAAGTGCGACCGCGAGTGGGGCGCAATAGGCCTACTGGTAGTAAATATTTGCAACGGAACAATTTTGGCTACTTGAAAAAACAGTCCAGTTCCAGATAAGCTGAAGATGACAATGGCCCAGAAAGATTTCAAAATAAGAGCGGCGGTCTTTTTTGCTCGTCAACCATCAGATCAGAAAGAAGGGGGCGCCAAAAATCTGACCCCGGGCGCCAACCGCTCTCTGAACGCCACTGTGTGACACTCTAACTTTACAGTTTTATATGACAAAACTAACGCAGCGTATTTAAAAATTTTATGTTGCAGCGTTTTAAAAGGGATTTTCAATCTTTTATTTAGGCAACGTGGTTAAAGAAATTACATGAATGTCAAGAGGAATACAAAAAAGTTGCCGTCAAGGTCACAACCTCTTCCCCTCCTTTAGCCAATCCTGAAAACAGCCAAGAAATTGACAAAACAAATAACACCTCTCCTAACCGTGAAGCCTCGACAAGAAACGCCACTCATCCGTCATTTAACCGTCGCCATCATCAACACCGACGATTCTACTGCAACCACCGTCGCAAATCGTACGATCGAATTTGCAGTAAAAACCCCAGACGCTGGCGTCGAAAAATAAGCAAGACGGATAGCGAGGTACGCCTAACCGATAGAAACTCATTTGACGAGTACGCAGACCAGCCTGGTAGCGTTGAGAGTGACTTCGAATATGAGAATAACGACTGTTCTCCGACGACTGAATACACAAAGAATGGTAGTGAACGCTATCAAAGAACTGATATTTTAGCTAACAGCATTAAAGAGGTTGATGGTGATTACGAAGACAACGAGAAAGCGCAACTTGACGAGACAGGACCCCGATCAGAAGTACAAATAGGCCGAACTGATATGGAAAAACATGCCTACTGTACTATGACAGAGACAATCTTTATCTAGCTCTATACACAAAAGATTGAGGTGAATCAAAAACCAAAATAGTCATGGGCGGTTCCAGGATTTCTTGGTGGGAGATGAAATGAATTCGTAGAAAGTTGGTGGGGGATGAAAATAGAAGGAAAAAATCAACAATCTTTGCCGAAGAAGGCTGAAAAAGGGAATTTTATCCCTAAAGTTACTACACTTTACCGAAAAATAGGTTGACAAGCCAAAAAAGGCCATCCGCAGTTTTTCCTCGTTGTTGTACAAGACTTTACCCAAAAATAGGTTTCACAAGCAAAAAATAGTTAAGTCCGGGGGATGCATCTCCACTCATCCCCTACATGGAACCGCCACTGAAAGTAATGCCTAGAAAGAAACTCACAAATGGAATTTCTTTGCACAAAAATTTACTTAACTCCATTGTTGGAACTATAACAAGAAATATGTGCATGCTTTGGATCTTATCCCTGCTAAATATCAGGAATAGGAGGCAACTTTGTCCCTCGCTATGCTACTGCGCTATATAAATCGTCATGTAGAATAGAATAGAATAGAATCGAAACACCAATCTGTAGTCAAACTTTGGAACAAAATGAAGGCCAAAGTGAAGTACCCATCAATTACTATTAAATAAACACTTTATTTAAACAATGGCCATGTAGCAATTGAAAACTGAGCATTTCTATTTCACTCTGCACTTTACTTCCTTACCGAGGAGAGTAGCTCATATCTTATAGATTTGTACAGAACTCAGCAACTCTTTAAAGGTGTATTTGGGTATTAAATTGCCATTATCAAAAATTACTTATCACTGGCTAGACAAACACCACTGTTTATCATCGGATGAATTTTTGTAGATGTTATTATGATTTGATTGTCATCTTTTATGCTCATTTGTTTTCAGATTTGGAAAAATATGACTAAATACAGTAGTAAGGCACCAAGCATCATAATTGATATAGTGTACCTTATGATTATTGACTGTATTGATTACTGATAAATTTATGCAATGTGTATGGTAAATAATGCTGCATCAAAGTATACTAGTAAACCTTGCACAGCATTTAGCAGCGTATACAGTATTACACATTTCATAATGCCTGACACAATGAGTGATTGAAATACGAGTATAATAATAAGCATACATAATTGTTTTGTCATTAATATACCAGGGTAAACGACCAATTAAGGTACAATATTAAGCAACTTACCAGTACTTATCTATCAAAACAATCTTTAAATATCATCCCATCATTTTGCACTGTATTTTTCTTTGATTTCATAATAAAACTTCTAGTTTAAAGCATTTTAAATTTGTTTGTTTCAAGTTTCCAGTCCAACCCACATACGAATATACCCTGCAAGGGGGTGCTGCGGTTTGTAATTTATTGTATTACCGGCAGGTAATAATCGTGCAAATACGGTACATATTGTAGCCAAATAACCACATAATGTTGCATTTTCTATAGTCTATATGCAAAACCAGAAAATCGCTAGATTTCTAGAGGATGCTTGATGGCTAATAACCTGAAATACAGTATGCAAAAAATTCAACACAAAATGACATTTTTGTAGAGTTTTGAATGCAGAATTCAATGTGGTATATAGCAACATACAATTTTCAGAGGCTTGCACACGGGAGGTGGTATCCATCCCCTTAGCAGGGTATATGGCCTTTTCATCTCAGGAATATTAATCTCTGGACATTTCATCGCGGACTATTCATATCAAGGGCTTTTTATGTCAAGACCTTTCATTAACAGGACTTTTCATCTCCCGACTATTCTTCTCAGACAAAGTCTTAAATATAAGAAAAGCGAAATAGGCCTATATGAAGCATTATAGAAAAATATTATAAGTAAAATAAGTTTTTTTAAAATTACTATATAAATTACATACTATATAAATTATGTTTATAACAAAAGTATAATATAGTGCTTTCCTTTGCCATCCATTGACCCACCATGGGTGAAACCAAGTCTACAGATCAGGTTTCAAGAGGCTTAGGTTGCTAGGAGTTAGGATTAAAGAGCAAAGGTGGGGTGAGGCTGCACGCAATAGTTACTAACCTTGTCAATTCACCAGACACGAGCAAGGCTGCACGACAGTGAGACAGACATAATTCGAGTCAGCAATTATTGGAGAAGACTGGTTGAAATTACACAATTAGATTTGTACACAGGCAGGCAATAGGTTACAAGAATTGTTTGCACTCATGCTCTCAGTGAAGCATTTCTTGTTTTTCTTAGCTGTGATCGTTTTAGCCCATCGTACACCTTGTGACTATGGCTAAAAATTAATTTATCAAACAGGGAAGCTAATTTTGTAGATATGCATAGGGAGGGGTCAAAATATGAACAGGTGCTAAAGGTGTTAGATGTCTGAAAATATGATTTTTGTTATATGTAATATATGGATGTAAAATGAAACTTATTGTACACAGATTACTACAAAACAATCTGGTCAAAAAATTAAATAAAATGGATTCGAGTGATCAATTTGCACGAGTAAATTTATGAAGAAAGCTGTTTCCTACCAACAATCTATAATTAATTTGATAGTTACATTACCTGATATATGAAACTATAAAGGACAAAAAATGCCAAGATAGTTCTGTTTCATGTTAATATGATCAAAGCACTTTGTTACCATCTAATAAAAAATTTGAAGCCACTACTATAGCACAAGCAACATTCACTTCAAGCAGCAATTACTTTACATCATCATGTATCAGTTGTCAAGTACTGATAAAACAAATAAAATCCAAAATGCCATCAATAGATGCACAAAAAGCAATCTTAACAGTGATCAAATTAACGACACATAAATCACGTACAGTAAAAGCATGACACAGAATTGTTGAATTTTAAGTTCAACTAAATGCTTCAATATATTATCTATTTCTTGCCTAAGTTGACAAGAAGATACAGTACAAATGGTAATGTACTAATGTGTATAAAACAGTAGAACACTAGTAGAAACCACATAAAATATAACCTAAGAAAAGACACATCTACATCATTTAATTTAGTACTTGTCATCTTTTCTGTTAGCAAGTTTATACAATTCTTTCATCTTGACTTTGAAACAAGATTAGTAAAGAAGCTAACAACATACTGCACATTGCAAAGAACACTTGTGTAACGAAATTCTTATGCATCTGTTATGTACAGCAAATACCGAAATTCATGCAATCACTGGTCCTTAATTAACTGCAGTAAGCACATCTGAATAACTTTGTACATATATAACTGAAGTTGAATAGCATCACTGCTGCAGAGCAGCAAAACCTAATAGTAAAGTGTGATCTTCCTTAATTCATACTTCTTGAAAATGCAATCTAAAGATTTCCTTCCAGACTGTCTTTTATAAAATATTAATAGCTGTGCAAATAGTACTTTAAATTGAACATCAAACTATTAAATAATTACATGAAAGATGGTTGGCTTGAATAGTGCTGGGCCAGATAATTTTCAATCGCTGCTTTTTGACTAAGAAGTTTTTGTAAAACTGGGTCATCACTACGTGATAGATTCACCTGGGCACTAGGTCCTGACAACGGCACCTGCACAGGTTTCAGCTGGCCACCTCCACCAGGTATTTGACCATCAGAATCAGAAGCAGTCTGGGCTGGAACGACAAAGCCTGGCACCTGGGCAAAAGGATTTGATACTGACACATTGCCATCACTAGATGCTAATGCCCCATCTGACAACAATGCATGCAGCAGCATCTGAGTCTGCTGGGATGTCTGACATTGCAAGTTAGGCTGATGGACAGGCTGAGATACATGTTGGTAGATTTGTTGTGGCTGCTGCCCGATCGACAGTTGACCCTGTGGAAATGTCTGGGACTGCATCATAGAATCTTGGACTTGTGTTCTAGCTGATGGCAGTGTCACATTTGGTGGCATTATCTGACATCCAGGCCCTGGTTTCACAAACTGCTGACCTGCTTGTTGAACTAACAATTGTTGTGGATGATTGCCCTGCGAAATAGGCATTTGGATAAGTCCTGGCTGCTGAATGGGTCCAGAAGGTAGGGAAAGGCAGCTTGAGGAAACCGGGCATGGAAGAGCTGTTGAACTAGGGGTCTGCTGAATCAACTGACGCATTAGAGCAACATTTTGGTCTTGCTGAAGTAGCGTCTCCATATGCTCTGGATTCTGAGTGTACTGCTGAATGAGATACAGAGCCATGGCAAGACACTGTGGGTCAGCACCGGTGCCCAACGACGCTAAATTTCCATCTGCACTAGAAACTGGTTGAGAAAGTGTGCCAGACACACTCTTGCATCCCATTGGTTGATGAATATTCTGTACAGCGCCAGCCATTGCCGCCATCTGTGGCGTAAACGGCTGATTTATTAAAGATGGAACCGAACTCATCACTTGCTGTTGCTGCTGCTGCAGAAGTGTGTGCACAGGACTTATTGAAACTGAAGGTCTTAGGGATGCATGAGCTTGTAAGACGGGACTAGACTGCGGCATCAGACAAAGCGAAAGAGAAGGCAGATGCTCTAATGCTTGTGCGAAAGGCTGATGAACTGAAGAGGCAAGAGAGAGCTGCGATGGCTTCGACGAATTAGGAGCGCCGTCCAATAGAGCCGAAGGTGTCCTTCCACCGGGCACAAAGTTTGGGAACAAATGGTGCAACTGCTCCATCAACGTAGCAGTTTGAAATGATGCCAGGTTTGGTCGAGGCGGTCGACTAATGGGAACAACAGAGACTCTTGGCTGCTGACTAACACTCGGCCTCTCTGCCACACTGACACACGGTCGTGACTGTATCCCAGTCACCTGGTTCAGTAGGACACCAGATGTGACTGAGCCCATGGCAGTCAAAGTAACCGACAGCATCTGAGATGGTGAGACAGCGATGGAAACCTCACTTTTTTCATCTCTGGTTCCATGATCACTAGTCATGATCACCTCAAATTTCTCCTCTTCCCCGTCATTTCCCTCAAAATCCGCTGTATCCTGAATGGTCGTATCAGTACGCTGCTTGTGCTTCTGAACCGCAACAGAGGATGGCAGTGCCATCTTGGTTCTATTCATCAGCTGAACAGGGTCCTTAAGGCCGTGAGACGTCTTCAGACATGTGCTGTTAGCATCACCAGCACCAGACACCTTTGACTCTTTGGTCGATTTCTTGACTGTGTGTTCTACGTTACTATTTCTAAATTTGTAGTCCAGTAATGGAGGCATGTCTGAAAGGTCATTTCTTTGACTTTCTACTGTTCCAAGTGAAGGAAGCATCTGTGACTGAACGTCGGCGTCCAGCAGAGTGACGTTGTTTAGATCAGAAGTAATTTCTATTGGGACCTTCTTTGGAGCTGCCTCCTGGGACAGCGCATTGACAAAGCCAGACGTTCTACTCTCATATTTCGTGAAACATGCATTGTCAATTGGTGGACATGGTTGACAAACCACGGAGTCCTGCTCTCCACCAATGGCCATTGTTTCAGTCACTGCCTCAATAAGTTCCGGGTGAAACTTACTCAAGTATATTTCCAGCTCTTGTTGATGGGTCTTGTCAAGAGTTTCCAGTTCCTGCTGTTGCCTGAAAAAAAACAATGAAATTAGGAATCCTCTAAAAACTCAACGGTTTGGTTAAATACTTACATGAGTTATCCTCTGACATAGACCAACTCAATTATCATTCAGGACATTAAAAAACGTTACTATGATATAGAAGATTACATTTCCCTATATTTTGCAGTTTCTAAGTTAAATTTTATACTTGGAGACAGCACTTCTGGTAATGTCCAAATCAGTTTTGGAGGCATCTATGCAAAAGGTATAGGGGTCTTATTATGAAAATAATTTGTACTGAATTCTGACTTTGAGCATCTGAAAATGATAAAATAAAAAAGGAAAAGGTTCTGCATAAAACACATGCCCAAAGACAAAGCTCATAGAGAAAAGTTTCGTTCACAAGACCTTAGGACTTTTTAAACATTTCCAATTTAGGGAAGTTCCAAAACCTAATCAAAAATATTATAAATACCGGTAACATAAACCCTCTTAATTTGGAGCATATCTTAACTTGAGTCACAACAACTGGCAATAAGTTGGTGAAGTGTGCTAGGCAGTGATACAATTCAAGTCCCAAAACTGTCATCCAATGAAGACCGGCATACTGATGAAATCAAATAAGAAGCAGTGAATATTGATGCAATACTAAAAAAAACAGGAAAATCAATCGGAATGACCTGCTTATAGAACAATACTCACTGCAATGACAATGCCTGGCAATGGAAAACAGTTGACGCGAGACAAGAAGGATCAATCGCCATGGAAACAAGATCCATCAGCTCCTTTGATGAGACAGCGCTCTGTATAGTGCAAAGCATTTAATATACAAGTTTACACCAATGCACAAGTACACATAAATACATACATATACATTTCCGGTTTCTTATGCTAGATGAAAAACAAATGATTTCTGCATCATTTATAAACCTGTCACAATTTTCATCATCATCATCATCATCATCATCATCATCATCATCATCATCATCATCATCATCATCATCATCAAGTTATCTGTCCTGGGACAAGTTTGGGTCTCTATTGTTTCTATTCCTCTCTGCATCTTGACTCTTCTTTGATTTCTGCATAAGTTTTGTGTTGCTGTTCATCTATTTTCACACTCTAGTCCAATAGATTTCTCCTTGGCCTTACTGTTCTAAGAAATGTTTCTCCACTTAGCTAGCACGTGTCCAATCCTATTCTAAATACATAATACATATACCCAACCAAAAGATAGAGAGAAGACCAAGGAGGATGCTATTGGACTGGATGATGAAATCTGAAGCAGAGCTTCACAAAACCTACATATGCAGAAATCAAAGAAGAGGCAAGGCAAAGAGAGGAATGGAAACATTGGAGCTCTGAACCTGTCTCAGGACAGAGAACCTGACAATGAACCAAAAGATATTGTAAAATATATGGCAGTTAATTGTTAATATTGTTATTGAGACAAATTTTACAGTGCTGTAAGCACGACAAAGATCAAAGGCAATGGCACTTTCACAAATGATCCAGCCTTGGTAAAGCACTTGTTAGGCAGGAAGACATGCAGTGTTCCCTCTAATCTCTTGTAGTCCGTGTGCGCATTAAATTTCTTGTGTGCAAAATTGCACATGGAAAGTCACTTCATTGCATGTCGAGAATTTGTTCGAAATCAACATTACTTATTTGTTAACAAGTTAATACGTCTCAGAACACTGTTATCGGTCAATGATCTGCTTTTTACAATGTTCCTACCAGTTTAGAATATAAATACATGCATTGGTGTTAACTGGATGAAAAAGTGGGGCCCCAAACTCTATACTTTCCCCTTTCCTATGGTGGCCTCTCAAAAAGTTGGGGCTCGAGTCTAGAGCCCTAATAGCAGCATATGACTATGATTACTATACACGTGGTTTAACCATACAAGACACCCATTAGTTTTAAAATTCAAGCATCAGAAATCAAGCATTACAAATTTGCGAAGAGATCATGATTCCTATCCCTCTAGAGTACCGGTATCTCTTCGATCCTTACTATGTGCCCATTCGATCCAGGTCAGTTATGTTTCCTCCAAGAAGATGACTCTTAATGCGCATAATCATGTCTAGATGGTATTCCTCTAATTCAGTGCTTCCCAAACTGTGGGTTGCAACCCAAAAGTTGGTCGCAGTGCTCAGTCTGGTGGGTCGCGGGGTGGCGCAAAATTAGATTCTAAAGTGTCATTTTCTAAGCAATACCACAATGTCACAAGCCTTCAAGTTGCAAGTAGACTTAGGTTTTAATAAATCTATCTGCCTGCAATCCTCCACACACTGCTTGTATTAAAATGATTAGTGTTTTATGAAACTTTTATCCAATTTTAGTCGACAATAAGTTTCCAGGGTTGCAGCAAGTTACAAAGCCGCTTAGGTGAGTTGCACAGTTTCAAAAAGTTTGGAAAACCCTAGTTTATGGTACTTTTAAAAATTAATTTTATTTTGCAATAATGCAAGTATTCCGTACATTTTGCTCTGAAACTCCAATAACAATGGGGAATCTCTGACTAAATTTGAATACTGCCTCGTGGTTAACCGATTTTGCCAAACTCATAGGATTTTTAAGACACGTAATAAAGGTATGTTTCTGGCAAAATTTTAAAAGAGCTAATTTTAAGCAATTTTAATATCTATTTATCTCATTTTGTCTTATTTGGCAAAAATATTAATAATTCTGCCTAATATATTTGCCACAGTTTTCAATTGAATTGAATCAGAGCTTTTGTTTTGCCATTTATTTAAAACTCAGAAGATTCCTTTCAAACCAACGTTCGCCAGATGGCGTAATGCCTTTTTTGATACTACATGCCATTATTAGGGTCGCAACACGTTACAAAACCGCTGAACTGGGACGCAATTCCAAAATGTTTGGATTGATGATTCTTTCTCTTGTTCTTCATTATATTCATTAAGCCAAATTGCAGTTCACAGTTTGCGCTGAATAATGCCAGACATTTTCCTCTGATATCCATTCAATTTGCTAGATCTTGAAACTGTTCACAATCAAACGCAACCATGAACTCTTAAATGAAGTCGCTGTTCGTTTTCATTTCAAACTTAGGCGTAATCTTCTATTAGGCCTCTAGGCGCAAGTCTCCCATTTTTGAGAGGCTACCATACGGAATGTGGAAGGTACAGGGGTTCAGCTCCTCCACTTTTTCTTCCAAGTTTACGTCAATGATTTCAAATCTCTATTCTAAGACATTTCTATTGCTGGCTTTCTGTTCTTAATTTTACCGATATTTGAAACCACGTGCTTTGCACAAATCATTAAATGAAAGACCTTTTACCGATAGTCTAGACCAGAAGTTAGTAATTGTATGTAGCCGTTACAAGTTCACAACAAAACGAATCTTTATCAGTAAGTAAGTGTATGATATGAAAGCAATGCAAACAATTTTTCAAAAATTTGTGCGCACCATTTTTTTCTTTGTGTGCGTGCCTAGAGACCTCTATGTGCGCGCACACGCACACAGCTTAGAGGGAACATTGAAAATGATGAAAAGTTTAGATTACTGTACAGTGCATATTATTATTATTATTGGAGTGTAACAACATAGCCTCACTGCCCTTCGGACGTTGACCATTGCCTGGCTGATCATTTACTTTCCCCATAGCTATTTTAAGAGAGGCTGAGCGCCTAAGAATAAGCAGCTACTGTTGTGCTGCTTCCAAGGCGCTATAGAAATCCTCGAGATTTTACTTTACTTCACTTATTATATATCTTCTTCTTCTTCTTTCAGGTGCCATGCATTGCTGCGTCGGCGGCCATGGACTTCCACTTTTCTCGATCTCTAGTGTTCCTCAGGAGTTCGATGTTATTTCCTATCCCCATTTCTTCTCTCATTCTGTCTGTATATTTTGATCTTTGTTTTCCTCTTGATCTTTTACCCTCCACCATGCCTGTCACTGCCAAGTTTTCTAATCCTTCTTTTCTCATCACGTGCCCGAAAAATTTCATCTGTCTTAACTTGATGGTAGTCATCAGTGTTCGTCTCTCTTCCATCATCTGTAGTACTTCTTCGTTAGTTCTCTTGTCTGTCCATGGGACCTTTAGCATCCTCCTATAAAACCACATTTCTGCCAGCTTCCAGTTTCTTTTTAATCTTTTTTGATATGTTCCACGTCTCAGATCCATATAACAAAACTGACCATACATAGCATCTAAGCACTCTGAGCCTTGTTTCTTTTAATATTTTCTTGTTCGTTAATATTTGTTTCATTTCCATGAAGGCAGATTTTGCCATACCTATTCTTGTTATTATGTCTTTATCACTTCTTCCATCACTTGTAATAATGCTTCCCAAATATTTGAAATAAGTTACTTGTTCTATTTCTCTTCCATTTAATAAAATCTTGCATTTCGCACTTCTTTTGTTTTGTTATTACCATAGTGAAGGTCTTCTTTATGTTTATTTTTAGTCCTTTTCTCTCACTTTCCTCTGATAGTTTGTCCACCAGTTCCTGTAGCCTTCTTTCCGAGTACGCTAACAGTGTTGTATCATCCGCAAATCTTATGTTATTGATATTTTTTCCTCCTATCCTTATACCTTCCATCTCCTTGATCATTTCGAATATCTCCTCCCCACACAAGTTGAAAAAATCTGGTGATAGTCCGCACCCTTGTCTCAATCCCTTTAAGATCTTTATCTTTTTCCCTATTTCCCCATTTAGTCTAATAGCTGCTTCTTGTTTCCAGTATAGATCCGCTATTAATCTTTTGTCTTTTCCGTCGATTCCTGCTTTATTCAGGCTTTCAAATAGGTCTTCATGTTTGATGTTGTCGAAAGCCTTCTCATAATCGATGAAGCATAAGTAAAGGTCTCTTATATATATGAACGCAAAATCAGTTAAAATCAAGAATGAATAAATGCTAACTTTTCAGCAAATGGAATTTGCAAAGTTATTCTTGGTGCCCAGTTAAATTTGTGCAGTTCTGCTAGCACATCAATTAATGCTGCATTTATATTTTAAATTCAGTTGATGGAAACAATGGATGGAACATATTGCTAATTTCAATATTTCCTTCAAATTACATACCTCTAAATTTATTTGACTGATACTTGAACAGATACATAATTCTTATAAATCTTAAAGATCGTATGTAAGAGCAGGGCTTTTTTTCAGTGAGAACGCACGGGAACAGCATTCCCACACCTTTTCCCCAGATTGTATATATAATTATGGATATGTAATAATGCATTTGGGAACGTACAGGTACGGCATTCCCACGCCTGTTTTTGTTGATGAGTAAAAAGAATGAGTTCCCAAACCTTTTCTCCTAGAAAAAAGCCCTGCATAAGAGTGATATCATGGATGAAAATATCAGAAGGGAAAAATGTCAAAACTTATTTTGATCTGGCAACATCAGTGTTTGAACGACTGAATGCATTTCCTGATCAAATGTTCAAACATTTGCCCAAAATCCTATTTCTGAATTTCTCAAAATAGCAATGCAAATGAACAAATCAACGTACACAATTACACACACACACAGTCTTGAAAAGACTTACATGACTGGTGCCACCTGTTTCAGTTAAACTTGAAACATGGTCATCGTTAGAAGCAGACGACTGATCACCTATTGTGTCTTTCTTCGCTATTTCATCTGATACAACATTTGATTCACTGCAAATGGCAGATGATGTTTCGACAACAGCTGATGCAGTCGCCACGTCTACTGCATTTTGATCCATCTTTCTAACGCACGTCACTTGAAATCGACCCTTTTTCACTTTTGTAAAACCTGGAGAGGCTGAATTCACCACATCCGAGGATTTTGGTTGAATCTTTTCCATTTCATTCACCTGACCAGCTTCTTTTCCTTCCATTTGTCCGGACAAATCATCTTTTTGCTCGTCATTCTGAACATTAAGTTCAATCTTCAGATCTGCAGGAGGTGCTACTGGGGTCATCTTTCCTTTCTCTGCCAGAAAAGGATCCTCCTGAACAACAGAAACAGCAAATTTCTTCTTTTTTCCAACCGACTGCTGAACCACAACCTCCCTCTGAGGCACCTTAGGCACAGAATCAACTTCTGGCTCTTTTGAGATTTTGACTTCCTCAATTTCTGGCATTTTGGTAAACACCTCAGTAGTTGTAACTGTTTCAGGTATTGGCTTAGCTACTGATGCTGCTGGCAAAGCAACAGCTGGCACACTATCAATCTCAGAAGTTGGAATATTATATGATGGTCTGGTGTTAGTTGAATGATGGAAGATTGGAGGAGAAGGTTTCGTTACAACACCAGCAGACAGGGCGGTGGCCGTGTAGCCCAGCGGATGACCTACTTGCAAGGGAGGGGCAGAAATAGGAGTGTATGTGCCACCCATCATTTGCTGATGCAACTGTAAATACATAGATGGGTTCCATCCAAGATGTCCAGGTAGCGAGTGGCTAGCTGAAGAGGGCAAATTAAAATATTGCAAAGGTAAAGTTCTACTGGGACCCGAATGAAGCTTTTCAATAAGAGCCTGTTCAAGATTTACCAGATGATATGGTGGTCTATCCACATTCTTTTTTGGCACTGAATTTCCAAGACTCAAATCATCAGCTGCTGGTGGCTGAACAGTGGCATAAAGTATTCCACCTGGTGGAACGATCAGTCCAGGTGCATTGACTGCCTTCATCTGAGGGTCAAGAATGTCCGATGCCTTTTCCTGAGCAACTGGAGGGCTTCCCGCAAATGGTCCAGCCAGCTGCTCGGGTGTCTGACCTGACTGCATCAGTAGCAACTGATTCAGTGGATCCAGTGAAGCAAATCTATTCAGTGGAGAGTAAGTCATTGGCTGCACTCCCACAGGTGAGAGAAAGCGCAATTGAGAAAGTGGATGTTGGGGATTAGATTGGGGCGAACCACTGGGGCTATAAGGGTTAAAATTCAAATTAAACAGTGGCGACTGCTGCATAGGATATCCTGGTGGGACGGCAGCTAGAACTTGTCCGTATAGCTGCAGAAGACGTTGTTGTGCCATCTGCTGCAGTAGTTGATTGTACAGTTGCTGTTGTTGTTGTTGTTGTCCTGGTGCATACAGTCCACCAGACAACAGTAGCATTTGAATGTCAGTCGGTGACATCGGTGATAAAGTCTGTGTGAGTGCATTAAGCATCATTTGTTGAGAATCAACAGTCGCCTGCTGATGAAGAAGCGCAGCAAGCTGCTCAGTATGAAACTGAGGAGTAGCAGTAGACGGATTATTGTCTTCATTTGTGGTAGATGTTTGTACAGGTGCTGCCTTTGTGGACAGAGGCTGTTGGGGTGGATATGGTGCAAGTGAAGAGAACTCTTGTGGGGCTCTCTCAGAGGAAGGTGTGCCAGCGCTTGACGGCCGAGCCATTGGAATCTGCTGTAGAAGAGTCATCATGGCTGGTTGCTGTTGTTGGTGTTGTTGTTGTAAAATTGGTTGTTTAAGCATTGACTGTTGTCCAACAGATGCAAGATGTGGGGTCATTATCCCAGCAATTGGCACTGAACTTGAGATGCCTGAGGTCTGATAATATTGCTGTTGCTGCAGAATGAGCTGCTGCTGCTGCAGATACTGTTGCAGTTGTGGCTGCAGCTGTTGCTGAAGCTGTTTCTGCTGAAGCCCAATATGCTGCTGTACCGGTGGTTGTATTGGCTGTTGCAAAGGTTGTTGGTACAACTGCTGTAATTGCTGCTGTTGGAGAGCATTCAGCAGCTGTTGTTCCATAGATAAAGGAGGGTTCAATGACATTCCAGTGGTAGGATGAGTCGATGCACCAAATGCCACTGTCGCTCTCACATTTGGCTGATTAGAGTTAAATGATAAAGATAGGTTGACCGGTGTTGCAAACTGGTGAGACGGCATTCCTGGCAGAGATGATCGTAATAACTCTGTCATGGGCAGCTGATGGCCTGGCAAACTGCCAACCTCAACACAAAGTGGTAGAGGGTAACCAGGTTCAGCCATAATCATATTGCTTGCTTTTTGTATATCCACTTGCAAAGGGTGTGCCTGTTTGGTGACAGCAGACGTTGGCCGCATAACGTGTGCAGCCAAAGCAGATACGGTCACAGGAAGAGCAGACGATGATGTTATCTGTCCCGCTATGTTGGCCTTAAGTGGAACAGCATGAGCCAACGATGCCACAACTGCTGAAGGTGCTGCCTCCTTGTTCTCCGATTGTTCCATCTGTGGTCCAGCTTTCGGTTTAGTCGTAACGTCTTTTCCGGCTTTTCTCAGTTCGTCCAGTTTCATTTTCAGATGCTCATAGTCTTTCACGTTGCATGACTTTGAATGCAGAACAATATTCTCCTTCAAAGACGTCTCGGTTAAGTTTGCACTTTCTAACAAAGCGATTTCTTCAAGACCCTTCAACTGATGATGTTCAATTGCATCATTTCCAGTCACAGCAGCAGCAGCAGCAGCAGCAGCATCTCCACTGCCATCAGAAGAAGTGCATGCCTTCGAAACAGACGTCTCCACTCCTCCTGTGCCATTGGCAGGTTTCCCTTGTCTTCGACTGTCCTCTGTCGTCGACTGTCCACTAGCAGCTACCATTCGACCAGATGCAGTTTTCAACTTCAGTTCTACAACCTGCGCGGTCTTTGATTTGGAACTAACCGTTGCAGAATCGATGATTCCAGTCTCAAAATTTGAAACACCCTGCAAAACAATTTTCAAACCAAAATTAAATAGCCTAAAATCTCAAATGCTGCTAAAAGAACCGAAATGTGACAAATGTCTGAAATTCTTATGTGCAGCACACCAATGGGAGAGAATTTAAGTCGTTTGAATGTCAAAATGTGGCGCAAAATTTAGAAAGAAACTAACTCATGTCACAAGATGATAGCACACTGGAAACATAATTAAGTAAAATATTAGTCCTTTTTGAGTTCAATAAATTTTCTAATTCAAGATGCAAAGCTGAAAATTTGCATCTCCACTCCCTCAAGATATTCTGTCAGCAAGTCACGGCGCTATAGAAATTGTCTTGAAATAAATAAATAAATAAATAAGTGTCTGGAAAAAGATGAACTATAACGAACGAACTAGCAGAGAGCTATACTGTCTGCTTATTCAACCTAAACTCACAATGGTGGATGCAGCAGCAGCAACTGAAGACCTTCTCGACTCATCTGGACTTGCCAGGGGAGTGTAATACTCCGCATCACTGGATGGCTCCGTCGCTAATGAGCCTGAGCTCATGTTGGGTGATCCGCCGGCAATCTTCTGTCTGCGGGAGATTCCAGTTTCAACTACCTTTGATGCCTGTAACATCTGAAGCGCCTTCTCCAAGATTGGTTGGGTCGTTTTTTCCACAGGTTCTGAGGCTTCATCAGGTAGCAAGCTAATCGCATCAGTGTTGCCACCTGATCCCAGATTATCAGGTGCGGCATCAATGTCAACTTGAGCTCCCATAGTAATACCAGTAGAAAGACGTTCTTTTGCCTCCAGCAGCAACTCTGCCAGCTGCTCCTTGAAAACGTCTACTTGGTCCTTTGTCAGAAATTTCTGTTTCAACTGAAAAAATTTAAAAAAAACTAAAAGAAAACCAAAATGAAATAGTGATCAAAACATATTATGAAAATTACAACTCTGCTATAATATGTGATAATTAATTATAGCATTGTAGAAATTAATGACAATGATAAACACAACCATGGTCGCAGTAGGTTCAAGTACATCCTCAGTAAGTTTCAATCAAAGTAAATGCATAATAAAGCATAGAAATGCATAGAAATGTATCCTTGGACAGTTCAGGATTCAAGCAAAGGAAACACTGGAATTTTTTGCAAAAAGATTTTTTAGCAGGAAAAACTTTATAAATTTCTCATAAGTGTATCACTTAGAAAATCTTGACAGTGTTCATAATGTCACTTCAGTCTATGATGCACATCTAAACATCACAAACGAATAATATCCACTGCTTTAAATAGGATTAATAGGTGATTAAACCCATACCAGACTGTCAGCTATTTCATCGGGCTGATCATTGTCTTGGCTAAACTGGAAAGAAACCGCCGACTGTTTACTCGTTTCCAGCTGGCATTCTATCAAACCACCATCTTTGTCAACACCAATTATGGTCAATCGTGGCATCGGTCTGTCACTTCTCTTTGCATGCTTCGTCTTAGATCTGTCACGCTTTCTTGTCTTGTCTCCAACGACACCGGCTCCTTCAGGATCGCTGAAGCAGAAAATAACTAAACTGAACTTAAAGCCCCGTGCAACAGTCAACAGAAACCGACACCACACCGATAAGGAGCTATTTGCCGACATTAACCCCTTAACCGGCTGTGACGAGTATACTTGTCCATTTTACATTGAGTTACAAATAAATGGCCAGTTAAGGGGTTAACAACGCCAATACAAAGCATGTAATGTGATTACTCGTTTTGTCAGTAGTAAAAACAACTCTTCTGAGCACTTAAGAACACCACCGCACAGTGTATCTTATATCTCCTTTGTTGCTCATAGAATGGTACAATAGACCAGTGCAAAGAATTTTGCTGACCTATCCCGTATGAGAAGATTTGGTTCGTCTGTGACAATTGGTGGGGATGAATCAGAAGACTGACTCTCACTGACGATACAAGTCACCTCCAACTTCTGAGTCTGACGTATGGAAGGACAATCTTTGTCTCGATTTGAAGCCTTACAAACAAACAAACATCTCAATGTAGGCCAAATTTCTTAAAGCAATACTTTTAGCAGCACAGCCTTAACATATAATGTACTGGAATCATCGGATCATATTGTGTAATCAAGAACAATTTTACAAATTCGCCCTTAGCACCTCCTACCCACGCATACGCATTGCAATCTTCCAAATCTAATTTCTTCAAATGCTGCACAGAAAAACTGCTAGACCATAAATCATTTGCACTCAAATAATAGTCATTTGTTCATATTAACTATATGCAAGATACAATAGGGCTGAGAGAAATTTGCATATAAGAACGAAATGCCATTTTCAAAATTGAGAATGAATAAATGAAAATTTGCAGTTGAAAATCATTTTTGCATTTTCAGCTCATCTTCAAAGGCATTCAAAGCACCTGAAAAATTCAGACTTCATTTAAACCGGTCAACTTATTGAATTACTTAGTGTGCAACTGTATGCTTCAATGACATCATATTTAGACAAAAAGCTGATTAGTCAGATTCAGACGATTATTATAATAATAATAATAATAATAATTAAAATAATAATAATAATTAAAATAATAACATTATTAATGGCACATTTATATGGCACCTCATCTGAAGGATTATACATTAGCACTATGGAATGCCAAAAATATTAATTAATTTATAATTACCAAAGAACTGCCCAGACTCTAACCTCTCTAAGCAATACAATACTGAGCACAATTACGGTAAACATCCAAGGGAATCAGTTCAATATGACACTCAGTACTTGTCTATTTTCTGAAGTCACTTTTGGTGATTGTACTTTCTAACCTATAAATACGAAGAATCGAAGATTTGAGGATGTACAAATAATTCTAACACCATAACACAAGGTTCATAAGTTCAGTAATTCTAGAGATGATAACAAAAGAAATTCCCAATCAAGTATCTAATGCTCACAAAGCAGAGCACTGTCCTAGGTAAAAATGGCAAGAAGTTCAGAGCGTGTCAATCAGCTCACCTTCATCACCTGTACGTCTGAAGCAGCCAAAGAGGCTGAATCCTCATCCAACAGTTGTGCTGAAGACTGTGAAACTTGAATGCCATTATCAGACTGAATGACTGTAGTCGGAAGACTGGCTACATGATTACCGGCAGATGGAAGCTGATAATACAACACAATATCGCTTTATTAAATCCACCTTGGTAAAACGCAAGGTCAAAATATAATACATAATAATACATACCAGTAATACATACCATATGTATCAAATACAAATTAAAAGTTATTGGAAATTAAAATTATTTTTACATTTATTATTATTATTATTATTATTTGGGCTGGGAAGTTAGCAGAGTGGTAACAACGTTGGATGATGGAGCAGGAGGTCGCAGGTTTGAGTCCCGCAGGAGCCCTAAAGGTCGACTCAGCCTTTTTCGTAGTGGTAAAAGAGGAGCAGGGGTAAAAATCTCTGCGATAAGTCAAACAGGTACGCTACATGATACACTAGCCCCGTATCCATGGCATTGCACACCTGGCTGAGGACTATAGCAACGGATATCAGTGCCACCCTATGAGCTCGTGAGGCTCGGGAAGGACTTTGACTTTTATTATTATTATTATTATACGTAGAGATTATTGTGGCGACTAATCCGGAGACTGTGTGGACACATTACAGATTATAATAACTTATATAATTTATGTCCTGAATATAATAATCTTATAACAAAGTCTTTATCAGTTAAATTATTTATCCAGTGAGGAATTTCCAGGTTGTGTCCTCTTGTCCTGGTGGATACATACATATGTACACAGGCACGCCCGAAGTGGGGGTGCAGGGGTGCAGCTGAACCCCCTGGAAAAATTCAGGGGTGCAATGCACCCCCTAGAAAGAGGATGGTCTGCACCCCTGAATCCTGAAAAACAGGGAGTGCAGAGTGTACAGACGACCTTTTTTGCTTGTTAAGCTATTTTGAAGGTAAATTCTAGCATTGAATACCTTTTTTTACTTGTCAAGCTATTTTGAAGGTAAATTCTAGCGTTGAAGACCTTTTTTTGCTTGTCAAGGATTTGAAATAGAAAATTTCACTTCAAGAAAATCTGCACCCCTGACCAAAATTCGTTCCGGCAGCCCTGTAGGTACATAAGATGCAAATTGGCAATAAAAAAGTAATAAAAGTCACACAAAGCGCAACACTTAACTAGGAAACATCTAGGAATAGCTAGATACCTCTAAACTCTGTGGCAAAACTCAGCTAGAATGATCAACGATTCTAGAAATACATTTTTTTACCGTGTTTTGACTAGTTCTCCGTTGCAGCTGCTGTTCGCCGCCAATTTCTGTTAGAATTGAGACTGAAGAGGTGCCACCAGCAACTGCTCCAACTGCCGCAGGTGACACTGATTGCCCCCCGCCACCTGCACTTTCACAAATGCCTAAAGTAATAATGCATTGCCTTGTATGTAAACCAAGTAAAGTCCAATCTGATTACTATCCAACACAACATGAATAACATCCTTGGTAATTCACCAGACAAACATAAAAAATGCAAAGTCAGATGCAGGACTACAGAGATAAACTTGGAAATTGGGTGCCTAGCCACAATGTATAAGTGTTGCTAATCAAACCAGTTCATAGGCTGGGGAACGTGACAAAGGCTGTCAAAAATTTGACACATTTGTCGATGTGTGTGTGTGTGTAACTGTTTTATTGAATCCATTAACTGATCTTCCACGTCAGCCTAAATGACCTGCGTATTTCTTAGGTAACCCAGTGCAATGTGGTGTGGCTTAATCTTAACTTAAAAGAAAAACACACACATATATCCATTGTTGACAATCAATTGTGGATGATTGAGGTTATCACCTGAATGAAATGGAAAATTTAAAATATCACGAAAATTACAACCAATAATAGTGAAATTACATAAAATGTATAACCCACTATTAGATTGCATTGCTCCTTGCGTTGGAATTGATGAAAGTGGATTAGGTATTGCAATATTTGGTTGTTGTTGCTGCTGAGACATGGCACTTGACAAAGCAGCATTTGGTCGGCTGACAGTTTGAACCTGCACTGGGCCTGTTGGCAGTGTCTGTACCTGCACAGGTGTTGATGGAATTCCATCTCTATTTGTGACAAGTGCTTCCATTTGTCTGCGCTCTCTCTCACGCTTAACCTGAAGAATTCTGTCTCGAATCTGACGTGCTATGATCTTCACATCACCCTCGTAAGCAAACCCGGAATTCACCTGAAACGATGAAACACATCCGTCGACTGAATTTCAACCATTATTCTGCTCAATGCCTGATTATCTAGATCACAAAACAAATATTATATATATATATATATATATATATATATATATATATATATATAATGCCACAGAATTAGAACAGATTGGATATTTAAGTTAAAACAATTCAGCTAAGGCCAGTGGCGTCAGAATGAATTTTAGTCAGAGGGTGCAGATTTTCTCCAGGTAAAAGTTTTCTCTTTCAAATTCTTGACAAGCCAAAAAAACGGTCGTCGACACCCAATTTCACCCTAAAAATACCTGGACAAGAAAAAAGTCATCTGCACACTTTTTAAGGCTACAGGGGGTGCAGACAGGGTGCAGACCATCTTCTTTCCAGGGAGTGCACTGCACCCCCTACCCACTTCGTACGGGCCTGGCTAAGGTTGAATATCCAGCAGTTTAAACTGCAGATGTTTTCAGCTGTAATATGAATACAGCATTTGATATTTTACTCACAATTGTGTCTGCTCACCATTTCCTGTGCTACTTGGTCCGGATCATCTGTCTCGGTGTTGTAGTCAAACTGAATGGCCTCATTCTCACAGTGCTGAGGTTTCCGCTTTTTTGGATCAACAACTCGCAACCACAACTGGATGCTGTCCCGCCGGTTGTGGTCCTGGAGGTCATCCTTATTGACCAGTTCGACCTTGATTCCGGTGTCCTCCTTAAAGAAATTGTGTTGAAGCAGAGTCTTTACTGTGTATCTACAACAATCAGTGAGCAACTGTCATTAGATAAAACATCAAGATCTAGTTATTTTCAACCAATAAATTAAGGTTTTTCAACCAATAAATTAAGATTAACAAGTTCTCACCAACCTGCATGCAATGGCTGATGTGACTAAAGAAAAGCAGATGGAAATCTAACACATGTTATGTATTACAGGCTATTTACAGCAAACATCATGAAACACTATGCAGTGTCTTTAGTACATCATAAAACTTAATCCAGAAGATACAGTGACCAACCTTTCCTCTATCTTCTTTTTTGTACATCCATCGATTATTTCCTTAATCTCTAGATTATCCACCTTATCAAATGCTTCAGGACGAACTCCCTTAAAACACGAAAGAGCAAACTGGCATTTTCATATCTGCAGTTCATATTATTGCATCAATTAATTGTATCAGTAAAAATAATTAATTAACATAGTGTATAGTTGAAAAGTATTTCAAGAGCATTGTATAGGACACTGTTGATGTTTCAAAATGAGAAATGCCTTAGTTTCTTTTTGTAGCTGGTGACTAAGCCTTCCCTTCTGTACATCCTCTGGAAAAGAATTTCACAATGACAAGAGAAAAATAAATGCAAATATTTTCTGCATCTTGTCTGAGATTGCAGAATTTCCAAGCACATTCAGACGACACACACAGTGTCCTCTTATGCTCCACATTTTATCCAGTTTCAAAATGTTGCAAAGTTAGCCAAGGATGGGAACAGTTAAACATTTACATTCTAGCAGATACATTTTATACTCAACTCAAACTTCAATGGGCAACCAGTAAAGAAATACAGTGGATCTCACTTAATCGCATACTGCTTAATTGCATAACCCGCATAATCGCATAACAACATAAAAATCCGAATCAGTGTTTTGTGCATACAATTCATTATCAGACGTCCCGGCTATTCGCATAGCCCAGCTAATTGCATAAGCAAGGCTTGCACGGCACCTATGCAATTAAGCGGGTTTCACTGTATTTCCAAATTGCAATAATTCGAAATGCAAAACATTACAATTAACTTAAATATTTGATATAATTAAGCAGCAAAGGAAGGACAGGACAGAAGCAGACCTATGGTAGTAGGCAGAACTGCAGTCTTTTGGCTGCAGATTCAGAATGCAAGCCCAAAGCATTCTCTGAATGCATTACAGTCTTTCCAGTGTCAGTCCACGCACAGTCTTTAAAACTGCTCAAACCATTTGCCAATTACAGAATTCTGAATTTTTAAGTGAAAAAGAAAAAAGCCTGAGTAACCTTATATTAAGGGGGCGGGAAGTTAGCAGAGTGGTAACAACTTTGGGCGATGGAGCAGAAGGTCACGGGTTCGAGTCCCGCAGAAGCCCTTAAGGTCGACTCAGCCTTTTTCGTGGTGCTAAAATGAGGAGCAGTGGTAAAAATGCCTGCGATAAGTCAAACAGGTACGCTACGTGATACACTAGCCCCGTATCCATGGCATTGCACGCCTGGATGAGTGCTATAGCAACGGAGATCAGCGCCGCCCTATGAGCCCGTGAGGTTCGGGAAGGACTTTGACTTTTGAACCTTATCATACACAACAGTTGTTGTCACTATCCCATATTACATTAAAACATTCAAGAGTACCGGTAACTGAACCCTCTGGAATGGATTGTCTCCATCTACCCGCGCCTCACTTCTTACTGCCACACTCAGATCATTGCAATGAATAAAGTTCATTTTCTTATCAAGCAACTCTAAAGCTGGGAGGCCTCTGAGTAGAAATATAAGAGGCACAAAATAAGTCCCTTAAATACATTACATTACAATAGCTCATCGTCACGGATCTGGCTATAAAATGAAGTTACTCGGAAGTAAACCAACATACCGTAGTGACCCGTCGAAATATCTGAGCAGCATTGGTGCATTCCTTGTAAGGATATTCAGATGTTGCCATTTCCAGCATACACATACCAAAAGCATACATGTCAACACCTTCATCATAATGCTCTTCATACATTTCTGGTGCCATGAACTCTGGTGTACCTGCATAAACAAAGGACAAGATACAAGGCTTCGAGTATCACAGTTCCAGGCATCTAAAGGTCATTTATCACTGACAATAGCTACAAAGCTATAATAACAAATGTGAAGAAAGCTACAATAACTACTGTTTCAAATGCATGACTGCAGGTTATCCTGGTTATAGAAATATAAGTGGTCAATTTTTACCGTATTATCTCGGGTATAACACACACACACACAAAATTTTGCCTGTGAATCTCTATTCAGTAATCTATATACGGGTAATCATAATTTTCTTTCAAATTCTATTTGGCCCTAGGCCTTAGTCAATGATAGATCTTGAAGTTAGCAACTTGTAAAAAAATAACTATAGTGCGTCTATGAGTATAATGCACCAAGGGGTGTGCTGTAGGTAAAAACTCGTATCACGTGCATGTTATATGCGTGAAAATATGGTAAATTTAAGAAAATGTATAAAATGCCCCACACTTTGCACTGATTTTTTAAGGAAAAAAGTGTGTATTATATGCAAGATAATACAGCAAGTTTTAATCTGTGAGGAAACATACATCTCAAACTCTACAGATTTGAATCTAATAATCGTTACAGAGTATCACTAAGTGGCTTTCAAACCAGATAACAAGGTTGCTATGGCAAAGGCAGACTATCATTATGCAATTGCTTGATGACAGCAGATGGGAACTCATGGTAGAGCTAGCCCCTGTACAGTGGCATAAGCCTGGCGTCAACATTGGGTGGGATAGAATAACTTTTTAAAAGTTGACCCCCCAGAAATATAATAATCCCTCTACATTATGGGAGATATTGCATATAATGGTGGGGACTTAAAATCGCCCATGAAATACGTCTTGACAAGCAAAAAAGCAAAAAAGCAAAAAAAGGTCATCCTGATATTTTTTCCCTCTCCAAATACCCTGACAAGCAAAAAAGGTCATCTGAAATGAAAGAATGCAGAATTGGCGTAATTCTCGCATCAACATCATAACAACATGGGGTAGGATAGAAATTTTTTTTACCATGTATCCCAAAACAATGGGGGGGATAATTAATAGGGCCTACTCTGTCCTCCGCCAACTAATTATTCAGGAGGACCGTCCCCCGTGTTTTACGCCCCTGCCCCTGTAATCTAGCCTAGTGCAGACAAAAGTACCAGAGCACAAGCAAAAGGTGTCGATCAATACCTGTAACCAGACCAATCGTAAAAGAAGAGGAGAATGACAACAAACCTATTACGCTCTTAGCATACGACTTGTTCTTCAGTGTTGCCAGGCCAAGATCTCCGATCTTGACCGATCCAGTTGTGCCGGTGATGAAGATGTTGTCACATTTGAGGTCTCGATGTATGACAGGAGGCGTTCTACTGTGCAGAAAGTAGAGTCCCTTGAGGATCTGCCGACACCAGTTCTTCAAGATGTTCATGTTGATCTTCTTGAAACGTTTTATGTAACTGTTCAGTGACAGTAAAGAAAAGTCATCAACTGCAGAGAACCATCACACTGAACAGTGAACAATCGTCAGAACCTAATACCCTGTCTGTATAATACCTTATGGTGTCGTGCTTCTTAACCTGCAGGTTAAGAAGCATGATGCCACTTACACAATGTGCATCTGTCCACAATGATTACTTACATATAACAGGTGTCAAATGTACCGGGTGCATAGACAAAGGCACGGTGTTTTGTGAAAAGTACACACCACATTGCACACATAATGTACTTTTTAAGTAGCTAAAGGTTGATCTTCAGGCTATGTGTCTTATATAGCGGCCACATGCTAAATGCAGATGTGAAACGTTAAATTATAGTACATCAATGAAACATGATACAGTGAAACACATTGCTGCTAGAATGGACCACATGTGTCGTACCTTCTGTCTAATAAAACATTCTACATGGAAGAGCTACCGCCTATCTTATAATGGAAGCAGGTTATTAATTGATGAAACTGAAATTATGGAAGTCCAAGCCAACTTGATATTATATAATAATAGCAATATAGTAATAGCAGCAATAGTTACAGTAGCCACAGCAGCATAATCCTTTGTATTTTAATGCTTCAGTTCCTTGTTAACAATATTTAGATTGGAATAAACAATAAGTAGAATTCTTCTCAACATTGAGACAATCATTCCTATTTGAAGCAACGAGTCAAAATTCTGAAGTTTCAAATGTCTTTATTTTACAGATCTCAAACTGTGTGGGAACACTGCAACTAGCAGTAGCAGTACTAATAGTAGCAGTAGCCATGGTGGTAGTATTTCTATTATCCATTATTCCTATGCAACTCTTATTCAGCCAAGCAACACTGGCAGTAACATTAGGACAAATGCTCTAAACAATAAACTTCCTAAAGTTAAAATGTTTACGTTTTAAGAGTGCCAGATGTCATGAGTTCAGTGACAAGGACGATGACCTTCTTGCCCTTCGTGAGAGGTTCCTCAAAGTAGTCATAGAAACGGACGATGTTCGGATGCTGCAGCGTCTTCAGCATCTCTGCCTCCTCCTTGAATCTCTGTTGCTCGCTCTTCTGCCATGTCCGATCCTAAAGTAGAAACCGTTCAACAGATTCATTAGATTCAGGAGAAACAGTGTCCTATGATACTCAGTGACTGGCTGCAAACATCAGATGGTAATCACATTACGAACAACATCTTGCCTACAGTACTTCTCAAATACCGTTTTGAAGACTTTTTTTACCAAGCTCATTTCCAACTCAAAACATCATAGAGCATAAATCATAAGCACAATGATCACAAGTAGAAAAATAACTTAAATATGATATAAATCCTTAATTACACTATATTGCTACAGGTTAACCTAGCAACAATGAGTAAATTAATCATTTAAAAGTAATATTTGGTATTAGTTGGAGTTTACTCATGAAACAGTCGCCCAACATGGGCTTTTAACTTCACTCAGAGCCAATAGCCGGAGAATCAACTTGACCATGACCCTCCCCCTAGATATCCATGATGTTCCCTGTAAAGAAACTATGAAAGATGAACAATAATATATTATTTCTAATTATTCTGTTTACTTTTAGACTGTACGTTTTGTCAAGTGATTGAAGTACAGATAGGAGTAATCACTCTAAATGTTTTACGATGTGTAATATTTACATTGCATCTGAATAGTCCTATAACTCACTATGATATAACAGATCAATTGAATTGACAGCATAAATGCTGGATTTAAGCAATCATAAAATAGTCTAAATAGACAGATATCATCTACCTTATTTGGTTCTATTCAAATGGGAATCTATGCGTGAGTGTTAAAAATGCATCCCTGGTAAAATCTTAAAGGCTAAGTGCAGTGTCTTCGAAATGGTAACACAAACTGTTTGAAAAGCAAGGCTCTTATAAGAGACACAAACAGCCATTTAAATCAATATCACTTTCCAGATGCATAAACAGAAAGCATTTCAGAAAACTAGATGCCACTTAAAACTCTGCCATAATGTTAAATCCTAGTCATAACTTGTGAGATATCAATTGTAATGAAGGTCTTTTTCACTGTCTAACTGTCGTCACTCTGCTTAAATTACGGACATTGATTTCTGTAAAATTTCAGTGGGACCAATCTTTCTTGGATGAATATTTTTGCACAAAAATGTGGGGACATCTTTCATGCTTGTCTTGATAAACTCCCAGTGAAAATTTTCCAACTTGAATGCTGCAAAAAAAAATGACAAATGAACATTGGGAAAGGATTAAGCATCATCAGATTTTCCCTTCCCCTAAAGAGTCACTGTTCATGGACTAAACACCTTCTAACAATTTTGACAGGAAACATGGCACATCTATGCAGCAAAAGGCTGAATCCTAGACAAAGAAACTCTTTGCAGCTCTAGCCAATACACCTTCACACAAAGCATTAAAGAATAAATCTGTCATAACTATGAATGCAAATTCAATACATAAACTGCCAACCCAACAGTCTCTATAGTCACTAAATCACTGCATCAGAAATCACTGTAAACAATGTTGGCAGACAGAATGGTTGCATCACTCTCAAAGCCTTAATCATATTTGTATGGAAGTTATCCTTTGAGAGCATTTTGTTTAGCTGACAAAAAAAATTTGGATAAAACTGTGCAGTGATGGGCAACTAACTAAAAAACATTAGTTAAACTATAACTAAATTTAATTTAGTTAAACTTTTAGTTAGTAACTAATTAATTAACTAGTTGCCCATCACTGAAACTGTGTGTGTATACAGAAGTGTTTATCATAGGAATTCTTCAACCAATTCATCATCATGTTCTTTCACGTCCCTGTTCATCCCGGTTGATACCATGGATACATTTTCCAGTCTTCTTTGTTCTTCACAATTTCATTTAACTCCTTCATATTCAAGTCTGTTACTTCATAAATTCCACCCATTAGTTGTCTTCCTCTACTTCTAGATCCTTCCACTTTTCCCAGCATAATTGCTTATTCCAGTGTCTCTGGTCCTCCTTATTATATGTCCAAAGTACCTCAATCTTTACACCATTATTCTAAGAATTCAGGTTTGATGTCTTCTATTTCTGATTTATTTATTCTTTTTGCTGTAAGTGGTAATTTTAACATTTTCCTCCTGCACCATTGTTCAAATGCATCTATTCTTCTTCTGCTCTCTCTCTCTCTCTCTCTCTCTCTCTCTCTCTCTCTCTCTCTCTCTCTCTCTCTCTCTCTCTCTCTCTCTCTCTCTCTCTCTCAATTAGAAAATGCCTATGAATTTGTTTAATGACTTGTCTAAGGTTCATATATACATATATGTACATATAGTACCGGTAAGTGAAAAAAGTTTCTACAGTATATATGAAGTTCTATCAAAATTTACTGCACATCAAATATGTCTTCAATACATTTATAACTGGTTAGATCTAATTTCCATAATGCCCAACAGTTTTTACACTGCTATGGTGGATAAAGTCAACATTAAAATTTCCTTGTAAGCACAGATTATTAATTGGTAACAGTCTTCTTATTAAGATTTCTCTTACAAGCTCTTAGACATTATATCAATAGGAAACTTAATTACCGGTAAAAGGATTTTGGTGAATGTGCTAATGAGATATGCAGGATGCAGCCCATGAGGATTCCCATAAAGTATGCCTAGGAGGAAGAATGGTAAGAAACAGGACACGTTCTCATTGCATCAGAGAATTTTTATATACATAAATGATATATACTCACAGAACTTATACCATAGGTCTAAATATATAAATATATATAAAAATAACAACTTTCAGCAGGATCAAGTCACTCACAAAGCAATCTGTTCACAAAGACAGCAAGATGGTCTAGTATCTGTTCCTTTATACAACGGATTTTGCCTATGTCAGCTGCAAATGGTATGAAAATATTTTCAATATTGAAACTAAAACAGTGATTCTCAACTGGGGTACTCGTACCCCTTCGGGGTACTTGAAGGACGTTGTGAAAGTACTGAACAATCCGGAAATAAAGTCTGTTTAAAGACTTTTACCACAAGTTACCCTGTATACTATACAAATGCTGTAGAAATTTGTGTACTAAATTATAAATTTAAAGAAAAAGCCCACTTTCTGGCAATTTGTAACAGACGTTTGTTGCAGTTTATAATTATTTTCAGTTTATAATTACTTTCAATATATTGCAAACTTTTGTCGTGGGATAAGGTACACTGGTAGGAGGGTACTTCGTTCTCTTGTACTTGTTTCAGGGGTACGTAATCATAAAAAGGTTAAGAACCACTGCTCTAAAACAATAGCAAGGGAATTAATAAAGAGTAGCAATAGTCAATATTTCCTCATTCAAACTGTCATTTATATGCACAAAAGTTCATCTTCTCACAGTTCAACGCTCCAATAGATTTTACTTTTTCAAGAACCTGATAAGTACCCGGTAATTCACATTTTGTAATACAGAACAGTAATAAGGAAACGTTTTGTGCTGAGTTTCTGCAGCTGGGTAGATGGATGAGCAAAATCTTAAATAAAAAACTGCTGAATAAACACATTGTCTAAACTATTGTTTAAGAAAACTGAATGATTATCAGTTGAGGTTGAAGCACTAAAGTTCAATGTCTTTGCTGCTGATTAACAGAGGAGATCACTTCACTGACTTTAATCGCAAATCACCAATCAAGGTCATCAAGAACACAACCTTTATTGAAGTGAGGCTCAAGCTTAATTAAGTGCCAATTCAATTACATGTCAATTGCAACAAAAACAAAAAAGGTAATTTAGGCAGTTTAAAGTGTACCTGGGTTTATCATATATGACATACTATCATCATCATCATCATCATCATCATCATCATCATCATCATCATCATCATCATCATCATCATCATCATCATTGTCATCATCATTGTCATCATCATTGTCATCATCATTGTCATAATCATCAATGTGTTCTGCCAACTCCTTAGTGACAGTAGCAAGACAGAAAACATTTTCAAGAAGTCCTTCTGTCTTCTGTTGATCTTCTTCCTTCTGTGATTGAAATTCAAGTCCATGTCTTCTCTGATGTTGGCCATCAACTTCTTCCCTGAGATTTTAAGTGTAGACTGCCTTGAAATCCCATCCTCTGGAACTTGTTGTTCACAATGAGGCTAAAGACACACTTATTTAGGACCTCGTTGAAGTGAAATGTGTAAAACGCTTCACTATGACTTTACTATTTACTATAGCGCTATATAAGTTGACATATTGACATTGAACGGTAGCCTCCTTTCATACACTCTATTGATGTGTCCATACCAGGTAAGTCTTTTTCTTCTAATTTTGTGGATTCATTCATTCATAACTGACAACTTATATAGCGCAGTATGCATGACAACTGTCAAAAACAAGAGCACTTTACAGCAAATACAATATCTCAACTGTACGAAATATTAATGATGATGGTATCATTTAAATCACCACCAACTACCGGTACATATGAGGGTCGTTCCATAAATAAGTTACAAAACGACGCAGTTTAGTTAGTTTTTACAATGAAAGAAATCCAAAATTTACGTTTTGAAGCAAATTTTATCTGAAACAACCTTGAAAAAGTTTATAGCGATGACGTCACAGTGACGTCATCTGTAAACATTGAATATGGCGACGTTGCTGTTTAATGCATCTCGCAAGGAACAACGTGCAATTATTCGTTTTTAAGGGTTAAGAGACTTAACATGAATACCATTCACCCTGAAATGCGCCCAATGTATGGTGACAAATGTTTTACAAGATGGTGATATACTGTTGGTGTAATAAATTTGCCTCAGATGTGGAGGCACAAAAGGCCATTAGTGGCTCAAGCTGCAACCCATCTCGTTTTTCGCAGTGGGCATTGAGAAACTTGCTGCTCAGTGGGACAAATATTTAAACGAGCAAGACGGATATGTTGAAAAAATGAAACAGTAATTTCAAAATGTACATCTCACTCATACTCTTACATCTTTTCACTGATTAGTTAGATGTTTGTTAGATGAAAATGTTCAATGCAGCATTTGTGATGGAAAACATTGTTGGGTATAATAATTTACAAGCCCACTGTGTTATACGTGCACGTAATGTCATAGAAATGATGTCATATTTAATTATTTATGAAACAATGATATTTCTGTTCGTCGTTAAATTCTGCACAAAACGTATATTTCGGATTTGTTTCATTGTAAAACTAACAAAACTGGATTGTTTTGTAACTTATTTATGGAACGACTCTCATAAATAAATAAATTTTTTAAATATATATATATATATACTATATAGTATGTGATTTGTGAATGAATATTGGTCACAAAATATAATGCAGTGGCCACATTACAAGAAGGTTCTAGTTGATGGCGATTTCAGCCTCCATGTGTGGTGTGTGTCCTGTGGTGGGCTATTGAAGTGGTAGTCTTGAGACGGCACCAGCGGACTTAAACTCTAATTACCGGTATACTATCATTGAACAGTCGAAACCTGGATGTTATAGCATAGAAGCAAAAACTTAGTAAATTACTGTAAGTGTTTTTGTTAAAGTATGAATTGGCTTACTGCAGGGAGCAATAAGGGGACGGAAATGGTTTGTGCAGGGATGGGGATGGATGATGTCAAGTGCAATGGGAATTGGGTGCAGATAGGGAGAAGTAATGGGGATGGGGTGGGAAAGGGGAGAAATGTTTTGGCATGGGGTGAAGATGGGAATAAAAAGTTGTCCCTATGTCACTCTCTAGTACGGAGACTTCCATGATCAAAACCACTGAAAATTTCACCAAAATGAACAACAACAGTACTATTACCGGTAGTATTGTTGAGCAATCAGACAGGGCAAAAATTTCAACACTTTATTTAAATAAAAAGCTGATTTCTGATTTTTAGGTAAAACCTTGTCTCTATAATTTTAGAACAATATCTTAAAAGCGATGAGAAATTCCTAAAACAATGAAATTCACAAATAAGCCATTTTCCATGGAAACAGTCAAATTCACAGTAAATATCTAGCTGTGAATAGTACGGACTTTGGTTTTTGCCACCTAAAGATGTCGAAGGACAAGAGAAACATGTCTGGTATCTGCACAAAGCAATGGGATCTCTTTAGGCTATCACAACTATTCTGCAAGAATAAGTTTTCTATAACTTGTCTTTCAAAGAGCAATTAGCCATCATTCCTGTCAATGATGTCTTCAGCCGTTCGGCATACAGCCCTAGATAGATCTCAGTAAAACTACAACACGAAGATGTAACAACATATCAACACACGCCAGGTTATACCAAGTCCAGAATTCCTATCAGATAATAGCATTGACAATTAATATAACTACAGAGAATGGGGGAGAGAGATTACTAAACAGTGTGAAATTTAGTTCACTGTCTCCACAGAATTCCATCATCATCATCATCATCATCATCATCATCATCATCATCATCATCATCATCATCATCATCATCATCATCATCATCATCATCATCATCATCATCATCATCATCATCATCATCATCATCATCATCATCATCATCGTCATCATCATCGTCATCATCATCATTTTGTTTATTCTGTTTCCACAGAATTCCATCACTGAACCAGAATTAATCCAATCTGCATCCAGGCACAATGACAATTTAGCACAACAAGTATCAGTAAAGAGCAGACTAAGCCTAAATGTGATGATATGCAAGGTCTAAAATTACAGACAATTTTTAAATTAAAGCTAAAACTCGAGAACCGATCTTCCATTGCAGAGAACAAACCGCTATCAGGTTGCCTGTCAAATTAGATTACCCTAAACAGACCCCACAGTTCATTGAAATTAGCAAAATTTCAAATAGATCAAATTTTTATAAATCAAAACTGTGAACGAATTCAGTCCTTAAACATCATTTATTTATGCACTGCACGTTCTGAAGTTATTCAATTTCCAGAAAGCATTTTAATTTGAATTTCAGATTACGAATTCACTTTCAAACAATTCACAAGCTCTTATAACCAGTGGCGGCTCCAGGATTTGGCAAGTGGGGGACCATTGGGGTGGCAACTTCTAATCATGGGGGAGGCCAACCATTTGTTGTTAGGTATGTACTAAGTACTTATTAAGTATAGGGTCCCAACAGGGGGGCCACTGGGGGCAGGCACTCAATAGGGGGGGCACGGGCCCTCCGGATCCCCCGTGGAACTGCCACTGCTTATAACACAGCACAAGCTCAAAACACAGCTTTGCACATCAGGTAGGCACAGAACATAAGAAATAGGGTCTAATTTCAAAACAAGGTCACTATTTGTATGACAACCAATTCATTATTGAACTGTAATCCATACAACTGATTTACCTATAGTATATGGGCCACAACAGACTGCCTAAAATTGAAAGGGAAAAGAAAAAGATGGATTATTAAGATGGATTATCAAATAAAATCATGGTTATAACTTACAACCAATTCCACTTTAAGCTAATTTTATTATACGAAACAATGGCAACTGTCTATTTTCGGTCCAAAATGTAATGCAATAATCAATTAAGTCCCTTTGTACATGGGATAGCAACGACTAGCAATAAAAGAGCTCTGCTGCCCAAAATTACTAGCATCATGAGCTGAACATGAATCTTAGTCATCAATAAGTCAAATGATCACTGGTAAATCCACAGCAATCACTGATCTGACCGCCACGAATGAACATCTGGAGGCCAAAACTTTGGCCTAGGAGCAGTCTAGGGTAAGTTCCCCACTGCTCTATTGAAAAAGTGAACATTGATCTTTGGTCATTATGACAAACTAGCACTCTGCCCTAAATCATTTCATTATTGCATCATGATCATGATGATGATGATGATCATCATCATCAATGCTGTGATATTCAAGAGTGTCATCATTGTATCATTATACGCTCGTATCATCTAAGTAATCATGAGGACTACATGATGAAAATAACTTTCAAATAGAGGAATCTTTGGTCTATGGTAATCTTGAAGAACAGATACAGTGTATGCACCAATGCACAATGGCTGATGACATAGCTGTCGCCAGGCAAAAATTGAGCATTAACAAAGAAGATTTTCCCTGCAAAATTCAGCAGCACAGAAAGGAATGAAACAATTATTGTTTCTGCCAGATTGTATAATGCAAACTAAAGAGCCTATACTTGCTCATTGTATACTTTACTACATTTTAACAGCTAGACTACCATTAAAAAAGCAATTCAGCAAACATTATCATTACCTCTTATATTTTTTATAACCACTAATCAATGGTGGTTTTAGTTTCGCTAAGTGAGGGTTGCTGTTCCAATTAGACCCAGTGGCCTGTGTGTTTTCTGTGGAACCAATCAAATAAGGATAACTACAGTAGCTTGCCAAATACCAGACATCAACTCTCCGATTTTATGATAGACATTGAACTACATTATTTTGTGCTTCATCTGCCAAAATGTTATTGTCCCGTTTGGTCAGACGATGATGGGCAGTGCATCTGGCTGCAGAGGATGAGGGGCACCAAGACCGGCAAATATTACAGTGTTAAAATGGCTAACATTAGGGACACATACTCTGGACAATGCAATATCGGTCCTCAAAAGAGTTCTAACGAAATGAAATTTCTATACATATTCAGGCATTTTGGTGATCATTCAAATGGCATGTGTTTGAGATTTTAGCCTGCTTGGCATAATGCAGATCTCAAAATAAACGCCAGTAAACATAAGATTTGCAGGTCTCCCTCTTCTAGTTCACCTATTTTAAATGACATTCCACTGCAACAGTTATTTGCAAGCACGTCTTAGATTACAGGCGACAAGATCTACCTGGAAATGTTGCACTAATTAAAAGTGGATAAAAGTGAAGACAATAGATCTGTGATTGTTGAATCACAGAAGATATTGAAACTGTTTAAACTGCTCCGTTGCATTGATTGTTTCTACACATTTAAGTTTGAGGCTGCACAACTCATGTCAGTAATATATGAGAAAAAATAAATTGAAGACAAAATATTTTAAAATAGTTTACTCAGAGATTAGGCACAAATTCTTACCAGTACTGAAGTTCATACATAAGCAACCGTACATAACACTAATAATCATCCTAAACATCCTATATCATAAACACAATAAAGAAATGAGTGTCTTATAATTACCTGCAGTTCACACCAGGCAACATGAACCCCAGTCTCTGTGTCCAGACCTTTGAAAACCGTCTTAAACGATCCCCTGCCGATGTTCAGGTCAAACTTGAGAAACCTTCCACTCGGTGAAGCTGCCACAACTTTTTCTTCCTTTTCATTTTCCTTCGGTTTCTTCGACCGCTCCTCTTCCTTCTCATCCAGTTCTTTCTGCCGGATCTCTAAATCTGAGTCGCTGTCTTCACTGTCGTGAAATCCTCCGGCCTTTCCAACCATAGGCGTCACTTCGATGGACCTTGACAGTCGTCTATTTGGAGTATTCAGCAACAGATTGGCATCAAAGCCAGCACCAACAGCAGCAGCAGCAGACGGCGTCACCTGTTCATCTGGCGGATAATCCAAAGAGAATGATTCATACTTGTGAACCTCTTCTATCCGTACCTGCTTTTTATCTCTGGCTACTCTGCTGGGGGGTCTTGTGACTGCAGCGACATCTGTGGAGGCTGACGCTTGCGCCTGCCGGAATTCTGACACTGACACAGTACTGCCATCGTAAACTGACACTTGAGACGTTGTTGACACTTGAGACGTTGTCGTTCCCTCCTCTGTCACTCTAGTGGCCGCTGCATGACCTTCGGAACCATTTACAGTAGCATCACTGCGCCCACCTTCCAATGGCAGCATATCAGCCAGCCCTGCTGCTGAAGGAGGATGTCCGTGTGGAAGTTGGTTGGGACAAGGCTTAGTCATCACTGCATGGTCATTCCATGACCTGTCTGTGACAACCATTTTAGAGCATACCTGTTCTTGGATCTCAGCTGTACCTGGGCCTGGATTTTTCTTCAAATCCAAATAAGACTTTGGGTGAGAAAGCACTGCGTCTGAATACTGGCTAATTGCAGCGTCACAGTCTGTTACGGGCGTCAGGACAAAAGCATCGCGTGGCTTGTTAGTTATCTTTTGTGACGTGCCTGGCTGAGGATTAACACTCTGCACGTTGCTATGATGGAGAGATTTTTGGGGCATTGTGTTCGAAACACATTCATCGACCTGGAATGTATTCATAAGAGAGTCGTGAAGTTTCTTAGCTGAACCACCTGTGGTTGGAACGCACACAGGTGTCTCCTCCTTGTCACAGACTGAGCCATTCAGCTGAGGATGACACAGGATACTGGATGGTTGCTGTTTGTCTTCCTCAGACATGTCAGAAACTCCTGCCTCAGCAGCTGTGAGTGAAGAGATGTGAAAAATGTTGTAAGGAATTGTGGAGATTCAGTGTGGGAGGGTGTCTGACTCTCACACAAATGATATTGGCATCCATCAGACACATCGACTGCCAACCAAAACAACAATGAATATATAATACATCATCAAAACAGACAACTGCAATAGTCAAGAAATTTAGAAAAGAACCAAGTAGACATCCAGTCAGAACATGAAGTACAGGTCAAATCAGGCACCACGTCTCACTGATGACCAAAACAAAAATGGACATTCTCCATGATTTTAACAAGACTACAAAACTGCTGCATAAAAAAGCTGCATCCTGAAGACACTAAGAAGCCAAAACCAGCATCCATTACTGTCAGTTCATCATCTCAAGGCAAAGTGTCTGGCAGAAGAGATAATGAAGCCCTCTTACAAACAAATAATAATCTAACTAAGAAATAGCTAATAATAACAACAATACATCATTTATCTGTAAAAAAAACACGATACTATAACAATGATGATATGATCCAAAATTTTTAAGTAAGATAAACTGATACCACAATAACAACACCAATGACAATGAATATACCGGGTAAATCAAATACAAAAAAAAACATCAGTAAACACAATAACTATTGGCCAGAGGAATCAATGGTAATAACAGTATACATAGTGCTCTAATGATTACACTCATTATAATAATCACAATCCTAATCAGAATTTCAAATTACAAGAAACGCCAACAACAATAATGATAATTAAACACTCCCTCCATGTACTGCTTCACACAAAAACGCCTGTCAGCCAAAAGGATGATAATACTGGGAAACCTCAAATGAAAGAACAAAAAGTCCAATCCATGTGGAACAATGAAAAACTAGGAAAGTCATTGTCATCTTTATAATCCGTTCATTTCATTCTTTACCATGGCAACAGACAAATTGCACAAAGTTCTGGAATTCTGACCCAATCAGACAACATTTGCATAAGGGCACAGATGCAAAAGTCTTCATCAAGTCAACGACAGAGCAATCAGCAAATGTAGTCCAAGAACATTCCAGCAAGAAAAGGCACAAACCTGTCTCTCATACCTTCTTAAAACCAATCAAATACTCATCAACCTCAAATACCGGTATATAGATCAAGTTGTAGCTTAAATCAGTCATTTTCAAGCTTGTTTCAGTGGCAGACCCCTATCTCTGACTCTTGATATCCTCATGGACCCCAACATTTGTACAAGGATTACAATATAGTCAAAATGCCATTAAAAGAATTATAGAGGTAAAGGTCTCACCCACACTCAAATTTGAATGTTGGACCCAGCGCTGATCTCCGGTACTAGGCAAGCAGTGACACAGGTGGCTTACGCCATTAATCTAGGGTAGTTTACCATTGCCTTCCCCCAAATCCCCACATTTTTACCTCCCAGCATAACACTGCTTCTCATTTTTACCAACACCCATCAGCAGTTAAGGCTGAGCCGACCTTCGGGGCTTCAGCAGAACTAGATCCATGTTCTGTCAATGTGTCGCTCTAGTGTTTTACCACTTGGCCACCTTCCCACTCCAAAGATGTTATAGGTTGCTTTTATCAAACTAATGGCCTGCTCTGGACTCTGTTCAAGGAACCCTAAAGAGCTTTGATGGACCTGTGGAGAACGACTGATTTAAATGACCTAATAATTGTCCTAGTTAGCTTCCAAATCTTGGTCAGAACTATTATTGATTTGATCTTCTGAGTGGTCTTTAAATTGATCGTAAGGACGACTATAAATCAAATATTCATCTCATCCCGGATGCACTCTCTAGTTCATTAGCCCATTCGAACCCATTTAGCCAAGTGGGCAAATAGTCCTATAACCACTAAATTCTATATTTAAAATATAATAGTGTCACATGCATTTCAAAAATTACTTTCTGTCTTAAAATCTGAGATACTTACTGCATAATCTGATGTAGAAGTTAGTAGCAGCTGCATTCAAATACAAACTGTCAACTAAGGGAGTCAAAGGGTACCCGAGAACTTGGGTACCTGTTGGTGTCCTATTACTCGGGCAGTAAAATTGGGTACCCGTAGAAACAAGGCCAATATGTCACACTCCCCTCTGGTCCCTGAGAGAATCATTAGTTTCAGCGATCGGAGGGGGAGTGTGGTTATTTAGTTGGGTGTAGAGATGAGGTCACAATGGACATTATGCCAATTTGGGTACCCGTTAAAAAATTGGACGGTACCCGAGCAACTTTAAACAAAATTGACAGCCCTACTGTCAACCTTCTTAAGTTAATTTGATGTTTTGAATCTTCATTCCCCATCAAGTTTAACCTTTTACCAAATAATATCCCAAAATTAGTGAAAGTAATGCTACATATGCATTGTATTTACCAGTAATTTTGAGGTAAAATGAAATGAAAAGTGCTGACATCTGAACAGCAATTAACAATATTCCTTAGTGTACAAGGCCATTAAAATATATCCTTGTTACCATTTCTACCTGGTAAGTCAAAACATCAGAAATTCTATTTCTGTTCAAACAAGGCCAAATAACTTACATCGTCTAAGTTAACATTAACACCATCAACATTAAGCCAAGAGATGCTTCACTGGAACCCAAAAAACAGAGAACAAGACAAGTGAAATCATGTATAGAGTCTTGTCCTGACAGTCTGAACTTTGCTTATGTAATGCAGTAAACTGTTGATATAGTGCAATGGTCAGCAGTGGTGGCTCTAGGATTTGGCAAGTGGGGGGCCGTTGGGGTGGCAACTTCTAATCATGGGGGGGCCAACCATTTGTTGTTTAATGTATGTAGCATTAAGTATAGGGTCCCAACAGGGGGGCCACTGGGGGGCCAGGCACTCAATAGGGGGGCACAGGCCCCCCTGACCCCCCGGTGGAGCCGCCACTGATGGTCAGAAGATATAATACATTGAAAGACGGCATTAAAACAATGGGCTTTATGATGCACAGAAATCTTCACACAATCATCCAATACAGATCACATAATACTCAGACAACTTACATGAAAATACTCATTTATAAATAGGCACTACATAAACACCAGTCAAGTCATCTATATTAGAATAATAATGAAATAAGACAAGTATTGTTCAATTGTAATAATTACATTCTTATTTGGAATGCAAAAGAAATAAAAATCAGCAAATTCAAATATACAACACTATCTTTCTTTTTCTTTAAGTTCTCTGCCCGGAAGCAGGTCCTGGTTCCCATTGGCGCCATCTTTCTCTGTCAGCAGCTTGGGTCTTTAATCCTTTGTATCCGTCTTTGGTCTTCCTCTGTTTATTTTACCCCCCATGTGCCCTTCCAGTATTGTTTTGAACAATGATTCTCCTCTTAAAATGTGGCCCATCCAGCTCCTTTGCCTTTGTTTTATTGTTTGTATTATTGTCTTTTTCTCTTCCACGATATCTAGGACTTCTTTATTGGATATATGTTGTGTCCAACTTATTCTTTCCATTCGCCTCCATGTCCACATCTCGAACGCCTCCAGTCTTCTGATGTCGTCTTTTCTCATCGTCCATGTCTCTGAGCCATAACACCACACTCCATATCAGTGTTTTAATCATTCTCTTCTTTAGCCCTTTATCGAGATTACTCCTCATTATTTCCTTCCTTTGGTAAAATGCTTCCTTTCCCATTGCAATTCTCCTTCTTATTTCGCTTTGACATCTGGCATCTTCCGTGATAAGGCTGCCAAGGTAGCAGAATTGTTTCACTTGTTCTACCTTCTGTCCATACAACACTATCATTGTTCCACAAATGCTTTATGGATCAGAAACATGAATACCGGTATTAAAATGAGCAGATGAAAACAGACTGTTGGTGGCAGAAATGAGTTGTTTGAGAAAGATATTGGGAGTAAGTAGATTCAAAAGACAAGAAATGAATACCGGTACATCAGGAATATATAATAGACTGGGGATGAAAGAGACAATAATAGATAAAATCAGAACAAAAAGACTTAGATGGTATGGACACGTAAATAGAATGAAAAGCAACAGACTCCCATATAAAGCACTCTACACATACAAAGAAGGCAAAAGAGGAAGAGGAAGACCCAGGAAAAGTGGATAGATAACATCAAAGAAGACTTCAAAAGATATCAAATGACAATAACAGATGGAATGAGATTAACAACGGAAAAGATAAATGGAAAAGTTTTGTGGCAATAAATGAAAAAGTTTTGTGTCTAGCTATTGCCGCTAAGGAGCTGG
This sequence comes from Metaphire vulgaris, assembly GCA_018105865.1. Lineage (NCBI taxonomy): Eukaryota > Metazoa > Annelida > Clitellata > Crassiclitellata > Megascolecidae > Metaphire > Metaphire vulgaris. The sequence goes on along the minus strand of CM030859.1, from coordinate 4,807,849 downwards.
CAGAAAGCAACTATGATGATGATGATGATGACATTCTTATACAGTGGCATAGCCAGGGTTTCAGAGGCATCATTAAGAAATAAATACAAGCTTCATTAGGTTTGAGGGAGCATCATAAGAAACTGGAGCTACAGTAATCCAAGTGTCTGAAAACCCGTGCATCATGGACACATCATGAGAAAACAAAAGTAGACAAAAGACAAAAGTATAGTTGCTAAACAAAAGTATAACGGGTTTAAGGGCATCTAATTTTAGGCATATGCGAATGGGAAAATGCGTAGAGCTGAATGCAGTGACAATGTGTTTTTCAAATGAGAGACTATACAACTGCAGAGACAACCTTTGGATAGGAGATTTGTCAAAAGGAAAGTGGATCTGAAAATTGCATTTTTTAAAGTTGCTACGGTGTCCTTAGAAGAAAATCTTCAAAGATAAATTAGTAAGAACAAAGGTCCTGACAAACCAAAAGTTTAAAGTGCTTCAATTGTCTGAGTTCAGATTAACCATATTCTCACAGGTGGAAGTTGGATTTTGCCAATGATGGTATGAAGGAAGGCACAGTCAGCAAAAGCAAATTAAAAAATAGCAGAATTTATCCTTAAATCAAATTTACGCTTATAATATAATTGCTTAAATAAGAGGTCAGTCAAATGATTTTTCCACAATTTAACCCCTTAACTGGGCAACTATTTGTAACTCAACGTAAAATGGACAGCGTTACTCGGGGCACCCAGTTAAGGGGTTAATGTCTTGCATTAAAGCAATCATCAAAATGTAATAGAAAATTCAGCATCAAAGCATAACAACTGGTCTAGACCAAATTAGTGGCTTAAGCCCCATGACCTCCATGAGGTTACACTAATCTTCTTACAAGCTGAAGATTGAAATGACTTTCTGCAGTAGCAGCATTTTAAATTTTTATTTTAAAAGAATTGTAAAAGAAAGCAGATGCAGAAAGTCTGAAGTAGTTTTTTGTGTGAAAATGTACCTTAAGTCTGCATGCATTGCAAACCAAGATCATGAAGTGCAAAATAATGAAAAAATTAATTACATCTGTTCAAAACAAAAATAATTGCCCTAAAAAGACAACAAAAGGGGGAATAGGACAAGTTCATACAATAATTTGCAGAATACTTGAAAGATATGATGACAACCTGAACACACACACACACACACACTTCAATTAAAAACAGAAAAAATATAGGTCAAGATAACACTCAGGACCAAATTAGTGTAACAGGAATGAATCAATCCGCACTTCTCTTGTGGTACTAGGTTATCAAGTACACTCATGAGAAGTTGTTCGTACTGGAAATAAAACTGGATGCACAAAATCAAGGCCTAGAAATATGAATCTTTAAAAAAGTATGTAAGACAAAATCATAAAAAAGATATTAAATTCAGAGGCAAAATGAATCTATTATCCCAGTATAAATATAAAATGTGAACCAAATTTAAATAAATTTTGAAAGAGGATTTTACATTTTTATTTATGCCTGTAATTAGATCTATTATAACACTGTAATTTTTTTTATAATATATTCAGTTATATCTAGTTCTCAATTTAAGAGACACTTTATATCTAAATTCACAACTTTAAACAATTTCCTGGTCGGCCATGTCTTCGGTCCACAACCAATGATCTTCTCAGTGTGCCCCAAGCACGAACCTCCTTGTTCCTGAAGCGAGGTTTTGAATCAGTTGGCCCTATCCTTTGGAATGCTCTTGAAGCTAGTATGTGTGGCTTAGCAATTCTACGGCCCTCTTTATGAAATGACTTAAAACTTATCTCTTTGTCAATATGCAGTACTGGTAATTGCAGCAGGCGCACTTCTGAGTGATTCTTCAGAAGAGGCGCTATACAAATATTTTGTTACATTACATTACAAAGGTGGAAGGAACTGATTCAGACCCATCATCCAACCCAATAGGGAACAATGGAAGGAAAGAAAGAAGAAGATAGAAGAGAAATTGATATTTATTATCTGTCCTAGAAAGATTTTATCCCAAATCAACGGATATATTGAAGGGAAATATGAAACAGTTAAATAATAAATGAAAAATATAATTACTGGACAAAATGAGAACCAGAAGATTTTAAGTCCTTAATTTCAATTATCAACAAAATCAGTGCAAATAATACCTTCAATTATATATTTGAGAATCAACGTGGATTTTGCAAATGTCTATTATTATTATTATTATTATTATTATTATCTACAATATTAAAGTCTTTCTCCACAGCTTAAATTATGGCATCCACTGGCCAATTTTTTTCCTCGTCTTGGCACTTTTTCTAAAAGCTCTATATCTTTTTTCAAGAATGAATTCCATGCCTGAACACAGTATTCTAGATGGGACCTTACCAATGACTTATATAGTTTTATGACTATCTCTTTGTCTCAGCACACTATTGTACTTTTCATCATTCCCAACATTTGCTGCCATCATACACTGTTGACATGGATTCATACTTGTATGGACAATTACCCCCAAATCTCTTTTTTTCTTGTGGTTAGAACCTTCCTCCCCCCCTAAAGCATATTCATTACCATTACTAGATTTCCCAACATACATTACACAACATTTATCAATTATTATTATTATTATTACTTCTACTACTACTATTATTATCTGATAATTTATATAGCCCTATAACAGGGCATAAGCCTAAGTCAAGAGTAGACCCCTGCACGGGCCGGGCGGCCCGCGGGCCGGGCTCAAAACATTGCAAAATAAAACGGGCCGGGCCGGGCCGGGCCGGATGAGTGACGGGCCGGGCCGGGCTGCCATAAGTCGGCCCGTCCTCTGTTTAACCCATTAAGGAACCACCGATCAAAGGAACTTGCCAATTGTTTCCGGTATAACGAATTAAAATGAATCCCCCTAAAGATGAATCACCCAGTCATCTTTCTACGTTTAATAAATACTCCCCACCTCTTTATTCTACGAAGAATATTAACACCCTCTGAAATGTAATAACTCCCTATAGTGATGTGCAGTAAAATGTATAAATGGAGTCATCAGATATGAAACTGTGCCAACGCACAAGAGATGGAATGACGTAATTTGGGGCAAGTAATGTAGGGGAGTAGAAATTCTAATCCCGTAGAGTCTTCAAAGGCAGAGTCTGACCGATTATATTAGCATTACGCAATCGCATTGTCCTTCTTGTCCAGATATCGTATTCTAGTGACTAGCGTTGGGGCCTGTGTAGTGCCAGGATCGCTTGAATGTATTGTTTGAAATACTTTGATCTCCTTGCCTTCGCCTTCTCTTCGTCACTACGTGGAAATCTTTAGACAGACAGACAGACAGACAGACAGTCAGACAGACATTCTAGAACAGTGTGGCAAGGCAAATCCTTGCAATTCCAGCGTCCAGTGCTGCCAGTGAACGGTCATTTAGTACAGCTGGGGCAACCATTACACAGCGTCGCACTGCTTTGGACACGGACACCATTGAAAACATACTATTTTTGCATTCTAATGCTTAAACTTTATCGATCGGCTTCAATTTTGTTGCATTATGAGTTGTTTTCAGTAGACACTACATTTTAGTAAGAAGACTGTTATTAAAACGTCAACTGAATCATGACTGATTTCCCAAAAGTTAGGTTGCAAATTGTAATCGCAAATGAGCAGGCCGGGCCGGGCCGGGCCGGAAATTTGGCGGGCCGAAATGGGCCGGACTCTAAAGAAAAAGCAATGAAACGGGCCGGGCCGGGCCAAAAGAGTGACGGGCCGGGCCGGGCTGCCAAAAGTCGGCCCGTGCAGGGGTCTAGTCAAGAGTGCTTCACAATAATGAGTTAGCAATCATCTTCAAGTGCCACATATTGCTAAGTCGGCGACCATGGATTTCCACTCTTCTCTGTGTCTGGTTTTCCTTATCATTTTAATGTACCCGGTAGTCTTTAGCTCTTATTGCTTCTCTTAGGCGGTCTGTATACGTTATTCATTGTCTTCCTCTTGCTTTTTTACCTTCTATTTTTCCTGTTATGACTAGATTTTGCAATCCATCCTTGTTAATTAGATGTCCGAAAAATTCCAACTGTTGCTTTCTTATTGTTTGCATCAGTTTTCTTTTTACATCAAAAACTTTTAGTACTTCCTCATTTGTTATTTTTTTCTGTCCATGAAATTTTTTGCATATGTCTGAGAAACCACATCTCTGCAGCTTCCAGTTTCCTTTCTGTTGTTTTTGTCAAAGTCCATGTTTCTGACCTGTACATCAGAACTGCCCACACATAACTTTGAAGAATTCTGAGCCATGTTGTTGTTGTTGTAATGTGTATGATTAGTATGAATGTATGATGTAATACAAATACAAAGTAATGTATGATTAGCAATCATACGACATACTAAACAAGCATGTCTTAAGATTCTTCTTGAACTGATCAATAGATTTTGAATTAGTGACAAAGTTCAGGAGGACATTCCACAGAAGTGGGTTCCCTCTGGTGACCGATCTTTCACCTAGAATCGTTGTTTGCGAGGGTGGTGGGATAATTAGGGAGGCCCTGTTACTAGAGCGACGTTGTCGGCTGCTGGCAGGAGTGGTGTGTCTTTGAATCAGTGTTGCCAGATATTCAGGACAGGTTTGATCATTTATTGCTCTGTACGTCATGAGACATATTGTCAATTGTCATTGTCAATATTAAAAAGCATCTGCCAGTCCACAGACCACTGAAACAATTTCCTTAGATCCTCCTGTAAAATTTTAGCATCATCATCAGAGTCGATATTTCTGCACATCAATGTATCACTTGCAAACTTTAAAATTTTGAATAGCAATTCTTCATCGATATCATTTGTATATATTAGAAAAAGCAATGGCCCAAGCACTAAACCCTACGACACTCCAAACTCAAAACTAAGAATCTGCGACACTCCACTAATAACTCTTGCCCATTCCGAATGGCCTCCCCCAAATGCCGACATTCTGTCTTCTTCCCTTCAACCAATTTTGAATCAATCTGAGAATATTCCCCGTATTCCACAGGACTTCAGTTTGGCAGCCAGTCTATACACAACTAATCACAACAAAACGATCTTACTTACTTAACGTCTGCACATCTTTGCATCTTTAAAATAAAATAATTTAGCGTCAATTACTTACAATTGCTTAGATGCGTTTAATCGAGTGTCTGGGCATAGGGACGCTCACTTCATGTTCTGCGAGAACCGCAGAACCAAGCGTCAAAATATATGATCGCCCAAAGTATCCTTATTCCATCGTGCCACTTCCAGCCTCACGGCGCCATCTTCGGCTTAGTGTTACAGACGGTCGACAGGTGGCGACGCTCAAAGTATCTCATCGCCTTAACTAAGGGCTCAGCGAATGTGGTTGTCTGTTTTGACCATCATAATCATCATCATCGTCATGCAGATAAATAATGCTTTAACTAACCTACTCCTGATTAATGGCTTAACCTGTAGCAGGGGTACTCAAACCGCGGCCCGCGGTCTACAATTCGGACCGCGAGGATGTTTCTTGTGGACCGCCACAGCTTTGTGTTTGAGAAATTTTGGGCCTGTAATATCGGCTTAATCACTTGCTGTTGTCACTGCAATCAAACAGTGTTTTTATTTGTTTCCAACCCTCTCATTGTTAAGCATGATGGTGATTGGACAAATATTGGCAGCTCAGTTTTTGAAAATGTTAAGCAGGCATTAGTGCAGCTGATTTACAAGCATTTGATGTTTTGAAACATAAACCCACCGGAGTTGGTATAACTAACTTTTGGGCCAACTTTGTTCCAGATTCTTAGTATCCTGTAACCAAGAAGTTAGACATTTCTGTCCTGACAATTGATTTTTATCCATATACAGTAGGCCCAGGGCCGATAGAGGCTGACTTAGAAACAGAGATCTGCCCCACGCCATGAATCCTGTCACCCTGTGTGATCGGGAAGGGCTCTTTCGTTTTGAGAACCTTGTCTTCGCATTTTTCAATAGTGTCACACTAATCTGACTATATATAATGTATAAGATTGAAATTAGAAAATCAAATTTTCCAGAAAATTTTGGACAGTCTTACATTTGAATGGCTCAGAAACCGCTACATAAAACGTCTAATAGTACTAATGGCTCGAAATACCATCATCGGCACCCTTCATAGTGAAGGGTCCTGATGAGGGGGTGATGGAGATATTACAGATAATGAAATAAATAATTCGTTAGATAAAGGAAATAACAAGTAATAAGTACAGTATGCAATATGCAAACATTAAGTGCAACATCAAGTGCATTGGTCTTATTTAAGAACATGCTTGCACGAAATGCCCTGAATAGAGCAAATCCCTCTTACAGTTTCATCAACGTATATTAGAGCAATCATCCAATGAGTCAAATAATTCAGTGACAGAACATTTTGCAATGGCTTCTCCAAAATTATATGGAGTTATATAAATCAAAACAGCCTTGTAAAACACTTGAAAACAATTGTCAAAAGATAAAACGTTTTAATTGAACATTTATGTAGGCTGTGAACAATAATAAGCTACTGTATTATATTTGCCAGTGATGGGCAACTAGTTAACTAAATAGTTACTAACTAAAAGTTTAACTAAAGTTTTAGTTATCTTCATAGCTTAACTAAATATAGATTAGTTTAAATGCTAGTTTAACTGAAAAATTTTAGTTAATAACTAAATAGTTTAACTAAAACTTGTTAGTTGGTGTCCTGAATTCTCAATAACAGTACCTTTTTATCTATTCCTTTCTGGGTCATTTTTTCAACAAAAAAACTAGACAAACTTTGTGTTCCTGCAGTCTAGACTGAGACTTAAATAATAAATAGACAATGATTAACGATATCGATGGTTCATTGACTGACATGTTCGAGTTGCAAGCACCGTCTATATTTTCATGAACACAAACCTGATGCCTGGGAAATAGTTGTAAAATTAGTTGCAAAAAGTTTAACCATAATTTTGTAGTTTAGTTAACTATTTTAGAAAGTTAGTTTGCAACTAAAAGTTTAACTACTTACCTCTAGTTTAAATCTAGTTGTAGTTTAACTTGTAGTTGTAGTTTTTTAGTTAGTTGCCCATCACTGATATTTGCTTGAAAAAATCACCAGGTAGTGTATTGAAAACGAATCAAACAAATGAGAACAATTCACAACAAATGAAATGAGTTGATGTAGATTGTTGATAGATAGATAGATAGATGTTGATGTAGCCTCTAATTTAATTGTGCTTAATCAGTTTGAACTTTCATTGAATCAAATGAGCAACTTTCACTGCACACGAGCAGCATTCAATGCCTTTTCTCTTGTGTGAATTCCCACGTGTATATTTCGATCACTCGACTGGCGAAACTTCATCCCACAAACAGAACACTGGAAGGGTTTTTCCCCAGTGTGAATCCTCAAGTGATTAATTTGACTACATGATCTAGCAAATTTCACCCCACAAACAGAACACTGGAAGGGTTTCTCCCCGGTGTGAATCTTCATGTGTCTAATTTGATTAGATGCTCTACTAAATTTCACCCCACAAACAGAACAATCGTAGGGTTTCTCCCCAGTATGAATACTCATGTGTTGATTGTGACCAGTCCACTGGCGAAACTTCAACCCACAAACAGAACATTCGTAAGGTTTGTCTCCAGTGTGAATCTTATTGTGTCGTCTAAAGCTTGATTTCCATCTAAATGACTTATTGCACTGCGAACAGAGATGTGGTTTCTCTTTGTCTTCAACCAATAATCCACATTTTCCTTCTTCAGAGCAATCAGCCGATATTAGTTCATTGAATTCACGTGGTTCCAATTGACGTGCTTCAAAACCAAGGTCTCTTCTTATCTCAGGCAAAGGAAATTCATCAACCTTTACACTCTTCTTCTTCAGGTCGTTGTGGTTGGCTCTATTGACGAATACATGACCGACTGAAAATGACACCATGCAAAAGAAAACAAGAATCTCGCTGAATATGCTCAGTGCCTGTAATACTTAACACCAAAATATAGAATATCATGTTCATATGAAAAGTTGCAATCAAGGAAATATCTCCAGAACCAGAATTTGCACCTACTACGTTGAAGTATTCTTCTAGTTTTTCTTACTTTCATTGTCGTCATCATCACATTAGTCAATGATGGTGTCAGTGACCAAATAGTTAATCATGTCTTTCAGCTAAATTTCAGTTAAATATGTTCCACCACTTTTCTCTCTCATTTTCTCAGCTCCACACGCCATTCAGACAACAATCGAATGATAGAATATTAAATAACGTACGACCTACCTAAATATATTATTCATTAGAATTTCATAATGTCTAAACTGATCACAATTACAACTTCAGAATATGAATTTCATTGTTGTAGGTAATACCTGAACCAGAAATAACTATGAAAAATTACAAAATTAACACATGGCAAACATTCTCACTCTGGACAGATACAACTGAATCATTTTTCACTCAGCGATTATTATTTTTATATAATCACTTTAATTTTTTTAATCAAAATAATTGAATAATATCTAAAGATTTCCTTAAACCTCGCAGTTTAGACGTCCTTTCAACAAGCTGCAATTCTTCTGCGTAATGATCGCCATACCATGTCAACATCTCTATATTTGGTGGGATGTCAATGCATGCACAGTAATAGATTTGCCCACAGAACTGCAATGCCTTCACATTTTGTGTTGATTCAGAAGAAGAGCAATTGACATATCTCATCCAATTTGAATGACAAGGATCTTGAGCATCAATATAATGTTCCAACTTTCCATCATTATAAATCTTCAAAATTAAGATATACAAGTATTCATTCAAATGAAAGAAAATATCTCCAGGTAGAAACTTTTAGAACAGTGGTCCCCAAACTTTTTTGGTCGGTGTACCCCCTCAGGCACTTTTTGAAAATCTGCACACTCCCTAATTTTAAAAAAAACTTTAAACTTTTTGCTTCACTGCATACTATATAAGTTGTAGTAAACTTGGATTGTGAATATATTGCAATAAAAGTGATAGATGCCCTATTTCAAACACCATAGAACGAAATCAAGACAGGCTATATACTGACTACTCACTACTGTATTCTAGTAGGATTTTAAGCAACGAAGATGGTGACAAACGAAAATGTGGTTTTCATCAGAGAATTTGTTCAAAATGCTGAAAGTTTTGCATATCTATACACCTACTATTCAATCCTCCTTCCATTGCCTTCTGACACACATCGAATCAATTTGATAATTTTTGTTGTTATCTATAAAACCTGTGATACAAGTCACGGCTCATCCCTCAATTGACTTGTAGTACTTGCCATTTCATTTCAATCAAGCATAACTTTCATTAATTATGTTGATGTCATCACTCTTGTAGTCAGTGGCAGTAGTTGTTTCTCAATGCCATCCCCAGGCCTATAAAAATCGATTTAATGTGTGACATAAGACAGTGGAAATAATATTGAACAGTCGGTGTATAATAATGCAAAAATTCCAGCAAATTGAACAAATTCTCAGATGGAAACCATATTTCCATTTGTCCCCATCTTCTTTGCTTCAAATCCTACTAGAACAGTCAATATTGCCTGTCTCAATTTTCTTTACAGCATTTGAAATGGGGTATCTCTAATTTTCATTGCAGCTTATTCACGAAGTAAGAGAAAGGGTTAAGAAAGCAGATTTTCAATTTTGAAAGCAAAGACATAACAATAGCTTGATCGTCAAATGTAATACACCTAAAGTCTTAAAAGTTAAAACCTGATCGGACTGCATTAGAGTTAATCATTAATTGCTAGTTAGGATCAAAATAGCATACATATAACATTCAAGGATAAAATTGCATATCGGTAAAATAAAAACAATGAAATGACCATGCATTCTTGTGACTAGTTTATCTGAATTTTATAGGCTAAACTCTAAAGGGAGGAGTGACCGGTTAGAAGAGTCCAAAAGGCCTTTATCTCGTCATTGCAGTTAAAGGAAAATCAAATCAACTCACAGTTTCTTAGAACTTTTTAAAAACATTGTGACATTTCTTACCATCAGATATCAATGCATATGAAATCCGCTGCCTTTCGCGTACCCTCTGGAAAGTCCATTTTGTACCCTTGGGGGTATGCGTACCACCGTTTGGGAACCACTCTTTTAGAATATGGTTAATTATATTATAAAGGTGCTATTCATAAAGTAGGATGTGCAAATAATTACTTTTTAAAAATAATTCAAATTTTCTAAATTCCAGGAGTATTCAAGACAGCTAAAAACTTCATCATTTACCTCCCATGCATAGCTGGAATCACGAGCAACTATCTCTTCATAAACCTTCTTCCCTCGATATGGTCCAAACATCATTCCCTTTAGAAATGCCTGTCGAGTCCACACTCCATATCCAGCACCAGAAATGCCTGAAGATGCAACCTCAAGACAATCCGGTGTCGTCCAAGAAGCATAATTATTAGGAGCCATCAGTTGTCCCACATTTCTTACATGTCTGCCACTGGTCTGTTTGTCTTCAATGAAACAAGGTAAACCATGGACGGGGCAACGTCCATGCAAGTGCTTCTTGTTACATTGTGTGCACACTGCATATAATAAGATCAAACAAATGCCATTTTGAAATCATAAATAAATAAAACAATAGCCTGAAGAAAATGAATATGGAATCATGAATAGTTATCAAAATATGAGGGGAATTAACCACAAATAAAACATAGAAGCTAAAATATCATCAACATATAATTTTAATGAAGCACATATATATATATATATATATATATATATATATATATATATATATATAATTTTGATTCAAAGTGGTTTAGGAGGCTAAGAAGTAAGCTTGTGTGAAGACCACTGTAGTAACTCTCCACATTCAATAACCTAGTTTTCTGAGATAGCCTTTGAATCCATTTACTGTTTCAACCGTCATTACCAGTGATGTGGTCTTGGTTTTAGGCACCTTTCATAAATGAACTTGGGTGCAATTGACAAGTTATGATAGCATGCATTTCAGCAATATTTCTTGTGAAACAAAATTTTTACATAAGCACTTACAAAGATATTCATCATCGCCTGGCTCCTTGATTTCACAATAAGTAATTTTGGTGATATTTCTCTTTGGATATCTATTGCGACCTTCATTCCGTTGTTTTTCCTGAATAATCTTCTTCAGTTTAGTCAAATTGACATCATCTGCATTTAACAGCATATTTGAAATTCAAACATGCAATTTCTCACAACCTCAAATTTTAGAACTGTATATCAGCAGAATGAATATTTTGATCATCATTGGGTATGAAACACCACCTTTTTGAGAGATCAACTTTATTCTGTATGATCTGCTCAGAAATATTATACCGCAGTATTTACAGCACATTGAGCAAATATATACGAAAGGTAAATCATTTGCTTAATGCAAATATCATTATCAATGCCAATGATTAAAAACATCAATACCTGTAGGATCAAGAAAGTCAAGTTCATCGCAATCAATCACTTTCTTTTCAGCAGCTTCTTTCAGGAAGAGTATAAATTCCAATTCATCCTGTAGCCGACGTAATAGTCTCCGTGCTTCAACGCGTCGAAATTCATAGAAAGACTCACGCTCAACAGGTTGAGACATACCTGGCACCACCTGAGAAGATTCCACTTCCTCTCTCTATAGGTGAACCGCATTCATCATTAAAGAAGCAAAGTCAACAAATTATTCAAAGCGATGGAAATTCATTTTTTAATTATCGGTATGCAAAAAGAAATTTTATAATTGAAATAGGCGTAAATACTTTATATATCTTAGTACTGGAAACCAATAAAGGTGGTTCCAGTATCAAAGCCAGCACAATCTTTCTACCCACCAATGTAATTAACTTTATGATATGGACAGTGTACAGAAAAAGGTCTTAACCTGACTCAGAGAAGGATTCTTGGCATTTTTGTTGGTGATCCATACTGTGGGTTTCCAATCTATAAAGAAAGAATGACTAAACAACAGACTTATCAACTAAAGTTTCTTCATTCTTTTGTAGAAATGTTAACAATTGTAAAGAATATACACTACCATCGCTAAAAAGTCTCCTTTCATTTTTTATACTAGACCACTGCGATATATGTAGGAGGGAGGAGAAAATGTAAGGTCACTGCTTACTTACTTGTCCACTCTTTAAATAGCAAGGGAAATGGGAACTGGAGAAATGCCAATATTTACCCACACGTCTGACCATCATATACCACTCTGAATTAGACTCTACAATTGAAAAATTGACAAATAGGGCTTTAAATACTTTTAGAATTCTTCCCTTGTTTTCCAGGGTTCCAGGTAGGATCCATGCTTTTCTCAGGCATGTTAGGCCTGCGATTAGGCCGCTGTGACTTGGCTAGAAACTCTGGAGGTCGAATGTCTGTGCCTACAGGAATGCCTCAAGCAATTATAAAATGCAGATACTAAACTGAGCTAAACACATATAATATTAAGGAGCTGCAATAGTAAGCTCATAAACAAGATATCAGATATGCTGCAATACAGGGCTGTATCTTCAAAAATGAATAATTAAAAATAGCCATAATAAAAACATATTAGGTGTTCAAATTGATGCAGTACATAAATTTAAGACAAAGATCCCTGCAAATCACACAGTAGACAATTTTCCACCCAATGAGAGTTGTATATTTATAATAATTTGCACTGAAAATAACTGATACTCATTTTAAATGAAGAAAGTCATAAGCATAATAGAATTGATAAAATGTTTACAATATCCTAATTTTATCAATTTAAGGTAAATAAGAAAATCACTAGAGGATTACAATTCTAAGCATTTATGTGGTCATGCAGTTTGCTTTATTACTGTGTTTTGAAACAATCCGAAAGACACTTAAATACAAGTGTATGCATCTGAAAGTGAAATCACCATTTGTGTGCACTGTGCAATATAAACTTAATCATAAAAATTTCAGCCAAATGTCTGAGAGACTAAATAATCTGTGTTCTCTTCAAAATGCACAGTTCATCTTGATGAATAAATACTCAGAGTCATCATTTGAATTGGACAGAATTTCATGCAATGGGAATAGGTCTGTCAAACCATGAAGTCTGGAAGATGAACAACACACATCAAAATGTGATTACCGGTAGGTGTTCATCTGCTCTTAGTACATTATGTGTAAAGGCTGACAAAATATAGTTACTGGTATTTCCAATTTTCCATTAAATTACCAAGTTTCTTCATAATCAAGTAGTTTCTAAGTCGATTGATGGAAACTGACTTTTCCAGGTCACACATTTTAGCCAGATCCTCTTCCAACATATACTCCCGAAGGTCAATTGGTGTTTTGCTGACATCCTCGTATGCCTCGTCAATCCGTTTCTCATACTCCTCATATGACCGAAGCTCAAAAAAGGCCATTCCTAAAGACAACTGTTGCACATCAACCACAAAACCATAGCCGAGATTGCATAAAAATATAACCCAAATTAAGATTCAGTGCTGAAGTAGGATTGTAAAACAATAAGAACAAAAATACAAATATGATTCAATTTACAAACCTAATTGATTATTTTAAAATTCTAAAAAAATACAACATTTCTATACATATTTCCAACAGTAGTATGTCACAAGGGGTACAGTGGCCTCAAAATGTTCTGAAATTCATGCCAAATCAAGGAAAAAATTTTATCGGTAAGGGCGTAAGGCGCAACCCTAAGGCCCTAATAATAATTTAATAATAATAATGTGATCAGACCAAAAATTCACCTGTAGAGGCTACTATGCCTCTGATATTCTGGAGCCTGGACTATGCCAATTCTTTATAATGCCTTGGTGTGAACATTGAGGGGGTAGAATCGTCTATAGAATCAGGTCAGACCCCTTTTCGTCTCCCAAAAACCCGAAAACTGTGTCGACGAGCAAAAAAAGGTCATCCGAAATGAGTGAATGCTGTTGGTTTTAATCCTGGTATCAATATCATGGGGACGAGGATATAAATTTTTTACCATAGGCACAAAACATTGGGGGAGGATAATTGAAATTGATACTCTGTCCCCCTCTTACTAATTGTTGGGGCCCTGGGAGACCGTCACCCGTCCCCCCCGTGTTTTACGCCCTTGGCTCAGAGCCGTAACTAGGGGTGGGGCAATCCACCCCGGGCACCGAGCCGTCGGGGGGGCGCATTTTTGGTTGATGTGAATAAAAACATAGCTGTGACGATTTTTTAAAAAAAAGATCATCACCCCGAAAAAGGAGTGTTTTATAAGGTGAAGATAACTAAAGGTCATCACCCTGAAAATGGAGTGTTTTAGTGTTTTAGGAAGAAGATAACTTGCGACGGCTAAAAAAAAGGTCATCACCGAAATTTAGGGGCGCAAAATAGAAATCTTGTGTCGGGCGCTGAAAACCCTAGTTACGGCTCTGCCTTGGCTGGGCAGCATACGCAAACATCGAGCGAATTAGACGTGGAATTTACGAACATTCCGTCATTATACACCCAGGGACGTAGCGACGGGGGGGGTGTGTATATCAGTAAATATACCCCAAAAATCAGTCTACCTTAAAGTTTTTTATGTGATTTATGTGGTTATATGTAGTCTATAGCCTATGGTTTATAGTTAAGGTTTATACCCCCCCCCAAAAAAAAATTTATACCCTCCCAAATCATATTCCTGGCTACGTCCCTGTATACACCAGCAGCATTTCGTCATTTTCGTGGACCCCGATGACGCAAGTGTGCATATGCAAAACATAGAGAACATGTGAATGCGTGCAAAGAGAAAACTGAAAAGACAATTCAGCACCAGTCGGGTCACCCGGGTGTTAGGCCTATTTTCCTTGTATTTGCACAAATTCGTTTAGGCTACCGTAACCGTTTCCGTGCAGAAGACTTGTTTAACAACTTCATTGTTACTCTAGGCCTATCTGCTAATTATGCTTAAGACAAGAGTAACATTCTTCTGTGAATAAATAACGGGTTTTCTCCTCATTAACATTCCTCTGTTATCATTGATTTCAACACAACTTTTAGGCCTAATGCAGATGCATTGCGAAATTACTGGCAAATAATAAATTAAATTAACGTAAAGTAAAGTAAAATCTCGTGGATTTCTATAGCGCCTTGGAGAGCAGCACAACAGTAGCTGCTTATTCTTAGGCGCTCAGCCTCTCTTAAAATAGCTATAGGAAAGATGTGGGATCAGCCAGGCAATAGTCAATATCCGAAGGGCAGTGAGGCTAGGTTGTTACAGCTATGGCGGAAATGATTTAAGAAACAGGAAGGATTTAAGCTTAGACCTGAAGACTTGAGGAGATAGTGCAGGAATTATAGGAAACGGACACTCAGATTTTATTGTTTGAAAGTGTCCAAGTGTGCGAAGGGAAGCTGGGATCGAGTTCCAGAGTTCAGGTGCAGCGTATATGAGAAGGCACGGTTGCAAATTTTCAGGGATGACTGATTTAGCGGGCGTGACAGAGTGAGATGAGATGACGAACGTGTGGGTCGAGGAGGCTGAGGGGTTAATAGTGATCTAAGGTAGACAGGTTTTGATGACTGAAGTGAGCTATGTGTAAGTGTTATTATCTTATATTGGATACGTTCTGTTATTTTAAGCCAATGTAATGATTTTAGTATGGGTGAAATATGGGAGAATTTAGGTGACATAGTAACAGCACGAGCTAAAGCATTTTGTATTGATTGCAATTTGTTGATGGAGGCTTTGGGAAGGTTATAGTAGAGGGAAATAGAAATAAAAAAATAAAATAAAATAAATAAAAAATAAAATAAAAAGAAATAGGCATACAGGTATGCCTGTATAGGCATATAGGCATACAGGTATTCATATAGGCATTATTATTATTATTATTATTATTATTATTATTATTCAGGACGATTTATTCGACGCCGTACGCATAGCTAAGGCTAAAGTCAAAGGCGTCTAACAACCAAAAGAAATTTTAAACAGGTGTGTCTTCATGTTCTTCAAAAACGCTCCTGGCGAAGTCTCCATGGTGACCACCCTTGCAGGGTGTTCCACAGGATTGGGTTGCCTCTCCGAAAGGATCTGTCCCCGAGGGCAGGAGTCCTGGCCGGAGGGGGGACAAGCAGCGGATTGCGATTCCTCGACCGAAGCTGGGAACGGTATTGTACTGACGGAGCAGGTTGAATCAAGTCACGAAGATAGGTAGGACAGTGCGGATCATAAAGTGCCCGAAACGTGAGCCAGCACCGTTTCAACACAATGCGCTCCGGAATCTTCAGCCAATGGAGTTGATCTTTCAGCGGCTGTGAAACATGGGCATTCCATTTCAGACCGAATATTAGCCACACGGCTGTGTTAATGAACCCTAGAGCGCATGAGCTTTTTACAAACGTTAACGCATGACGGGGTCAAAATGACCCCAAACAACAACCACGTATAACAAAGTTATACAACTATTTATTTATTACATTATTGTAAAACTATTTATTTATGACATATTAAATGCAAATAATTATACATGGTCATAGCAGTGGCGGCTCCAGGATTTGGCAAGCGGGGGGCATTTGGGTGGCAACTTCTGCGCATGGGGCCAACTATTTGTTGCTAAGTATGTAGTTTTAAGCATAGATGTAAAAAACATAAATTTTAAAATAAAAAACATGAAAAAACATGTTTTTTATAAAATAATAAAAAACATTAAAAAACATTGTCTTAAAAAACATTGGCCTCGTTTACAGACCTTTATTGACCATCCATCCATGCATTACATTCGACACATATTAATGAAGTAATTCAATTGAACGATCCAGAACTCAGTCAGTCGTTACACAAATGAAATATGATTTTTAAAAGTATCCAATACTACTGTATTGTGAGGTATAGAACACTTGAACATCTAGAAGCCCTGATAGGCGTTATAGAACCTTTGACCTCGGACCTCGAGAACATTCTCACGAGCGACTTAACGAAAGCTGAAACACCTTCGACCCACGTTGACCGGTCAGAGATGGCTTCTATCAGATGACCGCCCCAACATTCCGAACGATAACCCTAACCCTAACCCTTCCTCAGTGCAGCCGATGACACCTGCTGTCGAACACTAATTATTTCCGCATGAAGAATTCCTTGGATTCTGCGAACGAAGAAATAGTCGGTGTTGGAGTTGCCGGAAGAAGGGGGTGAAATCTCACCCCAGCTCAAATTCCACAACTCCAACATTGGAAATAATGAACCAGCGAACCAAATCCAAGCAGAATAATTAAAACGTATCCCTTCAGAAAGTGATATGCAGGCAATAAGATACAGAAAATAAAAAACATAAGGAACTTAAAAAACATTAAAAACCATGTTTTTTAAGAAAAAATAAAAAACATAAAAAACGTTTTTTACATCTATGGTTTTAAGTATAGGATCCCAACAGAGAGTTGTTTTGCACACCATCGCCTTCTTGTCCAATGTAGGTCTTCGGTTTCGCATTGTACACATAATAGAACTCCGAGTCAACTAGCAACCATACTTTCAAACCATTTTTGTTTGGTTTTGGTTGGTAAGTATTTTTAAAATGGGTATCGCCCACGAAATGGCATGAGCTGCTCATCTACTTTATTGTCCTGTGTGGTGACACAACATCGTTTTCCAAACAGTTGTCAATAAAGGCGGTTCACATGTAACGAAATGGAGCAAATGTATCTGACTGATGGCGAACTCCACGCGTTTCACGACCATCGAATTGCATGTGGGAAAGAACTGCGTCGAAACCATTTATTGACGTGGTAACGGTAAACTTGGGTCGTCCGAGTGATCAAGAACTCCATAGTTGTCTCGTTGACTCGTGTTGTCCCTTGCAGACACCATATGCATCAAATACAGCAAACCTATAACGACTTTCAGCTCCAGAAGTGTAACTGAAATGCAACTCAGTGGATCTTTCCCTTCCGACTGCAGAGCATATTTGTTGGACGTTGGTATACTTCAGTATGTCATTCAGCATTGAATCCGGTACAAACAAAGAAAATACATCAGTCATTGTCCCTATTTTCCTTGCAGCATCTGCAGCCCAGGCCTTTTCCATAATTAGATTGACTTGAACTGTCTGTGACTTGATGGGAGGAACAGTCCCAAGTTCGTCCTGACTCTGCTATGGTGCTACATATAATCTCTGGTCTACATATAACCTGTGGTTTTGTGTACTAACTGCCTCAACAGTTTGGCCGCTGATATCACTGGCAACTGCCAAACTTTCATCAGTGACAAGGAATCATTGCATCCCTTATCAGCATTAGACTGACTCATCTCCTGTGTAGGAATGACCGGATGGTCCAATTTGTCTTCGTCATGTGATGCCACGTCCGCGTCCGAACTATCACTATAGTATTGTCATTTAGCCAACCACTAATCCTATTCCCAGCTTCTGATTTACAAAATCATTTTGCTCACTTTTAGTCACATTTACAACAATTTACAGCTAATTCTCTGTGACAACTGATAATCTCTACTTCACGTGTAATAACACCACAGGAAACGCTCCAGATATCATTGTAAATTATTATTATTATTATTATTATTATTATTATTATTATTATTATTATTATTATTATTATTATTATATAAAATAAGTGGTACCATATAATGATGATGGATTCTATCTCAAGAATTGTCCAGATTTCCCTAGTATGTGTTAGTACCATTCCGGGGTCAAAATGACCCCGTCATGCACATACTACCACTACTTACATAAACATCTGTAGTTAGGCTTGGATGTTCACAATTTACAAATCTATGTCATCTATGTCTAACTTGTAGACTTTTGGAAGATGTCACCATGGCTCGCCGCAAAATCTTTTTTGGGGAGAAAGTTATTCTACAAAAATACTTGCTTCGGGGTCAAAATGACCCCGTCATGCGTTCTAGGGTTAATCACAGATTGGAGGGAGTTCAGTCTCGTCGTAGGCAGACCCAATAAAACACTATTGCAATAGTCAATGCGCGACAGGACCAGTGCACGGACCAAACTGATGGTATCAGGTATAGAGAGATATCGGCATACAGGTATTCAATTCACAGCCTTGAACTAGGCCTAAACTTACGTGATAGGAGAGTTTCAAAGTTATTCCTGTGATCAGCATGGTACCCCAGAAATTAAAAAAAGCAACAAAAACCTTGTTGACCAGTGTTATTATATCAAATACCTGAAATTCGTATCTCGCTGTATGTCTGAATTTCTGCCTTTGATTGTTTTTCCACTGAAATTGCAGCCAAATTGCAGATTCTTTCACCTTCTCACGTTCTCATTCCAGATTTCGAATGAATTTGAAACCAGCATGGATTACTAATTACTTTTCTTTGGGTTTAACAATTCATTAATATTCATGAATAGCGCTTGTCTATCTTGTGGCAGGGAGGGCAGAGAGCATGGAGTTATTATTAGAGGAGACGGCATTACGTCATTTCTAACCAGGCTGCGTGAAGCCAGTGGCGCGTAGGCTAAAAATAGCACCTCTATTGTTAGCGGCCATTGTGGTTGAATCGGACGAATACAGAAGTATTAAGTCAGAGTTATATCATTCACTACTAAATTTTTAAAATAAATAATAACTTTGTTATTGGGACCTGTCATTCATCTAAGGGGGGTTTTGACATAATTATTGGGGAGGTAACTGAAAGTTGACAGTTGATGACAAGGAGAAGGAGCAGTGTTATTTCTATTTTTTGAATTTGGGGTGCTGAGAAAATCGGGAGGAAGGGTGTCGGAATTTTTAAGTCTCTCCCCGAAAAAGGCTGACAATAAAATAGGGTTCCAACAGGGGCTACTGAGGGCCAGGCACTCAATAGGGCACGCCCCGGGACCTCCATGAGGAGCCGCCACTGATTAAGTTGCTATTGTTCGACATTTGACAATAAAAGTGTGGGGGACGGGGTGTCCTCCATTGGGGGAGGGTGTTCAGAGCTAATTACTATCCATTTTGCATTGTCACATTACCAAATTTTGGGGGTGTCGACCTCAAATTGGCGGGGGGGGGGTGTTGGGAGGTGTTAGGAGGGTTAAAATATCACTGGGAGGTGGTCAAAAATTGTCCAAAAATTGTTGACATAATTAATGGACAGCCCCTTTGCCTTATTGAAAACACGATTGATGTCATCCAATATACTGTCCACTTGCTATTTTTCAAACACAAATGTCGAACAACACAACAGCAACTTAATCAGTGGCGGCTCCTCATGGGGGTCCCGGAGTGGGGGACGTGCCCCTATTGAGTGCCTGGCCCCCCAGTGGCCACCTGTTGGAACCCTATACTTAATACTACATAGCTAACAACAAACAGTAGGCCCCATGATTAGAAGTTGCCACCCCCAACGGCCCCCCATTTGCCAAATCCTGGATCCGCCACTGCATGGGCCCAGAGGGGTCCGTGCCTCTTTTGAGTGCTTGGCCCCCCAGTACCCCCTAGGCGTTGGGACCCTATACTTAATACTACATATCTAGCAAAAACGGTAGGCCCTTCATGATTAGAAGTTGCCACCCCAACGCCCCCCCCCCCCACTTGCCAAATCCTGGATCCGCCACTGGGCCCATGGGGTCTGTGCCCCTATTGAGTGCCTGGCCCTCTGTTGGGACCCTATACTTAATACTATTAATACTACATACCTAACAACAAGCGGTAGGCCCCATGATTAGAAGTTGCCATCCCAACCAACCCCCCCCCCCCCCACTTGCCAAATCCTGGAGCCTCCACTGATCTGAATCTCCATTTTCAATACATACTAATAAAACGTTCTTAGAACATTGATAAACCATTCCCACGGCTATTTCCCATCGCTCAGCTGATGATGTTTTGGGTCTACCAATGTGGCTGCCGTTTGGGAATTTCCCAAGTAGTTGGCTTCAGCCAAATGACGTAATGCCGTCTCCTCTAATAATAACTCCATGGCAGAGAGGCTTACAGACTCCCTGCTTGTCATCATCATCATCATCATCATCATCATCATCATCATCATCATCATCATCATCATCATCATCACACTCCATAGTCCATAAGGACCGTCGGAGCCAACGGTGTAAAAGTGCTCGCCCATGGCCCTTTCCTTTCTTTGGCCATGTATATCGCATTTTGGGTGGTGTCAAGTCCAGTCCATTCAAGAATGTCATCGATCCATCTTCTCTTTGGTCTTCCTCTTTTTCTCATACCATTTGACCTGCCCATCATCACTGTCTTTATTATTCTGTCATCCTCATTCTGCAGATGTGTCCAAATAACGATAATTTTCTTTCTTTGATCTTCTCCACAACAGTCTTTGTTCGTCCCAGGTCTTTGCGAATAGTATCATTTTGATCATATCTTTATAACTTATTTTCAGCATTTTCCTATAACATTTCATTTCAAATGCGTTCAGTTTTAATCTGTCTTGTTTCTTCATGGTCCATGTCTCACATGCATACAGTAGGGTAGATATCACGCAAGTGTCCATAATTCGCAATTTAATGTCTGTGCAAATGTTTTTACTTTTTCCAGATCATGTTCAAATTGAAAAGTACTGCTTGCAATTCAATCCGTCTTCTTATCTCCTTGCTGCAGTCATTATCTTCGGTTATTAGACTTCCTAAGTAAATAAACTGATCAACACATTCCAACTTTTCACCATCAACATGTATTTGAACTCCTTTGTTGTTTCCCATCACCATCACTTTTGTTTTGCTTCTGTTAATAAGTAATCCATATTCTTTGCTGGTTTGGTATACCTCTGTGAGTTGCTTCTGCAGGTCTTCCTCACTCTCAGCCATTAGATCAATGTCATCAGCAAATCGTAGGTCTTTGATTTGCTGTCCCTGCTTGTGGATAAGTGGAAATTTAATTTTCCAGTAGAATTTCAGTTTCCACAAAAATTGTAAATGCTATTATTGTCATAATCATTAATATTGCTGGTGTAGCGAATTTAGATAATAGCGTAGAACCCTTAGCAGCAATAGACGCAAGTGAGTCATTAATAATTCATGAGCTTAATCCTTTGACAGGTAGCCGCCCGCATAGGTAGATAGGCCCCATATAATAATGATAGATTGACCGAGTAGAGCAGTAAGGCTAAGAGATAGGTGATTAATGTATAGCGCGCAGCAATTAAAGGGCAGCGATGAGTGCGAGCTAGTTAGATGAGTGCAAGCGTTAGTGGCCGGCAGAAATCGTATAAATAGCCGGTTCTGCCACAGATCAGGACCGATTGCCGAGGCGGCGTGTGTTGTGGAAAGGGATAGAAGGTACGATTCCCTTTGAGATCCCGGTACCAGGTGGTACCGAAGGCCGATAGTAGAGGCGTATAGGTAGTAAATCCCCTTGAGATCCCGGTACCAGGCGGTACCGAAGGAGGAAGGAAGGAAGGATTCCGGTACCAGGCGGTACCGACGAAGGCGGAAGGCAGGATTCGGTACCAAGCGGTACCGAAGACGACGGAAGGTAGAGCGGTGACAGGTAGTAACCGCTTGAATGCCAGGAGGTACCTGACATTGAAGTTAGGAGGTACCAAGCGGTAAAGATAAAGGAGAGGCGGTACCGGCGGTGGTAACTGCGAGAGAAGGGAAGAAGCGTTAGCGGTACACGGTAGAGGATCGTTAGATCAGCGGTACCGGCTGAGAAGGTAGAGGTACCAGCGGTACCGGCTGACAAAAGGAGATACGAGGTATCTGAGAGCAGGAACGAGGGAAGAAAGGACTGAGAACTGAGAACTGATAAACCCTAGAGCCAAAAAGCCTAGGTCGAACGCCACGAGCCTAGAGAGCTAATAATAGACAGATAATTGATAAACACTGTGCACGAAGCCGGGTGAGGTCATCTGGTAAAGTCATAGCCTGGTTTCGCTACACTATTACTATAATAATAATAATAATAATAATAATAATAATATTATTATTATTATTATTATTATTATTATTACGAAAAGCTGATAGCCTACAAAAAGCCAACAAAAGCTGATAGGCCTAATCCCACAATATCCTCCATCTGCTTGATCTTTCTCTCATATGACTCTCCTTCGTCCTAGCTCTGATCTCTCAATATTTGCAACCCTGCTTTTTCATATGCTGCACCAGAACTTTGGCACTCAATTCCAGTCTTCCAGCGTCCCTATGTTGTCTACACCACCAGGGATATTTCTAGGATTGTGAATTTGGGAGGGGGGTCGACCTCAAATTGGGGGAGGGGTGGTGCCCGGAGCTAATCATCTCTTTATCAATATGCAGTAACTACAGCAAGAACGCTTCTGAGTGATTCTTCAGAAGAGATGCTATACAAATATTCTGATATATTACATTACCCATTGATTGATTTTTACAATTTGGCCTGTGCATGTTATCGTCGATACATGAATATGGAGATCGTTGCCATTTTTTTCTGACTCAACGTGGAAATACTTGTGGTGGCGTGGCCACGCCCACTTGTGTTGAGGGCGGTCGGAGGAAGCCCCGCCCTGTCTGTCCGGCTGTCGTGCCTCAGTCAGACGAGTCAGTGTTTTTGCCGAAATTGCCGACATTTTCTGCTTGGCAATCGGTCGCGTCGGTCGATCTGAATGCGAGCAAAATGCGGACAATTGCAGCGAATTTCGTCCTCCTGGCTTCGTTCCTCTTCGTCCGAGTAAGCGCGGCGCCATTCAAACGCTAGTTTAGGACATAATTTTGTCTGAATCGACGCAAATCCGCCGACATAGATGGGCAGATGGCCTCTGCGCTGGCATTATGACGCAGAATGCATGGGTAGATAAGTGAGTGAATGGGCAAAATGGTGAGCAAGCGAGTAAAATAGCAGGTGCTGATTTATTCATCTTTGCAAAAGGGGGAATGAAGTGGAGTAATAATTATGCACTTCTATAGCATCAGTTCTAATACCCAAGGGTATCAATTGATGGTGCTTCAAATCCATCCGCAAAAGACCAGGTCATTCCAGAGATCAGTCAGAGGGAAAGAGGGAGAGGGAAAGCGCAGTATTTGATAAAAGATGCAAGGAGGATTATAGTTGCTGTTTGCTTATGAGTTGAATATTATTTTAGCTGTGTCGTCACCGATCAGATTTGAAATTTCATTACCAGTAGATGTTAGGGAATTTGGTAATTTTGAAATTTCTATAAATCTGCAAAATCATGGCAAAAAATTTGACCCTATTTGTTCTTGTGATTTGTTTTTCTATTTTCCACTCATTTTCAGTTTCATTTAGTCTAATTTAACAAAAATGAAACAAATTTGGGATGAATATGCATTTCTTGCATATATTCAATTAACCATGGAGGATGCTTTTAGAAGCCCTACTGGGTCTTTGGCCACTATAGTACTATTTATGAATCTCTGGTGTAGATCAGTGCCCCTTTAAAATGATGGGAAGTAAGGTGACATAAACAGAAATTCAGAATTTATTTAAATGTTACAGGGTGATGATGGCAAGGAACCAATGGTTGCATTCCATTGCAACCAGCCTGCAATGTACCAGACAGACAATGGTTGGATAAAAGATGACAGTTCAGGATGCCTCAAGGATCCCTCAGAAATCCTCACTTACTGCCAAAAGGTTTGTCATTTGCTTTGTAAATTGTAATTGGTGTTCGATTTTTTAAAGCCTGTGAGAGGTCAGACTACTTTTGCCCCAATATTTGTGACTTCCAGTATGTTCAGATGGTATCGATAGTTTGGCAAATATTTTTGTGAACTGGATAGCTGTGTATTCACTTACACTCTTTACTTGTTCTGATGCAAGTAAAATGAGATAAACTTTGATGTTTTGGGGCTAATTTAAGTTAATGGTAATTTAGGTTAATAAGATGTGTGTCTGAAATTGTTTTTCAGTTTTTGATAATTTGTAGGTAACTTTTTATAATGGTTAATTCCTTGATGACCAGCAGTTGATATGTAGAATGAAATAATAAGCTTTTTTTCATAAATATGGACTCTATTGGGTAAAGGGAGGAACTTTTTGATCTACAGTTTGAGGCTTATAAGTTGATTAATTAATTCATTTGTTTGAATTACAGTAATCAGTGTCTTCTGCTTGTGCAGCATGTTTGGCTTGCTTCTCCTCACACAGTGACAATTGTCGGGCGTCCCGACAGAACTTCCAGTCTCAACTCTCAATGACCTTGGAACACCCATTGAATTTTGACAGCCACTCTGTTCTGTCTGTTCTTTTTGAGACTTGCTATTTCAATGTTATATTCACCAAATGTTGAGAAAACAACTGTCATTTCAAGATTCTCTCTCTCCCCCCATCTCTCTCCATCATTAACGTCGCCACGGGAGGCAAATGGGGGCAACTCCTCCCCCCAACCTGCCCCCAGACCACCTACCAGATTTGTGCAAATCTGGTGAAAAAGTTTTTTTGTGGAGGATGTGTGTGGGTTGGGATATGGAATCTGAAATGCCAGCCCCTTTGTCCCTCAACCCAAAATTCCTGGTGATGCCACTGCTCTCCATCCATCCATCCATCCACCCATGCATCCATCCATGCATCCATCCATCCATCCATCCATCTATCCATCCATCCATCTATCTATCTATCTGTATGTATGTATGTATGTATGTATGTATGTATGTATTTCTGTCTGTCTGTATGTATGTATATACAGTGTATAATATGTTACAGTCAAAATGTTTAATTAGTCATTACACGAAATGACTAAAGTTTCAGTCATTGCGCTAATGCCTCATAGGGTCAGTCATTTCATGCAATGACTAACTTTTCCAATGATTTATTTCACACTTTGACTGACCATCTATTTTCGCTAATATAATCCTATAAGGCTGTGATTTCGGTGTTTCAGACTGATAGGTTAATGACAGGTGGATTAGCGCTGGCCATGTTTTCAGACTTCCCCTTTACTGTCTTTGTTAGTCATTGACAGATTCATTCAATTCATTGTTTGGCACTCATTCACACTAATTGTTACACTAATAGTGACACTAAGAGAGAACCTGTTAAACTGAAATAGTGACACTAATCCAGACATTAAAATTCAACTGGGCTAGACTAGACTCAATGTCCAGTACACCCTCCTATAGAAATGTGGTCCTATATAAATGGAAGTAGCTCCTTGACATTTCAGTTAGTACGAATACAGCAAATGCTAAAATGGATAACAGAGATATAGAAACACGTTCACAGCACAAGTAGAAAAACTTTGTTCTAGCAACAAAAAGCTGGATTGCTAACTAAATCGGAATAATTTATTTTGATCGAAGAGCTGTATTATTAGACAAACCTCACGTGTTATGTTAGCATATATTTTGGTTGATAAAGATTTCATCACCTTGTCCCGTCCTCTGTGCCCAGTAGCCTACTCATCAATATGTGTGAAATACACTGTTTGCTCTTTGCCATTTGCTTCTGTACATTTTTAAAATCAACTTTTCTGCATCTCCACGTTGCAGTACTTCATATCGTTTAAGAATGTAGTACTGTTGCCTTGTCTTTGACTTATCGTTAACTGACGACACTTTCAGCTCCTATGGCCAGCGATAATCCACCCATCATTAACCTATCAGCCGGTGACCGCAGTCTTGTAGGATTATATTAGCGAATATATAGCAGGTCAGTCAAAGTGTGAAATAAATCATTGGAAAAGTTAGTCATTGCATGGAATGACTGGTTATTTTAGTCACTGCATGAAATGACTGACCCTATGGGGCATTACATGCAATGACTGAAACTTTAGTCATTTTGTGTAATGACTAATTACACGTTTTGACTATAACATATACATACAGGGCCGCCGAGAGGGGAGACAGGGGCAACTGCACAGGGGCCCGGTGGTCGGGGGGGGGCGAGCCCATGATGAATATGTATAATTTACAATAATATGAATAATAACACTAAAGTAGAGGGGGTCTGGCGTGAAAGGTTGACAAGCAAAAAAGGTCATCAGCTAATTTTAACATGTAAAAGAGGCTGACAAGCAAAAAATAAGGTTGTCAAGAAAATTATTCTGCACAGGGGCCTGGAATTTCTCTCGGGGGTCCTGTATACATATATAGGTACATATACACATACATACACATATACCTATATGTGTGCATCTGTGTGTATATCAATTGTATGATGTATCATTCTTGTTCAATAAGTTGCCTATAAAAGCTCTTCACGAATCCACAATTAACTTGAAACTAAATGTATGCACTAAAAAGCTTTAAATACTTGACATAGCAGAATATCATCAATCTTATTGCCTAATCATTGAGAGATAAAAGCATTTTAGGATTATGATAAGTACATAAGAATGTTGATCTGAACTTCTGAAGTTTTCATGAATGGTCTGAGTTATTAATTGACAATGACAGAAAAAAACGAAACATTGTGGCAATTTACAGGCTTTTGATTTAACATGTGCATATAAAGTTATATTGTCATGTAGATCAAAACATACTATTTGTCATTTTTGTTCTTGCCCAAGTTACAGAGCAGCAGTTCACGAACTTTTCCCATGAAAGGCCAATTTCTGAAGCAATTTTGATGGGTCATAGTACAAGAAACCTGACTATACAGCACTTGCCAGTGTATAGGTATCAAATGTTAATGTTTAGTGTACTATTTAGAATGATTAGGCGCATATGTGCAATAATTTAGGCCTAAAAAGTAGCCTGTTACAGAAAATAAGAAGAAAAGATTTTATAAATGATATAATCTTTTGGATTCTATTGTATATAGGCCTATGTAATGCATTTGCTGTATTGCAAATTGCGCTTTAGAAATGCCGGTAACAATAATAATAATAAGAATAATAATAATAATAATAAGAACCATGAAAGACTGTCAAACATAGCCAGGGTTCAAGAAATGGGGGCACCGTCAAGTCAGCGCACACTTCCCCATTTATTCCGGAAGGGTGTGTTGTTAACTCACCTAGTACTGCCCAGTCCAAAAGTTTTTGAGTAATAACAGAGTTAATATGTGTGTGCTTCAAAGACTGATTTGTTAAAGAATGGTAAAAAGCTGCAATACAACTAAGTTTATCGAATCAATTGAATAGCACACCATCTTGTAAAAATTCTCATCGGTTTTGTATTAGTCCCACAAATGGTGCCAGTTCAAATAGGCTCCGCTCCCTCTGTGGCTACACTAATGAGCTCAACCCTCTGGTATCTTGGAATTCGACCCATATCTGTGGGTACAGTGTATACAAGACTGCATGGTTTAAGAAGCATAAGGTCACAAACTAAGGATTACAATAATATGAAAAGGAACTCACGGGGTTATGTAAAGTACCTTCACAGGCCAAATTTGGTCGTGGGGTTTGTGGTCTGTGGAGCACTGTTATAGAAAAAGCATACTTGAATTCCTTGCAAATAACTAGACTTCTTCAAGAATAGTAATGTTTAATATAGCTGTTTGTGCCGCCATTATATCTATCAGTGTTGCTAATGTTGCTATATACAGGTATGTTATCTGTCCAGATCTAAAATCAGATACATGAAATTTTGACCACAAGCATGAATCTTTTTGGTATTCAATTGGCATGAAGTTTTAATAAATATTGCTTTATATTGTAATTTAATGCTCTTCAAGAGATGATGAAATAAAACCAGATTGTATTTATTTGCTAGTTTTCAAGGTTAACACTATGACCATTTCAGCTGGATATCATGAAGTAACATGTGATCAGTTTCTGGGTAAAATGTTTTTATAGCCAATAGGCTATAAAACAAACAGCAGTTCATACCAAACATTTTGGAACTGCAACCCACTTCTGCGTTTTTGTAACATGCCACGACCCTAATCATAGCATGTAATATTAAAATGCATTAGGCCATCTGGCGAACGTTAGTTGAAAAGAATCTTTTGAGTTTTGAAAAAATGGCAAAAAAAAGCTCTGGTTCAATTAGAATGAAATATGTGGCAAGTATATTAGGCATAATTATTCATCTTTTCGCCAAATAAGACAAAAGGAGAGAAATAGAGATTGAAATTTCTTGAAATTATCTTTTTTTAATGTTGCCAGGAACATACCTTTTTTACGCGTCTTAAAAATCCCATGAGTATTGCCAAATCGCTTAACCGGTAGGTGATACTTCTTCGCATTGAAGAGCCCTATTGTTATTGGAGTTTCAGAGCAAAATGGTCGGAATACGCTTCCTTGCATTATTGTGAATTAGATTAATTTTAAAGGTACTAAAGACCAGGTTTCCCCAAACTGTTTGGAACTGTGCAACTCACTTCAGTGGCTTTGTAACATGATGTGACCCTGCAAACTTTTTGTCGACTAAAATTGGATAAAAGTTTCATAAAACACTAATTATTTTAATATAAGCTGTGTATGGAAGATTACAGGCATATAAGTCTTTTAAAACCTTTCTTGCAACTTTCAAAGCTTGTGACATTGTATAGGTATCAAATTGGTTAGAAAATGACACTTTAGAACAGGGGTGTCGAGACCTTTTGGGTGGCGGGCCAAATGACATGTCTTCCATGTCCTCGCGGACCAAATGCAAAAATGCCAGGGAATATTATATTCCAAAATATGAGCTATCTGAAATCTAAAGTAAAATGACGAAAACATGAAAGGCCATTCAATTATTACATTATTCACATTGATTAAAACCTATTGTTGTAACTATAACAAACAGTATTCTAGTCATGTCTAACAGAAACAGTTAAATTTCAAAATCTGTTAATGGTGAAGAACTGATGATCAAATTGAAAACATGTAAAGTTAGATGACGTTCGATGTAGACATGGAAGCTGATGAGACATGACATTGTTTATTTTTCACTAGTTTAGCCACGTCCGGTTTTAAATCTGCAGCCAAAGCTACTGAAATTTGCGTGATGACTGTAGTAATCTCCCGCTGTTGATATAGCGCAGTGTCTCGCAAACTTTTTACCTCGCGGCACACTAAACAGAACAAATTTTTTTCACGGCACATTCTTCATAAAATTACAACCAACCAACAATTTATTAAATTGAGTGTTCTTTATTGCGGGTCTGCAGTCACATATAATGATATGTAGATTTAACGTTCATAGACTGTAGATTCTCGCCGTTGTTTTCCTTAGTGTCGTTTTCACCTTGCATTTTAAGATCTTGCCAAAAATTTATCCATTTCAAATTTCATAGGGCTAAATCTGCAAAAGCATCAAATTCAACTGTTACTATACTTATAGTTACCCTACTATTGCAACATCTCAACACATGCAATGTAATAATTTCAAAACGGTAATTGTGGTCAAATGTATCCTGCGCTCCAGGCGCTGTTGTTTTTACATTGTAAAGGTTTGACGGTGGCGTCAACGAAAGACGTTAATTTCTGGCCGCTGTTGCGTTATATAAAAAATGGATGT
The DNA here is from genome assembly GCA_018105865.1 of Metaphire vulgaris. NCBI lineage: Eukaryota > Metazoa > Annelida > Clitellata > Crassiclitellata > Megascolecidae > Metaphire > Metaphire vulgaris. The sequence goes on along the minus strand of CM030859.1, from coordinate 4,777,631 downwards.
CCGATATATTGTATTGTAGGCTGTTCCGCTAGGTTCTATATATGACGCCATTTTTACACTTGCTCATCCGGCAAAATTTTTAGGAAGGGAACAAAAAAATTAAAATAATAGTAAAATTCTGAAATTCTTTCACGGCACAGCTGGAATCTCTAGCTAGTGTGCCGCGGCACACAGCTGCGAGACACTGATATAGCGCGTCAATATACTGGTTCAGTCAACATCACCAACAAAACTCAAAACCATAAAAGATTTACCGTATGCTCTTCTATTTGTCGCGCCAGCAAAACACAGGATATACGATTCTACATCAAAGCAATTTTTAAAACCCAAAAAGATTTTACTTCAAACCAATTTCACACATAAACTTTAAGCAGAAATTTTAAAAGTGTAAATATTTTCGCGGGCCAAATAAAATCAGCATGTGGGCCAAGTTTGGCCTGCGGACCAAGGTTTTGACACCCCTGCTTTAGAATCTAATTTTGCGCTACCCCGCAACCCACTAGACTGATCCCTGTGACCCACTTTTGGGTCACGAGCCACAGTTTTTGAAACACTGCAATAGGCAAGGACTGGTATATGCATGCTAAACTGTGTGTTGGTTAATTGGTAACCCAATTTGATCATCAAGATGGTGTTATTTATCAAACAATTTATGCAAAGTATCCTACTGTAGAAATTGTAATCGATGAATGATCATTATTTCCAATTGCCATCAACAGGGCAGGTGTATTAATTATAATATTGCATCAAAACTTCAAGACCTTGATTATTGCCTTCCACTTCACCTATCTATGACAGCTAATAGATATATAATGCAGCTTGTGGCTTTATTAATGAACTCAAAAGACTTGAAACAAATTGAAGTTGATTGATTGATTATTCTCTGTTGTGCCATGTTCATGGTTTCATTAACATAGCCATGTTAATGGTTTCATTAACATAGCCATGTTAATGGTTTCATTAACATAGCCATGTTAATGGTTTCATTAACATAGCCATGTTAATGGTTTCATTAACATAGCCATGTTAATGGTTTCAGCATAGCCACAGAGGAGCGAGGTGGCCTATTTGGGCTGGGACCAGTCATGGGATTTGTGCAAAACCAATTAGATGAATTGTCAGTGGAACATAATTTATACATTTAGTTGTATTAGTATTACTGCTTTTGGTAACTATCTAATCTCAATTTAAATCTTTAAATTATGCACAACAGCTCACAGTTTACCATAACTCTAACATTACTCAAAAGTTTCTGCTTCTGGAGCTCTTCACCCAAACACCGTTGGGGAACTCATGACACTCTTCCAAACCCACTGTCATCGATGCATGAATTTTATAATGCCTAGGATTACCATAATCATTGTTGCTTGCTGCAACCCAGTGCACAGCTCTGGCAAAGCAGGAGTAATAGCAATCATTCTGTTAAATGCATTGGTGGAAATGTCAGAATTTTGCATTGCATGTTGGTAAAGCACCATGTTGAAAGTTGCTTCAAGGTAGAGCAGGATCAAACCAATGCAGAACAAATGACATTTCACTGTCAGAGAGAAACAAGCAATATGATAACTGATTATATTGCTACAAAAATTTTGTATCTCTCAGCTCATCCTGCTGAACATATCTTGTGCCATTTTTCAACTATTCAGTTTTATCCAATCGCCACTGCTGGAACGCTTAATTGTTAAAACCTACTCCATTACTAACTCTTTGCAATGTATAATGCTAAGATTATTCTGTAGAAAGGATCAACCTTGCTGCTAAGCCATTCTTCATGGTTGTTTTACCATGTCCCATTGTGGGGTCCAACCCAGTCCATGTGGGCCAGAGGTGGAGCCATAACGGAGGGCCACTTTGCATTCATCATCATCAACTTAGTGTTCCATCAGTGTTGCTTTGCAGACATTTTACGGCTTCCATCAGGTGCTTGACACCTGCAGGCGACTGTTTTCATGAATATATGTAGTACTGCGACACCGCCTTGCGGATGGATGTCTGGGAAATAAATAGACATGAGAAAAGCGGAGAATGCAAAGGGGAGCTTGCATGTGGAATGACCCGAAAGGTGACATACAATTGATCAAGTTGAGAAGTTTAGAAAAATCCCAGAAATTAACAGAGTAAAATGTAAAAAGAAAATTAATGTTAAGAATTTTAAACTGAAATTTGTTCAGCTGTTTATGGTTTCATGTCAATTTTCCCTCAATCATGTTCTGCTAAATACCGATTTGTTAACTTTTTGATCCTTGGCATTCCATTATTGCTATATATTAGTTTCTACTGAAAAATTATTCAACTGTTCTGATTTAAAGATTAGTTTAAGCAATCTTCACTTATTTTGGCTGATTGTCTACGCTGTGAACCATCTTGTTTGCTGCTTTCCTTCTTTGATTATATTTCAGAATCTTTTATGAATGACCATAAAAGAACTGTTAATGAATTTCAATGAATTTTGAAATATACAGGAATTTTTAAAGTACTTTCAAATTTTGAAATGAGATATCACAAATTCTAATTCTGTAAAAGTGAATGCAATAAAATGAGAAAAGAGTGGAAGATGGAGGTTATGAGTGCACAAAGGAGGAATGTGGTTGTGGTAGTGTTTGTGATAAGAATTCAGGAAATATGATTGATATTGTGAACTGATTGATGAACAATTTATATTGTTTTGTTGTGGTGCAAGTATGTATGGATGGGTAAAATCAGTGATATGTCGCTGCGGTTGAAAGGCCTGCTGTGACTTGTGGGAAGCCATGTGATGGATATTAAGCAGAAAAGCCGGCCATTTGCCGTTCCTTGCTCGCTGTAAATACGCTCATTCATCAAAGCTTCCTGGCCATCTCGCCGTCTCGTCTGGCCTTGTAAATGGATTATGTAGCGCCTTCGTGCATCCGGGCAGGAATGCAGTGCAGTGGGATTCGACGGATACTACCATCACGCCTGCCTGGAATGCCGATCTCTGGATATTGGATATTAGTGCCACCGCTGTGGATTTGGGATGTTATGGTCTATCGCAGAATCCCGAATGTGCAAAGGCACAGATTATGACTGGACATAGGACTGGCCTTTTGAGGGATCTTCAAAGGCAACAGTGTAAAATACCTCCAGTAGCATTGGTCTTTGATTTACTTACTTTTTTGCTCCTCTTTCTTTCTTTATCTTGAAGAAACGGCTTTACAGTAGTGGTGGAGGAAAGGAGGAAAAAGGAGAAAGGCGGAGATATTAAGATACCGGTACCAGTATCCTACAAATATGATATTAATAGTTTATAGATAATGAAGCACAAAATAGATGTGTGAGACATGTTTTATAATTATACAGCATGTCAGCAACAAATCTCACAGAATTTCAGTCTGTTTGCAAATTGCTATCGCTGCTCAGATTTTCTAGTGGCAGATGTGGCTTAGACTTGGCACTACTATGATGTGGCAAGTTGACCAACTAGGATCTGCATCCCTCTTTCCCTCCATTTCGAACTGCTGGCAGTGCTTAGTCACCGCACATGACGTCAGTGGTACCACAGACGTGGTGACACCTTGCACAGTCTGATTGACAGAAGGATCAGACTTGTCTCTGTCCTTTTGCATTAAATCCATTGACATGACTAGTCCCTTAGATTTGCTGTGAGTATCTCTAAGAAGCAACTTGGCTATTGGCTGCTTCATTGCATGGGGCTTTTCTATAAAGCAGGGTGGATCACACTATTTGTAGACCAACATTTTCAACTGTTAGTGAAGGGCTTGACTCCTCATTTTCTGGAAAATATAATATAATATAATAATAATGGTAATCTCTTGGATAATAATAATTATTATTATATAATATAATTTTTTGGTTATACTCTAGTATTTTTCTTATATGCCTTCTCTCTAAACCCGTACTTTTTAGTACCATTCCTTTAAGTCCTTTTTCTCTAAACTTCTAAAGTACCGGCTCTTTCACAACCCCCATACCAGTTGTGTTCATACACCGAGAGGTTTCAATTCATAATATATCAGTGCAACAAAACCAACAAAAATTAACTGCTTGCTAACTAAGCAATTTTTCCTAAGTACTGCCGTCTAACATCACTACATAGGAGACTAACGTAATTAACTTCTACTGACTACACACTGTCACACTTTGGCTCAACAAATCTCACAATTTTGCATGTGATTAATAATTAACATAAAAAAGTAATCTGCCAATTCAAAGTTCAGTAAGGCCATGCAGATGAAAGCCAGTCCTGGTTTGGAGGAATTCCAGGCATGTTGCTAGTATTGCTTCCATCATGGTAAGAGTGACCTGCGGGCTGCAATACAGCATGGTATCACAATTATTGGATACCACTTTCATGATGCCTTCCTTACAATCTCATCGAAGTCCGGCCAAAAATTGCTTAACTTCCTCTTCTCAAGTCGTTAAGCCTCGGGAGAAGACAATCAAATGGGCTAGATGACAAATAAGTAATCCGCAGACGAACACTGTTGAGATGGTCCAAGGACATTCGAGTATGAATCAAGAGTCCTTCAGGGTCATCTCCAGGCAAAGGGAATCTGGATTCATAGCTCCTCACCACTTCATAATTAGGAAAGTTCTCTGTTCAAGTAGTGACTCCAGCTCTGCTAAGTGTTCCACCAGCCTGTATCATCGTGTTCTTTCCAGGAAGACACTTGGACTCCTTGATCTTCATTGGTTATGGTTGGATGAACCATTGACACAGTTTGGTTGAACTGAGACCCTGACCAATCGACTGTCCAATCATATTTTGACAGATCCAAGAGAATACTGTCTTCCAATTTCAATGGCTGAAAAAGTCCTTCTCTGCTCCTCATTTGAATGCTCAGCAGTTCATACCTCTGGTTTCAAACATGGTTTCAAACATCATTCATCATTCATTATTTTGCTTAGACAACGAAGGTGCGTAGCGTTGATCTACTATGGCCGCAATCTTGGGCTTTTTCCCATTCTTTTGTGATTGCTGAAGGTGCGCCGTTGCCGATCTGTTGTACCCAGGTGTGACTGGTTCCAAACACCAATCTTTTTTCTGATTTTCCTCCAATTTCCTTGCACATCGGTTTACCTACAGATGTTAAACATGATCTAAACTTCTTCAATAATAATAATAGCAATAATAATAATAATAATAATAATAATAATAATAATAATAATAATAAATGGATCTAACTATTGCCGCCATGCAGGCAGAAAGTGAAGAAGATGATGATGATGAATAATAAATGGAACAAATTCTAATTGAGTCAATGAGTCTGTAATGGTCTTGTTGCTTTGCTCTGTGTGTGTCTTCTTTCACTGATGCGTGGGAATTGTAGGTTGGCAGCTGCTCTGAATAATGTTGTTAGCCTTTTATGCATATTTTATGTCTAGATTACCGGTATTCACATGTGTTCAGCACATGTGGCTTTGGTCATAAGAGAGATGAAGAAGCCATGCATACAGAGATTATCAGCAGAGATGGCAACAGGAGGTTGTGTAGTTGCATGTCAGGAAGTGCAGTGAATGGAAAGACCATCTATCAGTGGTTGTTTGTTACATGTGGTTCACAATTCTTTGTCACTCCTCATCATGGAAGGACAGGAATCCAGACTTGATAGTTGATACCTACCAGTCACGTATAGGAGGACATAGGCTGTTATGTGGATTGTGGAGACATCTGCCTCAGTATTGTTTTGCCATTTATGTTTTAGTGCAAAATTCTCGGTCTGTTTGTATAGGTACTCTTATACTGTTTAGCCTTGTCTAACAAATTGTGTGCAGTGAAACAGAGGATGAAAGCTCAAAAACTCTTCCTGTCAGAGACAATTTTTATAGTACATATGTACATAGTATGGGACATGGTGCAGTGAAGCTGAAGATACTGAACATTGACAATGTTGACATGTCAATGTATGAGGGAAGATACCAGTCTTGAAATTCTGCTCAGGTGGTACAAAGGAGTTCACTGCCATGACAAAATCTGGCATTGAATTCTTAACCCATTTTCGGCGGAATTGATTTTTCGAAACTTTCCACAGGCACGGAAATTTTGGGGGGGAAAAATTTGAGGGCTAAAGCTTGTGTTGTATTATGTTATTATACTGTGCTATTTTCACGTGACCTAGTTTCACTGAGTTGCTTAGTCGTCTACTATTAGCCCAGCATATCTTGGATCGCGATGTATGATTGGAAACTTAAAATAATTTATTGGATATAATATGGCTTTCCCGAGCTATCTCGGGCTCTGCCATTAGTGCTTGGTTTCCGCTGCCCGAGTTATCTCGAGACCCGCCGTAAAGGTGTTAAGAAGACAGTTTTCTGCAAGAGAAGCTTTCACCGCTTTGACTTCGACTTCCGAATTATTTCTGCTTTTTTTGTTTCATTTCCAAAGCCTTGTTGGTCATTTTTCATGTGTTTTCTATTTCATTACTAAGTTTCACGTAAATCATGGATTTTGGGGCTCACAAAAACAGCATAAGTGCTAACTGAATCCAGAGAAACTTATCAAGTCTTGGTCGGTTCAAATAGAATGGTCTACATTGACTGAGGTCCTTGTTATGAGTCCTCATTGGTGGCATTTTATCATTATTGTGTTAAGTCTTCTTTCCTTGCTTTCTTACTCGTAAGTTTTGACTTTCTTCTTATATAAATGAATTTTCGTGCAGCTGCCATAGAGCTTCATTGCACTCAGGATTTGTAACATTTCTCTCTTGGCATTGCTTGTCTGTAAGTGTTCTGATATTTCTGTTCTTTGGTTGTAGTTAGTGAACGTTTTATATGAAACGCCTGACCTAGCCACTCTACACTCTAACTTAACTTTGTTGACAGTTGACAGTTACTGTAGATACTTGTCTCATGGAATGATGGGACAGTCTTTTGTGACATAAAAATTGTTGCCATTGACTGAGACAAAGAAACCTGAAAACAATATCACAGGATATGACTTTTTTATATTGTGACAACTGGGCTTTCATTTTCATTTAAAATTCAAATCAATTCATGGCATGTGGAATTATGCAGTATACATACCCTTTTCTTAAATTCTGATTTTGATTATATTATTGCTATCCAAATAGGAGTGAAAATAGCAGATTTAAAAGAAAAATAAATAAAAGAAATAAACAAAATGTGAAGAGAGTATAGCAGTGGCAGCATCATTTCATCTGCTTTATGCTTCTTTGCAGTAATTGACAGTCTGCAGCATTGTCTGCTTCAAGGAAGATATCGATTGGTTAAAGGAAACTGTCATGCCAACTGGAGGCCAATTATTCTGCAATGCTCAAAACAGCTTCCTGCATTTCCTTTGCCTTTTGTCTCTTTATTCACCCACTGACCAACCAACCAACCAACCAATGAAGGGCTTGCCTTTGACTGCCTTTCATTTTGGTTTTGTAGCAGTAGGTTCTCTTGAGGGTTCCGGTGATGAGGGATTCTGTGAAGGGTTCCCTCCATTTGTTAGTGTCTTCTTTCTTGTCTGGCTGTGCTGGTTTGGAAACACAGAACCACACTATGTATTGATTGTTTTAGTTGTAATATTGATTGGCACAGAGCTGATGGGAAATTTTGCTTTCTGTTTATGCATATGTGGAAATAATTAAAAATTAATGACTTCAGGATATTTTAAAAATTCACTTTTCTTGGCATGAATTTTTACCCAATTACTTTGAATGTGAATCATCTTTTGTAATGAGTTGCAAAATTGCAATTTTAATGGGTTTCCTCTTTTGCCTTTCCTAATAATCTTCTCACTTTTTTATTCAAATTATTTATTATAATTTTTATTCCAGTGATTATAAAGTATTTTATCTTTTCTGTTATCGGTAATAAGACTGGGATTTTCCTCAAGAATTCAGCGGTTACTGAATGGGATCATCTTCACTCAGTGCTCTATTTCACCTTGATGTGGAGCAGTTGTAATAGTAATTGCAGATGAAATCACTTTACTTTTTGAAGTTTGGTGAATGCTGAGATCCTGATTAATGGTTGTTAATTGTAGCATGTTTTCATGAGAGCTAGGACTAGTTCCTGGTTTCATTCATCTCTCCTATGACAGGCTTTCCCCTTCCGTTTATTCCCTGGAGCATTGTGAAGGGAAGATGAAGATTGATAAGCAATGTTGTCTTCATCAGTTCCTATCCAGGGAGTTGAGAGTGGGTTCATAGGCATTCTTTCATTCTCCTCCTCCCACAGCTGAGTGAAAAGTCTTGCTTTTGCCCAGTTACTCCGGGCAACAGGGAGACTCTGGACAGTTTTCCATCAAGATTTGATAGATATTATGACCCCAGAACTAGCTTTCAGATATAATGCACTTGTACCAGTGCAACAAACAGCTCTTCTGTGACCATGCATTATGAAGTGTTTGCTGGAGAAATTTCTGTATAATCAGCTAGTAAGATATCTTGCTTGGACTTTTGCATGGAAAGAATTTGCTCTAGTTTAGTTGATGCTTTGTAGACGTTCTAAGTCCATTAATGTTTTCCTGTTCATAATTTTTGCCGCTGATTTTCTTGCGGTTGTCCTGTATTTTGTGATCAATGTAAATTCTGTTTCTTCAGTGGTAATCAGGCTTTCATCATTTTGAATTCTTCTTTTGAAATTTACATGTACACTGTAGAGTTGACAGTGTCAATAAAATATATTTTTTATTCATCCTGAGCACATATCTTGGACCTTGGTTACTAACTTGACAGAATACAAGCATTTTGTGGCTTTATTAATTGGTATGCTTACTACCTGACATGAGTTCACCTGCCAGGTGTATTTCAGTTCAAATGCTGTTCCTGGTTGTCTGTTGACTTGTGTTGCACCTGTATAGTTAAACTGAACTTTGAAATAGCTCCTTCATCAACAGGCAGCAATGCCATCCTATGATAATTAAGACCCAGATAGAAAGTTGCATCTGCATATTCAAAGATAATTGACAGTAGCCAAGGAGTCTTACTTGTATAGCACCTGGAAGAATAAAGCTCTGGCCATGTTACTTCTAATATCCATTTAACCTTCAATATTCCTTTACTGCTGATTCTCATTTCCTATATTTTTTAGCATTGACTTAGTGCAAACTTAACTAATAATGGATAACTTACCGGTATCTACCAGTAGTTAAGTACTTAAAAATTGACAATTAAGTGCTTTTATATTGCAATTGGTAGTGAAGGTATATGGTAAGTCTTGTGTTCAGACTATATACCATTATCAAAGCACTACATAAATTTATAATTTATATTGTTTAATGTTCAGTCAGAATCTTTTAATTTGGGGGGATTGTTGGCAAGAAATCTGAAATAAGGAAAACATTTTGAGTTCTTTTTGCTTTTGTAACTGTCTTGAAGTTGGAGGTACTTTTTTAATAAAAAATTTCAATTGTAGACTTTTCCAATTGTATTTTGGCTTAAAATTTTCTAAGCAACTTGCCTACTGGTATTTGGTATTCAATTTGTATTATATATATGTATGTATATATATTATGCGACTACTCTTTGCCACTCTAATAATTGCCATCTGATTTGCATAGGTTTTTCTTATTTGTTGCACAGCTCTTGTGTGTAAATCTTAAAGAGTCTGGGCTGTGTTTAGCATATGTGAACATGTGCATCTTTCCTTTGAAGCCTGTTCACCTACATCAATGTTTCCCAAACTGTGGGTCACAACCCAAAAGTGGGTTGCAGGGCTTAGTCTAGTGGGTTGCAGGTATCTGAGAAATTACTGAGTCTAAAGTGTCATTTTCTAACCACTAATTACCGCAATGTCACAAGCCTTGAAAGTTGCATGTAGCCTTAGGTTTAAGAAATTGATATGCCTGCAATCCTCTGTATATGGCAGGGGTGGCCAGACCTGTAGTAACCAAGAGCCATTTTTGCAAATTTTCCAAATCCTGAGAGCCGCATTGACTCACTATGGGTCGCGACCCAATTTGCAATGGAAAATTATTTTATTCATTTATTTTAAGAAATTATTATAATTCTCAATTAATTAATGTTTAACGGATTAGAAAAGAAGTAGGATCAAGAACCTTAACATCACCAACCAATCAGAGTCACCATATGCTTCATTTAAATTTTAAAAAGAAAATTATGCCCAAGTTTTAACAATAAATAAATAAAATTAAGCCAAAAATTATTTTCAGCCTAGGTCCGGAAAAATTTACAACCATAAAATTTTTTGATTTTTTAAAATTTTTCGAGAACCGCAATTTGACCACCGTTGGTATGTGGTTTATATTAGAATGATTAGTGTTTATCCAGTTTTAGTTGACAATAAGTATGCAGGGTCGCGGCATGTTACAAAGCCTCTGAGGTGAGTCGCACAGTTCCAGAAAGTTTGGGAAATCCTGGCCTATATAGTATTTTTTAATTAACCTTATTTTGCAATAACGCAAGGAAGCATATTCCGACCATTTTGCTCTGAAACTCCAATAACAATATAGAATCATACATTATTACATATGAAACCTAGCAGTTAAGCGATTTTTCTATACTCATAGGCTTTTTAAGACGCGTAACAAAGGTGTCTTCATGGTAAAATTTTAAAAGATAATTTTCAAGAAATTTCAATCTCTATTTCTCTCATTTTGCCTTATTTGGCAAAAATATGAATAATTTTGTCTAATATATTTTCCACATTTTTTATTCAAATTGAATCAGAGCTGTTGTTTTGCCGTTTATTTAAAACTCAGGAGATTCTTTTCAATTGACGTTCACCAGATGGCATAATGCATTTTTTTATGTCGCTTGCTTGCTATGATTAGGGTCGTGGCACATTACAAAACCGCTGAGGTGGGCCACAGTTCCAAAATGTTTGGGAAACCCTGACCTATGTAACATCTCTCCATAACCTTTAACCTATAACTTTGCTACTGTCCCCCATTCAGTAGAAAGTTGTGTAATGTTTGGGTAGCTTTTAAAAAGGCATCTTTCATGGTGGTTAAGGGGGGATTATGTGGGGGTCATTTCATCCGGTGTGAGAGTGGGGATTATGTCCAGGGAAGAATGTCCGTTCCCCATGTAGTATTAGGTTTCCTGAGGCCCCTTAAAGAAAAGTTTGCCCGCCTATGGAGTATAGACAGTCCTAGTCCTTTCATTATAACTTATATACTGTTTGTAGATGTTTATTTCCTGTCTAAAGTAATCCATTACACTATTGTGCAGCACTTTTGCAGTTTTAATAAATAGCAGTTTTAAAAAATAAGATTCTGGCACTTACTTACTTAGTTGTATATTTGACTGTAGAAAAACCCTTTGCATGATATCTAAAGCTTTGTTACTGCCTCTTTATTGTTCTCAAACTGCTTTGGACTTTAAGTGTCCGTTTATGAAGCTTGTGTTTGGACTTCTCTACCTTATGGTAATGGAATAAACACTGGTTTCAATTGGTCTTAGTTCTCTCTTGGAGAGAAGCCAACGTAGCATAATGAAATTTTAGGTGCTTGCCTTAGGCAAGCATTCATTATTCAGTTCCTTGATGTTTCTCTCATTGTTTTGTTTGATGTCTGTTACCTGTATCTTTTATGGAGATTTTGCTCCCCTCCATTGGCATATAGGTCAGGCACATACTGCAGGTATTCATGATGTTGGGTTACAATTGAAGTATTGCCTTAAACAGCACAGATAGCATGCTGGGTGCCTGTCCTGTCATATTATTAAGTAGGACACTGTGATGGATGGACATACAAGGAAATATAAGGGCAAAGTTTATTTGTACATTACTTTCTCCCAAATGAAAAAGAAATATACAGTACATAACAACTACAATACCAACAGAATTCAGGAAATGTATACAGGAAGTAAAAACTACCTGTAAGTGATGCCTATAACATGGAAATAACAGGCAGATGGAGAGAGAGAGAGTACTTTGAAGAATTATATGCATACCAAAATGAGACGGACTTGACAGTTCTTCAAGAAATACTGAGTATGAATCTTCAAGAGACATCATCCAACCTCATGAAAGAGGAACTAAAACAGGCAGTTAAAGAACTCGAGAAAAATAAAGCCCTTGGCATTGATAATATACCAACTTGGTAAAAGCATTGATAAACGGTATACCAAGTTTGCCACCTGGGAGTTTGCGCACTAGGAATTTGCGCACCAGGGTTAGGGTAAAGGGTTAGGGTGAGGTTAGGTTAAAAAATTTAACCCTAACTCTAATATTGACACCCTCTAGATGCGCAAACTATGAACTAATTAACCGTAGGAACTAATCTATCTACTACACAGAGACAGTGTCAGATGACTGGGCAAAAGGAATCATCATATCAATATATATATAAAGGAAAAGGAGACAAAGAAGTATGCAATAGTTATAGAGGAATAACTTTGCTAAGTATCCCAGGAAAATTCTTCACAAGGGTTGTACAGAAAAGAATCAGTAGTTACATAGAGAAGGTAATGAGAGAAGAACAAGCGGGATTTAAGCCAGGAAGAAGTACCATAGACCAACTCTTTGCATTAAGACAACTGATAGAAAAATATACAGAAGCAAATAAAACTTAATGCATCTATTTCATGTACTATAAACAGGCTTTTGACTCAGTATGGGATTAAGGCTTATGGTAGGCTATGGGAACTATTGGCATAGAAGAAAAACTAATAAGCCTAATACAAGCAATATACAAGAAAATGGAAAGTGCAGTTAAAGTTGATAAAGACCTATCAGAATGGTTTAAGACAGAAGTTGGGAATATAGACAGGGATGCATGCTATCCCTATCTCTCTTCGTGGTAATCCTAGAAGTAATCTTTAAAATAGCAACTGAGGACCTAAGCATTGGAGTGAACTGTAGTGGAGAAAATATATAAGTCCTAAAATTTGCAGATGATGTGAGCCTACTCGCAGATAATGCTTGAGGATTACAAGGGCTCACAGATCAAGTAAATCAAACAAGCAAAAAGATCTGGACTCAGAGTTAATGCAGAAAAAACTAAAACCATGATAGTCAACAGAAAGAGAGAGAAAAATATACACATATCATTAGAAGGAAATAGCATAGAACAAGTAAATAAGTTTACATATAGGAGGAGAAACTACATGTAATGTAGACACAAACAAGATATTAAAAAGGGAGCAGCCAAGGGACTAATAGGCATATTTGGAATGCAAATTAAATAAAAATCCGCAGCAAAATTCAAATATTTACCACTTTCATTGCACCACAAATACTATATGGATCAGAAACATGGGTCTTAAAACGATCAGCGGCAGCAATGGGCTACTTGCAAAGATCTTGGGAGTAAGCCGACTACAAAGAATAAGAAGTGAAGACATCAGAAAAAGACTTGGAATGCAAGAGACAATAGATAAAATCAAAAGAAGGCTTAGATGGCACAGACATGTAAATAGAATGAAAGACAACAGACTCCCATATAAAGCACTCTACGCATATAAAGAAGGCAAAAAAAGGAAGACCCAGAATAAAGTGGGTTGATAACATCAAAAGAAGACTTTGAAAGATACCAGATATCAGTAATCTATGGAAAGAGACTAACAATGGAAAAAGACAAATGGATAAGTTTCTTGTCTAGCTATTGCTGCTATAATGAGCTGGCAGACTGCAACTATGATGATGATGATGATGATGATCATCATCATCATCATCATCATCATCATCATCATCATCATCATCATCATCACTATGATGGATGGCTTTATATTGGACTTGCTTAAGATGGTAAAGTGTCCATGTCATTACTGTGACCAGTGTCATTATAATAGTGATGTGCTTTTCTGTATTTTGGCAATTACTTTGGTCTTTCTAATTTCATTTTTAGACAGAGAGAGAGAGAGAGGGGCAGAGGAAAGGTCTCAGTCAGTAGTCAGGTGAGGATTGGATCACCAGGTGAAAGGAAGTCCTACTTGTTCATTGTGCCTGTCTGATGGGTTTTGACTGTGGGGAGGGCTTTGTGTTACCAATTGTGCCGGGTAAAATGACCCTCTTAGGCATTTCAGTGGCCATTGTGTTGTGGCTTTTACCTTTGTATTATGGAATGCCATTGAGGTGTGTGTGTGTGTGTGTTGGGGGGCCACTGATATAGGAGACTCAGACAGGAGTAGACAAAGGCAAACTAAAAGTGAGGTTAGCCAGTTGATATTTCCTAAGTCATTGGACCTTTATCCATTTGGCACCATCTTTCCATTTGACCATACAGTTGATTCAATTTTATACTTAAAATTTTAAAATCTTTTTAGGTGTATAATTAAGAAATTTACATTGAGAAATTTTGTCCATGCTATATTAATTGTTATTGCAAGATTTGTCTTGGATCTAAGAAGCTGCTTTGCCAAGCATTATACCATTTCATGAACAAATGCCAGTAACATTTTCAACATCTAATCTTATACGTTATACTTGACTCCCCCATAGTAATAAAAAATGAAAAACTATAGCAAAATAATTTTGCCAAGTGTTTAAAATTTGGGCATCCTTTTTGCATACTATCTTACTTTCATAACAGTTGTAGAAAAAAATGGTACTTACAGAATGAAGAAACTCCCTGAATAACTTAACATACTTTACTTTAAAAAAGCACTGCAATGCAGATGCATTTCAAATGATTTGAGGTCCTAATCTCTTGCATAGTGAATTCTATCTGTGTCAGTCAATATCTGTAGTGGTGTTATGATATTTGTAAGTAAAGTCCTTCCCCAGCTCTTAAGGATCCTAGGGCGGCGCTGATCTCCGTTTCAAGGCCAACAGCATTTTCATGCAATGTGTCTGTTTACTTCACGGATTAATCCACTACTCATTTGTCACTGCCATCTGGCGAATGAAGGCTGAGTCGACCTTAGGCATCTGTGGGTCTCGGACCCGCAACCTTCTGCTCCATCATCCACCGTTGGTTACCACTCTGCCAATGGTTCTCAGGTTGCCAATGCTTTTGCAAATTCTGATTGCTGGTCCAATAAATGCAGACAACTACAGCAGCATTCCTTTACGTGTGGACTGAGCCATTTTGGGGCTTTGTCTCGTTTTAGGGCCTTGCAGTTTTAGAATTCTATCCTTGATTTGCAAATTGAGGTGCAATGTCTTGGACAAAGACTAGTTGGTTTAAATTCGTTTCAGGCACTGATTATATTTTCCTCTTATCTTAGAGGATTATTATAGACCACAATAGGAATGCTTTCTGTACGCTGTCTGTGTTGTGTATGTAGTGTGCAGTTCTATTCGTAGACGGCGTCTTGATGCCCGGAATAATAATTGAAGTGATTAGGCAGGAAATCATTGGAGTTCCGTGTGTGACTGCAATAGGAAAGTGGATTTTCCGGGCACATGCGGTTTGCTTCCGGATTGATTGGTCGCACGGTGCCGATCGGTCTTCGCTCTGGGCCCTGCTTTTCATTATTCATTACGGTCTTTCCGATCAAGCAGCATTCAGATCGCTTTATTAAAAGGTCATGGATCACTCTGTCTATCGAGAACAATGCGTGATTTACAGACTGCGTCCATTGAGGCCATGTGAGGCAAATGCAGGGCACGACTTCTTCAAAGCAGAAGCCCTTGCTTCTGGCATCACAGTCTCTCCTCTCTGATCTTCCTGTGTTCATTATATATTATTGCGAAGACCGACCTGTCTTCCAATGGCCAGGGTCTTTGTAAAGGAAATGTGGGATTTGTGGTTCTGTGTTCTCTTAATGTTGCACTTGGTGATGTAGCCAGAATCCAATGCAATGAACTGGGACTTTCCCTCATAAGAATGTCTCTTTCATTTGCTGACTTGTACTTTGGAGTTCTCTCTTTTTAATATCACTGTCTCCACATTTTGTTTTGCATTGCTTATGATTCTCCTGTCAGAAACTGACAAACATTGGAAAAGCAAATTGTCAAGAATAAAAAATGTGTCATAAGGCCTGCTTGGTATTGCAGACGGGTTCCCACTAGAGCACCTCACTACTACACTGAAGTTAAGCGATATCAAGTGCGGCTAGTACTTAGATGGGTGACCTTCCCAGGATTGAGTCGTGGTTCCAACAGCCAACCAAGCCATCTGTCGCTTAGGTGTTGATAAATTGGTAACTGTAATATTTTGTTAGAAAAATAGAATTTCTTTAGAATTTAAGAATTTCTGAATGCAGTAAAACCTCTTTAGCTCACCCCTCTTTAGCTCGCCAAACTCCCCCCTCGCCATGGATGGAATAAGAACGGATTTCCATCCATGTAATCTACCTTTTTAAGTCGCCAAACTCGCTCATCGCCCTCGCCGCAACTTTCAGAAATCCATCCCTATGCATTTTTACCTCTTTAGCTCGCCACTGCGACTTTGGTTACCTCTTTTAGGCTAAGCTCTTGAACTACTGTTTACACAATTAATGACCCCTTGATGAATTGAATACGGGGAGTTGATAATCAGCTAATTACTGGTGAAGAGATTGTGGTATACGTCTGCACTGAGCATGAATCTGCCCCACCCCAACAATTATGTATTTTATTAGTTTTCAGTCAAGTATTGTCAGTAAGTATGTTGCACTACTTGTTTGTCATCCAGTTATAGTATGTGTAAAATTTATGAAATGTTATGTTGGAAATGTGAACAAATGCAGACTTGGCTATGTCGGTGGGAGTCTGTATTTGTTGGGTATTGTTGGCTTAATTGCAGTGTATTTGTAAGAGTGCTGCTGAGGTATGCTTAATATTTTGTATTCAAAGCAATTCTGTGTCTTGAATTTAGTTTGGTTACCAGTATGTTAATTTGAATATGAATGCTTGGAATTCATCTTATGCATGCAGCTGAACTAATTACAATTGAACTTTTAATGTTCCTTTGAACGAAATTTAAGCCAAATTTTACAGCAGTGTTTTTGGTTCGTGACCTGTTTGCTGTTTTCAGATATACTGAAGACTTCTTCATATTTAGTCACATTTTTACATTGTTTACAAGCATTCCGGAACCTTTTGTATGTTCTTTCAGTTTCTAGAGTGTAGCTACTGTACCTTTTTTCCCAGCTAATGTTGGTTGGTTGTTCTAAGTCAAGTGCTAATATATGGTAAATAGCTACTGTAGGGATTTGCCACTCTTCATTGTTGTGATCAAGCCACTGCTAAGCGGAAATATTTCTGTTCTTATTTAGGATATGCTTAGTTTTTATCTCAAAGTACCAATATTCCACACAATTAATAGGGTAACACAAGGTATTGAAATTGGTGGGTTTCAATAAATATGCCACCTGAGCATATTGGGTATAATTACCGGTAGGTTGAAAGTCTGTAACTTGCTAAGGGAAAATCACTTGTGATTCTTGATTCATCATGATGGCCATGGCTTTTTTGACCAAGTGAATAATCGTCATGGTTATTGCATAGTAGGCAACGGCCTTTTCGTCTCTCCTCGATGACTACGATCCATTGCTTTTCTCCAGAGATCTGCTTGGCGGTCTTCCGGTGTCCTTACGGAGTTGATCCAGCCATCTGTTGTGAGGATGACTGGGACCCGTTTTCCATGTTTTGTCAGGTAGTTGACCGAGTGACAAGTCAACAATGGCATCGGAGTGTGGAGTTAGCAGATGTGTCATCCCGGAGCCTGGCTATGTGTCCAAAGATGGTTTCTTGTTGCTTGATGACTAGAGAAAGTACTGGTGATAGTCTTACGTGCGCTAGGACAGCTTCATTGCACATGCTCCTACATGAGCTAGGACATGGATATCCTCATTGCACATGCAGTCTTGCCAACGAATGTGGAGGATATGGTGTAGGCATTTCATGTGGAAAGCTTCCAGTGTTTTGGCATCTGCTGAGAGTAGTGTTCAAGTTTCTGGCACGTACAGCAACACTTGGAGGATCAGAGTTTGGTACACGCAAATTTTGATGTTAGGGGTTAGGTGACGATCCATCCATATGTTCTTTAGTGTTGACATCATTGAGGACACCTGGCCTCTATACCTCCTCTTGTCTGGTTTGCAGTGGCCATCTACTGATTGAAGACTGCCGATGTAGACAAAGTTCTCTACTTGCTCAATATGGATGCCATCTACTGTATAACCAGCAATAGGTTTGGGCCTGTACCGGTATTCAGGTTTTGGATTTTGGTGTTTGACCCGGAGATGCAAAGGCCAAGAGCAGCTGAATAACAGTCATATTATCAATAGCAGAACCCAGGAAGATGAGGCAACATTTCATAGGCTTATTGACTTTTTAGTTAGACATTGGATTCGAAAGATTCATGTTGAATTTCCAGGTGACTTTAAAACCTTGCAAAACTAATGTGACTATTATTATTAGTTGTATTCATTTTCAACATTTGAATCATATTATTTATAATAGACTGTTGTTTGTTCTCATATCTAACCCAACTGCTGAAATAGTTAAGTTTTCCTTACATGGACTATTTTCCTTTAATACAGACCAGGCTGTATAATTCTCTAAGTGGATACCAGTGTGATATGACTACAATATTTGTTTATGTTCTTACTGTGCATGTCTGTAGCTTCACTTCTCTGAGTTTTTGTGTAAGAACAAATCTACATGCAAGTTGGTGGTCAATTTGACCTTTTTAATGAAAAATGGCCTTATGTACAGGACCTTGTGCGTGTGTGTGTGTGTGTGTGACTGCAATTCTGAAGCATTTTGAATGCTGCTCATATGGCCCCTTTGTCATCATCATTTCTTGCCGGCCTCCCAAAGTCTACACTGGCCAACCTGCAGCGCGTACAAAATGCTGCTGCACGTCTGGTGCTGGACCTAAAACCTCAAGACCACGTCACTCCGGTAGCCGCGAACTTCATTGGCTTCCAGTCCAGTCACGGATACAACACAAACTATGCACGCTGATGTTCTGTGCACAGAATGGTCTTTGTCCGATCTATCTGGCCGATCTGCTCCAGCCAACATCAACCGCCATTGGTAGACCAGGCCTACGATCAGCCTCTACCAGTCAATTACCAGAAACCTCGTCTTGGACAGTCATGGGGCAACGAGCCCTCTCGTGCGCCGGACCCCATGCCTGAACGCCCTTCCACCAGAGCTACGGAACATAAAGTCGCCCGTCGCTTTCCGTAAACATTTGAAAACACATCTGTTTAATTGTGCTTATAATAATTGACATAATTGACATTAATTGTAATGCGCTTGCTAACATTGATTGATTAGGTGCAATATAAATAGCTAATTACATTACATTACATCCATTTCTTCGGTCTCTGTGGTAACCTAAGGATGCCTCCTATCTTGGTTCCATGGTTGTCTGCAGTAATTTCTTTAAGGAATAAGCTTAGATGATTCATAAGCAGCTATAGCAACGGTCTTCTTCAAATCGGGTGATAAAAATTGTATTGAAAATTGTGTTGGAAATGATATGCACTGCTGCTCGTCCAGTCTCCTGCTCGTCCAGTCTCAGCCCTGTGGTCATTAGTTGGCGGCCACTTGACCGGCTGCTTGCCGCAGGACGGACATAGGTAGATGGCCATATTGCATTTATCTGGTTGGCAGTGCCGTCTTCTGAATGACTCATTCATGTCTGAATCAATTTATTGATCTGAACAACTCCCAAACTGCCTGCAGTTTGTTGGCATTCAGTGAAGCAATATTGTTCTGTCTGGGATGGACTGCTCTGTAGGAATGCATTTCATTGTTTCGGAACCAACACAGGAACTTCCCTGTTTAACGGATTCCCATCTAACCAAGATCCATAAACCTTTGAATATAATGTTTTCGTTTCTTTGTTTTCGTGTGTGGTTATATTGATCTGAGTCTGTCTGTGCCATTTATAGTTATGCTCTTGCATATTGATAAAATAATTGTGTATCTTCGGTGGAGTCATTATTTCTTAGATAGGTGGCTTTTGTCTGAGATCTAGTAAAATGAAACTGCCTTTCTAGAGTGGGTTTTCAGGGACTCCAGGATAGCACACCGCCCAATTTTAAGGAAGTCTGAAGGTGTTCAACTAGGGAAAGAAGAAACCATGATAAAGCTGGCCATTATAAGGCTTCTGTCTTTAGTTGACCCAAAGAATAATGATGCAGACATTGTTTTGCCGTACATGGCACTATTTTGATTGATTGATTGATTGATTGATTGATTGATTGATTGATGAGCTCTTTGATATGGTGCTCTTAATATTCACAAATGCGCCGCAGCTGATCGTTCAAAAGTACTTCTTCAGCCATGCGAGGAAGGTGGTTCGCAATGTTGTGTCGTCCCGTAGAGATGGTGGATGGGCATTCCAACTGGTCGGTCCTGTTGCCCTGAAGGAACGATCACCCATTTTATTTTTGGTTACTGTGTCCAGAGAATACGGGTCGTATCCGACCGCAGGTCAAAAGGTCTGCACAGTGATCGAATTGGTCTGCACTCATTGGTAAGGTAGACCGGAGCTTCCCCTCTTAGACACTTACAATGTATCAAGAAGAGCAACAATCTTGAAATTAATTCGTTGTCAAATTGGCAACCAATGAAGATTTCTCAGCTCCGGTGAAATGTGCTGCAGTCTTCCAGTACCAGTTATAAGACAGGCTGCAGCATTTTGGACTGACTCAAGGCGTCGTAGTTGCTTGTCGGTAACCCGGGCAAGCAGGCTATTGCAATAGTCTACCTTACTACTGATAAGAGCATGCACCAGAGTCATGGCTACCTCTTGAGTCAGCGAGGTGACCATGGTACTCATCTGCTGTAGTTGATAAAAACTACTGCGTACAACCATGCTGATGTGTTCTGTCATGGACATCTTCTCATCGATGATAACGCCCAGGTCGCGGACAGAGGTCGAGCGCCGGATATCCACTCCACCTAGGTTGATAGTTGTCAGTGATAACTTAGCAATCTGGTTCCTATGCCCAAGGCATATCCTCTCCGTCTTTGAGGGATTCAGCTTAAGCCGGTTCAGACGCAGCCAACTTTCCACACTGGCGAC
This sequence comes from Metaphire vulgaris, assembly GCA_018105865.1. Classification (NCBI taxonomy): domain Eukaryota; kingdom Metazoa; phylum Annelida; class Clitellata; order Crassiclitellata; family Megascolecidae; genus Metaphire; species Metaphire vulgaris. The sequence continues at coordinate 4,756,825 of CM030859.1, read as the reverse complement.
ACAGTCGGTGAGAATGTGTGTGGCCTCAGGTATATCCTCTGGAACACGACCGAGGTAGAGTTGAGTGTCGTCCGCGTAGAAGTGGGCATTCAGTTGATACTCTGCGACGACCTTCTCGAGATCACTGATAAATATTGCGAAGAGCAGAGTGCCTGAAATAGAGCCTTGTGGAACACCAAAGCGCATCTTCCTCTTGGATGAGAATGTATCATCACAGAGGACACGTCTGATGCTGCCTTTCAAAAATGAAATGTCTTTGGCCTCTGTTTTTCTCAATAATATTTTCCTTTGTATACCATATGGAAAACAATTCACATAAAATTTGAAACATTTTATAACTTGTGACTCTGAAAATAATTGTTCAGTCAGAAATATTTTGTTATCAGGAATTTTTCTTTTGCTGATCGCAAATATGCACATACGTGCACGCATGCACCCATAGATGCACTTGTATGTCTTTGTGGAAAGACATTTCTGTACTTTATGTTAGGAAAGTGTTGACCATTTCTCTTGTCTCTATTGTGCTTAATTTTGTCATAGTTTCATTAAATTATTATGCTAATGTATTTACATGATTACCAGCAATTGTGTTAGACTTGCAAATCTAGTGTTTTGTCCTGAGAACATGTTGAGTGAATGCACTTGGCCATGTGCAGTTCATTTTGTCTTCACCTTTGCACCAAACCATAGACAAAATTAATTACTGTAGGGACAGATTTCTCCCAGGATACCCTTACGCAGAACCACGAATCAGCTGAGACCAAGAAACCTGAGGCTGCAAGCCATATCAGGTTTGCAGTGAATCAAGGCATAGTTAGTCATACCACTTTAGTGCGCAATAAAATTTGCACTGCACTTCCTTCCATTTCTTTCCACATTGCGATTTCTGCTTATTTATGCGCTAATTTTCTCTGCACTTTTCACTATTTTCATGGCTCTTTTTGCTATCCCCCACACACATGTCTATGTGTGTGAGTGTGTGTATATACCGGGTATATATGTGTGCAAATATGTATAATTGTGTATATATATATATATATATATATATATATATATATATATATATATATATATATATATATATATATAGGGACCAGCTCTTGTTTGGATTTCCTTTTTGCTCCTTGACCTTTTTACGGGAACATTTGGGATATGCCACAGGAAAATACCACATTAAACCGCAATTGCAATTTTCACACTAAACACTAAACTGAAATTGTCACATACATGTGAGGTGAAGTAGGAGCATAAATGGGACATTTCTGCACTTTTCACTTTTCTCCGCATATTTAGGACCTCTGAGCCCCACAATTTTCCCGAAGAATTGCCGCACTAAACCAGCATGACCAATGTTCCTTCTAATTTCTTTCCAGTGTGCGCGGAAAAGTATAGCGTTTGAGTGGCACATTTTCATGCCAAAGCACCCGATTTTTTTCACAGATGTCACCCAAGACAGCAACAAAATCAGTGTTATTTGAAATTCGAAGTTATATCTATTCAATGTACCTGCTTAATTAAAAGTGTTATATATTAGTAACACTTTTAATACTGCAAGTCTGCAATAATAAAATACTTGTATAGTGTTTACGGTAATGTACAGTGTGTTAGAGGCTCGGAGTGCAGCGTTATATTAAATTATAAGATTTGGTTGAGTTAAAAGATTTTATTCTCGGAAAGGTTCATAATCAGCAACAACCAAAACGGAAGAGACAGAGTCCAAACCAAAGACTCTAAAATCTAGATACAAGATAAGTAAGAAAGTCATCGATATACAACATATCACAACAAGTGTTATTCACTGAAAGTCCGTCTCATCTTGCAGTTTCTTGCGTCTGTCTTTCTTTAACGACTATTCCGAGTGCACTTTGTCGAGATCAATCTTCGCTGCTGAAGTTTGGTAAGATCAGATTCACATCAGCATATCCAAGTGCTCAGCTTGCAGCCGATTGAGAGTGTTGGTCTCGATGGCATTCATCAGGCTGAAACTCTAACTCTCTCTCAACCATCCTGGTTTAAAACTGAAGCTGCACTTTTTCTTTGTAGCAGCGTTTATTCCAGTCTTATCGTTATCTATACGTTTTGGCATCAGTTCTTTGCAGCAAATATGCAAATAAATGAAAAATCCAAGGCCTATTCAGTACTCACTACAAACACTCTGACTCAGATGCTAGCAGAAGACACTGCCAGACTCACTGCTTTGAGCAGCATTGCAGCTAGGCAATTAGCCAACTTTCAAGGATGCAGAAGCCTCTCAGTTGCTTCATGACCAGGGATATTTTGACACCCCCTAACCCCCCAATTTGAGGTCGACACCCCCAAAATTTGGCAATGTGACAATGGTATGCATACAAATGCTTACTAATTAGCTCCGGACACCCCTCCAATTTGAGGTCGACACCCCCCCCCAATTCACAATCCTAGAAATATCCCTGTTCCTGACTGTGCTGGAGCATGGCAAAAGACCAGATGTGTTGTCTTGATACCAAACAGACCTATAGCGGCATCAGATGGGGGTGCTGTTGTGCTGTGTTGCATGCAGTTCCCGCCTACTGCTTGTCATCTGACACTCGCCTAATGTTGCCCTACCCACATTCAGTCTCCACTCTCCAGACGAAAGTCCAGAGTCCAGTCAGCTTGATTTCCATCAAATGTACGTAATGCTGTTGCATTAAAAAATCACTGCGCGGCAGTTGGAAACTGCAACGCAGCGTTTTCTTGTTGCTTTTGCTGCCATGCAGCTTTGAGGGAACATTGAGCAGGACTGCCTAGTCTTTGTTCCTGATACCTGCGTTGATGTGAATTTGTAAAGAGGGGCTAATAAAACCATAGCTTTGAAGTGAGTGTTTTATCATTCTTTCAATGACCAACTGAACCATTCTATAGACTGTCAGACCGGTTCATATAATAGGCTTTTATTAATCACCAATAATGTGGTTCAAACTGTAAATAAATAAAGAACTTTTTTAATTGCAAGTGACTGAAACTACCAGGTAATTGTTGTCATTATTGTCAATGATAAATAGTCGTTCAGAATTATAAAAGCAGAAATCAAATGAAAATATCAACTCGCTTTTATGATCCAGCAAAAGCATCAATGGCAATGGACGTTATGCTTGTGCTGGATAATTTCAGTGTGTTGAAATTTTCATTTTGAGTTCTGCTTTTTTTATCTGTAATTCTTGTGGCAAATACCGGTATACAATGTGTGATAAATTTGTAACAATTTTTTTAAATAATATTTCAAAGTCGTAAATTCTTAGAGTAATTTTTGGAATGAAGCAAAAATATTGTACAGAGTTTCATTCTGAAAGGTCTCACATACTCAATTCTAAACAATCAAACAATAGGAATTTACAATGATATTTCTGTTTGGAGGGCTTTGTTGCTTTTGTAAGCCTTTGGACAGCTCTTCAAAGCAGACCATGGTTGGCTTATGAATGATGTCCCAATGATAAATAGTCTAGTATTAATATAAGTGTTCATGCTAGCAGTCTTTAAAGAGATCTGTGAGCTTAAAATGTGGTTTGATCAATGGCATTGTGGCAAGATCTGGCAAGCCATCAGTACGGACTGTCCATGGATGTTTTATTCATAAACTGAATAATCCAGTTTCTATACAGAATGATAAGTTGCTTTATAAATGAGACTTTCTGCTGACTGAAGTCAGTCTGCTCTGAATTAATATCTCAGGTGACTAGACAACTGTTCATCCAACTGGGTTGAGGTTTTCTTTGTAATTCAGCGCATATCTTCTTCATTTTGAATATTTTATGATTCACGCATGATCAATATTTGTTGAATTCATTTGAATGGACTGACCAAAGAGAGATCAATCAGTCTTCAATCAATTTTCATTCAGTTGTAAACAGTTTACTCTTTAAAGAGGCTTGAAGTTTATTTTTCAACTTCTGAATAAGAACTTTAGAGTCAGGGCATCATAGATATTTTGCACTTTTGCAGTTTATTTGAGAATATTAATAAGTTGGGGTTAAAATATCTGACATTTTGCTTATATAGCAATTTGCATTTTTGCACGCGCACACACACACACATATATATATATATATATATATATATATATATATATATGCTTGTTGTGTGTTAAACCTTAGTGGCTATGTACAATAGCCACAGAATGTATTATATACAACATAAATGTAGTGCAGTATTTTTTTATAAAAGATGCAAAATAAAAATTAGTACTGTATTCCTAATTCCACATAATGTGCTTTGATTAATTTCCTTTCACTTAATGCGTTTGGAAAGGTACTTTTAATCTTTTCATCTTAGTTGCCTCTTAGTTCAGTTTTCTCCAGCTTGACTTTCTTCCATAATTTAACATGAATTGTCCTCATTTTTAATATTTTATGAATCATGGTGTGAGCAATGTTTATTGAGTTCCGTTGAATAGAATGACCAAAGAGAGAGGTCAAGCAGTCTTCACTGAAATAATCCGTCTTCATTATTAAAACAAAGATTTGTTCTGAGGACATAAATCATAATTCAGTTTGACAAGAAGAGTTCAGGAGTTGCTTAAAACATCAAGCTATTCGAATAGAAATGTGATTGCTCCAAATGAAACTTGTAATGTAATAGACGATTTTATATAGCACCTCTTCTATTTCCACTCAGAGACAGCAGTAGACACCTAAAAATTCTAATAAATATGGCTATGCACTGAGCCCAGCCAATCATCAATAATTATATGACATATAAATACTTTGCTGCTGAATACTGTAGAAAAATATGTGTTTTAGGCAAACAGCCCAAACATAACAGTAATTATGTAATTATTTTCATTCTCCTTGGCTGTTGTAGGTGTTTCCTACTTTGGATGTGAGAAATGTCGTGGAAGCGAGTGAGAAGGTCACTATTCCCAACTGGTGTGATTTTGGCCGTACGATGTGCAACCAGCAGTTCACAGTTCTACCTTTTCGTTGCTTAGGTTTGTTGTTGCCTCGTCTGTGTTGCTTTTTTCACAGCGCTTTTGAGCAGCCAATCACCTGGGTTACTGTGGCTGGATTTCATCATTGCCTAGTAATTGGTTTTCTGATGAGATCTGTGGTCGTGGATCAAAGGGGAGATTGGCTTTCGGTTCATTTTGGAGGCATTTAGGGTAAAATTGATCGCGCTGTGTTTCGGAAATAATGTATCTTCTAGCAGAACGAGGTGCAAAATAACCACAGAAAATAGGCATCGGGTCCATTTGTTTCTTTATTTTCCTCAAACAAGTAAAACAAATCAAAAGCGGATAAAATAGTAAAACAAAGGCAGTGTGGGTCAGACTGCTCTCACCGTCCAATTTTCATCCTCTAGTGGGGGCCCTGATGGCTGAGCACCTGAATTTTAGTTCATATTAGGAGTAATCATTGACCATTTGGGGACTTAAACCCCCAAATCCCAATAACAGAGTTGCATTTTCAGCTTTCAGTATTTGTGTCTCTTTTTATAAAACTGTTATTTGATATCCTGTGCTTGAGATTAATGTTTGTTAATTGAATGGCCGAAAATTCTTACAAAGTGACTGTGTTTCCATAGTGATGGGTTTGTTAGCAATTTGTTTAGTGTTGCTAATTTGTCTTGGTGACTTGCATGTGCTTGTTCTATCTTTTAAAAAACTCTGATGTAATTAGCATCATGTGCTGTAAAATTTTGTCTGCCACCATATTAATAGCTACAGAGGCTTAGTGAGGTTATCAGTTGTAGACACATGTTTCTTATCCAAGAACCAACCATCCAGCCAGCCAGATGCTGATTATGCCTAATTATCTAACTTTTTGCATGAGGGTTGAATTATAAATTATTTGAAATATATTTCCTGCTCATAACCCAAATCCACTTACCATTAGTATCTTAATTTAGCCAACTAGGGTGGTTGAAATACATGCCAAATGTATGGGTATAATAAGCATGTTAGCAGATAGACTATGAAAATCTAATCTAGATGGCAGATCATGGAATGGAGGACATAATGAAACTAAAACTACCAGTAATCAGGTCTCTAGAGAAAGAGGTGTCTAATATTTCAGGAAGTTTGGTAGTTTGTGATAAAGTGTTTTTTAATCTCTTATTTTTAAAAATTTCTTCCTTGTCAGGATTAAATGTCTATCCAATGTGTAAAGTGTGCAAGCAACAAGTTATACTAGTGGACACACACAAGTGCACATACACACACACTGCTTAGTACTGCTACTAAGAAAGGGACTAACCTGTCTTGTCTGTTGTGCCTTCTTGCTCATGGTTCACACCGCTGCCGCCTTGATCCTTGTTACAGGACTCACAAGCAATTCTGTCTTCATGAGACTTTTATCCAAATGTGAAAACGAATTTCTGCACCTGTCATCTGACTATAACCATTTCTAATATCTAAAAGGATTTTGGGACTTAGACCCCTTAGGGTACCTCCTTGCAGGAACATCATTTCCTTTTGGTACTTTAAAATAAAATTCTATAATTCTTATAATAATTCTATAATTCTTATTCTATTAATTAAGAATATTAATTGATGTCTTATGCTCTGCTATACAGTTAATCAATTCAATGAATCAGATTGCCTACCTGGCGGGATATGTTTCTCTTTAGGCAACCCTTTTCTTCTCAACATTCCACTTATAGGCCTAACTCTTGTCTACTATATGATGTTCTATTAATCTGAATATTCTAGTAAAATATTAACTTTTAATTTGACTACTTCTCAGGTTTCTCTTTGTTTACTATTCTATTATATATTTAGACTAAAATTAGTCTTGTGAATATTCTGTGAATTTTCTTTGTCTTATTTTAAATTCAATTGATGTCATTTATTGTAATTGATGTCAGACATGTCTATGCCTATTCCTATGTCATGTTGAGTTGAAATGTTGAAATAAACCTTCAGTTCAGTTCAATATCTAAAAGGATACAGGAATAAACATTTGACAATATTGTAATAATCCCAGTGCATATAATGAGGGAAAATGGATGGGAAAACTTAATAACAATGAGAGCATTCAATGGATGCAGAGCAAGAGGAAGACAAAGATTAATTAACATTACAAACAGAATGCTATTAGAAAGGATGGAAGTGAAATCAGTGGGGGGGAAAGATGATACATGCTACCAACAACAATCCTCAGTTGCCAATGCAACAATGCAGAGCGCCTGAAGAAGTGTCAAAATGAGTGATGTAGAGAAGATGTTGGGGTAATGCAGTTTGTCTCAGTGTCTAGGTATTGTTGAACATCAACATTCACTGATCCATGTGATGCAGAAGTTATGCATACATTTTGCATTATTGGAAAAATAGTATCTCAGCTGTCACTGGCGTGCTGTTGACATAGTAATGGTAATGGAGCAAATTATCACCCTGAGTGGTCACACAGTATTCAGACTATGATGTTGTATCATCCAGATTTTGTCTGCTTATACACTGTAACTATAGTGTACGGTGTAATATTGTCATGTATTGTACCTTTGAGTTGGACCATTACAGTATATTGCTTTAATTATTTTATTACAATCTCAAAATTAAATTTATGTAGATTCTAAGAAATATTCTAATTCTAAATTCATGGATAGCCTGATTCTTAACATTGCCATTTATATGCACTGCATATAGTGATGAAACACAGTCTGTTGATTTTGTTGTCTTTTACTATGGCTGTTCCAAAATAAATTTATCCATGCTTGGGATTGGAAGTTGTTTTCCGTTATCTTTTACAGTGGGGCCGTTCCAGAGTGATGCTCTTCTCGTTCCCGAGCACTGCATCTTCGATCACATCCACGATTCAAAGATCTGTTCTTCGTACTTTGAGTGGAACCAAACCTCATCCCGTTCCTGTCGCGACCGAGGAATGGTCCAGCAGAGCTTTGCGATGCTCCAGCCATGCGGAATTGACAGATTCAACGGAGTGGAATTTGTTTGCTGCCCCACGGAAGGTCTGAAGTCATTCTCCTCCTTTAAGTTGATGGCATTCGTTTCAAACGGCTATCATACAGGTCATGCTACAAACTGACGGGCTTTCCAAAATGAGTGATGTTTTTGCATTAAATTGTTAGCCTGGCCCTTGTTCATCAGACAGTATTCATGTCATCCTAAGGATGAGAACCTGCTTTTTTAGTCAATCAGAACCATTCTATTAATTCAAATTTGGCATTTTAAAGGAGCTGACAGGAATGTAGTATAAACATAGGAGATGACGAGAGCACATTGAGTCACCTGCCTACTTGTTTTGATGATCAGGTGTGCCAAAATGGCACTTGAAGCTTTAGGAGCAGGAGAGAAACTTCTTCAATGCATTGAACTGCTCTTTTAATATGCTTTTAATGGATATATAGGGATGAAGAGTGTCCACAGATCTTGTTTGACAATATTTGATATCATATGGGGCAAGATAATTGCATTTGAGTAACCGGCTCTGGTCCTATCTGCAGTCTATCTTCATCCAAATTAGAAATCTTAATTATCCATGGATAATGAGGCTGTGAATGTAGAATTTGAAAAGAACCAGAATAATTTGAAAAGGAATCTGACTCTTTTCTGTCTCTTAAATTAAGTTAATTAAAAAAGATAGCATTTTGGCAAGGCATCATCTCTGCCTTTGATAAGTCATCGATCTTGGTCAGAGATGGCAAGGCATTTTTAGTCACTTAATATGATCCATGTGACCCACTGAATCCCTGAACAATTTGACCCACTGCCATCTCTGACCTGGGTGTTGCCTTCTTCACCCCCCCCCCTGGCACTGGCATGTGCTGGTGCATGTCCACTTGTCCACCAGCAGCAGGTAGTCTGCATAACACTTTAGGTTGATGACTTGTTCATATTTACAAGGACAATATTTAAGTTGAAGAAATTCATTTTATGATTGTATTTTTGAAAATTAAATTGTGAATTCTCTCTTTGCATGGCATTTATTTACCGGTAATGTTCTCTATAAAAGGTAAAATGTGAAATATGGGTGTAGTTTTCCTACAGGGGTAACCACAAATCCAAATGTAACCAAGCACAGGCTATTTAGCTCTTTGCAGACAGGTGTTTGGATATTGTGAAATTACAGCAAAGCCTTGTTATAGCCTCCTTATATTGATGATGTAGTGACAATTTTGGCTTCCTGTTGTTATAACAAATGCCCATTATGTAATATTTCACTGATTTTTCGGTTTATTCTTTCTTGCATTCTGTTTTCATTTTTCATTTTCCATTAACATGCAAACACAATGAACGGGAAACTGTTTTTTGTGTCCCCTTCTTCTTTCGGATTTGGGTTTGTTATTTTGTGGCACGCTGTTCACAGCTTGAATTGTTTTGCCCAGCAGAGGGAGGGACTGCAGCCTAAACCCTGTTGTGAGAGAGTTTTGTAAAATGCTGCACCAGTGGTCAAATATGCTCTAAATGATGAATGAGGAGATAATGACATTGCTTCTCCATAGTACATCAATTGTTAACAGAATTTCCTGCAGCTTTCAGGTGACTAATTTTCTAAAGTGATGGAACTTTTTGCAGGCACATATTAATATTAGTGCTTTTTAGAAAATGGCAGAAATTGTGAGATTATTGATGCCTGCCTGAAAATTGTGGTGACTGGTGGAAGCCCCTGGATATCAATTTCCGGTACATTATGCCGGGTTTGATTTAACCCTTACACTGCTAAGCTTTTTCCTAAAGTCTTTTTTCTAGGGGGTGGTTGTGACTACCCCCTATCAATTTAAGCCCAGCCTATGAAAATTGAATACTGTTATATGCTGTTGGATTCTGCATTCGAAACTCTACAAAACTGCTATTTTATCTCATGTTGTTGATTTTGTTCATGTGCTATTAGTTATTATCCTCAAACATCACCACCAAGTAGAAATTTTATTATTTGTGGATTTTCATGTATAGGCCCATTGAATCTTAAAATTATGCAGTTATTTTAGTACAGTAACCATCCCTGAATTTTCCCTTATCGAGTGTTCATCTTAATTTCAATCAGTGTCTCTAAATTTAATCCTTTTTCCAGCAGAGAACAGCTGTTTGAAGGAACAGTTCTTGGCAATCCAAATGCAGCAACAACAAAATCGGGCAATATATAACATCTACTGCTAAACAAAACAGACATTGGTGAGCAAAATCATTGCCTCTTTTAGAAGTGAGTGCTGTGTGGTTGTAAAAAAGCATTTTGATTTTGCTTTTTCAGAGTCTGTTACAAAACCAGAGAAACAAAACGTAAAGCAAGTGACAGTTGTTCCAACCTCTCGACCGTCTTCTACAGGGAGACCAAAAACTGTGAAGAACGACGATTTCATAGAATATGTTAACCAGCCGATGGTCGGCCGTAAGTGGAACGAACACGAATACTATGTAAAAGCCAAGAATGACATGAGGAAACACCATCACGAAAAAGTGGCAAAGGTGTGTGTGTGTGTGTGTATTTTTATCAGTATGTTGTAATGTCTGTGTCACTGTTTAGCTGGCTGTTTCTCTTTTTGCTTGTCATCCACATTCAGGTCATCTATAGTTTTGCTATTTATAAGACAAAAACCAAATTCTTAGGTATAGTGCTGGTTGATTGCCTATGCATTTATCATTTATGTATAGTCTAGTTTTGTGCTAATTAGATGACACTCTCAGTTGTCTGAAATTTTTGAACAGTGGTAATAAGTAGTACTGATGTATGTAAAATGAAGACTTTGTGTTTTGGTCTCCTGTGGGACATCTGATTCTTTGTTTCTTTGCTCTTCTCTTATTCATTAATTATCAAACCTAAAATTTCAGGCCACAATGCTGGTAGGTGTATCACACAGCCTCAGAGCACTGGCCTCATGCAGTATAGATACATTTGAGGCTATCCGTCCAAGTGTTTCTATTAAGAGGTCCACATCTTATTAGATGCAGTTTTGTTACCGTAATTTTCTTTCAGATGATGAAGGATTGGTCTGCTGCTCGCCAGCGAGTCCAGGATCTTAAGGCCGTTGATCCAAAGGCCAGTGAAAAACTGAACAAGGAAATAACAAGTGTTAGTGTTGGCACATTTCATTTTGTTAAGGCTTAATAGCAATACTTTTCCCGTGTTTTCTGCCTAGTGTGGATTGCTTTTTGTAGTGGCATTTTTGATGTTATTGTTTGACAGATTGCCCCCGCATTCTGCTCTGTTGTGGCTTCTGTTCTTTTTCTTCCTGACAAATTCCATGCTTGCAAATTAAATTATTTTTAATTCAAGATAGACCGTAGGCAGTCAGTCATGACGTTAATTATTCGTTTTAAGTAAAATTCCATTGGTTTGGTTTTTTTCCTATTCTCAGCGATTCCAGAAGACCTACGAAGCGGAGGAGGTCGAAAGCGAAATGGAAAAGAAGCAGCTGGCAATGCTCCACCAGCAGAGAGTCCAGGCAGAACTCAGTGACAAGAAACGTCGAACCCTTGATAACTACATGCAGACCGTCGATGACTACGACGCGGACGTAAGCTCAGTAATTCGAACTTTTGGGTGGTTTTGAAAGGCTTTTCAACGCCACTCTTGTAAATGTGTATGAAATGTTATAATTTTTATTATTTTCATCTTCTTGAGCCTGAATGTTTAGTTTATCTGTAGAGATCTGTTAAAATATTTCTTCTGCTGTGTTACTTTAGTGTACAAAATGGCTGTAAATGGCAAACAAAATGGCGTTTTTTCCCCAGTACTATCCATGTCAGTTACAATGTTAAAATTATTTAGCACCAGCATTTGCTATATAGACCATCGGTCAAAAGATTTGCCCACTCTTCAGATATTACTTCATTTCATTTTAGTGCCATCTTCATTTACTGTAACAGCATCAGTTGAAATTTTAAAATTATGAATGCATGCATGAAGATTATTATTGTATTATTCTGAGTTCTTATGCAAATTTGTTACAAATTACATGAGCAATGTTTCAGTATTAAAACAAAAAACTTTCCAGATGGACCTTCAAATCCACAAAAGCAAAAATCCAAATACTTCATTGACATATTAACAGTGTATGGTACTCTAGATGTTAATTGTAAGGGTAAAAAATATCTACAGATTTAACAAATTAAGCCACCAAAGGAAACCCTTATGGGGTCAGATCTTATACAGTGTAGGTACAGAGCTGATCAGTTGTTTTGTCATTTGATGAGGTAGCTTTATGCCATGAATGAAAACAAAATGCTGTGTCTGATGTATCAGTAAACAGGTCTCAACTAAATGGTTTGAATTTTTTCTGTGAAAATGTGACATTTTTTGACTGTTCTATTGATAAGTAAGTATGAGCTCAGCAAAAAGCACACACATATAGTTATAATATTATATGTATATATATATATATATATGTATATATACACACACACATATATATATATCACGTAAGAAGAAATATATGTTAAGTAGCTGTAAATCATTGCTTCATGCAGTCAATACAGAATCAGACTACCATTGATGAAGACAACTATTTGTTATTGCAATTTATGTGTAATATCTAAACTGCAAAATAATTGTTGTCCTATGTTGACAATGGTCAGCACCAAGTCATTGAAGCCAGTCCAGAGCTATAGCAGCACAGTCTAGAGCAGGGGTTCTCAAACTTTTTCAGGATTTCTTGAGTGGTAGCCCCTTAGAAATTTTAGTGATGATTCGCAGACCTTATAAAATTTTGAATTTTAATTTAACTGTAATTAACACATAGGCTACTTGTATTGTCAATCAATTAATTATTTAATCAGAAAATTACAAATCTTAATCAGAAAATTACAAATCTTAATCAGAAAATTTAAATTAAAGTGCAATCAGCTCTCATATTAGAGCCATCAGTGTGTTTTGTGTTCTGAAGTGTAGGTGAAATATCTTGAGAAAGTACTGTAATCCTTTTTGTGGTCCCCTGAAACCACTTGGCGGTCCCCTATGGGACCGTGGGTGAACCCCATTTTGAGAACCACTGGTCTAGAGCTATAGCTGTACAGTAGCATTTTGAGACAGAATCTTTATTGTTTATTTAGTCAACGGAAATCTTGAAGGCTTTGAAGCATTACGTGAAAGCTCTTCAGAAAGATCGTCTGCACACAGTCAATCATTACAAACATCTCCTGGAAACCGATCCAGCCGAGGCAGACGCAGATCGATCACAGATGGCCGATCATCTTCGTGGCATCGATCAGCAGCTGAACCAGGCTCTTGATATGCTCGATCGCGTTCCTAAATTCAGAAACAAAGTGAAGAAGCAGATGGGTGAGAGTTCAACTGTGTAGCAGGGATGTTAGTCCTTGGCCTTGGTCCTGACCTTGAGGGTTGAATCCTTGTTAGCATCCCTGTTGTGTAGTGTATTTGGCTGTGAAATCTCATTAAAGTAATTTTAATTAAATTAAAATCAATTAAAATAAACATCAATTACATTAATTAACATTATTTTTAATTAAAATTAATTAAAGTAAAATTTATGGTTTTGATGAGTTTATTTGTATTCACTTATATCAATTCATATCAGCTCAACTCTTTCGCATGGTTTTTTCCTCCATTTTCAATATTCTGCTCTGCTGTTTCCCACTGATATCTGGAATCGACCTGGTCTTTTGTGTTTCAGAATTGCAGTGCCATCATTTGACACCTCGGAGTATTTGAAATGGTGCTATAAAAGTGCATAATTATTATTATTTTTTGGCAACGAGTGGAGCATAGAGTTTTAGTGTATACAGTCTCTGTCACAATGACTTTGGATGTAGTACCCAGTGGTATCTGGTACAAATCATTGGCTTAGCTCTTGTAGACTGATTTCACATCATTTGTTTGCATCATCACATCATTCTCTCTTAATAGTTACAGGCTTACAGCCTTAATCCTTCTGCCATCTTTCATTTGGCATATTTCTATTGATAGAGTTTCTGCTGTTTTGCCTTTTGCAATAAGGATTACTATGGCTAAATTCTTTTGCATAAATCTTTATTGCTGTTCAACTGGGACCATTCAAACCCTAGTAATTACTTTCCTATAACATATCTTTTCGGTAGTCAAGTATCCTTTTTCTAGGTTTCTATCGTCCCTGTTTAACGTCAGCTGCTAAATATGGGTTTCTTGGATGAAGACACTCGCGTAATCTCAGCCTTGATCCTCTGCTTCTTTTTAACTGGCTTCTCACCCCTCTACAGACACACACACAAACCTGACTTACAGTTGTGCCGATGTCTGCCACCAGCAGTTAGCACCAGTGTTGCTGTTTGGTCTGTGCTGTCAGATGCATTTTGGAAATCTGTTAATTAGCTAAGTGTTCCTCAGTCTGTTTCCTTGTTCTCTTTAAATGGTCTTGATATCCTATTTTGTTTACCCGTACTCTGATAAAGCCATGGGATTGTGATAGAAATTGTTATGGTTATTAAACTATGGATTGAGATTTATTCCCTTGGCCAAAGGCAAATGAACTGGACCATTAGAACTGGTGCTGTGGAACTGCATGGTAGAATAGTTACAGTATATTTAATTAATCAATATTAATGTCTAATAATACTGCCAGCTTATTATGTTGGAGCAATGTAGGTAATAATTTATTGATGCATTATTTTTCTCCAATTGGAACCTTTCAAGGCACAGTAGAAAATAACACCATGCCAATGGAATTACTTGAATGTCATGTCAGATGTACATTGTACAGTGATCATTGCAAGCTAACACACGATGTTATGTTTTGGAAATGGTGCATACCAGAATATTTACTAATGAACTTTATAACAAGGGAACCAGTAATCTTTATATATAATATAATATAATGAAATTTAACTGGTCATGAGGAATTTAAAATGTTGGTAGTGGTAATAATGACAGCAATAATAATAATAATAATAAAATAATAATAAAGAGCTGCCGATTATTTTGCTAGCGGACTTCCTTGACTCCTATCATTCAATTGACGCCAGCATCTTGGCTCTTTTCCGAATCCAGAGCCGTCAACATCACGCCCCACCACTGTCGATGCTGCAAAGAAGAAAGTGGAAGAGGATGTTAATGATGAGTATGGAGATGAAGAGGTTGATGATGGGAAAGCTGTGGATGAAATGGTTCCAGACGTGGAAGAGGTAACAAAGAAACCAAGTGAAGATGATGACTATGATGACTATGATGATGCGGCTGAGGAAGAGGAAGAAGATGCTGGTATGTAATGATGTTGTGATTTTTTTGGTGTGTGATAATTCATGTTTGTAGATGCTTTTATGCTTCATTTGTGTTTCTTCTCAATTAAAATCTATGACTTGTAAAGACTTGTTTTTGTGGACCTTTTATCGTAACTCATTATTGTATTCTTTTCAATTAACACATTTCTGCATGTTTTGAACGTAAGATCTATTAATTGTGAAACTTCCAATATGTAATTTGTGTTGATTCTTGTTTTGGTGTGTCTAATGTTTTCTTTATGACAGGCCTCTCATGCTTATTATGATATTATGGTTTCAGTTATTGTCCTTTAAATCTTGAATTTTTCATGTTAGCATAATCTGCTTTGACAGTATCAGCTGAGATATTTTGATATTTTTTCTGATGATGATTTGAAATGGTTTTGTGTCCTGGATTTTGTTTTTACCGCTCTAATGCAAATCTCAATTAAGATGTTGAGGGCGTTTCAAGCCAACTGTCAACAACCACACCTCAACCTTCCTCAACAGTGAATCGTGTGACCAGAACTAGTACTCCATCTTCTTTTGAAGTCGGTGATGATGATGATGAAGAAGATGAGGAGGAAGAGGAGGAGGATGAAGATGAAGATGAAGAAGGTGGTGACCAAGTTGTTGTGAAACCCGAGGAGCATGTGGCAAACATACAAAGAAGTTACGTCCTAGCAAATGAGGTAATGGGCAGGCTCATTTCATGCTATTTTCAGGTATTAATTCATTAATTGATGCGTTTAACTCAAAATATTTCTATGCCTCTAAAGTTGCGGCCTCACTAGAAGATATTTCCGTGGAGACATCTGCAACCCAATTCCTCCTGGCATATCTGCCTGTAATGATAAGCCTGTTTTCAATTAACGGTATTTCACAAAACTTTGTTGAGGTCAAATTAATCCGCAGCAACGTCTGGGTGAATGCACTTGCACGTTACAAACAGATGTATCCCCGAAACTGTTGGCCATTCAGCCAATCATCTTACAGGTCAATCGGTCACGTGCCAGACTGATAGCTCCATATTAGAAGTCTGTTTGATCGAAAATGTTTAGTGCAAGTCACTTTTTCAGTTGCAAATGCGATCGCTGATCCTAGGATCGCAGCAAACATCGATGAAGCAAGTACAACAATCATATCATATCATATCGTCTGCCATTTCCACTAATAATCGATTGAGTCATATTGATCATGGCAGGCGTGGCTACGCCTTGTATGCAGATCTTTCCGTGTACACTTGCACAGTCTGGAGAGACTCCCGGAGGAATTTTGTCATGAACATCTCCATGGAATTATTCTCTAATGAGACGGCTGCATTAGCAAAACCCGTCATGTATAGCCAAGACACTTATTGCATGGGTGCAGTTTATACTAGTGTGTTATATGCATTTTGAGTTTTAAAGATATTGGAATTTAGTAAACTTTATATTGATTACAAATGGTTTCTAGCCTGGTCTTAGTTTTTACATTTTGAAATGATTTTTGTGGAGTGAGATGGTCAAACATCTTTGTTAAGAGATCAGGATGATCCAGATATAGCATTTTCTTTCTTCTCTTATAATTTAGACGTGAAAATTACACATTCTTGCTCACCTTGCGTGGATGTGATCTTTTAATTTTCATGATACAAACAAAGTACCATGAGTGCATTGTGCATTGTTTGTTATGACTAAGGTTGTTGTTTTCTAGCCGGACATTAAGAAATCGCAGGTGAAAGGCATGAACAGCTTCAACGCTGCTGTTCCACTTGGAATTGCCGTCGGAGGAATTACAGTCTTCGTTGTAATTGTTGTCGGCGTGATTGTGATGCGTCGAAGAGCTCGTCAGCGCCAACCTCGGTCTCTCGGATCACTTGATCTTGATCCAGCTGCCTCACCTGAGGAGCGCCACGTTGCCAGCATGCAGATGAATGGCTACGAGAATCCAACATACAAATACTTCGAAATGAACAGCAATGCCTAGTTGGCATTGCATCCAAGAAATGTAGCAAGATGTCCATTTTACTGTACATCATGATTGAACATTTGGTGCACAGGAATGGAAGTGTTCTTCTGTCTTGCACATGTTTACACCCATGGTTGTTTGCACATATTTGTTTAGAGTATTCTTTCAATAATCGATTCTCAGACATTTTTCACAGCTCTAGCTTGGCTTTTGACGTTGCTACCTTTGAAAGCGCTGCCGGATAAATACGAACTTATGATTATACTGTGTGCAGTTAACTGAATGGAATACCTATTTTTAATCAATTAGCCCTTTAGAGTTGGTAGTCTGAATATTGATGAGTTAGTGTTTGAATTCTAGCACAATTAGCTTCTCCGCAAAATACTGAATCAAAATGGTAAAGACTAACAGCGCAAGTCAAAATGATGTCATCATCAAATGAATTTTCCCATTTGAAATCAAACCAGCCTCATAATGGCGATTCTTTGGTGCAAGTTTTTTGTGACATTTGAAGACCAACAGTAATTTGTATCTGCGACTGTGACATTTTCTTTAGAGCTGTGTGTAATGTGGTAGCATGTGTACTGTTGTAACGTGAATTACTACTGTAGTCTGTAAATAACCGTATTGTGGTGACTTGAGTTTGATTAAAGTCGTACATTTACTTTTTATGTTTGTCTGTTTTAAATACTGCCAGTGACTGTTATGAATAATGGAGTTCATAGTTCACAATTTTTGTTATATTAGATATATTTTGATTTCAGACAAAATGTCCAAGCAGTTTTCTTTCTTTTTGTATTGGCTTATATTGTTAGCTGGAATATGAGATTTCAAATATTTCTTGTATAAATTTTTCTTACACATTTGGAATTAGCTTTTACACCATGATTTTTTTATAATGAAATTATAAATGAAATTAAAAACTTGTATTGTGTTTAACTGCTGAATTAAATTTTGCAAGCTGGTAAAGAATGTTGAATTTTCTTATCTTATGTTCTCCGATGGTTACACAAATCACAGTAGTTTTGAGAGTTTGGATTTTTGACTGTTGGAGAAGGCAGCAAGAATGGTAATTGAATGATTTTAGTGAGATTTTAATCTTTATTGAGTGTCCAGCTAGTAAATGAATGTTTGTGATGCAAAGAAATTGTGTTGTATGCTGTAGGTTTGCAATGTCAAGTGACATGATTGCAGAATATTAATTTCATTCTCATCAACTCATGGTCAAATTAAATTCTAACTTTCTCTCTTTCAATCTATTTTGCTAAACATTGCATTCAGATTTTCAAAATAAAATAATAAAAAATACATTGTCATTCTATTTTGTTCATTAGCATATTCTAAAAACTAGGAAAATTGTAGTAAAACTTTGACTTGGGGCCAATTTGTGTTAGTGAAACATTTAAAAATGTGACTAATGTTGCATTTTTAGCTGCTTCTGTAATTTTTAATATGTGTTTTCATTATTATCGGCATATTTTAACCAACTAATTTGAAAGTATTTCACATGTTTCATCAATAAAGTGTTGGAATCTTGGTGAGTGCTGATGTCTTAGAATAAGCGTATGAATAAAGTGTATTGAATTTGTCTGCATTCAAATGTTGCAATAATGCAAAATATTGTGTGACTCTTGGGAGAAAATTATGAACCATGATCGTCTACTCCAACCATGATAGTCTAATCAAAAAATTTCACAATAAGTGTAGCATGGATTAATATGATGATAATATAATGAACACGCCTTTAAATAAGTTTTTCCTGACTTGTCACAAGTAATTTCTGGAGAAGACGTGTAAGGGAAGGACATCAATTGACTGTAACATTTTCTGTGCGCGCATTTTTACTTTTATATAATGATAACTCCATTAGTAATTATTATTATTAAACTTGACAATTTCTTAACCGCAGTAACATAGCTAGGTGGCTAAAGTCAAAGGCGCTGTACAGGGAACGTAATGTAATGATATAATCAATTTAATTAAATTCTGATAGAAATTTCAACATTTTTCTTTAACTATCTACTGACCTACAGTTACGGGCAAACTACGGCTCTGAAGTTCAGTTACCACTGACCAAAATTGTATTGTGCGTTATTCTAAACGTTTTGAAAATTATTTTAACTGAAAAGTTTTGTAGACAACAGTTGAAAAGTGAAACTTTAAAAATAATTGAAACAGATAAAAACTCGTTTGTATTTTTGATTGGGTACTTTCCTCGTAATCCCGTTTCTTCCAAATACAAAGTTTCTTCGAAATACGAAAAGACCGTAATCCCAGTTCCATGCAAGTATTAACTTTTAATATTTTCTCCCCAGAGGGGAGTGGGCCGATCCCGGAGGTACTGCAATACCGGGCCAACCCGTGGAGAAGCCGGAGCAAGCCCCTGCATCTTCTCCTAAGTCCAAAAATCAGTTTAATATCGATGTCCCCGGATAGGGGACGTATCAGATATTAAGCTGATAAGAACAGATACTACACTTTGATCTTAGCCAAAAGGCCGAGAAGCGATAACCGACAATCGCAGCTACGCCTCTTATGAGACTGAGACTCAAGAAAGAAAAGGTATGTTAGGCCGATCTTGAAGAGACATAGTTTATTTCCCAACTAAGTGACTGTGGACGTTCGTTTTATTTTAGACAAATAAATATTAGTGTAAAAATTCTACAAGGGGTTCAACAGAAATTTGCACTGTAGTAAGAAGCGTCAAAATATTTATAACAAATTCATTGCTTCGCCTAATTAAGGCCTTAGCTTTCGTTCGGGCTTTGTTCGCTAGAGGGCAACTAGAACCACATGTTATTACTTAGGCTATTAGTAGCTCCACGAATGCCGGTAAAATGAAATAAATTTATATAACGCTTTCAGTTATGAAAGGACTGCATAAAGCGCTACGCAGGACATGCTGGAATCGACTCTGCTCTACTAGACTGGTGAGTGCCCAGGTTGAGGTTGACTGTCTACGAATTAGTTTTCGAGATATGTAGGCCTACATTCACGCACGCGCATATAGGGGCTGTCCATTAATTATGTCAACAATTTTGGGGCAATTTTTGACCCCTCCCCCTTTGACAACAACTGTCAACTTTCACTTAACCCCCCATAATTACGTCAACAACTCTTGACCCCCTCCAAGATCAATGACAGGTCCCAATAACAAGGTTATTATTTTTGTTGTAATGACCATTTTTTCCCTTTTTCCTCATCGAGTGTCAAAATGTGGTGATGACATTTTTTCTAATGCTTTTTTCCATTGTAATAAGTAGTATTCTGTGAAATTTTCTGTTTTTTGATTATTTGAAAAAATTGAAATTGTTGACGTCAACTTCTCTTGACCCCCCTCTCCCCTGTCAACAACTGTTAAACTTTTTCAAACCCCCTTTCCCTTCTAAATTGTTGACGTAATTAATGGACAGCCCCATAGACGCATACACACGCACGCACACACACACACACACACACACACACACCCGCCACGGTCATTTTGAACATTTGGCAAGTGCGGGTTTAATTTTTTCCACACAGACTAGCCTCCTAATTTCCTAAACCATTTTCAATCACATTATTATTTTAAATTAGCCATGAGAATGACAAGTCATCGAAAGATTTGTTTCGTTTTTAGGTCTATTTTTTTCGACCCATTCCCATTCATCAATGGACGTGGAAGTCTGAGTGAGTGCATGTAGACCTAGATATCAGCAATGCTCCATAAATTAGTGATACCGGTTTAGTGCGGGGATTTTTCGGGAAAAGTGCAGGATAAATTAACACGGTGAAGCATAGAAAATGCAGCATCTCCTCAAGTGTCTATTTCTAAACTCAAAGAATTTCCCTTCAAAAATCATTTCCTCCATATCTGTAACGTCCATACTCCATAGGATTAAATGAGTCTTCATGAATGATCCCTACCCTTGGTTATAGCAACTTCAAACTAAGATTAAGCGCATAGGAATAATGGGCTATTGCCGTGCTGCCTCTGAAAGCGCTATAGAAATTTGCGAGATTTTACTTACTTACTTACTACTACTACTACTACTACTACTACTACTACTACTACTACTACTACTACTACTACTACTACTACTACTACTACTACTACTACTACTACTACTACTACTACTACTACTACTACTACTACTACTGTTTGAGGGTTATAATTTTCACGAGGCAAACTAAACAAGCTCCCTTGGCGATAATAGGGAAACCAAGGTGTAGACGTGTAGTAAAATGGAAGAAAAATTGTTTCATAATCTGGAAAATGACGGTAAATTATTATGGCCATTTAATAATATTTCTGATCTGGACTAATAGGCATGAATGCTTGATTTACGGCAGCTTACTGACTGGTTATGGATGTGCTCGTTTTATTTTCTTGGCTTTTTAGTCTGTGAGTAATTTAGCGCCCCTATAGTTTGCCAAGTTAAAATTATTCTAAAACTGTTTGGTGACAGAAATATTCCAGCGATTCACGGAAGCAGATTTCGAAGCTAAAGCTTACGCCACGCGAATTATTCAAAGTCATGCAATATCCCAACATCTTGCAAAGTTGGCAGAAGGCATTAACATGCTCGACAAGGAAATACACTCCCAGGTAAATAGATCTTGCAAACTTATGGTCGTACATAGGTTCGTGGCTTCATGCTCTCTTATACTGTATGCCTCATTGATCAGCTTTATTAGGGACTGTCCATTAATTACGTCAACAATTTAGGGTTTGACAGTTAGTTGACAGTTGTTGACAGGGGGAGGGGAGTCAAGAGAAGTTCACTTTTTACAAATAATCAAAAAATAGGAAATTTCATATGTTTAATTTTGAATAAAATTCATATAGAGACAGTTTGAAAACCTGGATCGTCATGTTTGTCAATCAGAAGTGTATTGAACATCTGTCTACTGTTGTTGTTTATGTTTATAATCAACTTATAACAGTGAATGGATTTAAGTTGTCGTTAATTTGCTTTATATTCCACTTTACATTTGTTGCTTATAGGTTGTGCAGCATCATGAGGATCTGCTTTCTCAGGCCACTGGAGTTGAAACTTTAGAAGGTATCACTAGCGATGTGATAACTTTTTCTAATTTTATGCTCTAATTTCAAACAAGCCACGTCAACTGTTTTGGAATCAATGTTAAATTTGCTGGGGATTGCTGATCAAGAAAAATCCCCATTGACTCCGTATGAGAATATAACTGCTAATTATTATGACTGCCCACAATGGAAGTTGAAAATGTTGGGGTGAGAATAATATAACTTCAGTACTTTTGAAATTTTATCACTATCAGGAATGTACACATTTATAGATCATGCTCATTTTTTGTAAATATTAGTGTTGCATAATAATCATTCTTTCCATATTTTTTGCAATGACACAGTGCTGTGTATGTGTGCAACAGAGTTCTTGCTAATTCAGTCAATGTTTCATGTCCACTATTATTCCTTGCTGATACTCATAAGTGAAAATTGCTCAATTTGACTGAATATGGTTAAATGTGAGAAATGATTGCAGTAGTATTTAATTTTTTATTATCAATACGAAGTGGGAAGTTAACAGAGTGGTAACAATGTTGGACGATGGAGCAGGAGGTCGCGGGTTCGAGACCCGCAGGAGCCCTAAGGTCGACTCAGCCTTACTTGCTAGAGGGCGGTGGTAAAATAAGGAACAGTGGTAAAATGCTGCGATAAGTCAGACAGGTACGCCACGCGATGCACTAGCCCCATATCCGAGGTATTGCACGCCTGGCTGAGCCTCCACTGAGGGCTACAGAAACGGAGATCAGCGCCGCCCTATGAGCCCTTGAGGTTCAGGAAGAACTTTGACTTTTTTGACATTATCAATACAATAAAGCATTTAAAAGCATTAATTTTAAGAGATGATTCAGTTTTATAAAAATTATCTGAACATGAGAAAACTCCAGTAATGTTCAGGTTGAGGTGAATTATAAGAATATTAACATTTTGATGAAGAAATGGCATTTGGCCGCACTCACTCACTGACACATTCTCAGCATCATACAATTTTTATTTATATTGTGTTTCTAAGAATTTGTTCTTGCTAGTAATGTAAGGTAAGTAGGGTTCCTGCTCTTTTCTCATAAATATTTTAAAATCCTCCTTTTATTGTCTCTAATTAATTTGCAGGAGTTTTGCAGACGATGCAGACACGTATTCAGTCGTTGCTTGCTGCAATGGAAAGGTTATTTTTAAACTAAATTCTTATTTAATTGTAAGTTTTGTCTGATCCCATTGCTTGCAGTAAATATTTATTATCTGGGGAAAGTAATGGCAACCTTCCCCAGATTAATGGCCAATACCACCCACGCCGCTGATTGATAAGTTGTTTTTGATGTTGTTATGGTAAAGTTTCTTTTAACATTGATGTGGATCAGAATCTATTTGTCATGGCCAAGGTGGAGATATAAGTGTTTGTATGCATGAATCAAGTTATGATTTGCATGTTTAGTAAGTATGATGCAAATGATTTGCTCTGTTAAAGGAATCTGTTTTGTCTTCTTGTGTTTTCAGAATTCGTGGCCGTATTATTGAGCCGTACAATAAGATTGTCTCTAGGACAGCTCAGTTGAAGAGAATGCAGGTTTCTTGGCATCAGATTTATTCAGACTATTAATCTGTATTTTTCAAATTTTTTCCCTGAAGTCTTAAAATTGATTGATGCAATTTCGTTTGGTTTAATTTTTGTTGAATTGTTTCTCTTGAATTTGAAATTTCAGGAGACTTGTGATATGCTGCGACATGTGACTCGCATCATGTACCTGAGCAAAAGGTTGCACAGTCAACTGCAAGGTGGCGCTAAGGAAGTGACCAAAGCTGCTCAGACACTGAATGAGCTTGGTAGATCTTAGCAGTTATTTTTATTTGGAATTGAGTTAAGTTTCATTTTAATAAAAGTTCAACAGTCATAGAGAATGATACAGAGAAAAAGATGATTCTGAATAAATGTATGCAATTTATGGCACTGAATATATCATGCTTTAAATCCCTTTAATAATGAGTTCTATATAATTTATATAAATTCATTTCTAGCACAATTTGTTACTGTGTGTCATTTATTTGATCTCATGGCATTTAGTGAGGTAGATTCAGTTTCCAACTTGATTGATTTCCTATATCAAGGTGATCAGCTTATGCCAAAGACTTGGACACTCTCTGTAGTGAGCTGTCAGCCGTAGTTTAAAGACCCATCAAATCAGGATATGCCGATTAGTGTATGGACATCGTCTTGGCCTTACAACACCTTAATATAAAGGATTCTTAGTTGATATTTATGTAAGATGAGTTCTAGTTACGCATAGAACATTGGTTAATTTTTGTTGAAATCATTTGCAATATGATCAAGATTGATTTATGTGCTTGCCTGTGGCATACTTTGGCCGCTGTAGAAAATTGTGTTCTTTGTGGTCTTAAGTTGTCTGCTTCTTTTATGTCCAATAGTATTTGTATGACTGACTGATTGGAAGCTTTTAACTCTAAAGAAGACATTATGTTATTGTTGTTATGATGCATCTGATGTATGCCAGCTAATGACAGTTTCGGATCTCAAACGTAAATGTTTGAAAGTTTTGAGGTTTTCTGGCATTTTGTTGAATTGAAGTTGATTTTTGTTTTGTGGACGGCTTTCTTCAGATTATTTGTCGAGTAGGATCGATTTTGCTGGAATCGAAGTGATTGAATCCGATCGACGTTTCATACGACAGGCGCGCAAAGATGTCGAGACGCAGGCGCAAAAGATGCTGGAGCAAGGAATTGAAGTTCAGGTTGATTGAACATTTACACAAATTCTATCGATCCTTTTGTTTTTCATCATCGTTATGATTGTATATATATTATATATATTAATGAAAGTACTTATAATTTGAAGGAAAATAGTTGTTAGTGATGTAACAGAATATATATATTGTTATTTAATGTTTCTTTTGCTTTGTTTTAAGTTTTATGTAAATATAAATGTCTGAGAACGTTAGGAAAGGGAACTCTATTGTTGCATTCAAATCTAAAGACTCTCTTGTTTCATTTCTTAAACTAAGTAACGTTTGTCAAAGTTCCCTGGACTTTGGTTCTCGCCATGCATTCTGTGCTTTAAAAATTGTCGTTATTATTTTAATAATAATAATAATAAATTTTTAAAAGCTATTTGATGTTTTTGTGATTACTCATGTATTGTCTTTCTTGTTTGTGTTTATGTCACTGATTATTGGGCACTATTTGTCAGTTTGAATTATCCACTTATGTTGAATGAATTTGGTTTTGTCTTTCTTTGTTTTTTATTCTTACCCCATGTTCTGTGGGTTCCGCTTTTTGCTGTTAAAGAATCAGACGCAAGTGGCAACTGCTCTTCAAGTGTTTTACAATCTCGACATTCTCGATCAGACAGTCGAACAGATCATGTCTCAAAGCAAAGCTCATTTGTCAAAGCAGATTCAGACGGCGCTTGACGTCAATCAGCTCACAACTGCCGTCAGTGACAGGAAAGGTAACTGTAGATGTGTTCAAATGCATTATTAACACAATGGCATAATTCAATTTCATGATTCAATGATTCTTGATTCAGTGAAGACAACTTCACAGATTCATTGCACTCTCAGACAAGAGGTCTTATGAAAAAGACTGAAATTTTTGTATCCAAATTTTAGTCTAGTTGTAATTTTATAAACTAGGCCACAATATTTTATCTAAAACAGGTAAGCAGCAAACTTTGAAAGGATTGTATAAATGAAGAAATTTATTGCAATGTCAGTTCCAAATGGCAAATTGGACACTTTTGGATTTCATTTGTGTTTCATGATTTGGTTTGTCTTACACATCTGAATTCAGGGCCTGAGCCAGGTACAATGCTTTTCGTAAACAGTTGAAGACATGTCTGTTTAATTGTGCTTATAATAATTGACATTAATTGTAATGCGCTTGCTAACATTAATTGATTAGGCGCAATATAAATAGCTAATCAAATTAAATTAAAAATTAAATTAAAAATTAAATTAAAAATTAAATTAAATTAAATGCATCAGTATTACCGGTATATACTGGAAATAGCAATATAGGGAATTATGAAAATGCTTTTGGTTTTGTTCTGAGAGAAGCTGTTTGGTTGTATTTTTTCTTCATTAGTTTAACCCTTTCGTTACTAGATCCTTCAACCTGAAAGGTTCCTAAAGTTAACCTTTTGATGCATGGCAGTCCAGAACGCGGCAATGGTATTTAAACGTACAGATAGACAGTTCTGTGTTGTAATTTTACTCTACCTACATCTGAATGGGGGAGGGGTTGCCACAGTAACAAAAGGGTTAGGATGATGGTAGCAATGATGCAATGGTTAAGAAGCGTTTATTTTGTAGGTGGTCCTGGTCGAGTGGCTGGTCTTGCGTCGTCTGGTAATACGGCTGCTTTCCGTGCTGCGCTGTGGATGAACATGGAAAAGCTGGTGGACGCGCTCTATTCTGCGTATTCGCAGGTTCAGTGGCTCATTTGATTTTTGCATTTTGATTTTTTGAATGTACCTATTACACTGGTCAATTTTGCATAAAACAAGATCTTTAATTTTGGTGTGCTGAAAAAATCACACCCATTTTCTCTTATCATTTTTCCATGCTGTTTACTGATTTACTGTTTACTGTAATAATGTAGAATTATGTATTATAATTCTTTAGCTAAATGAATATGCAAAAAGATAAGAATGTGCAAAAGATATGAATATGCAGTGGACATACCTATTTAATAACACAACAGTTTAATGATGTTTTAAACTGCAGACGTCAGCATTTTTTGGATATAAAATACATAAGCTCAAACCGACACAGAGGCTTACAAGTCGGAAAATGTAACTCTTCTAAATAGCTTTCTGAATATGTCACCCAGCACTCGAACACTTTGTGGGCAGTGGGAATGATCCTGACAAATTTTGCTACATTTGTGGTTGTTTTACAATACCTAAAAAAGAAGGGATGTGTCTGAATTTGTGCATAAAGCTTGAATACATATTTTCTGATTTAAGCCTTGGGTCACCAGGAAAACCTTGGGCACCCTAAAGTGTGCAACATGTGTTGAAAGCCTCAGACAGTTCATAATTTGACTAAAGGTCAGAGAAAAAGACTAAAGGTCAGAGAAAAAGTCTTAGCTAGTTCCAATGGTGTGGCGAGAGCCTTGTTGATGACTGCTACTTCTGCCTGGTAAATATTTCAGGCATATCCACAAAGACAAAATCTTCCATCCAGCACCCAAATCTCCTCTGCTCTGAGACCGTTGCTCATTGAACGCCTGTAATGATAGTTTAAATTTTGTCAGCCAACAGATACCGATGGTGAAGATTTCTGGCCTCAGAAGTTGTAAGTTGAATGACCTTACCTATCTAGATCTGAATGGAGTTACTGGGTTCAAGACTGAAGGAAAAGAATCTGTTCAGTGTTGGCTCCAGGAACCACGAATCATGGCAGAGAGAATTAATCTTTTGAAATATTTCCATGAGGAGAAGTTTGATACTGCATCAACATCAAAGACTTATTGAATCAATGGGATGTTATAGTTGTAGACAAGATGCTTTTTTATGCGATGATTACTTTTACTTGGTGAGTCGAGAATTATGACCTTTCAGTTCAAAAATTCAAGATTGCTTTTCAAGACTGGCAAACAATGAGTGTCAAGTTGCATTTCTTTCATAGCTACCTGAACTTCAAATCTTGGAGCTATGAGTGAAGAACAAGGAGAATGCTTCCATCAAGACATCAAGACCATGGAAAAGATATCAAGGCAGATGGAGTTCAAACATTATGGCAGACTACTGCTGGTGTTTACAGCGTGACAACTGGACCATAACTCAGCATCCAAAAAGAGCCTTTCAAAACTTAAATTTAAGATTTTTGCATTTGGTTGAAGACAGACTCATTTTTTGGCTGAATAAAAATATTACGTGTTATCGGTTCTTCAGAATTTCCTATTTTCCCTAATGTTTGACTATAACACCTTTAATTAAGCATTCATTTGGAAAAATTTGACCCATTGGAATCAGCACCTCTCAATTAGGTAAAATCAGCAAAAATACCTAGGTCAGCAGAAAATTTTTTTAAAAATGTAGACCAGTGTTATATAGTCAATATAATAGCTACATTCTGGACAAGCACCTATTCATGTATCTTGACTTAAGGTTTAGGGAATTGACATTAATGATATTGGGTTTTATTGTCTTTTTATAATTTACTGTTCGTGAAATTGTTGCTTCCAGTTAATTTATTTTGACGTGTCTTAAAATACTATACTTTGTTGTTGTCAAATAGATCATGATTGACTATTTGTGCATTCGTAAACAACAGCATAATTTCTGTTCATTACTAATGTTATTATTATTATTATTATTATTACTTAGACAATTTTTATAGTGCAGTTGGCATGGTGAAGGCCAAAGTCAAGAGCGCTTTAACACATGTCATTTATATCCGATGATAATTAGGTGTGTCTTTATACTCTTTGTAAATAATGCGAAAGAGTTTGCTTTTGTAACATTCTCGACGAGTGAATTCCATAAAACTGGATTTCCTTGCGAGACCGATCTGTGACCAAACTTTGCAGTTTTGGACAGAGGAGGAATAAGTATTTGAACACGACTACTGAATCAGAGCTGTGAACCATGGTCAATCAATGTAGATCTATGCATGAGTGAGGATATGTAGTCAGGACTAGTTGCTAGTTTTTGTTAATTTTTTTGACTTCCTGGACCACAGTCTGACTTTTCTGGTTAAAGGCTGGGCTGGGCATGTTTAGGCATCTCTTATGAGATTGAATGTTTTGCAGACTTTTCACCTTCAGAAGGTGTTGGTAAGAAAGCGAGATGCGGCCACTCACACCCTTTTCATCGAGCACATGAATCAGGTGAAGGTATGTGTCCCTATGGTTGTTATCACTGACTTACAACATACTCTTTCTAATAGCAAGACAATAAACTGAATTATCATCAATCAATATAATGGCTGTGTATATATATATATATATATATATATATATATATATATATAATATATATGTATATATTCCATGTTTCTTCTTATCTGCTGCATTTAACTGTTTGATGCATTTTATTTTGTTCTTTTTGATGCATTTTATGTTCTTTGAATTACGAAATTTGACTTGAAAATTAAGTTTAAAGATGATTTGAAATTTTGTTGTTAGGAAGGTTCTGGAAATCTTCTTCAGGATTTCTGGAAGTCGATGACAAGTTTGCTGTTGTCTGAGTTTAACAAAATGGCCGAAAGTGAGTTGTAGACAAGTAGGCATCTTTTTTAACTGTTTCTCTTTGGCTTCCTCCATCTGGATCCTCCTTGTCCATTGACCACTTCAGACTTTCTAGTTGGCTAGTAGGGTATGACCAGACGTGTATTTTCCACCAGGTACCAGATCTGGATATTTTGGGCGTTTGCCTGGAAATCTTCTGGATATCTGGAAGGCAATGCAAAGTTTTCTGTTGGCTGAGTTTATTTATGGCATTCATGGCAAAATAATCAATCTAATTGAAAATTTACACAGCACAGTTTTAGCATGTATCAGAATTGACGGAGAGGAAACTGGTTCAAAATCAAAACAAGATTTAGACAAGGATATACCCTATCTCCAATACTCTTCAACAGTATTATTATTATTATTATTATTATTATTATTATTATTATTATTATTATTATATTATTATTATTATTATTATTATGAACATTTTTAAAGCACAAGTTCGCAGTGCAGCAAATGCGCTGATGTCAGTCAGTGTTGGCTATTAAACAAGAGAGCAAATATTATATTAGATTACATCATGAGATGGATTGAAAACATGAATGGATTGGGAACATCTCTAACTGAATGCCTCTCAAGGATTGTAGATTTAACAGTGGCCTTGATAATGGAGAGTGGAAAATTTGCATTAAAAATAAACACTAATAGAACAAAACTAATGTCAAATACAAAGAAATTTGGAGAATGGCCAATAGTAGCACACAACGGAAAAGAAATTGAAATGGTGAAGAACTTTGTTTACTTAGAAAGCATAGGGAGGTTTGGATTTGGAGTTTAAAAGTAGAATAGCAATGGCAGGATCTTGTACATTCAACAGGCTATATACCAAAATTTTCAAAAGACATGATATTGGGATGAAAAAATTCTGAACACTTGTGTAATACTATGGATGTTAATCTTGGACCATAAAAAAGAATTTGAGGAAAAATATTAGCAACAGAAAATGAATGGTTTAGAAGAATACTAAGGATTGGATACAAAGAACATATCACAAAATCACAAATGAAGAAGTTAGAGAGAGTGAGAGAGAGAGAGAGAGAGAGAGAGAGAGAGAGAGAGAGAGAGAGAGAGCACTGCAGCCGAGCATCATTGGAATAATCAGAAAGAGAAGAATGAAATGGACCGGACACATACTCAGAATGGGGGCAAATAAGAAACCCAAAATGAATTTTCAGCTACAAACCAGAGGGGAGAAGATCTAAAGAAAGACCAAAAGACGATGGGTGGACGGATTGGATCTGAACATGGCAGGGCTAAATGTCAACAGAAAAACTGACGGAAGACACCGAATGACTTTGGAAGAAATGGCAAAGGACTGAGGACTTTGGAGAGATATGTCACAGAGAAATTGATAGCTGGATACAGTTGGAGGACGAAGACCTGACCTGACCTGGTTTGCCTGATCTGGATCCAAAGCAATATCACTGCACAGCATTAAAATGACCCGCATGCCATGAGTTTGCCCCGTCTGCCAGAGGTTGAACAGGGTAATCAGTTTTTGAGAAGGAGGTTACTTCTGGAAGCACATTACAGTTATAGACATTTGCTTCATTATCCCCACATATAGTAACTGTAGTTGCTTAACCAACTGTCTTCCTCAGTCTAAAATAGGGTTGTTGAGAAGGTTGCGGTAAAATGAAATGTGATAGTAATATTTGGATTCGGTAATTATCTGCTATAAGTATTCTGTGAAACTGGATAGTGCAGAATGCCAAACTATCTGAACATAACAAAAGTCCAGTACAGTTTCAGGTCACTCTCAAACTGGCAGTAGTGTTGATAATGGCAGTTGATGACAGTATGGTTGTTTATAGCGTGCTTGAAAATGAATTTATTCTGCTATTATTAGCAATGGAAAGTTGATGCAGCATTACATCGCATTGAATTTGAGATTGAAATATTTTATTTGTGGTGTTGATGTCTAATACATCTATGTATGCATTTATCTTGAAAATCCTTTTTATTTTGAGACAATTCCTTCCTAAAGCAAGTTCTTGAGAGTGAATATCCTAAGCTTCTGCGACTGTACACTGACCTTTGGCGACGCATTCAGTCACTCGGAGTGAAAGTCGACCTTCCGAACTCGCTGCAAGTGGAAGAGGCTGTTCCAGTTGATTTGCAACATCAGCAGTTCATGGAACAGACGGCACTGGACTCCCGCTACGAGTAAGAGAGGAGAAGATGGATTTAGAGATCGTGCTGTAGTGATTTATGTAGTGTTACTTTTTCAGTAGTACTATTGGTCTTACTTTTACTAGGTTTTCTACTTTATTTTATCTCTTTTTCTTAAATTTAACTTAATTTGTGACGTTTTTATTAATATGAAATAGGCGCTTCTTTCTTTGCTTTCTATAGTTTTGCCTCTGATAATTTTAATATCTTTCACTTTTGAGTGCATTTGCACTAATGCAGATTTATATATATATCTTGTGATTATTTTACATTTTAATCATCATCATTATCATGCTCCTCCGTCACATTGGTGCTGAACGATAACACGACCCAGCTGTCTCCATGAAGTAGTCCTCTCTTTGAGCTTTCAAGTAGGCATCTGGAATAGTTGATCCAGTCCAGTCTGCAATGTTTTTCATCCACGTTGTTCTTTGTCTGTCTCTCCCTCTTCCTCTTTTGTCTTCTACCATCCCTAGCATGATTGTCTTCTCCTATGTATTGTCATGTAGAACTATGTGCCTAAAATATTGTAGCTTCCTCCTCTCCTTTTCTGTCACCAATAAAGAAGAGAAAGCTACTTTATAATTTTGCTAAATAGTTAAACATTTAAAATAAATGTTTTTAATTCATGTCAATGAGACTCTTTCATTTTGGAGAATCTGCTTTTCTAGAGTTTTGGATTCAGGATTGATGAAATTGGTGTTTTTATTCCTTGTTTTTTTGAAAAATGCTTTTGTAGCCCAGAAAAGGCTCTTCGAGAGAGTCTCTCACAGTTTGAAAATGCTTACCTGGCAAAGTCTCTTTCTCGCCTCTTTGATCCGATCAATTTGGCATTCTCGTCAAGTACTGCCAATACTCCCACTGACAAGGAGATCGACGGCATTGTCAGAGCCATTGCAAGGTAACGTCAGAAGTACCAGCCAGGGGTGTAGCCAGGAATTTGATTTCGGATATATATATATATTTTATTTATATATATAATATATACTATATAATATATAATATATACTATATATATTTTATATATTATATATATATTTTATATGTTATATTATATATATATATATACATTTGTGATTTTGTATTTTATATATACTGATTTTGGGATATATATACTGATATATGCCCCCCCTCCCATCACTGCACCCCTGGTACCAACTTGGCAGACATGACTTTGTCTATAAGTATATATATAATTATACTAATGTAACTAAGTTTTGATATTTTTGGCAGTTAAAATGATGCAGCTGCATTCTTGTAGTTGATTGCTCTGAGACTTGTTTTTATCATGGCATGTGTGGATTAACATACATCATTTTTAATGCGCTAATATTAGAAACTTAAGATATTTATAGAACATTTGTAATGGGAAAATCAGATTGGAAATACAGTGCACTTGAAAGTAATCTAGCCAGATATCATGTTCACTTGGAATCTATTTGAAAATTAACAAGATTTGGTTTTATTTGGGACCATTTTGCGTTTTGCTTGTAGTGAATTAAACGTGGCGAGTTTTGACGCCAAATTGGCCGCGACGTTGGCGCGAAACGTCACAAAGACTATCGTGTTTTTCTGCACAAAGTCTGAGCAGCTGGTTAGTGGCCTGAATAACAATAGGCTAATGTTTACTATATTCTGAGCAATGGTGTGTGTTACCTGAGCAACGCATTAATGGGAATTTGGTCTCTCTTTAGAAAAACTGCATCTACTACTTTTATTTTTAGTTGAAGTCATTTTATAATTGGTTAACTTTGGTAGACATCTGTTAGTTTAAAAGCCCAATTGCCTTCCTTGAAAATATAAGATTAACTTATTGACTTCATGATGTCAAGATGTTTACACTAGCCTATACTGTACCTCTGTCATTTTCTATTGTTAATGACTTACAGTACTTTACTTATAGATAACTATCTGCGGGAACTGTGTTCTCTTTTGGCATCTATTTTCCAATGTTTTAACAATGATCATAATGATACATCATTAGAATAATTCTCTGCTCTTTTTATTTAATTTTTTTTTCTATGCTCTAAAATGTTTAATGTGAGCGATTGATTTACGTGTTATGTATGTAACTAGTATGTTTTTTTGTTGTTGGAAATAAGCCAGTGTTAGATTTTTTTAAAAGTAATTTTTCTCTGTCTACATTGGACACTACACTGGGCAAATGGTGTAAGTTGCTGTTTTCCTTCTAAATGGATATCAATGCTGGACTCGTGCTCTGTTCAATCCTTCCTTTTGCACCATGCATACATACATGCATACATACTTGTGCATGCATGCATGCATACATACATACATATGTTACCACATTCAGCTATATATGTTAGAGATTTTGTGGCTATTAAACTATGTTGTAGTGTACCGGTAGTCTTGTTCTGATTATTATGACATGCAGCAATGGTTAATAAGCTCAAAATATATCTTTTTCCATTATTACCTGTATGTATTTATAATCTACTACTGTTGTTTATATTAAGACCTCTATACCAGCAATTCTCAACCGGGCAATCCGCTCCCCCAACTCTCGAATGACTGTTTGACTAATTCTGACTCTGTTGAGACTACCATCAGAAATAATCTAAAAACACACTTATTTTCTTGTTATTGTACAAAATTTCCTCAGTGGTGATTTTAGCCTACTAGTTGTTTTACTATAATTGTCATTCGTCTAATTATAATACATGGAGACAATGAAATAAGCTAACGATTTAACATTTTGATTGTCTATTATTAATATTTTTAGCAGTTTACAATAGTCTGTTCTAAAGTAATTTTACATGCAGCAATGGTTAATGAGCTCAGAATATATCATTTTCCATTATTATCTGTGCGTATCATAATTTACTACTGTTGTTTATATCACACTATATACGATACAATTTGACGTGTCGTAATATTTATTCAGATGCAAATGATTATGATAGCATTATTAGCATACGTGTTTTACTGTATCAAAGGTTCATTTCAAATGACCAACCTTTGCTTGTTTTTGCAGTTAGTTACAGATAGTGATGGCAGACAAGTTATTGGACCACCCACTTCTGCGCAAACGCGCAATGCAGCTGTGATTAATGCATTGTTTAAACTGCATCAGTCTCTTTCAAAGGTCAGCATTTGGGTTTTGTTAAATTTAGTCTAATACATTGTGTAGATTACAGTAATAATTAATATTTGAGAAATAAAAATTATAATTAATAATTAAGAAATATATTTAATTTTTAAAAAGAATTAATAATTAAGAAATATTTAATAATTAACATTTTAGAAAAATTTCTGTATCTAAATAATAATGACTTAATGAATGTTAACTTTTGCAATTGTTCATCTATTTTTTTATATAAGCAGCCATTATTGTGCACTTTTTATTCTAGTGTATAATGAACTGAACTGTTTTGTAGGTTTTGTCCACCTTAAGTTCATTCCCTGAAGTGGCTCTCATATCTTTCAATGATGCCTTGCAGGTACAATAGACATTAATTCTGTGTTATTTGATTGTACATGTACTCCGCTCCCAGTAAACGATTCACTACTCACTGCTACGTCCCTCTCCTTCTCGCACTTCACCTTTAATTTGTTGGCACATTCAATCAAGTTTGCAATGCTGTAATTTTGGCAGTATTTTAAAGGTGTTTTCAAGAAAGACCCTCTTTTTCCTGCTTTTGACATGAAACTTTTGTGAGTGTGGTGTTGGTTTTGAAAGTGTGGCAGTTTGCAGAATCCCGTGTTGTGACGTTTGATTGTAGGGCATTGTCGAAATGATGGGAAACGCAATCGAACCACTGTTGAATTCCATATTACAAGCAATGGAGGCAATCATCCTCACAATGCACCACGAAGACTTCTCACTGTATTGATTTTTCTCCTCATTTTGTTATTAGAGTAAAATCCTGTTAACAATGGATAACATGGTCTTGGATAATGTGGACCCTTGATTAACCCAGACCATTTTGTTTTGACTTACTGAGACTCGATCAGTTTCTTTGAAACATTTTCTTAACACAAACTTTAGTTTAGCATTTGTGTTTTACTCCAGTTCCTTAAAGTCCACATTATGGGTTTTAGTTATAATTATTTGCTATTTATAATTATTTGCTATTTATAATTATTTACTATTTATAATTATTTACTATTTGTAGCTGTCATAAAAACATGTTATAGTTGGATGATGGTGGAAATTGTTTGGATTCTGTTCAGTTCTATTTTTCTGATGTTAATCATGATTATTTTCTTGCCTTTATGTAGGTCATTGGATGGAAGTCAGAGCCATGACCAGCAGACGTGCTCACTCTATATGAAGGAACTGCATCAGTTTGTGCAGCGTGTCGCATCAACATATCTGGCTCAGTTTCAGTGCACAGAGTTTGTGATGCAAAGGTGATCAAGCACAGCTACATGGCAATAGATTAATTTCCTGTTTTACACAAAAAATTGATTATTTCACAATAGAAATAAAGGTTTTTCCATGAAATTCCTGACTTTATCATTAGTTAACTGAATTTTCATTGAACTTGCATTGATTTTAAACATGCAAGATTTCAGCCGATACATTGCAAACTGTTGATGAATCAGCACCTGCTAACATAACTGCTATGCTATTAAAAGTATTTAACGTCTATGCTGTAATAAGAGTATAACTGCTTCACTATTATAGGAACTTGACTGCCAGGTAGCTGCTTTAGTAAAACAATTAACATGTTTTGTTTAGTTAGTTAATTTTTTTTAGTTACAGGCTGATTTATATAGCGCTATTGTCCTAGCAGGCTAGGTCAAGAGTGCTTGTTTGCTATTTCACATTTTAAAACTATTTAGTATTCATTTCAAATTTAAGGTTGAATTTTAAAGTCTAATGAAATTTGTAATTAGATGACTATTCAATTGAATTATATAATTTTAAGTCAGATTTTTTATTGTATTATAGCAAATCCAGTCTTAAATTTTTTTAAAACAATTTTTGTATGATAAATTAAATATACAGGTTTTTTGAGCAAAATAACGAGATTTGTTGTCGTTGGAAATTTCAGCCTCAGACCGGTTGCCTGTCGCTGTCTCGAGCTGTTTGTCCGGCATTCCAGTCTTCTTTATCCTCTTGGAGAGGCCGGAAAACTCCGTCTAACTGCCGACTACGCGCAGATCGAGCAGACAATCACTTCGATTTGCATGAAACCAACAGATCTGGGAAAATCTTATCGGCTTGTTAGGGCTGTCAGGTTAAATCATTAATTCACTCAATTAATATCGTAGCTTTTTAAACATTAATACTGTTATTTGCTTTTGAGATTAACAGCTGATTCATTTGTCTTGGATCATGGGTGCCCACAGAAATTTTTCCAACAGGGGGCAAAACACAATAGTCATGATTATGTCACAAAAATTTATCCAGAAGGGCAAAACACATTTTAACACAATGGTCACGGTTTATATTTTAGCGAGGTTTTCAAATTTCAGTGTGAAATATTTGTATTTGTATTTCCAGGGGGTGCATGCCCCAATGGGCAGGCGAGCGCCCATGTCTTGGATGATGCTAAGTTGCTAACCACCTGATGTTTGACCATAGAATTATTTTAGGGATACTGGTAATCATTTCTATTTGAATGAGTATTGATTTGTTGGAATGAATGACTAGTTATTTATATTTCATTTTAAGGTATATTGTGAGAAAATTTGTTCTTTTGATGCCCCGTTTTGAAAGTCCAATTGACTCCTGTTCATTCTATATTAGCAGTCAGATTTTAGCACATTAAAATCAAAACTACTACCGATATCAACTGCTTAATAGTGGCTTTGTGAGTACCCGCAAGAAGTCAGTAAGTAAGTATGTAAATATGGATTGACTGGGGTAGATAAATTGTGAGAGAATTTGAGAAGTAATTGGCAACAAATGTGTAGTACAACGAAGATAGTTTGACATTAGAGTTTCTGTAGGAATCGAAATTCTACGCTTGTTTACAGCGCGCATCACACGATTGGTTTTCCATTTTCTTTTCCAGACCATTGCTGTTCCAAACATCGGAACATGTTGCTCAGAGTTCGGCCATAGGAGACATCATTCCGTACAGCCTCGTGCTTCAGTTTCTGTCTTCTCGAGGCCATCCTGCGCTTCGACCGCCTTATCAGGCAAATATTCTTATCTATCAGAATCACAAATTAAACTCAGGATTCAGAGACGAGTTCCTTTGGAATTCTGCTAACTCATTTTTCATCTACGGATGTAGCAGAAATATATTTCTGTTGTTTTTGCTCCCAGTGATAACCCAGTCAACTTGATGATGATGATAATGATGATGACGATGATGATGAATAATAATAATAATAATAATAATGATAATAATAATAATAATTATGCACTTCTATAGCACCAGTTCTAATATCCAAGGGTATCAATCAATGGTACTTCAAAATCCATCTGCAAAAGATCCAGGTCATTCCAGAGATCAGTCAGAGGGAGTGAGAGTAAGACGAACTATGGAGGAGTGGGTGCTTACTCCATGGAAGGAGAAGGGGCAAGGGAAAGGCTGACAGCCACCCTTCTTTTTCATCTGATTTCACCGAAATTTGAAGAATATCACCACCTTCAATTCTCCTATCTCATTTATTGTTCTCTTAAGTGGAAGAGATAAAGAAATGTTTGATATATAATTGATGGTGTTTTTGCTGTTGAAGGCTGCTGGTTGGACGTGTCAGAGGTATAGTCAGTGGCTCGATGAGCATCCGTCCGAAAGAGATCGACTTAAGTTTATCAAGTAAGTTGTTGATGTCTTAATGTCTCTTATCAAAAGTCAGCATTTTGTTTACGGCGATGCGGATTGATCGAGTCCAGCGATTTTTTTTCTGTTATGGTAATTTGCGTCCTCCAATTAAATCAGTCAAGAAATTTAATTGGTTCGCGCAGTTGTCAGAATTGTGGAAATAAAACTTCTGCACGGCATGAAGTTGATTTTGTGGAATTTCTTGAACTGGTTGCTTGAAACTTTACCAATTTTTAAATTGTGGGACAGATTCAAGTAATTGGACATAAAAATGCTTCTGTCCACACGATTACTGATTTAATTTTCAATGTAAGGATTGAAGGCATTAATAAGAAGCAAGAATTGATGAATGAATTGATAAACATTATGAGAAAGTAAATCTGGAGAATAAAAAACATAAGTGCTAAAGAGATTGCACCATCAGTTATAATTTATCAAACATTTTTTTATCTGTGCTCCAGACATCAAAAAATTTTTATCTTTGAGAATTTCTGGTCAATGCTAATCAAAAGCGTAAAGTCAGATTACAATTACACTCACTTACATTAAACTTCATCACTTGCATAGCCAGAGTAAGCAAGATGGCTTCTTCAGACTGACTTTCTCAGTTCCAGCTCCACCGGCCCCCCATGGGTCTGTGGCAGTGCTCCAGCCACAGAAGTTTTGAGTAATATTCACATCAGACAATAAACTCTGATGCATACTTTAAAGACTTTAATTGCAATGTTTTTTCCAGACCCCAGGCTTTTTTGGGGGTGGGAGTGGGGGTGGATTGACTTGGTTGGAGGGAAAAGACACAGTTCAATGCAGAAATTTGTGTCATCGCTGGGATTTGGGGGGGGATTTTTGAGGTTTGGGACGGAATCTGCCACCACAGGCCTGGATAAAACACCGCTCTAATTGTGATTCATTGTTGAATGGCAAAAAGTTGCAAAACAACTGAGTATGTTGATACTGTTTACAATCACCCCCACCCCATCCCTGGAAGAATTTCTCACTGCATCTGTGCAAATCCCATTCAAACCCAAATAGGGGGTCCAGCACCCCAGTGCCCCTCTTAGCTATGCTAATGAATGTCTTTGCAAAGAACCCTTCAAATTATGTGACTATGAACAGTATTGATAATGACTGGGCATTTTGAAATCCTATGATGATTATATTTAGATGTTTATACCTTTGTGGAATGCAAGATATGTATGTATGTATGTATGTATGTATGTATGTATGTATGTATATGTGTGTATAACTGTATATATTAGACATGTGTGTATGTATATATATATATATTATGTATGTATGTATGTATATATGTATGTACTGTAAGCATGTATATTCTTATATATATATATATATAATTATATATATATATATTCTTATATATATATATATTTTTTTTTAAAACGTGTGTGTATGTATGTATATATGTATGTACTGTAAGCATGTATATTCTTATTGGATTTAATGTTTTGGTAAAGATCAAAGAACACTCATTATAGGCTTAAACTTAATGTTAATTCACTTAAACATTTTTTTCATCAGAGGAAGCTTGGAGTCATATGCACAGGGTGTAACGTCAAGAGGAGGAAAAGAGTTTGTTCCCGTTTATCCAATCATGATCAATCTACTGCAGAAGGGACTGCAGCATGACTAAGCAGAAATGGCAAAAAAACTAACCTTAAAAACTAATGTTTATTGTATTTGATGAAGATATTTTGGGGTTAAGGAATTTCTGTAAATAAAGAAAGGTTTTGTAGTATTGTTCATAGCTGGAAATTGTAAACATAAGCAGACAATTTCTAACAATCAATTAATTAGAGAGCTGGGACTTCTGTTTTGTTGCATTTTCTGTTTGGAAATGTAGTTCTGTTTATGTTGCTGTCAGGGGCCCGCGCATAATTATGTAGCGCTGGAGGTTCGGTGGGGTCCTTGAAAACGTTACGAAATGTTACGTGGGTGGGTGGGTGTGTATGTGAGCTTAACATTAGGGCCCATCCATATATGAAGGTAAGGTAAAGGTAGGTCCCGTACTTTAGTCCGAGCATTGCATTAAGGCGCTTATCTCCGGCTTGGGCAATCAGCGACGTAGTTGGTATAAGCCATTAATCTGGGGTAGGTTGCCATTACTTTCCCCAGACCCACACTTTACCTTGTAGCTTAACGCTGCACCTCATTTTTACCATCGCCCTCTAGCGAATAAGGCTGAGTAGACCTTAGGGCTCCTGCGGGAATTGAACCCGCGACCTTCTGCTCCATTGTCCAGCATTGTTACCACTCTTCTAATTTCCCGCCCCATCCATATATTACGTATGCAAAAAGGCATAGTTTTAACTTCCCACCCATGTTACAACCCTTATATTTTTTGGACCCCTATGCATATGCACAAATTGGCTTCTCTAACCCTCCCCCTCCGGTTGAAAAATAAATTTGTTGCCATAATCGCGAGGCATTTGTTTTACTACAGGTATTACATTTGAGTTTTTAACGTCATGTTTTTTAGCATTGATATTCATTAAAGAAATACAATAGGGTCTGTCCATTAATTACATCAAAAATAGGGAGAGGGGGTTTGAGAAAGTTTGACAATTGTTGACAGGGGTGGGGTCAAGAGAAGTTGACGTCAACAATTTAATTTTTTTAAAATGAATAAAAAATAGGAAATTTCATGGAATACTATTTATTACAATGGAAAAAAGCCTGACAAGCAAAAAAAGGTCATCACCACCACATTATAACGCTTGATGAACAAAAGAAAGGGGAAAAGGTCTCATCGCTGCAAAACTAATAACCTTCTAAACTTTTTAGGGGGACCCGTCGCTGGTCTTAGTGGGAGGGGGTCAAAGTTTTTGACAATTATAGAGGGGTTATTGAAAGTTGACAGTTATTGACAAGGGGGTGAGGGGTAAAAATTGCCCAAAAATTATTGACTTAATTAATGGACAGACCCATAAAACATTCAAATGTTGTACTATGATCGCCCGTAAATAGTAGTTTTAAATCGTCCAGGATTGTAATTGAAGGCCAGGGTTCCATTAGTTTATCCAATTAAATTTGTGTTTGTGTGTGTACGTGCACATTCAGTGGAGACCCACGTTTAGGGTTGCCAGATCATCAGATGTACGGTTTTAGCCAGACTGTCCAGTATTTCGCCTATTTGTCCAGTGAAAAAATTAAGGCACATGCCTGTGTCCGGTATTTTCTAGCATGGCTACCAAACTTATAGCAAGCAGTCACTCCCAGCCTAGTACAATGCAACATTTTGGCTATAATTCTATAAATAATATAATAATTACCCGGCCTATTTGGCGTTGTGCGACCGGTTCTCGTCAGAACACCAAAGTTAAGCAACGTCGAGCGCGGTTAGTACTTGGATGGGTGACCATCCCGGGATCTAATCGTGGTGCCAACCAAGCCGTTCATCGCCTAGGCGTCGATAAATTGGTAGCAGCGCTAAGCTGCGAAGGTAAAACGCAGGTCTAGAGAAAGTAATGGCAACCTACTCTAGATTAATGGCGTAAGCCACCTGCGTCGTTGCTTGCCTAGTACCGGAGATCAGCGCCGGAAACCCTACGCTCGTTCGAGTATGGGACTACCTTTTTATATAAATAATATCAATGCTTGGGAAAACCCACATCCTAAATCTGCAGCCTATCAGTAAGCAGTCAAAAACAGGGCTTCCCAAGCATTTTGGACCGCGGCCAACTTCAGCGGTTTTGTAACGTGCCAATACCCTAATCATAGCTTGTAATATAAAATGCGACTGGCGCCACCTGGCGAACGTTAAAAAGTAAAGTAAAGTAAAATCTCGTGGATTTCTATAGCGCCTTGGAAAGCAGCACAACAGTAGGCCTAGCTGCTTATTCTTAGGCGCTCAGCCTCTCTTAAAATAGCTATAGGAAAGGTCAGATCAGCCAGGCAATAGTCAATATCCGAAGGGCAGTGAGGCTAGGTTGTTACAGCTATGGCGGAAATGATTTAAGAAACAGGAAGGATTTAAGCTTAGACCTGAAGACTTGAGGAGATAGTGCAGAAATTATAGGAAACGGACAATCAGATTTTATTGTTTGAAAGTGTCCAAGTGTGCGAAGGGAAGCTGGGATCGAGTTCCAGAGTTCAGGTGCAGCGTATATGAGAAGGCACGGCTGCAAATTTTCAGGGATGACTGATTTAGCGGGCGTGACAGAGTGAGATGAGATGACGAACGTGTGGGTCGAGGAGGCTGAGGGGTTAATAGTGATCTAAGGTAGACAGGTTTTGATGACTGAAGTGAGCTATGTGTAAGTGTTATTATCTTATATTGGATACGTTCTGTTATTTTAAGCCAATGTAATGATTTTAGTATGGGTGAAATATGGGAGAATTTAGGTGACATAGTAACAGCACGAGCTAAAGCATTTTGTATTGATTTGCAATTTGTTGATGGAGGCTTTGGGAAGGTTATAGTAGAGGGAGTTACAGTAATCTAATTTGGAGTGGACTATAGAGGTGGCGATTGTGGACGCAGTCTTAATATCAAGACAAGAACGTAGGCGACGAAGGTCACGAATATGAATAAAGGAGGCTTTTGAAAGTTGGGAGATTTGTGATTCGAAGTTTAGAAAATAGTCAAATTTGAATCCGAGATTTCTAGCAGTTGGAACAGGGATTATTGTGGTATCAGGAGCCAAAACTAGTTTAGGATTTGCAATTTGCGTTTTGAATAAAAGGCAAAAGAAATGCTCTGATTTAATTTGAATGAAAATGTGGCAAATATATCTAGCAGAATTATTTATATTTTTGGCTAAATAAGACAAAATGAGAACATTGATATCGAAATTTCTTGAAAATTATCTTTTAAATTTAGCCAGGAACATACCTTTGTTACGCGTCTTGAAAATCCTATGAGTATGGCAAAGTCGCTCAACTGCAAGGTTGTGTCAAAGGTATTTCTGCTTCATTAATTCCGAGATTCTCTATTGTTACTGGAGTTTCAGAGCAAAATGGCTAGAATACGCTTTCCTTGCGTTATTGTGAAATAAGATTACTTTTTAAAAGTACTATAGGCCAGGGTTTCACAAACTTTTTGTAGTTGTGCGACTCATTCAGTGGCTTTGTAAAAATGCCGCGACCCTGCAAACTTATTGTCAACTAAATTGGATAAAACACATCATTGTAATATACGCTGTGTAATATGTGTGTGTGTGTGTGTTTGGAGGATTGCAGGTATATAGGCCTACATCACTTAAAACTTTATGTCTACTTGCAACTTTCAAGGCTTGTGACATTGTGGTATTGGTTAGAAAATGACAATCTTGAATCTAATTTCACGCTACCCCTCAACCCACTAGGCTGAACCCTGCGACCCACTTTTGGGTCGGTACCCACAGTTTAATTATAGAACTATAGCCCTGATATCACACATTAGTAAGATATTGCTACGAGTCATTCTGGAAAGGATAGACAATAAAATGGAGGAGGAGATTGCAATAGAGCAAGCAGGCTTCAGAAAAGGACGTGGCACAAGGGATCACATAACAAATTTAAGAATAATAATGGAAAAGGCAAAAGAATTCCAGCAGCCACTGTACATCTGCTTTATAGACTATACAAAAGCATTTGACTCTGTACCTCATGAAAAATTATGGTATATAATGTTGGAGATGGGCTTTCCGGCACATCTGGTTCAACTACTAACAAATTTGTACAAAAACCAAAAAGGTGCCATACGAATAATGGGAACAGTCACAGAATGGTTCAAAATAAAAAAGGGCGTGAGACAAGGTTGTACAATATCCCCACGTCTGTTTAATATAATAGCA
Organism: Metaphire vulgaris; assembly: GCA_018105865.1. Lineage (NCBI taxonomy): Eukaryota > Metazoa > Annelida > Clitellata > Crassiclitellata > Megascolecidae > Metaphire > Metaphire vulgaris. Next base: position 4,712,791 of record CM030859.1, on the reverse strand, counting down.
GAAATGATAATGCGTGTGGCTTTGGAAGGGTTCAAAGGGGGATGCAAAGTTGGTGGACTAACCATTAATAATCTAAGGTATGCAAACGTTGTGGTTTTGCTGGCATCGAGCGCACAGGAACTTCAAGAACTAGTAAGCAGAGTGGAACAAGCGAGTGCGAAATATGGGCTGCAAATAAATGTAAATAAATCAAAAGTAATGACAACTAACGGAGACAAAGTTTCCATCAGAGTAGATCAGAAGGTAATGGAACAAGTGGGAAAGTTTACATATCTTGGCGCAATTATATCAGAAAACTGCTCCCTAGAGGAAGAAATAAAGGCCAGATTGACAAAAGGAAGGGTTGCCATCAGAAAAATGAAGAACATTTGGAAAGACAATAATATCGGCATGAGAACAAAGAAGAGGATAATCGAGAGTGTTGCATGGAGTACAGCATCATATGGATGTGAAAGTTGGACTCTGAAAAGAAAAATACAGAGAAGAATAGAAGCTTTTGAAATGTACTCATTACGTACCATGCAAAGCATAAGCTGGAGAGATAGGAAAACCAATGAAGAGGTTTTGAAAATGTCAGGCACGGAAAGACGTTTCCTCAACATGTGCAAAAGAAGGAAGCTGCAATACTTCGGACACGTACAGCGGAACAGCGACACCAGGTCAACATTGGAGAGGACAATCCAACAAGGAATGATGTCGGGAACTAGACGAAGAGGGCGACCAGGGAGAAGATGGGCGGATGACGTGGAAGAGTGGACAGGAATGAAAATGTCAGCAGCAGTCAAGAAGACAGAGGATCGACATGGTTGGAGGAAAGAAATTCATGCTGTCACCTTAACTTCAGTTCATGAAGGAACAAGGAGAAGATGATGACCCACAGTTTGGGAAACACTGGGCTAAAGTTGGTTGGGGCGGTTAGGCAGTTTAAAAGCTTTCACTGTATTGACAAAAACCAGATCAGAGGCGTAAAGTCTGCGCCCACATTCAATTTGATTTTAAATTTGCAGATTTTATTTACAGTATTTGCCATCTTTTAAACAATAGTCGTGAATTTTAAAGTCATAGAAAATCTGGCTTTAAAAGGTTCTGATGAATTTTTCCAACCCGGTCAAAGAGCGTGAAAAGTTAAATTATTGATTAAATTATTAATAATGAATTACATTATAATTTAAGATGACTAATGTTCTATCCAATTTTAGTTGACAACAAGATTTCATAAATAATGATCAGGTACGTTTCAACTCGTTGGCTGAGTTTGTTAACCCTAAGGCCCCATAATACCGGTATTGTCAGTTGCGGTGTGTACTTTTAAGGGCCTATAGGCCCTATTGGGTCAACTGTTATTGGCTCACTGATCTATTGGCTACATGGAAGAGAATTAGTGAGATGCAATTTTAAAGTATATTTTATATAATTGAAAAAAAAAGAAGATAATAATAAAAGCAGCCGAGTCCAATGAATAAATTAATACAAAGTCATGTACCAATTTTTTATTTCTTTGTTGTAAACAGCATAGTTTACATATATTTAAAGAGGCAATAGCAATTTTATTGTTTTATTTACAACATATGCAGTGGCGTATTTACCATTGGGCCATTTGGGCCATGGTCCCCTTTGGTCTTGGCCTAGCCTGTCCTGACCCATCCATTCTGGCCAATCAAGTGCTGTAGTTGTCCCACGTACGTACAGAAAGTTAATTCAAGTATATGCCTCTGGTCTTCTAATTAAACCATAATCTTAATTTTATAATCTTGTCACTCCAGCGTTGGGACTTTATAAGAATTATTCAATGAGTTAAATTAAACGGGAATTCAAAGGGTTAAACAACAGTTACAACACGTAGGAATCAAGTCATGCATTACTGATAGAAAACAGAACACTGTTAGATTTACTCATTTATTAAGCAGTGTGACGTCACATCTATGATCTTGTGTAACTTACTCTTGGAGTAATCGTTACTCCAAGAACTTACTAGCTTAGTGTTCATGATATTTTTAAAATGTCGTCTGGTCCACCTTCAAAGCGATTTCTCCAGACAACATTAGATTTCGAGTCTAAAACGCTTACATTTTCAGCCTAATATGCATACAGGGCTTAGTCACAGCCCACAGAATTCCATTTTTCTCCAATACAGGTGGCTTGCACATGTTGATGAAAAGAACATAATCATGCATATTTTCAGAAAAAAATCTGGAAAATCTTAAAATGTCGCCAGCTTAAGGGGCAAAGCCCCCTGACCCCCCACCAGAAACTTTGTCCTTGGACCCCACTGGGGGCTTCGCCCCTAGACCCCCATTATAGGCTCGCGCTTCGCGCTCGCCATGTACTGGCCCCCTTACCACAATTCTAAATACGCCACGGAACATATGTTATTTGAGGCGCCGAGGACTATAGTGGCCTATCCAAAAAAACAGCAGGCGAAAAATTGGAAAAAACGGATTTGAAGTTTGGAAAAAACCTGCAAAATCACCAAGTTGCAATCTATTGGCTTTGACCAAACAATAATACAAATTGTCCCCTTGTCCATCTTGTTACGTTTCCATTTTTGCCACCTACACGGGTGTCCGGTATTTTGGAGCCAGGGATATGGCAACCCTACCCCCGCCCCGTACGTATCCGTACGTAAAATCTCTTAAATACGTGACCCCTCATTGCGTATGTAATACTTTATATGGACGGACCCTTATGTAGTGCTCGTAAAACCGATTTACCAAACGGTAAAGAGCTGCATATATAGAGATTTGGGCATTAGAGGACATTATTATACTACGTTATACGTTTAACTTTAATACCGATGTATATTATTTTACCATATTAATTTTTTATTGTTAATTTGATTTCTTTTACATACTGGGAAATAACATACTGGAAAATAACAAGGACAAGAAAAATAAGTAATAAATGTAATTGCACTTAACTAGAAAAATTAAGTGTAAAAATATTTGTCACATACTGCTGAGGTGGGTCTATTGAAATCGTTACAGGGTGGCCGCCGGCTGGTTGGGTGGGTGGGTGGATCAAAGGAGGCCAGTTCCAGCGTTGCATAATTATGCAATGATTGCTTGTCGTATTAATTCCACACTTTCAGAATCTGGATCCTAAACAATTTTGCCTTCAACAGTTCCAAATGCAATTAGTGCTAATTTATCGCCATTTTAGACAGTGTCAGACAGTCATGTTTCTCTGCAATTAATTGCAAGACTGGTTTGGATTTATTGGCTTTAAGATTTCGATCGGTGATGTTAACAGGACTGACCCCAAAGGACGAGGATAAGAACAAGGACTGACCCCTCAAGGACAAGGTTCAGGACGAGAACCTACTCCACAAGCACAAGGACCACGAGGACTGACCTCTAAGGACAAGGATCAAGGACAAGATCTGTAAGACAGAAAAAGGCAGAAAGGAAAACCCAAAAACGATCTCAATTCGAATCACAAAATTAAAAAAGCAAAAAGAAGAGAATGTAGAACACATTCTATACTCTAGAACCCCGTTATATCGAAGCTCAAGGGACCGTGATAAATAGGCCTACTTCGATATATCAATTCCAGGTCATATAAAGCCAACAAAAACGAGGAAAAGGCCGATCTGCAAAGACGAGGATAAGGACGAGGACTGACTCCCCAAGGACGAGGACTTCAAATTGGTCCTTTAGGACAAGGACCAGAACAAGGATTAGCATCACTGCTTTCGATATCAACCAATCTTTGTGTTACCAAGTTGTCGTATTTGACTGTTCATCATACATGTGCTCTGTGTATGACACTTACATGACACCACCTGTGAGCACTTGATGATAGCCATCTTTATTGATCGGAAATAAAATGCACAGCAGAGAGAATAATTCAGGCCATAGAGCTATAAAATGTTTTCTTGAAGATCGCGAAAACTTCACAATTATGCTAACAGGACCAGGGATATTTTTACACCCCCTAACGCCCCTCAACACCCCCAATTTGAGGCCGACACCCCAAAATTTCCTAATCTAAGAATGTACCCTAAATAGCCCCCGAACACCCCCAAATTTTACCGACACTCCCCTAAATTCACAATCCTATGGTCAGGGAAAATCTTCCCATTTTGCTATCCCGCCTTGCATTGAGACATCAGATACGATGATAACCGCCCTCCCATTTTTTTACTAGATTGGAAATATAACTTCTAATCTGACATTGGAAGACGCCGCCAGGTGGTATTTGTAGGGGGGAGAGGCGGAAATCACTGCTTACTAACTCTACCCTAACCGGTCTACCGTACTTTATACATGGCAAGGGGAGCGTTCATGATGTCTTTAGTTTATTTAGGTTAACTAACTTGTTTAGCATGAACCCTCGGACGCCAACGTGTGTCAACAAATATTTAAACATTAGCAGGGGCGATACCACGTTGGTTGGGGATGACGTCCCCCACCGGCCCACCAAAAATGGGTCTCCAATGGAAGATGATCGTCTAAACGGATTAGTCTTGATGAATATCCACAAAGATATGGACATATTCATTGACAATGTCATCGACAAATTCACTTCCAGCAATAGAAAACTCCATTTTGCACTATGACTTTGTACAACCAGACTAAAATGGCTTTTATTAAACATTGTCAATTCTGAACATTATATTTTATAAATCAAATCTTCAGATTTCTTCTAAGCCGTTTACATATAATTCCTTTGACAATTGGCGGGATCTTCCTAGAAATTCATTGCACCCCCCCCCCTGTGAGCCACCAACAACGCTGAACAACCGCCACTGAACATTAGATAAAATTGAAAACGTCTTATTTCAATGTGATTATTTTATTCAATCGATTAGGTTGTTAGAGAAATATAAATGTGAAAGTCGATCCATAATTATTATTTGCACTCAGATTTCATCAAAGCAGCATTCATACTCGACGGCTACACTTCGTCGTGGTAAAAAGCTCATTGATTCGCACTGATTCCCACTGAATGAACTACGATGTCAGAAATAGCCTATAGACACACGTTCACATTGAGTCCTGCGAGGGCTCATCCATATAGTACGTACGCAAAAAGACATATTTTAATTCCCCCGTTGCACACACCGTACATACGTAAAATCTCCAAAACTCAGCCTCCTCCCCCTCAATGCGAACGTACTGTATGGATGGACCCTCAAGAAAGTAGGATTAAACCAGTGGCGGCTCCAGGATTTGGCAAGTGGGGGCCGTTGCAGTGGCAACTTCTAAGCAAGGGGGCCAACCATTTGTTGATAGGTATGTAGTAGTAAGTAGAGTCCTAACAGGGGCATGGTGGGCCAGGCATTCAATAGGGGCACGGACCTCCGGGTCTCCCATGTGGCGCCGCCACTGGATATATCTTCCAATACTTTTCTACTATAATAGTATGCGAATTAACCTAGGCTACTGGCATTCAATTAAATTTTATGAAGGACCTAATTTGTTTATGACTGGCGCCCGATGGTCAGGTAAATAATATTTTAGTTACAAATATGTACTTCATAGGTATTATAAAACTAGTAAGACGTTAAAAGCATTTCGTAGTTATTATAAAATGTTATATGTCGTTTCAGTATTTTCGCGGGCCATTTCACACTCCGTGGCGGGCCGGATCTGGTCCGCGGTCCGCCATTTGAATACCCCTGGCTTAGATGCTGCAAATTTACGCAAATTAAAGAAACTTCATGAAGCCAAGTTCGTTAACTAATGAACTAACTGCTACTAATGATTATGTTTAGTCTTTTGCCCAAAACCCTATTGAATCCGATTCCAGTTATGCTATGTGTGTTAAGTGCCGCATAAGCAAATCGAAGACGCTCTTCCCCTGTAGTATCCAGAAGAACGTATGCTATGTCCTCGTCCCGCGGATGAGTAGCTAAGAGCACGCTGTGCGTTCGTCCGTGCCACTGAGGCAGTGTTTTATCCAGACTCCAGGCCTTTGGGGGAGTTAACTTGGCTGGAGGGGATGAGACATAGTTCAATGCAAAATTCTGTGTCATTGCTTGGAATTTTTGGGGGGGGAGAAGGGGAATTTGAGTTTTTGGAGGGGACTCTCCCCCTATCTGGATAAAACAATGCATGGGGGTAGGGGTAGGGGTAGAGGGGGACATCGTCCTGTCGTGAACATGAAAATAGACATATTTTGGAGTGTTCACTGGATCCATAACTACAGGTGTACACTGGAAAATGTTTAAAGTGCTAAAATAACACAAGTCGAACATTTTCGATGACATTTAACCTCAGAACTCCAAATCCACGTCCACGGTATGACCAATTTACACAAAATTGCTGGTGACCTTCTCTGTTCGCCAATTTCATACAAGTTTCACAGATTGAGGCTGTAGAGTGTAGACAGTTGATTTTTTTAAACTTTGGGCAAAAATCAGCGCTTAAGGCCCTGGATACATTCAGTGGAGATCTTGATTAGGTCTATGCTAAGCATTGAGATGAAGCTTAGTAAAACGAAAGTCGTTAAACATAAACGAAAACAGCTGCAAACGATTATTTTCGTTTCTCTTATTTTATTTTTAAATTTGAGCATCCAGGACAGGATTTCCACAAAGTCAGTAAACAAGACCAGACAGGGTTTAATCTAGGCCGTCTCCGGGGGTGGGGAAATTGCCCTTTCCCCCTAAAATTTCAAATTGCCTCCGGAAATTTTGGCATACTACATCAACTAACAGTAGCCTCTTAGCTGACTTCCCCCGGCCTTGTCAGTTTCTCCCAGGAGTCCAGAGTCTAGATTAAACACTGAGACCAGCTAGGTTGACCCATACATGGACATGGGTCCATTTTTGTAAGCCAAACCCAACCCAACCTATCACGATTCAGACCCAACCCAAAAAAGCAATAGGGTTAGGCCTACTTGACTCACTCAACCCACCGTAATACATTGCAATTTCTTAAACCATGACTTATTTTCTTCTTCTTCTTCTTCTTCTTCTTCTTCTTATTATTATTATTATTACTATTATTATTATTATTGTTATTATTATTATTATTATTATTATTATTATTGTCAGACAATTTGCTATAGCGCCGTAGGTGAGCGAATGGCACAAAACACGGGTGCTTTGACAACTAATTACTCGTAACTGAGCTTAAATAAATGCGTTCTTACCCAACCCAACCCACAATAAACATGGCAATTTCTGACCCAACCCACTACGACCCATTGAACCCATGTCTATGCGTAGGTTGACCAATATCAGCATATTTCGAAAATGAATGACAATTAAAACCTTAAAATCCAAGGACTGCAAAGCACTCTTCGTTTCATAAATTGCACTCACAAGTAACACCTTCTTTTCTCAAACGAAAATAAAATTTAACGATCCGTGAGAACAGCGGTTCCAAAACTGTGATCCGCGGACCGAAGGGGGTCCGCGGAGGATACGGCGGAGGTCCGCGAGAGCCTTCCAAAACATTCAGCAGCACTCCATTGTTTTAGCATTAACAGACTGTATTCTCAAATTACGCCTGTATGTGCCGGTCGAGCCAATAACAACAATAGTGAATATAAATCATAAGACCTACAGTGTAATGTACTAGAACTACATTACAATATCTAGATATAGGCCTATACTAACACCGCCAGCCTGGGTATAATTTCAGCGGGGAAAAGACAAGGAGGTCTCGCGAGAGCGTTGGAGAGATCCCAGCAGACGACATCAGTTTATTTTATTGAAAGTCCTTAGCGAGAACCCTATTTATAACAGATTTTGCTTCATTAATTAAAGAAATATTTCGCTCCGTACTGTGCTTAGTCAGTTACCAGTCGCCCGGCCATGGAGAAACAGAGAAGAAATTAAAGGCGTGTCCGTACTTTCTTTTCCATATCGTTCTCATGACAACAAATTCCTCTGGCCGCCACAAGACCGCCTAGAGCTGCATCTGTCAATCTAAGTATAGCCTAAAGACCACCAGGCCTCAGCAACAATCAGAAATAATAATAGTCAGAAATAATAATAGTCAGAAATAATAATAGTCAGAAATAATAATAGAAATACTAATATAGTCAAGTAGTCTACACAGACTAACACAGCATCGCTCACTGTTCAGAATAATTATAGAGTTTAGGCCATAATGGCTAACAGAAGAAACGAGAAAATTTAAAAACCAGTAAAGGACGCGCCAAAAACACAAATAAAATTCTCGTATGATTTTAGGCTCTTAACCATTAAATACAAGAGAACAATACTGAAAACGAAGTAGGCCTATACAGATCCAGACTTTTCGTTGAAATTGACTTGCGTGCGTGCTTGTAAAAATACAATCAAGAAGCGCTCGATCGTTGCCAAACGCTTGTCTGTTCACTGCAGATCAGAGCAGAAAGTGAGTACAATTCCGTTGAAATCGGCGCAAAAGAACGGAATTATTACGCGTGCAACAGAGACGCTTTTAGAGAGAGCGACTCCTGCGGCGCAGTCGAGTTCGGACAATGAAGTTTCCGCCCTCGAAATCCAAACCAAACACCATCAGTAATGAACAAATACTGTAGATGCGACAGTACAGAGCGGCCGTCAAAATTCAATCGGTGTTCCGAGGACATGGTACCACAATTCGTCTACAGACTTTTGGTCTACTGGCAGTAGGTCTACTACAATATCTGTGCTAGAGTTAGGGTTAGGGTGGGTTTAGGTTAGGGTTATTGCTAGGGTTATTGCTAGGGTTATTGCTAGGGTTATTGCTAGGGTTATTGCTAGAGTTAGGGTTAGTCAGGGGTAGGGTTATGTTTAGGGTTAGGTAACTTAGGTTAGGGTATCGTAGTAGGCCTACTGTCGGTAGTCGAAAAGTCTGACGAATTGTCGCGGAACCCGAGGACATCGAGACCGAAAGTTCTGTCGTGACACCCGACAATTGTCGCTGTGTGAGGAGGCACAAGCCAAACAGGCTGTGCCAAGCAGAAGTCGCAGATTGATTCAAATGGGGTTGGGTCAAGTAAACTTATTATCGGCATGGGTTGGGTTGGAGATTTGATGAGTTGGTTTGGATTGGGTTCTGAAAAATGGACCCATGGTCATCTCCGAGTCCAGTAACGCTGAAATACAAGCACATTTACCGTAAGATATATAATCATTAGCCTACGATTACCTACCATTTTGCAAATTCAGAGCCAGTTTCCATTACTGCTAAACCCCATTTTTGGTTTCGTGGAAAATCGATCTCCCATCGCCACCATAGTATAGGCCGCTACCCTACGTTCACTGGCTCAGCCAACCCATTAGCCAGATGTAGGTTTAAGATCCAAAAGTCTACATTTTCTAGATAAGACTTTAACAGATTTAACAGGGCTTCCCCAAGAAGTACAATCTCGCCGAGTGTATAGAATGAATTCAGGCCATGTTCCTAATCCAAATTGAATAAGTTACAGCAACTGTTCTTCTGGACAACACTCGGCGGAATTTTCAGCTTTCGTGAGTCGTTCATGTCACTCGAGTCACTTCTTAAATTTCAGCCTTAAGGTCAGACGGGGGCGTTCGGGCGAGATAAGGGAAACCGAGGAGGAGGAGGAGGAGGGCAGCAAACACCAATTATCTTCGCCGCAGATAACGAGCGGCCGCTTGCGTAAACAATCTCAATGACCAGCGCAGTTGCAGTACTAGGCCATGATGACTAGGTCGATGGCAAGCCACTGGCAGCTTCAACACAGCTGCCGCCGCCTCAACCGCTGTCTTCGTTTTTTGTGATTTCACCGCCTGTGAGCATCGATCCCCGAACACCTATCCTCTGATATCAGAGCCACGAATACGCTTTGGCAGCAGGGTTATTTCTATAGGATTATCAATTTGGGAGGGTGTCCGTAAATTCTGGGGTCCCCTGCCCAAAAAAAGTCTGACAAGCCAAAAAGTCATCCCATAGCTGAGATTGGGGAGGTGTTGGAGGAGTGTCGGTCTCAAATTGGGGGGTGGTGGTGTTTGGGGGTGTTAATTAAGGGGTATAAAAATATCCCTGTTTGGTAGTACCCGTAATGAGGCAATGTGTTGAGTTCTTTTGAAATGATAAACGAGGTTGAGGCTGAAACAGAGGCTGGGATTTCCATCAATATTTCATAACTACTGATAACATAAAAATTGGCGGGAACCTGATACAAGCCATACGCTTTGCAGACGACGATGCGATGTTGACGGGGAGTGAAAGAGAGCTACAAAGAATGACGGACAGTTTAAATAAAACGTCAAAAGAATATGACGTGAAAATAAAGACGCTAGAAAACAAAAGTCATGGTAATTAAAAAAAACCGCAAATAACGGTTGAAGGAGAAAAACCGTACATTATCTACATGTAGGGAGCCTAATAACAGAAGATGCCAGGTGCCAAGAACAGATAAAAATAGCGATGGAAAAACGAGCGTTTTTGGAAAGGGGAGAACTGGTAAAAGCAGGTTGAAGGAAATACAAATCCCCAAAAATTTGCTCACTTGGGACTTAATTATTTTCAGCCTTTTATCCTTTGTATTATTTTTATCTAGTAGCGTCATTTCACGCTTTTCTTGTAGATAATTTTTTGCAAATTTTAGCAATTTTTTGCAAATCTTACGCATTTGAAATTTTTGCAAATTTTTGATTTTGTGCAAAATTTTGGCAAATTTTGTCAGTCAATTTTGGCAAATTTTATGGCCAATGTTGGCAAATTTGAACGGTTTGCATAATAAATGAATTTTTTTCATTTTTTTGGGGGCATGGAAATGACGCCACTGATTACGTCACGATTGGTTATTTTGAATCAATATCAGTGTCGGTTCTGTTCAGATAAGTAGCATCATTTAGCTTATTAATAGTTTATATAAAGGTGTTGAAAGCAAAATATTTCCCCCCATTTTTTTTCCGGGCGCACACTGCGCCCACCTTAAATAGGGATAGAAGCCCCTGGGTAAAAGGACTAAGCATGGAACTAAAGAAGCGAGTCAAGCGAGTGTTAATTAAAAACGTTGATATGGAACGTAACCCTAAATTCCCAGAAACACGGACTCTTCAGAAAAAGAGCATAGAAAAGCTGGAAGCATTCATCGAAATGTGGCTATGCATGGATGAGGATGGAAAAGGTCAAGTGGACGGACAAGAATTCAAACGGAGTTATCGCAGATGGACGGCGGAAGAACAATGATCGATAATTATTATCATCAAAAAGAAGACAAAGGAATTGGATTGGACACGTGTTAAGAGGGAAACATTGCTTAGAACAGCAATTGAAGCGGAATTTGAAGGAAGTATATCAGGGGCGTAGCGACGGAGGGGGTATATCGGTATATATACCCCCCAAACCATAAAGTTTTTTATGTGATTTACATGTGGTTTTATGTATATGGTTTATGTGGTTTATAGATAAGATTTATACCCACCCAAAATATTTAAACCCTCCCAAATCAAATTCCTGGCGACGCTCCTGAAGTATATCAGGAAGAAAGACAAAAGGAAGGCCAAGGAGAATGTTATTGGACTGGATCATGGAAACAAATGAACAGCGTCACAAAACCTATGCAGAAAGAAAGAGGCAAGGTAGAGAGAGAGAGAGAGAGAGAGAGAGAGAGAGAGAGAGAGAGAGAGAGAGAGAGAGAGAAAATGGAAACAATGAAGCGTTTTGGAATTTGGAAAGCACTGGAGAGTTTTTTTGCAAATTTTAAGGCACGATTTAGGTTCTGATAACGAGTCAGCACCGAACAGAGAGAGCGAGAGAGAAAGAGAGGAAGAGAGAGAGAGAGAGAGAGAGAGAAGAGAGAGAGAGAATAGAGAGAGAAGAGAGAGAGAGGGAGCGTAATATAAATAAGTTTTAGACGAGAAAACAAGTCTATTCTCGTCTTAATCATGGACCTCTTCTTATCTTCTGCACAGCATCTATTACACGGGCGCTGAGGGCTGTTGTGATGTTCTCCTTCCTCTCCAATCGACGCATTTATGTCGCCAATTCGTGGTTTACAGAATTGAAGATGAACGATAATATGTGGGCGACATCACAATACGACAAAAAAGAACAACAACATTTTCAAATTTACCATCAAATATAATCAGAGCCGCTGTCTATGGGTCGGTTTTTTGGACCCAGGTCCAACCCACCAACTTCCCAAGCAGCCTTTAAGAACTGTTTCTGCAATATTTGTAACAGGAATGCAAAGCATAAAGATCTATCAATCGATTAACTGAACAGACGTTTGGAAACATAATTGAAGATGAACGATTTTCGAAATCAGATGAAACTACATTTCACAATACGACAAAAATTCCGAACAAATTTCCGGAATACTTCCAGATTTACCAGACAGCAAATTAATAAGGTCCCAGAGCTAAGAAAATGGGTTTTATTATATATTTTTGGCACCCAGGTCCAAAAACGGGTTCTCAGATCCCGCCAATTTAAATATTCTACTTGCTGCTCAAACCAGCTTCACCTTATGAATATTCACGGTTTTGTCGCATCGAGTGCTGGCGAGAGTGTGAGACTATGGGTAAATAGCGTAAAATAAACAAGTGTTTAGTTTTGTTTTGCCGTTAATTTTTCGCCGAACATCGAGATTTATTATAGTTTTAAGAAACGGCGTCGCGTACTCTGGTTCTCTGCACTTCCGATATTATATAACACTGACAGTTGTTAATGCAAACAAATGCCCAACAAATGAATAGTTATAAATAGTATTAAAAAATAATAATAGATATCAGACGTAATTAGTAAAAATACTAATAATAAACAAATAATAATTATAATAAATAACGAATAATCAAAAAAGTACGTTTTTTCGAAAATCAGATGAAACAATAATAATTCAGACATTGAAAATCTGCAGAAAATCACGTCTGTAGAACAAAGACATTATTGCGAATCACGCAGTCAAAAGGCTATAATTATAATGGAATAGGGTGGAGTTTTAAGCGGCGAAGAAAATAAGCACGTAAAATCGATCTTGCGCTTTATGATCAGTGAAGACAGTGTTTCAAGTTCTTACCAAGACCGTCAAAAGCCGATTTATTTGGGACCTTCTGTTCGATCCGACCTATGTTGGCAATTCCGTTTCGTCTTTGATGAAGTCTCCCGAACGTCGAATGGACCGAACGATTTCTCTTCATCGTCTTCGTTTCTGCTGCTGCTCCTGCTCCTCCCCCTCCCTCTCAGCGGCGAATCCGTCCATCCTGTCGGGGAGCGACTCGGTCGATTCGTTGTCCGTCTGGCTGTTCAGTCGTACGGTCGGCAGTTCCTTCAGGCAGTCGGAAGCAGCGTACGTGCTGCCAGGGGGGTTGTCGGGGGCTTGTCGGGCGGTGGTGCCGGCGTCGGCGGCGCTGGCACGGTCCAGTCGAATGCCGAGGACGCGTTCCTGCTTCGTCAGCGGTTCGTTGTTCGCCGGGAGGAGGGCGGCGCGTTTGAGATCATCCAGGTACAGTGTGTCCGCCGATCGAGGTTCTTTCTCGTGCTTTCCGCCGTAGTGAAACTTCCGGAACAGTTCCGTTTTCCTCGGCAGCGAGGAATGGCGCTTGGCGTGAGGGGCAGGATTCAGGGACGCGGAGAATTTCCCGTTTTTCGACGCACGGAATCTAGTGCGCTTAAGGTTACCGCCATCGACGGTCGCCGGTTCCTCGTCGGAAAAAGTGCCGTTTCTTCCCGCGGCGGCGACTCTCTTGTCTTGGAGAGAGGAGGAGGAGGAGGTAGAGGCTTCGCTTGGACTCGTCGACTTTCCGCTGTGAAACAGCTTATGGAGTGACGTTCGTAGGGTAGACGGTAGGATGGGGACGGCGACAGTGCCCGTCGTCACAGGCGGCATGCCTCCTCGAGTGTTCGAGAAGATCCTGCCAGAGGAAACGGTGGAAGAGGTTGGAGGGTAGCTTTTCATTCGGAGAACTGCCTGCTCGGACGTCCTATCTTCACTCAGACTTCTCTGGACTGGACTCGACGCGCCTGGTTTCGTGACCTGCAGGACGGAGCGACGGTCTTCGAGGTGATTCTCGTTCGAATGGAACGATTCGGCGTCGGAGGAGAGATGGAAGAGATGGGAGCCGATCTCCATCACGGGACAACTGTTCGAACGGCGATCAATCGAGCGAAGCGTCTCCGTCTGTTTTTCCATCGTCGTCGAATGACTGGAACTTAAAGCATCGATCCAATGTTCAAGGAAGGCAACCCTTGCAACCGCTGTATCGCACAGCAATCTCAAAAACTCGCTGGAACGACCGCTCGAACGGCAGTTAACCGTCGACTCCTGTCTGACCTTCTTCTCTCCTCTCTCCTCCTCGACGTCATCGTCATCCTCGGTCACTCTGAGAACCGGAAGAAGGAGGTCACGTGCTTCGTCGACGTCATCGACTTTTTCGTTCTTCAATCGATCGATCTCTTCCTGCAGAGCGCATATTTTCCGCTCCATTCGCTGCCGCTCTCTGGTGTTGCTGTCGACCGCCTGGGTCAACCTCTGCTCCGCCAGCTGTTTCTCGTTTCTCAGGAACTCGCAGCGCGTCACGAGCAGACGCGCTCGGCCCTTCAACCGCTCGAAGCGCTGGTCGTACTGCTCCCGAAGCCTCTCGACGGCTCCTCGATGACTCAACTCGCGTGCGCTCAGCTGGTGACTCAGCGCCTCCCCCTTCTTCCTCTCCGAAACGAGACTCTCGTAGAGCGTCGTCGTGCTCATCCGAAGGACCCCCATCCGATCCTCCAGTTCCTCTTCGTACGTGGCAGGTCGGTCCCAGATGGCAAGGATGTTTCGCGGCAGCGTTCCCAGTGTCTTCGACGACTGACCTCCGCCCAAAGATCCGCCGAACCAAGACATGTTCCCGGAAGTTGTCGGAGTAGAACCGGAACCGGAACTCGCGACGGGGAATCTAGCGCGATCGAAAGTTCCGTGGTTCGGCGCGTCGGCCGATCCGCATAAGGCGGCGTCTTCGGCAACGAGGAAGTCGCACCGTGTCCTGGCGCCTCCAGAGCAGTCTTGACCGACGACGTGCAGAAGTTCCGTTGACGGCGGCGACGCTTGACGGTTCATCGCGGACATCGTCGCGAAAGGACGCAGCCTATTATGCTTTGTTCACGCAACAGACTGGAATAATCCGGTGCCAAGATTCGGCGAAAACAGAGTTCGAAAGGTTTCTTTGTTAATTGACGTCGAACGGAGAGAAACTAAAGCTGAAAAAGAACACCGAAAGCGTTTCACTCGGCGTTCAATTAATCAAGCACAACTCGTCGCTGCTTCGTTTATATCATTAGCGTTCGCCGTCTGCCAACTGCACGAGCGCGTCCAATTTGCTATAGCGCGTTTGAATCTGTCTTGCAAATCTGTATCTTGCTTTCGTGCAGAAAATGCGCTACAAAATCCCCATTTTACGACGATTCATTTGGCAACGCAATCGCACTCATTGCACTAATCAAAAATCTCCTGCGCGCATAATTTCTGACAGAGTGGATTCAGTGCCCACGATCTCTGACCGTAGACAGTCGACAAAAACAACTTTACATCGATGAGGATGCTGACATCGAAATGAAAGCACCTGTTACCGGTCCTTTACATTCAACTGCTATCCCAGAGTTGTCCATGGATTGGGTTAATCAATGGGTTGGGTTGGGTCCAGATTTTGAAAAAAAAAATAATGGACTTGGTTGGGTTGGCCACCACGATTGTTAGAAGCCCTAATAACTTATAACCGTTAATTTAAAAAACCCGCCAAGAATTTTCATAATTCAGATTTCATGACAAGACCTTTATGGTGTCTCAGGGTTAAGGGCGAAGCTAATCAGTGGCGGTCCCAGAATTTTTGGTGGGAGATGAAATTAATCCATAGAAAGTTCGTGGAGGAGGATGAAAAGAGAAGGAAAAAAATCAACAAACTTTGCCGGAAAAGGCTGAAAAGAGAGAATTTTATCCCTAATTTGACTATACTTTTATCGAAAAATAGGTTGACAAGCAAAAAAGTCATTCGTAATTAGTTTTACTAGACTTTATCCAAAAATAGGTTTCACAAGCAAAAAAGTAAGACCGAAAAGTCCGGTGGGGATGCATCCCCACTCATCCTCCCACGTTGAACCGCCACTGAAGCTCATGGCGGTCAGAGTTACGTCATATGGAAAGATTAAATTTTCGGCCGACACGAAACGAATTCGATTAAGAGCATCGCTGACACTGCATCTGAAAAGCGCAAAGTAAATACGCTGTAAGCAGAGAGTTGCAGTTTAGACAGAAGTCACAGAACAGACAAGTGACTTCACGTCGAACTAATAGCATGAAGAGTACTGGTGCTGTGGACTCTTGATCTTTCTTCTAAAAAGTATGAATGTCGACAAAAGAGATCATCAATGCGAAGTGCCAACGAGTGCGAGTGTTAACGGAATTGGTTCAAATCTTACGAATGCTAAACAGTCAAGTCATCCGAGAGACACATCTAAGACAAAGTTGATGCTTTCGTGGCAAACTCAGTCATCAAAACTGTAAAATGAAGATTAAAGTAAAGATTAGACATGCATCAGCACACTAGGCAACTATTTTTTGACGAACACTAAAAAGAAGACACGCAATTTTATCATAGTTTAATTGTTTCCAAAACGCTTGTAATCTCAAGGTGCCTTGTCTTTGGTCTGAAATTCGTCTGTCAGATAATAGAGTATTTGAAGGTTAATCGACCGAAAGGTGAGCCTGGTGGGGATGGGGATGGGGTGGGAGTGGGGGACGGTGCTTAAGGTCTACACTGTACACTGTACACAGATATGAAAGCGAAAGCTTTATCGAATAATTGGAAAACTTAACTAACCCAAGGACACGCATTCAGAATTTCAGATGCATACACAGTGCACAGTGCACGAGCAATCGTAAGTCATTGCGATCCAGTCATACATTATTATTATTATTATTATTATTATTATTATTATTATTATTATTATTATTATTATTATTATTATTATTATTATTATTAATGAACTTCTATAACAGCAACAATTCTAATAATCAAATGTATCAATCGATGGTATTCAAAACCTGCAGGAGACAAAGTCAATTTTAGAGATAAGTCAGTATAGGAGTGCGGATGCAGTAAGATAGACTATGAAAAAGAGATAAGAAAGCGACGCAATTTAATTCTAGATTTGAAAGTTTTGTGCAATGTCATCCTCATAAAACTGTCTTCATTTCATAATTTATCCAATATACAGTATAGCAGACCATTGCATTGACGTAACCTTGGATGAAAAAGTGTGGGGTCCCAACCTCTATATTTTTCCCCTTCCCTATGATATCCTTTTTAAAGTAGGGGGGAAGAGGCTTGAGCCTAGAGGCCTTACTTATTAACCATCGGGTATAGGCGTAGTTTTGTAAAGCGCTCTTGACTTTGGCCACTTTTGCCATGCTTATTGCGCTATAGAAATCGACCGGCTAATAATAATAATAATAATAATAATAATAATAGTAATAATAATAATAATAATAATAATAATAATAATAATAATAATAATAATAGAAGTTTACACTATGGGCCATTGCATTAAAAAGATGTAGGAACTAAAAAAGTCAGGTTGTATTTTGACTCATGCATCAACGCCAGAGATGTCCATGGGTCCATTTTTTAGAACCCAATCCAAACCAACCCATCAAATCTCCAACCCAACCCATGCCAATAATAGGTTTACTTGACCCAATCAAACCCAACCCAACTCACTGTAATACATTACAGTTTCTTAAACCATGACTTATTTTCTGACCCAACCCAACCCAACCCACCACTAATATGGAAAAGTCTGATCCAACCCAATGCAACCGAACCCATGAGTTACCCCAACCCATGGACATTGGACATCTCTGATCAGCGCTCGTGCCCAACACAGAAGTAATGGTGTCAATCAGAATTGAGGAAAAAGCAATCACCTGTGTTAACTACGTCCCCTACATAGAGTTGCCAACTTTGTCAAATTGCAATAAAGGACACCCGGTGCGGAAAAAGCTTGGTGTCACCCGCTGCGGGAAAAAAGGTTAACTCCTTCTGAAGTGTGGTGACAAGCACAAAAATGGTCATCTCCCTTCTGAAGTGTGGTGATGGTGACAAGCAAAAAAAGGAAAAGGGAAAAGAGAAATTTCAATTGAAATGTGTGGTTTCATGACTTGATTTTTGAAATAAAGGACAAACCATGGTCCTTTATTAAAGCGATAAAGGACAAGGACTCAGAGGTGCATTAAAGGACTGTCCTTTGAAATAAAGGACGGTTGACAACCCTACCCCTACACTGACAAATAACTGAGCGATAATTAAGATATTAAGTTTTAAAACTTAATTATAAAGCCAAAAATGAATTCAATCGAAACGAACGTATGCCTACACTGAACTATCAAGTTAATATCGGCGAGTAAATCCCAAAAATCTCCATCAAAGTATTGAAGATTTACAATAATAGAAATAAATCAAACGGATCAAAATTTGAATGCTTCTAATCTGCATCACTGCCTTCCTACACTATGCGTGCACTTCCTGAAAGCAAGCATCTCAGCGTATATTCAGTACTCAGTAGTGCTGTTACGGTTAACCGAACCGTACAGAAACCGCGGTTTTTCGGTTAAAACCGAACCGAAACCGCGTTTTTGACCATGCAAATTTCGACGGTTATTTTTCATAGAGAATAGCAAATACAATGCATGATTAAGCGCGGCTTTAAGTCACCTTCTCTCCTCAGTTAATGCAATTGCCAATAATTGCTACATAAAAGTAAATCTACATAAAATTTACATCACTTTCTCATAGGCAGTGCTGCTGACTCATCATAGAAATGACACAAAAAACGACGCTTTCCCTATTTTTAACGCTAAAGTTTTAAAAAACCTGAACTTAAACCGCGGTGATCGGTTAAAACCGAACCGAAACCGACCGAAATTGCAAAAGGTGAAACCAGGGCCATCTTTAGAATTTTGGGCGCCTAGGCAGATTTTCATTTTCGGTTTTCGCGGTTAAAATACGGAAAAGTCTGGCGAGCAAAAAGCTTCCGCTCCCCGAAATAATCTGACGAGCAAAAAAACGTTATATTCGAAAAAATTTTCATCCCCGTTTTATTTTGCCCCTACAAAATTTTTCGCCCTAGGAAACCTAATGGTTAACAACTCTAATATTCAGCGTATTAAAGCAATTCAGTTTAAAAAATCAACTACGGTAAATCAGATAGGCCTCCCATAGTTACAGTTACCAGCTGCAGCAGTAACAACACATCGTAATACGCTGTGATGTTCTGGCTGAATCGACTACAGTACATCCACATGGCTAAAACAACTAAACAAAGCTTACCGTCAAACCTTGACGACATTTTTGCAGGGCCTTTTCAGAAGCTACAGACGAGAGACACTTCTTGGTTTCGTGGAAGTTTCGTGGGCTTATTCCAGCTATTCCGTGCACAAGATAATGTATGACCTCAAGCGCCTGCCGAGAAGACAGTTTCACCGCTGCCGACATTTTACTTAGATTCCAGTGAAATATTATCTGCGAACTTCTTAGACGTTTGCACGCCTTTGGCAAATGCCTTCGAGCGCCTGACAATGACCAGAAATCGCGATGGTAAAGTTCCATCGAAGACGAAAACTGCTGCCATCTGTCGTTGTTTCACTGCGTCAGATTAGGAGGCCCCAGCCGGGTACGTGCGATTTCTCTCTTAGTCGTGCACGCCGTCTCTTGCTGTTGAGCGCTTATTAATTGAATAACTCAGCTTCGTCGACTCAAAACCCCGAGTTTATACAAACAGGCGGCAAAACATTTTGATCGCGACTACTATGAGATAGTAATGGTACGAATAGCTGAGGACCACTTGCGGCCAGTCGAATCGTTCCCATAACCAGAACGTAACAGATGAGGGGCATTATCCTGGCATAAAGTCTAATGTTTATTATTTTGAAATTTTGTTTCTCATTTTTATCTGTTGCCTTGGTGCACCTATAACAGTTTATTAAGAGGGCAAATATTTACTAGTAGTTGCCTACTACGGCGTCGGAATAATAAGACTTCCTCTTATAAGTAGTGGACCATCACGAACGATGGACTATAAATATATTTATGCACTTTTATAGCAATATTTCTAATACTCTAAAGGTATCAATCAATGGTACTTCAAATTGATCAGCAAAAGACCGAGTCATTCCAAGAATCAGTTAGTGAGAAAGCGATGCCGCGCTATAGAAGCTATGCTAATTTAAAGAGATGGGGTTTTAGTCTCGATCGGAAAATACTCAATTCTTTGGGAGATCTGACAGACGAGGGAAGTGAGTTCCATGTTTTTGGGCCAGAAATAGAGAAAGCTCTCTTACCAATTTCAGTGTTGGTTCTAGGTATATTTAACAAGGAATTAGCGAATCTTGTTGAATGAGAATGTCCTGGGTGGTCTAGCATAGATTTCAAATATTGAGGTTGACCGAACTGCAATTTTTTATAAACCTGTCTTGAAAATAATTCTCTGTTCAACGGGGTAGCCAGTGTAACTTGCGAAGAACAGGTTTAATGTAATAATGCTTACGAGTTTTAGTTATAATAATAATAATAATAATAATAATAATTATTATTATTATTATTATTATTATTATTAACTAGACAATTTATATAGCGCAATAAGCATGGCAAAATGGCCAAAAACAAGAGCGCTTTAAAATACTACATATACCCGATGGTGAATAGGTGAGTCTTAATATTACTTAGGAAAAGACATAGAGAGTCAGAGTTTGCAACATAGTAGTAAGTAAAGGCCTGAGCTATAGAATTTTGAATCCTCTGGAATCTTTTGGAAAACGGAACGTGGACCAGCCTCAAAAAAGTTTGAGTACCCTGTCTTAGAGTCTAAAAATAACAACGAACTTTGCAGTATATAGGTCTATACTTACAATATCATAACTGCCTCAGGTAGTCACTCTACTCACTACTTCTACAATATTTTATTCTACAGTCTAATACAGGTGTGGACAACTTCTATACACGAAGGGCCACATCAGTAGGCCTATCGACCTTAAGTTGTGTGGGTCATATCACAATGACCATGGCTTAAAAAGTTATTTTCCGAAACGCAATAGTCGACAGTCAGCAAAGCGCGCTTCAACAAATTTGTTAAAATATATTTATGTCAGATATACTGACCTTTGCCCGGCCGACAATCCACCTTGCCTATAGCTATTTCAAAAAAGAGTAAGCGCATAAAGAATAAGCAGCTACTACTGTACTACTCCCAAAGCGCTATATAAATTTACGAGATTTTACTTACTTACGGGCTCGTTTGGACCGTCGATAAAAATAAAATGCATGACAAGAAAATTGAAACAGGGACGGCAATTAGACATAGTTCAACGTTCTATATTTGAATTCAATGTTGAAATTTTAAAAAAATAAACCAGTCTTTAGATTTCCGAAACGCCGTTCCGTCTCGTTCCGGAACAAAAAGTCCTGACAATCAGCATGTAATAAAACTCGCCGATATGTGCATATACAGTGTATATATATATGTTAATAATACCAATGCAATCATGTAGTTTATTAACTTATTTTAATTATTTAAGCATTGAACTGTATTATTTCAGAACAGACCACACCAATATAAAAAGCAATGAATAGACAATCATTCCCAACATTTAATTAAATAAATTAACGAAATTTTTTGAATTATTTAAGTCTTGAACTGTAAATATTTTTGGTGAAACAGACCGCACAGGGCTTGCGCGTTATATAAAAATAGCAATTTCCGACACGTCTTTTTGAATAGATTATTTGTTGAAATATGTAAGACTACTCACATTGTCTTAGCATCTATTGATAAGAATGTTTTTTGCAAGATCTAAATTTTATAATAAATTAACGAAATTTTTGAAGATAACCACCCATAAATATGGAAATCCCCCATTTTGAGGGATATATTGTATATTATGGTGGGGCTTTATAATCGCCCATGAAATACGTTAATAACGTAGCCCAAGCATTATGTCTGGAATACCGTATAGGACTATTTTGCACGGATGTAGGGTGTATAGAACGCAGACCGACATAGATAGTATAAAAGATTATAAGTAAAACGCGCTGAAGCAAGCCTGTTAAGGCTGTAAGGCATTAAGCTAAATCAGGTATATATTGCGTATAATATTAACATCCATTATATGTCATCTTCTAACAGTGGCGCATAAAACAGCTTGAGACTGAGTTCAAAGTGATTTCCGACATAACAGTCACACACTACTATGAATCTAATAGTCTAATACAAGTATGCCATAATATAGCCTACTTGCCGAATATTTGGGGGGGGGTATAAATGATACTATATCCTCTTCACAATTATTATGTGGGCAGTGGCGTAGCGAGGAAAAGTGCCGCCCGGGGCGAAAAAGAAGTGTCGCCTCCGACAGTGGCGGTTTCACCATGTTGATGACTGGGGATGCATGCCTCCCCACCGGGGTTCCGAATGACCTTTTTTGCTTGTCAACCTATTTTCCGGTGAGTTTTAAAAAAATAGTGAAAAATACTGCGAATTACCTTCTTTTTTAAAGCTTGTCGACCTTTTTGCAAGGTTTATTAACATTTAGTGGGCAAACAATGACCCATTTCTCTCTTTTCTTTTGTTTTTCTTCTTCACTTGCATCCCCAACACCAACTTCCTATACATTTTTTCATCCCCCCACCAAAAATTTCTGGAACCGCCACTGGCCCCCGAAAATTCCTGACAAGCAAAAAAACTTAGCAACTTCCCAAAAATTCCCGACAAGCAAAAAAACTTAGCAACTTCCCAAAAATTCCCGACAAGCAAAAAAACCTTATCGCATCATAAAAGTAAAAATTATAAAATCTCGAAAATGCCGTTCCTAGAGCAAATGCCCCTCGCTACGCCACTGTATGTGGATCGCCCCCCCGTGATTTACGCCGTGGGAGTAACATGGAAAAAATGGTGTTATCACAGTAACGGGTGCTTGTTATGCGCTAATAACGCGGTTAACGACGATATTTCTGTGGTAACACCGCAACATCGCTGACTTTAATTATAAAGTTTCTGATAGCCTAATAATATCAATGATGCTGTGTAGAATTTTTCATTAACCGGAATTTTCCGTTGAAAAGAAATTTGGCTAAGGGTCTAGTCACGTGTCTCGAAATAAATAGAAACACAGACACCCTAAATGTTTCATCACACCCAGGTCTTTTGAACCCAAATCGATTGGGGTCAAATAGCTGTTTAACCCTCACGAGCTACGGCAGAACTCGACGCAAACAAATGCAGCAGCCTGATCCAAAACAGATGCAGACACTGACATCATATGCACGTACATACAGTGTATACAGTAGACAGAGGCGGCGAAAGACAATAAAAAGTGCCCTGACCCGTTTATTATATAGCGGCAGCTGGGCGTTGATGGTCAAGGTGCCTAACTAGCTGAACTAGCCAGCACGGGCCTACTTTTAGCAAGTGTGATGTATAAAAACAGAAAAAAAGTTTCAAAAATAATTTTTAAATACAAAATTTAAAAGGTACAATAGCTAGTCTCAAACGGAAAAGGTTTCAAGGTCTGTAAGATGCTTATTCACAAGAGGAACAGTGATGGGCAACTAACTAAAAAACACTAGTTAAACTATAACTAAATATGAACTAGAAATAGTAGTTAAACTTTTAGTTACAGACTAACTTTCTAAAATAGTTAACTAAACTAAAAATATATAGTTAAACTTTTTGCAACTAATTTTACAACTATTCCCCAGGTAGGCTATCTGGTATGTGTTCATGAAAACATAGACGATGCTCGCAACATGAACATATCAGTCAATGAACCATTGAAATCATTCATTATTGTCTATTTAATATTTAAGTCTTAGTCTAAACTGCAGGAACACAAGTTTGTCAAGTTTGTTTGGAAAAAATGACCCAGAAAAGAATAGATTGAAAAGGGACTGTTATTGAGAATTCGAGACACCAACTAAAAAGTTTTAGTTAAACTATTTAGTTAGCCTATTGACTAAAATTTTTCAGTTAAACTAGCAGTTTAACTAAACTATTTATATTTAATTAAACTATGAAAATAACTAAAAAATTAGTTAAACTTTTAGTTAGTAACTAATTAGTTAATTAGTTGTGCATCACTGAAGATGAAGTAGTACTGTTACAACATTTGCATTTTGAAACACTTTTATTTCAGAGCAATAGTAAGGAGGTAGTAGGCTGTAATTATAATTACTGTCTGTAATTGTAAACATAACTAAAATGTTACTAATTAACGTGCGGCCAAACCAACGTTAGTTACTCAGTGGCACTGAAGCAATGATAATAATTGGAGGTTTCATGTAATGTAAGATTACAAATTGAAAATGTTATCAAACAATTTAAAGTTCTTACTTCTTAAAAAGTACCCCGGCACGGTCAATGCGGACCGGCGTACTTTTAAAAGAACACCGGCCTGGGCCGACGGGGCCGATAGGAGTACGCCGCCTATGGATCAGGGACCTCAACACAATCAAGAGCGGTAAACCGGGTATAAGATTATAAAAACGCCTTGCATCTGGCTCTTTCAATAGTAAGGATCTGGGTCACAGAGCAATTAACAGGAATGAATCATAAACTATCGAGATGGCAACATACAACACTAACGGGGATGAATCCACGGTTAATGATGATGATGATGATGATGATGATGATGATGATGATGATGATTAGCGTCGCCACGGGGGCGGGCAAACGGGGGCAACTACCCCCCTCCAACCTGACCCCAGACCACCTATCAGATTCGCGCAAATCCGGTGAGAACGTTTTTTGTGTAGGGGTGTGTGGGGTGGGGTAAGGAATCTGACACGTCAACCCCCTTTTGCCCGCCAACCAAAAATTCATGGTGACGCCACTGATGATGATGATGATGATGATGATACATATGTATTTTAAAATTGTGCAAGTGCAAAGTGTCAAGTGGATGCACATGTTGGATGACGCAGCGTCGACCTTTACTTGATTTAGAAGACGCTGAGCATAGTTGAAGCGAAGGTCGAAGTCCAACAGAACCAGATTCCGAATTACACTAAGAGCGGTAAACATTATCTCGGATAATGCATTACTGGCGTTGAGCCGCCTCTTCTTCTATCAGCCATTATAACGGATATTCGATTTGATTTGCCTTCGAAGCCAAAACTCGTCGTCATGTTTTGGGTTTTGCTGTTAACACTGACCGCGAGTCTTGGTCAGCGCATCTCCAGAGCAGAGAGCTCCCTGTTGTGAAGATCGGGGACGAAGGGGTGAAGAGGTGGAGCTGGTGGGTGTGTCTGGTGGAATACTGACGGTGGAAACTAGGCAGCCAGGTGGGCAGATGTTTGTTCGTCAGATGAGCAATGGCCACGATCTTCTGATACTCTTCTACGCACGCAAAGGGCAACTGGCTGGATGCGAGAAATATCAAGGACCGTCTCCGGAGTTGAATCGATTCCTGAACCAGTACTCGAACCTCACCTCCGTCGTGCAGCAGGGTCAAGATGGGACAAAGTTCCAGGACACCGATGAGGTGGAGTTCAATTGGCCGCCTATCGACTGGAATCTGGCCTGGAAAGGGTGTGTCCTTCTCCAGGACGCGCAACGAGAGGAGCTGTTCAGAATCCGTCGCCGTCCGGACGCCGTCCGGTCGCCGAGGTCCCGCCGATGGACGCTGCTCCTTCCCGGGGACGAATTGGTGCGGAAAGGGAGATGCGTCGAACACGAGCGCCCCCACCTACGGCGAAAACGAGGCGGCTGACCGATGCTGCCATCGGCACGACCTCTGCGATCGGTCGATCGGACCCCTGGAGAGGAAATACAACTACTTCAACCATCGATTGACCACGATCAGTCACTGCGATTGCGAAGCCGAGTGAGTGATGCAATCGAATTGAGAACATGGCAGTGGCGTAGCGATGGGCGGGGAGGGAGCGGGGGTAGCCACCCCCCGGGCGCTGAGGTGGAGGGGCGCCAAAATCTGGTCTTGGGTTAGTGAAACAAAGACGCGAAGACCTTTTTTGATTGTCAGTGCATTTTTACCACAAGCAGAGGGAGCATCGAGTCGGAGAGTGAGGATGGGGGGTTGAAGGCATAGATGTAATAAAAACATTTTTTACGTTTTTATTTTCCCCACGTTTTCTTCGTTTTTAACGTTTTTTATTTTGCCAACGTTTTTTATAATAAAAAGCGTTGGCAAAATTAAAAGCACAGATTTTCTTAAACCAGCTACAAAAATTAGCCTCCATGTTGGCGCTACATTTACTGACACTGTTCATTTTCAAAAGCGCTGAAGTGTCTACATTGTATTCGTTACATTGTTTCTGGAGCACACACTGTGCCTACCCCCTAGACTGGTCATTGTTCGCCTTATTTCCCCTCAGGGTAAGGGGCGTATATGGCCAATTTTTGGTCACCTGGATGCGTTAGTAATGGGTTCAGATGCCCCATAAGCATAACTAGTTTTCTAGAACACAAATCGCAAATTGCCGCTTTTACTTTTATTCATAAAAACAATTACTCGTCACTCTTGGTGAGCCCACCTGCTCCAAATGCCTACTAGATACCGGACGTGTGGTGCTAGCAACGGCATTTACTCAATAAAACATAGAGTGAGCATTTTTGCCGTCATTGCTTAAATACAGTATAAGAAAATGTGAACCTGTGTTTTGAAATTTATGCCGTTATTATTGCTGTTTATTTAATTTCACAGTCGTTTTGCATGGTATGACTTGAGTTATGATTCCCTGTGGGTGGGTAACTGGGTATGGCACATTCATTAATGTCGCTCCGAAAAACTTCGGTAACGTAACGTTTTTTATTCAACGTTTTTTAACGCCTTTTATTTCTGTAACGTTTTTTACGTTTTTAAAATTTTTAAAATTATTTTTCCAACGTTTTTTACATCTATGGTCGAAGGAACATGAGTGACGACATTTTTTGCTTGTCCGAGGTTTTTGGCGGGTTGAGGGCGCCATCAGTACGCCTTACCCCCGGGCACCGAATAACCTTGCTACGCCACTGGAACATGGCGATATAGGGTCAAATTACTTCATCGGAGTAACCTATATAAATAGCAAATCTTGCATTTATATAGCGCCTTGAAAACAATGAACTGGCCATTAGTTTAAAGAGCTAAGCAGACCAAATTTATTTTCACTATACGGCTTCGCCGTCTAGGCTAGTAGACACACGCGAGAGGTAAATTGTCCACTGGCCCATCGATCTTGGAGCAGGAAAGTGATAGATGTACACCTTGAAATTTGTATATAAGGGATCGGAATAGTTTTTAATTCAATGGGCCTATGACCAATTATTTGCTCGTCAGTTCCTTCAGCTTCCAAAAAAATAAGAAGACGGAAACTTTTTACTCTTCTGCTATTTTCGAAGCTTAATTCTTTACGTGGATCCAGCATAAATTTTGTTCTCCAAAGACTCCATCCACTAACCTCACATATACATGTCCTACCAATGATACACAGTTAATTTATTCTTTGTATCATTACGGTCGTCGTCATCATCTTTTGCTCTTTCATTCTTTGTTCATCATCATCATCATCATCATCATCATCATCATCATCATCATCATCATCATCATCATCATCATCATCATCATCATCATCATCATCATCATCATCATCATCATATTCGGGGAGAGATCTGTGTCTCGCGGGAATCCGGTTCTATGGAACGCACTGCCGGACGACATGACAGAAGCGACTTCTCCTGAAATATTCGCCAGAAGACTCAAAACACACTTGTTTAATATTTCGTACAGTTGAGATATTTTATTTGCTGTAAAGTGCTCTTGACTTTGACATTTTGTCATGCATACTGCGCTATATAAGTTGTCAGTTATGAATGAATGAATGAATCATCCATCATTATCTTCTTCTTCTTCTTCTTCTTCTTCTTCTTCTTCTTCTTCTTCTTCTTCTTCTTCTTCTTCTTCTTCTTCTTCTTCTTCTTCTTCTTCTTCTTCTTCTAATGCTCACCAGGGGCGTAACCATTAGAAACACATGCAGAGCTTACTAATCGATGGATTTTTGCTAGTTCGGTCAGCAATACCAATCTTTCAGGAAAGATGTAACGGATGTATGTATATATAGAATATATTTGCAAAGCGGTTCAATTTTGAAAACGATGTCCGAGAGAAAGTCAAAATTTTGAGTCTCGATTAAGTGCTTTTGACGTTTGACTCAGAGTTTGAGAGAGAGAGAGAGAGAGAGAGAGATTCCGAAATCACGAGAGAGACAGACAGACAGAAAGTACAGAGAGACAGACAGACAGAAAGACAGAGAGAGATATATATAGAAAGAGAGAGAGAGAGAGAGAGAGAGAGAGAGAGAGAGAGAGAGAGAGAGAGAGAGAAGAGAGAGAGCCCCGGGGAGCACCAAACCGCAAATCCATTTTGATTGAGAACGTGTCTCATAATAGAAGACGCCTAGTGATGATCGGTCTGTGAGGTGCGATTTGATCCAGCTTGGCGCTCCATCCACCACTGGGTCCAATCTTTAGTTCGAGCCTTCGAAGGAGGATCTCATGACCGACACAATCGAATGCAGCTGAGAGATGAAGTAAATGATCACCTGCTTTCTGTCAACGTCGAAGAGAATGAGTAAAAGCGACGTCCCATTCGAATGATGCTCTAATTGAGCCTTTGTTGAACCCAATGCCTCAGCCCCTTCCTCTCCATTCACCTCTGATCCAAGCTAGACATTTGCGTAGAAGACGTTGGATAACGTCACTATAAAAACATTAAAAAACACAAGCGATCATTATTTTGCAATGTACTTATAGATTTTTACAGATGTAATTAGAATTAAGTCCATTATAAATGCTTTAATTTTAAGGTTTCGAAGATGTCTGCAAACGGCCGGAGACACGTTTTCGAACACGGTTGGACGTATATACTTCAATCAACTCTGCTTTAAGTGCTTCACGCTGGAACTGCGGGAAGTCTGCATCGATAGAGCTTGGTACTTGATATGCAGAACCACCGGCCTGGAGCCCACGGCCCAAATTCACGACCCAACCCCTTATTAAATTCTGTATCTACATTAATCACACCCACAAGTCATCTACTATATATAGTAAGTACTCCATTTCCTATACAACACGCAGACGTCACCACCACTCGAATACAAATACACCAGAGCCCTGGAAACTTGCAACCAAGAAACCAGCAGAAGTAGAACATTTTGGTCCCATCTTAACAAACTCTCAGTTAGCATTTACGTATCGAACTGCATCCTCTTTCATGATAAACAATCTCTATAGTGAGTCGTAGACACAATAACCACATTGCTTTTGGAAGCCTTACTATATACTGGCCTACTGTAAGCCATTCCGAAATGCTAGATTTCTAGGCATAATCGCTAAACAAGACTTGTCTCGCAACGAACATATTGGAGAAGAAGTCTCTTAAAACACCAAAAAGCTTATAGGCAAGCAGTTACCCTCCCACCATTTTACCTCATTATACAAGTCGGTACTATCCCATTATCCGGATCCCAGTGAAGTGTATTGGCTTTTCAGTCGGGAACCCGACCCTAACCCTAACCCTAACCCTACTCCTAACCCTAACGCCAACTATACACCATCCCTCTACTGGGTCCGGATAACGGGAAAGAACCATAAGTCAGTCATACTGACGTATCAGTCCTATTGCAAAATAACCCGGGGGAAACTGTTCAGCCTCCAGCATATCGAAACTAAGTCTTAATCCTTGTTCAATAAATGGTAATGAGAATAATCACACGCTCACCCCATCTAACCCATACCAACCCTCTTTTCAAGCATCTGGACCCAGGCACGTCGGAACGAATTTTTAGCAGGGGATGCATTTTTTCAGGGGCGTAGCTAAAAATCACCATTTATCATAAAAAAACCTGACAAGCAAAAAAGGTCATCACTCTTCATTCATCGTGTCTTCAAAAATCTTGATAAGCAAAAAACAGACTCATCTTCATGCAGTGCACCCCTAATTTTTTCCAGGGCGTGCACCTGCACCCAGGGGCTTCTATCCCTATTTAAGGTGGGCGCAGTGTGCGCCCGGAAAAAAATGGGGGGGGGGGAATATTTTGCTTTCAACACCATTATATAAACTATTAATAAGCTAAATGATGCTACTTATCTGAACAGAACCGACACTGATATTGATTCAAAATAACACCAATCGTGACGTAATCAGTGGCGTCATTTGGAGGCAGGGAGCATGGCCCCCCAAAATGAAAAAAATTCATTTATAATGTATTAATGCGCAAAAAATTGCAAACAATTGCCAAAAATATTAAAAATTGCAAATTTGCCAACATTGGCCATAAAATTTGCCAAAATTGACCAAAATTTGCCAAAATTTTGCATTTTTTTGCACAAAATTTTGCCAAAATTTTGTCAAAATTTGCACAAATGCGTAAGATTTGCAAAAATTGCTAAAATTTGCAAAAATTTGCAAAAAATTATCTCGCCCCACGCTACTGGACGTAATCAATGGTACATGATAGCTATGCCTACAAAGGATAAAAGGCTGAAAATAATACTAAGTCTGAGCAAATTAGCAAGGGAATTTGTAATTTGGGGGATTTGTATTTGGGGTGCACCCCGGCTTCAAGGGGGGATAGAAGCCGCTGCCTGCACCCCCACTTTCTACGGGCCTGTCTGAACATGTTTAACCCCTTAACTGGGAACTCCGGATATATCCGTCCATTTTACATTGAGTTACAGTTAAATGTCCAGTTAAGGGGTTAATAGTTCTCTTTCTATATTTAAAACTTCCGCCAAGGCAACCGAAATCTCCGCATACAAACTATTTAATTCCCAACCAACCAGCCCAATAGCCATGCATTTAATGCTTCAGTATCACAGTTATATACTGTCATTAACTTCCAGTTTATTACCGCCATCATCATCATCATCATCATCATCATCATCATCATCATCATCATCATCATCCATCATCATCATCATCATCATCATCATCATCCATCACCTATTCATCCGCATCAAAGCTCATTTAAATGTAATAAATAATTATAATTGAGTATATATTGAATAAAGCATTATGTTATGCAATACGTCTTTGATGATATTTGTTATGTTTAAGGCCGAATTATTACAGAGAAATAGTTCTCTTCTTCTTCTGCCTCTCCATTTAGTAGGCCTATCTCTTTACAAACGTTGACATTTTAAAATGCATACTCGGTGAAATGTAATCATTGTAACTATTCATTAGATAATGAATTGAAACAGTATTGATTTTTGTTTTGACACTAATAAACCGATTGATTGATTGATTGATTGATTGATCGATATTTTGCCAATGTGAGACGATTAGCATAACCTCTTAAATCAATTACCTTTCGAATTGCTTCTCAGGCAGAGCACAGAATTAAATAAAGCGACTGTGTTAATGTCTCAACAAGTATAAAAACACGAATTGGTTAATCATTAAAAGAAACATTACGCTAAAATTGGAATTAAGTTCATAGCTGCAGTGGCGGCTCCAGGATTTGGCAAGTGCGTGGGGGCGTTTGGGTGGCAATTTCTAAGCATGGAGGGCCAACCATTTGTTGATAGGTACGTAGTAGTAAGTATAGGGTCCCAACAGGGGGGCGGTCACTGGGAGGCCAGACATTCAATAGGGCAGCGATTCCAAAAATGTGGGTCGCGACCCAAAAGTGGGTCGCAAGCAATATTCCCTCTAATGTTTTGTGCGCCAGAAATATTATTTCTTGTGTGCAAAATTTTACGTGGAAAGTCAACTTTTGCGCGCCCCCAGAATTTGTCCGTAATCAACATTATTTATTTGCTAACAAGTTAATACGTCTCAGAACACTATTGTCGGTCAATTATCCACTTTTTACAATTTTCCTACCAGTTTAGAATATAAACAAATGCATTGTCATTAACTTGGATGAAAAAGTGGTGGTAGGGGGCGCAAACCCTGTACCTTCCCCTAGCAAGTTGACTTAGGTCTTAAGAAATTTATAATTATGCATGCAATCCTCCATACACAGCTCATATCAAAATGATTAGTGTTTTATGAAACTTTATCCAATGTTAGTCGACAATAAGTTTGCAGGGTCACGGCACGTTACAAAGCCGCTGACGTCATTCGCGCAGTTCCAAAATGTTTGGAAAACCCTGGTCTACACTCTACAGTACTTTTTAAAATTAATCTTATTTCGCAATAACGCGAGGGAAGCATATTCCGACCATTTTGCTCCGAAATTCCACTAACAATAGGAATCCCTCCCAAATGGACGGGTGATTACCTACCGGTTAAGCGATTTTGCCATATTCATAGGATATTTAAGACGCGTAACAAAGGTATGTTCCTGGCAAGGTTTTAAAAAGAAATTTCAAACTCCTTTTATCTCATTTTGTTTTATTTGGCAAAAAATATAAATAATCCTGCCTAATATATTTGCCACAGTTTTCATTCGAATTGAATAAGAACTTTCGTTTTGCTATTTATTCAAAACTCAGAAGATTCTTTTCAATTAACGTTCGCCAGATGACGTAATGTATTTTTTTATATTACATGCTATTATTAGGGTCGCGGCACGTTACACAACCGCTGAAGTGGGCCGCAGCTACAAAATGTCTGGGAAGCCCTGATCTAATTGATTTCTTCTCTTGTTCTTTAACATATTCATGAAGCTAAATTTAAGTTCACAGTTTGCGCTGAATGTCAGACATGTTCTTCCTATTTAATGATCCATTCGATTTGCTAGATCTTGAAACTGTTCATAATCAAGGGCAAACATGAACTCTTAAATGAAGTCAGTGGCGTAGCGTGACTTTTGAGGGCCCGGGGGCGGCATCCTTGATATGGGGCCCCACAGTTTGAGGCTGACAAGCAAAAAAAGGTCGTCGTCCACGTTTTTAGCGTTGACGAGCAAAAAAGGGTCGTCACCACATCGTTTCTAGGGTTAGGGTTTAGGGTTAGGGTGTTAACCCTAACCCTTAATCCTAACCCAAACCCCCTCTTCGGGGCCCTCTCGCCCGGGACCCGGGGGCTGTCAACAAAGTGCCCCCTCCCCCTCGTTACGCCACTGAATGAAGTCGCTGTTCGTTTTCATTTCAAACACAAGCGTAATCGACTATTAGGCCTCTGGGCTCTAGTCTCCCATTTTTGAGAGGCTATAATAGACATCTACACCTGCTTTGTAGACTATGAAAAAGCATTCGATCGAGTGGACTGGACAAAACTGATGAGGGCACTCAGAAGAATGAGAATAGGCTACAGAGACAGAAAACTCGTCGGAAACCTGTACATGAATCAATCAATATCTATCCGTGTGAATGGAAAAGACTCTGAAACAGGAACTCTGGGAAGGGGGTGAGACAAAAATGCCCTCTCTCACCGTTCCTGTTCAATATCTACACAGAAGAACCAATAAGATAAGAGAAGCCTTAGAGAACACAGAAGATGGAGTAGTGGTGGGTTGAAAACGGATAAAGGACATAAGATTTGCTGATGACCAGGCAATTATGGCAAACACCAACCATGGATTGCAGAGGTTGATGGCCTCTCTTAACGCAACATCAAAAGATTACGGAATGAAAATCAATTTAAAGAAGAAAAATGAAAATAATCATCGATGGAATGGTATTAGAACAGGTAGAAGAATTCTGCTGTCTTGGAAGCCTGCTTGATGCGAATGCCAAGTGTCATAAAGAAATAAGAAGAAGAATTGTCATGGGGAAAGAAGCCTTTACGAACAGAAGATAACTACTGAGTACTGAGAAGGAATTTTAACCGAAATCTGAAAAAACGATTGGTCAAAACACTGATCTGGCCAGTGACACTCTATGGACTAGAAATTTGGACGCTCAGAAAGGAAGACATAAAGAGACTAGAGGTATTCGAAATGTGGATCTGGCGAAGAATAGAGATCAGCTGGACGGAAAAAATAACAAACGAAGAAGTATATGGAAGATGATAGAAGAGAAGAAAGCCTATAATTAAAACTATTCGTACAAGACAAAAGAAGTGAATAGGCCATATTCTGAGAGAAGAATCAAACCTACTAAGAGAAGTACTAGAAGGAAAGATGAATGGGAAAGCACAGAAAGGACGACCAAGGACATCGATGCTGGAGAGAATGCTCGACACTACAGAAAAAAACAAGTATTCAGCCCTGAAGATAAAAGCTCAAGATAGAGAGGAGTGGCGACGCTGGAATATGGAACCTGTCTTTGAACAGAGCACCTGAAGAAGACGAATTCTCCATACACAGTTTATATTAGAATGATTATTGTTTTGCGAAACTTTTATCTAATTTCAGTTGACAATAAGTTTGCAGGGTCACGGCATACTACAAAGCCTCTTATTAAATAGGTCGCATCCCTCGAAAAGTTTTGGAATAATAATCTTATTTTTCAGCAACGAAAGGAAAGCGTATTCCTACCATTTTGCCGTGAAACTCCAATAACAATGGGGAATCGCTCAAGTGAAATACTCCATGATCGACCTTCCGGTTAAGCGAATTTGCCATATTCATAGTATTTTTAAGACGCGTAACAAAGGTAGGCTCCTGGCAAAATTTTAAAGAAAATAATTTTCAAGAAATTTCAACATCTGTTTCACCCATCTAGTCTTATTTGGGAAAACGTTGAAAAATATGACTAATATATTTGTAATATTTTCATTCGAATTGAATCAGAGCTTTTGTTTTGCTATTTGTTAAAATCTCAGAAGATTCTTTTCAACTAACGTTCGCCAGATGGCCTAATGCATTTTTGATATTACATGCTATGATTAGGGTCGCGGTACGTTAGAAAACCGATGAAGTGGGCCGCGGTTCCAAAATGTTTGTGAAACCCTGCAATAGGGGACACGGACACCCCATGGAGGGGTCACTGGAGGAGGGCATACATCCAATAGGGGCACGGGTCCCCCGGTCCCCTATGTGGAGCCGCCACTGCATAGCTGCCGAGCAATTGGTGAGCATGGTAACATTTCTTAAATCACCCATTCCAAACAAGCCATCTTTACAATTAAAACTTGGATCTCATGTTTGTCTATCAAGTTTCTTGATTTTAGATGCTAGCCTTAGCTTGGTATGTCCATTGCATCAGAGGATAAGAGGGTGGTGATGATGATGGATCTTAAGTGGGAAACGAGTCTGATATGTGTTTACAGATATGGTGGGTGCTTTTAAACTATAATCAGTGGCGTAGCCAGGATTTCTGGAAGGGGGTTTAGATTTGATCGTAACCAACTTCAAGAAATCTCGACAAGCAAAAAAATAAATAAAAAGGTCATACTCACATTTCCTTCTTACTTTTTTCCTATAGAAATTTTGGGTCGGCAGCCAGCCAAGGGGGTTTGACCACCAAACCGCGTCCGAAAATAAAATATGTATGGAAACACATACAAAATGTGTTCGTTGGCAGCTAGAGGAGGTTAACCCCCAAACCCCCCTTCGCTACGCCACTGTCTAAAATTGACATCCACTGCAGTTACATAGCCATGGTGAGTAGCTTTTACATCTTAATGTCGTGGGTAACAGTCATTGAGAAAGAAGTGCGGTGATCCAAAGACCGGACCGTTTTCCACACGTATTATGGAGAATGTAACTCAGATCGGTAAGCTAACAGACGGTTCGATGATAAAGCTGTAATCTTAATAAAAGGTTCATGCGAACCGGTTGTAATTTTTTCAAACGGTTCGACCGCTCCATCACAGCCCTGATTATTTAGACCTATCTGATTCATTTGAATCAAACTGGACCAAAATTTCTAGTGCAATTTGTTAGCATGGTTCGAGGAGACATAGATGGTTCAACGCCTCATTCGGTCCTAGCTGGCCGCGAGATTTGTGCAAGACGCTTAGAAAGGTAGTCTGTAATAGGGTTGTAACTTTCCCGGAAAAATAGAATGCCCGGAATTATTTCAAAAATTTCCGGGAAAAATGCAACCGGAAGCGCCGCGTGCATGTCCATACAAACATTATATAGCGCTACAATCCTGACAGTTGTTAACAAATGCCCAACAAATGGATAGTAATAAATAGTAATAAAGATAATAAAAATAATAATAAATAGTAGTAATAGTAATAAATAATAATAAATACTAATAAATACTACTAATAATAAACAGTAATAATAATAAAAAAATAATAATAAATAATAATAATAATCAACTTTTCCGGAATTATTCCGGAAAAGTACCGCTATTTTCCCAGAAATTTCCGGAATAATTCCAGAGGAAATTTACGGAAATTTGCGAACTCACATCCCTAGTCTGTAATATTGCTCCAGATATCAGGAGCTGACCTTTGGAAACCCCAGTTCTTCACCCTGTATTCTTTGTTTGCAATTCCGCACGGCCCAATTTCGTCTGCTATCGGCGTTTTGCAAGTTTCTTGTTATACGATTTTATTTCAAATTTGATCAAAACTCTCTTACTAAGAATTTATCATTGGTGAGTTAAGAATCTGCGTTTGTAAAACCGTTGTGTTTATAATGTGCATGCGACAAACTTTCTTTTTTTGTTTCTCCAGCTATTCGCAAGACATGACTCAAAATTTGTATATCATTGACTCTTTAGAGGCGAGTTTAAACTATAGAGTTCAGTCGTTGACCTGTTCTAGATTTATCTGCTAACGGAACAATGATTGGAATCGCTCTAGGATGCGCCTTCATTTTGCTTGTCATTGCGCTGGCCGAATACAAATCCAAAGGTTGGTCACGATTAATTAATTATCTGTCTGCTTGAATTTGCGCTCCTTTCATTTAATAATTTTCTCAGAAATCGTTTCGAAAATAAATGCCAGCACTGATAATGGCGTAGCCACGGGGTAGTTGTGTATGGGGGTAGGTAGTATAGGATATGGTTGAAGTATGCAAAAAATAAAAGTTTATTAAAGCGCCGTATAGGACGAAAGTGAAACACAGAGGATTAGATGACGTCTTTTTGCTTGTCAAGATTTTTTGAGTTTTTGTCTAAAAATGCCGATGTGCCTTCTATTCCGAAATCCTGACTACGCCACTGGACTGGCATTGATAATTAAGTTAAATGGTGAATTATTCTGACCGGATCTATATTGCTTTGGTGGACTGCCTTCTCATGCTATGTCGTTTTTACAATTAGTAAACTTAATTATTTGTTTATATTTATTTATTTATTAACTCAAAAAGTGACTAGATAATGCGTGATTGATGGCTCTATGTAGAAATAATGCGTTTACGGAATGCGTGATTGATGTCTGTATATAGACATAGGTCGTTCGTGGCGTCTTTATAAGAAGCAGATTATCTGGGCTGTCGACAAAACTGAAATGCCTCCAGCGTCTGTTGACTACGAAATTAAATCGATTCATTCCGTGCATTTGACGTAATCGACCTTGTCAAAAAGTGTCACTTATTTGAAATTGATTGTTTAGTATATTCACATTAGAGACGTCGCTTCAATATTTTGCTCTTAACCTTGTATTTCAAGTAATTATAAAGAGGCATAAAAAGGTAAATTTAGTCCCATGTTCGAACGAGCGTATGGTCCGGCGCTGATCCTCGGTTACTGGGCAAGCAGTGACGCAGGTGGCTTGCGCCATTAATCTAGAGTAGGTTGCCACTGCTTATCTCCAGACCCACGTTTTACCTTCGCAGCTTAACGCTGCTACCAACCAATTATTTATCGATGTCCAAACGATGAGCAGCTTGCTTGGCCGCCGGCACCAAGACTCGATTGCGGGACGGTCACCAGTCCAAGTACTAACCGCGCTCGACGTTGCTCAGTGTTCTGACGGGAACCGGTCGCACAACGCCAAATAGGTCGATATAAACAAACATACTGGTGGAAAACTGAAAATACGTACAGTAATAAAACCTACTATAAATTACAAGTTGGACGCTTAACAAATTAATTATCTAAAACGTTATTGAGACAAACTTGCCTACCAGTCAGGGCCAGTGCTGTGCTAGTTACTTGCAAAATGTAACTAGTTATAGTTACTAGTTACAAGGGATAAAAAGTAACTAGTTACTGAGATTAGTTACTAGTCTCCAAAAGTAACTAGTTACGTTACTAGTTACTCAAAAAAATAACTAGTTACTTACTAGTTACTTACTAATTACATGGCTTATTATCGATGCTGCACAGCCTGCATTTAGGTATCAAAACATACAATAATATAATCAACGAACAATCGAAGATAAGTCCAAATTCTGTGTAACTAACAGTCACAGTTCCCTAATAGGCAACATTAAACAAGCAGTGTAGTCTACTGACACAAAACATGTGTCAATGTTTAAGTGATGTTCATTGTTCAAATTAGATTTTTATTAGCTCTCAACAGTCAAAGCATTTCGAAGAGCTCGTCAGTTAGACTGTTTCTGCGTAGTGTAAGAATCTGCCTGCCCACACTCAAAAGTCTCTCTACTGTTTACTGCTTTTCGTCAGTTAATGATTGAAGTTTACTCCTTTTATTAACGCTCAAATACAACATGGAGTTTATATCATAAGTAAAGTACTAGAGGCTAGTGCATGATGGCGGCAGTGCGATCTATGGTTGCCAGTCATGTGAAACAGGATGAACGCCTCTGGTGTTCCGGTATGTAAGTTGTTGTTAATGCAGTAACTCAGTGACAGTGAGTCGCATAATGCAAACGCTTGAAATGCAATAACACTTATAAAAGTAACTAGTTATTGTAACTAGTAACTAGCGTTACTAGTTACTCAAAATAGCAACTAGTTACTGAAAATAGGCCTAGTTACTCTTGGCTGAAAGTAACTAGTTACTACCCAGCACTGGTCACTCACGTCATTTTATTGTTTTCCAGTAACAAGACTTTACTGTAAGGCAGGCAATTTTTTTAAATACTTATGCAGTATGCAAATTGGTTTCTGGATAGTACATGGATAATACACAGTACATACCAGTGATTGTCGGAAAATTATACAAACAATTGAGAACTAATGAATTAAAAAATTAA
This sequence comes from Metaphire vulgaris, assembly GCA_018105865.1. Classification (NCBI taxonomy): domain Eukaryota; kingdom Metazoa; phylum Annelida; class Clitellata; order Crassiclitellata; family Megascolecidae; genus Metaphire; species Metaphire vulgaris. The sequence continues at coordinate 4,673,979 of CM030859.1, read as the reverse complement.
ATAAAGTCGCGTGATTTTTCTGCCATTTTCAATCAGGGGCAGCCCCTGCCCTCAAAAATGACGTTAACTACCAGTCTTCGGAAATTTTGATAAATGCAATTTTCTTTTGTTTTAATATAGATATCGAACCGAAATCGGAGAATCAATTCAAAACTGACTCAGAAGATTCTTTATACACCGTGCTTAACCGGTCAGCCGATGATAAGTCGAACATCAGTCATAATATCAGTCGGTTGATAAGTCGAATATCAGTCGGTTGAGACTGGAAGCACAATCAGGAGAGACAAAGAACAAGACGTTAATGAAACCCTGATCAATTAATTCGTCAACTATATTGTCATTCGACGATTTGATAAATTCAGTTGTCTCCTGATTTACCTCAAATTCATTTTGCTAGGCATGTTGTATCGGGGAAATGCTTTTGTTTTCGTTTTTATTAAATCACCCCTAAGCACAATTCGGTATGAGTTATTCAATCGAGGTGTGTGCTTTTTTCGGGTAAAACTCTTGCCCCGAAAGTCACGAATAGCCTACGTATATTCATTTGCAAAGCTGCCTTGACAAGCCAGCGGCAGTTTAATTTTAGAAACTGCCCGCGTAATTAGGTCTATTTAACCTCTTGACTGCGTCGTAACCCCGAGCGTCGTCATAAATTTCTTTTCGCCGCGTTGATGCGTGACGACGAGCGTCGTCATATAGTAGTATGTATTCCCATTGTTTTGTTAGTAATGGTCTTATGTCCGCAGTATTGAATTGCCCGGACCGCAGTAGTGAATAGATAGTTTTGTTGCTGAACGCTGATGCCTGGATGGAAGTCACGCGACATCGGTGACACTATCAAAAAAGGGGAGTGTCTGGATGTAAGCAGGATAATCAAGCAGCAGTTTGTCGGATAAGTTGACTGACCAGTCCTATCATACAAAATTAAATATTGGCAGTGACTTTTCTGCCATTTTCAGTAACAGTTGGCGTGAAAAAAAATTGCGATTAATTTTTAAAAACATAACTGCATTTTGTTTCGATTTAGTTATATTTCCATTAGAAATCAATATTATGTTATATATGTTATATATGTTATATATTTTATATATAACATATATATTGCACTCATATATATAACACAAATGTTATATGATATAACATATATAGTCACATATATAACATATATAACTATACAATTATATATGTTATATATATAACATATATATAACATATGTATAACACATAAACATATATAACCGATATAACATATATATAACGTATATATATACATATAAGAATATAATATATATATTCTATATATGTTATATATTAATATATATGCTATATGTGCTATATATGTATATATAAATGGATATATATGTTATATGTGTTATATTATATTTATATTATATATATGTTATATTTGTTAGCAACTGTTTTGTTAGCAACAGTTTACGCGCATATTAAAAATTAACCGGTCGCAGCAGCGTATATATTGCCGCAACGCAGTCAAGGGGTATAGACGTATTAAACGTGTCCGTCAAAAACGCTGGGCGTCTAACTCCTCCCTTCTCAGCCTGACCTGCCACCGGATATGGTAGCGGTAGACGTCTTCTAACATGTCATTTAACATATGATTATTACACAGCAGGCGTGTAGGCCTAATAGGCTATCTATCCATTGAATCGTGCCTGACCTTAGAAGGCAGAATTTTTATTAAAGAGCAAGCCGTCTTGAAACTTCCTGATTTGAAGAAGTCTAAGACATTTGTGGCAAAGAACTAATCTGAAAAGTACAGCAGCGGTATATTGCGCAATGGCATAGTTTCGATCGATATAGCCTAATAGTTATACTTCGACAGAAATAATATTCTCTTCTTCGTTATTATTCATTAGCTGTACGGTGTATAGCCTCAATGGATCGCTCTGCATTTGTGCTTTTTGTTTATTTTATCTCCGAATTCTCAGCAGGGTCTTCTGAAGGTAAGCAAACCAAATATGTTTTAACCCCTTAACTGGGGATCCTGGATATATCCGTCCATTTTACATTGAGTTACAGTTAAATACACGGTTAAGGGGTTAATGAGCTTGTATTTTAGGCGGCGGTTATCAAACTTTTCTTGGAATGGAATTAAATTTTTAAAAACAAAAGTCAGGGTTAGTCTGTAAATCATCATCGGCAATTTTTACAACTTTGGACGGTTATAAGTAACTTTAGGGTTATATCACAGACGACGGTCGAAATGAGAAGGTGATCAGAATAAGAATAGGTATGGCCAAGGAAGCCTTTTGGAAGATGAAAGAGCTCATGGGAAGAGATCTCAACAATCGAGTGCAAGAAAAGACTCGTCCAAATGCTACATCTTCCCAGTGCTGACTTATGGATGCGAAACTTGGACAATGACCAGGAAGATTATGGAAAAGATCACGGCCTTTGAATTATGGTGTTACAGAAGGATTTTGAGAATCAGCTGGATGGACAAGGTAACAAACGACATAGTCCTAGAAAGAAGCAAAACAACAACAACGTGGAAACAGGAAATAATACGAAGAAAAACGTCCTATACGCTGGTTACGTCATGAGAGGTTCTGCTGGAGACCTACCACTCATAATAATGGAAGGTAGAATAGAAGGAACAAGGGGAAGGGGCGACCGAGAAGAAGCTGGATAGGGATATTTTGACACCCCCCCTAAACACGATGGAACGGAGACATCTCGTATGGGAGGTTTTTATCTTGCGAAGATCTGCGGAAAGTAGCGTCCATGTTTCTGCGGCATAAAGCAGCGCTGATTTTACCACATTGGGTTCAACTTTACAGATTCACGCTTAAAACGGTAGAATTACATTGTAGTCTAATGTTTAGAATTCAGTAGTCTAGTAGCTTTAGGAACCAAGCAATAGCAATCAGTGAGATGTCCGCGATTTTAAGCCGAGCTACAGAGGGCTTCGAAATATTGCAATAAACGAAATAATGCTATTTGTTTACTTATTTGAGACCTAGTGCTAACTGTAGTACACGGTATCTAATCTAATCTAATCTAAAACTTCTATAGCGCCACTTTCATAATGCACAGGAGCATCAACCGATGGCACACCAAATCCAAATCACTAAAGATCGAGGTCAAATCCAGGGTATGGATAGGCCTACTCATATTAGCCCAAAAGACATGAAATAGCTTTATAGCGGAGATACAGTAAATTGACCCTGAACCAGTTGCTAAGTAGTTTAATTACTACCTCAAATATTGTTGTTTTTTCTAGCCTTACAGGATAAATACTTGGGATGTTTTCGAAACTTGACGAATCAGTTTTCGATGGCAAAATCTTCTGCTGTCAATCAATCAATGACCACAATGACCATAGATTTGTGCATCGCCACCTGTCGAAGAAACAACTCAACATTCGCTGGGCTTCAGGTTGTGAGAAATTTGGCATAGACACTAGACAGTAACCATAAGTTGGTAGCAACGAATGAGTCATCTTAAGAGCATTATATGCAATTTTGTCAAGCATGCATGGAGAGAGAGAGAGAGAGAGAGAGAGAGAGAGAGAGAGAGAGAGAGAGAGAGAGAGAGATAGAGAGCGAGAGGAGAGAGACAGAGACATACAGACACGTGGTCAGAGAGAGCGAGAGAGAGAGAGAGAGACAGAGGAGAGAAGGCAGAGACAGACAGACACGTGGTCAGAGAGAGAGAGAGAGAGAGAGAGAGAGAGAGAGAGAGACAGACAGACAGACAGACAGACAGACAGACAGAGATATGAATATAAAAAATCTGACGCGTGCATTGAATGGGGAAATACATCAAGCATTCTATGTTGTGACTTAACTGACTACACAAACGCGTTTTTTATCTCTCTCCCTCCCTGCCTCCCTGCCTCCCTCCCTCCCTCACTCTCTCCTCTCTCTCTCTCTCTCTCTCTCTCTCTCTCTCTCTCTCTCTATATATATATATATATATATATATAATATATATATCACTCCCTATTTCACCCCTCTCTCTCTCTCCCAGAAGCACGCAGGAATCTTTTTATGTCCTTAGGCTCTTATATTTTGAGGTCCTCTATCGTCTCTGAAAGACATTTCATTCTTAGCCTGTTGTGTTGGTCTAGACCGCTTCCAACAGATCACTGTCAAGCGAAACATTGGAATTCCCAAGAACAAAAAACTGCCAATATAGGAAACTACGGCTGTAGGATGAATCATGGTGAGGTACAGGGCATTTGGTGATCTGTATGGAGGTCTTACTCCACACTATAGCGTTGAGCAAACCCAAGGCAAATGCGCTCTAACTTTAATTTCACATCGGCGCTAACACATTTATTGACTCCGCAACAGACCGACGCTGCAGGATCTAATTACAAGAAAGTAGATATTGATCTTTTAAATAAAATGCAAATTTAATTTACCTGTATAGTTTTTCGTTCTGAAATGACAAAGCACTTCTTTAGTCGGTTTCCATCACGCTCGGGGACATGATTTTGTTGATCTCGACACTTGCTTGTGGTTGTAGTTTGTTCGTCAGTAAAAGCATCCGCTGCCGTTGGCATATCCGTTTAACCCCTTAACTGGGTATTTAACTGTAACTCAATGTAAAAATGGACGGATATATCCGGAAACCCCAGTTAAGGGGTTAACGGATTTTCAGGGCTCTAGTATGTTTTTTTGCAACGAACCCATCATGTTTCAAAGCTATCAGTGAAAATCAAGTCATAGTCGACTGCGATGGGAATTAGCCTATGAAATCTTAGTAAATACTGTAACTGGACATGCAAAAACAATGTGAAATGATGTTCACACAGGTCGGAAGTCAATGCGAGTGCGGAGAGGATTTCAAAGAACTAGTTTCCGAAAGTAATTGCGCGACTGAATGTTCCGGTAACAGTTCGCAATACTGCGGTGGATCCAACAGACAAACAATCGCTGTATATTCAGGTTTCTAAGCGCATTTAATTTAGAAATTGAGTTCAAAACAGGCAAAGATCAATGTATCCTGGATCCTTTGGAACCTATTTTGTAGAATTTCATTAAACTTGTTATTATCCCCATAGATGAGAATATACTGTATTGCTAATCACTCGTTTGGAATGCAACAATTAAACGGTAAATATACTCGCCTGTCTTATGAAAGTTTGTAGCATTGGTTACTTTGGAATTGGATGCGACAGAGTTTGTCATTGCAATCTACAAGCGCCATGCCAGAGGACAACTGGCGCTTGTCCAACAGGATGTGACAGCAATTGGGTTGGACAGGCATGCGATACTGGTGCGTATGTACAATGAATCACGAATATTTAAATCCAAGTTTACTTCGGTCTTCTAATATGGCTTATTACCTCAAATTATATAAATAATTTCCTAACGTGTGCCTGTAACGTGTAACCCACAACGCTGGGCGGTGCTTCTTGAGCCTTTAAAAATTTGTTAGTAGAACGCGGGGCGGAGCTTAAGCTTTAATAGCGAAGACGGGGATGAGGTGACGTCATTCTGCAATCGTTTGGTTTGACGTTGCTTGACGGGCGAAAGGCAAAAATAGCGACGGGTAGAGGAAAACAACGAAGAAATACCGTCATGCTTGACGGGCAATGCAGCTAATTCTAAATAACACCGCATTATGTTAGACACTGATTTAGACAGAAAACCTATTTAACGATGCGTTATTCGATCTCATTATATTGAGGCCCATTCTGAATTTGTTTAATTTAAGATGGAAGTTAATATTATATTTTATTAATTTCGGATGTATTTATCTTTAAACCTTTTCTGACTTACTCTTTTATTGATGTAGCCAATGCTTCACCAGAGAACGCGGATTGGTACATTGGATGCTACACTGACTCAAATAAACTTTTTGCAATGGATAGAAAGAACCCGGATGGTGACACATACTCTCAACCAAATCCGACAAACTTTTGCTTAGGCGTATGCGCAAAATACAACTACACATACATTGGAACACAGGTAGGTGTTTGATTAGTCTTGCATATAGCCTTCATTGACTTCATCCGCGTTGATTACATAAATTGCACTGGCGCAGAGACGTCATTTCACTGTTTTTCATTTTTGGCCTGACAAAAAGTCGACGACCTTTTTGCTGATCTATTCAGTCTCATTTGTAATTTGTTGTTTTACGATTAGTTACTTCAGATTACTCGACATCAAGCACCATTCTGAACTATTCCAAAAACATAACACAAACGTTGGCGAAAAAAATTTTTTCCTAAAAATCAGAGGGGCAAATGCCCTCCTCCTGCCCCCAAATGACGTCCCTGCACTGGTGTGGGACATTCACAGTTTGATAATATCTGCAGACTTACCCTTTCATTCCTATATGAGATACGCTCACGATGTTGCATAGAAATATTGCAATGATGTTCCTGAAACAATACTAACTTAAAACTGAAGCCATTTGGCTAATTACATTGTTTGCTTATTAAAACCGTTCACTGTATTTCTGTCTCGTTAATAGTTTCATTTAAATTATTAAATTGTAGTATTATTGGGACTGCAACTGTGGCGAAAATTATTCAAGATATGGACCGAGTGGTGGTTGTACTTACCAATGTCGTGCCAACAAAAGTCAAATATGCGGCGGTTATTTCGCTAACAGCGTATACTCAAGTAAGACAATTAAAACGATAAAGTTTCGTGTCTTTAACGGAAAATCTTTTTACGTCTGTAGCTTTATTTTGGAATCTGCTTCATCCGCATGATCCTACTATAAGTGATATCGTCTCCATAGCTCTGTGTATGACTTAAAATATGCACAGACCTGCATGGCCCTACATTACCAGCCCCTTTGTAATGCGAAAAATAGAAATTTCAAGACGTGCAGCATTATATTTTAAATGTAAACGCCAATCAACTCTTGGCAGGATAAAAAGATGGAATATCGATTTAAGAATTTCCAAATATTGCAAATATTGGTATAATTATGTGGGTAATCAGTGAAAATTAATACAGTAGATCGGACCCTGTCACGATAAATATTTTCAAACTATAAAGTAGAGACATTGCCTATCCATGCAGTTATAATCTTTTCTTAAACTTTCAAAAGTTTGTTAGACATGCAGGAGAGCGTTTGAAGATTACAAGACCAAGTGATTCAAAAAGCGTTGTGTTTGAACATACTTGACCAATTGAAGACGAACTGTCAATGACTTTTTCAATCCTCTGAATTTGGACTTCATAAATGAACTTTGAAATGGAAGGTCGTCATTCGCCTAGCCAGGGTTCCGAAATAGGCCCAGAGCACTGAAGCTTCTAAAAGCCGACAGTTCCAGTTTCGTTTAGAGATATGGGGAGTACTGTGAGCTCTCTAAAAATTTCTCATAACATCTGCCCGAATCTCACGACTGAGGGGGGCGGAAGATGGCAGAGTGGGTTACGTGCTGGAGCGTCAGGCTGACGGAGCGGGTTCAAGCCCCTTCAGTGCCCCTAGTGGCTTTCACACAGGCAGTAATGCCTTCTAAGCCACTTTAAATCATGCTAAGTTTAAGTTTAAGAACCCAGCAAGAATATGGGGGCCCAGGCCCTTAGCTCCTTCGTGTCACCTTCAAATTTATAAGTATCGCTTCCTAAAACAATTCTAATTCTATTAGATTCACGGTTGATATAAAGCTAACTTTACAATTGTAATTCGTTCCGTTAATTGTCTGATTTTGATATCAGCCTACTATAAGTTCCAAAAAATATATTGCATCATCGAGTTTGGAACGTCGCACTAGGTGGTTCACTTAGACATAGCACGCTATGTGGAATAAACGATAGACGAATATAAACCTCGCCTGTCAGCTTACAGTATATTCTAATGCATTTTAACTTACTATGTTTGTTGTACAATATTTTGTGGTGCAGCCTGTCCGATTGGCAGTTTCTCGCTCAACTGTCTCAGCAACTGTAATTGTTTGAACGATACCAGATGCATTTATAAAAACGGAACGTGTCCAGCAGGATGCAAACCGGGATGGACTGGAAATAGCTGCAACGTCAGAGGTATTAGTACAAGTTCATTGTTTAAATATAGGCATTACTTAATTTAAAAGACTTGGAAAAGAACAATAAAAGAAGATATAAAGAAAAATAATATGACATGGGATGAAGTCGAGATGCAAAGACAGACAGAAATGGAACAAATGTGCCTATGGCACGAGAGGAACTAACTAACTAACTAACTATTACTTAATTGCAACACCGGATACAGAACTATGCTGAAAGAGCAATAAGCAGGAACAAGCAGGATTTAGACTTCTATAATAATTCTTTGACCATTGACATCAAATATCGTCTCCAATAATACACATATTCATTATGAGAAATTGTTTTTAAGCATAAAGACATGCAGATAATTTCGAATTTATTTTCGAGATTTTCTCAACGATCTGATTTTCTTAGATTGTAAAGTGGCAAACGGCAGTTGCAGTGGTCAAAACGAAATATGTAAAACAATTGACTTGAAATACGCCACAAAGACACGATGCGCCTGCGACGAAGGATATACGAGAGACAAACCGTGGGAGAGATGCACAGGTAAATATTTGACTATTGTAGTATATCTGCAGCATTTGATATTGCCAATTTCTAACAAAAAATATGCCTAATTCCTCCATTTGGTGTCCTTTTATTCTATTACGGCAGATAACAATAATAAGAATATACTGTAGAGATGCAATTTGATTTAACTTGCGATTGCACACACTTGGTCTTAGCAAACAATGTTTTCGCCAGTGCGCCAAACAATGGCAAATCGCAAGTCAAAAGGTATGTGCGTTACAATCGCTTTTATATGGAACGTGGTAACTCGGTAGAGACGTTACTAAAATAGCAACAGAGAATCAGCTCACAGATCGATAGGCCTGCTATTCCAGGGAATAGGAAACGGTAGATCCTGCCTATTAAAGCTCTGTAAGTCAGAGCCCACAAATTCAGACTTACTGTACACGTAGAAAGGGATAAAGCCCTTATCTAACCCAGCAGCTTAGCTGCCTACACAAGTTGTTCATTCGAAACGTAAATCCTTCTGATTTAACATTTCCAAAATCTATGTTGAATGTCGAAATACCTCCACAGATATTTCAGTTTTTGGTAGTAAATCTCAACTGGCCGCTTTGAGGTTTAACATGGATGTACCTAACTGGAGATAATCTCGGAAAACCGTTTCCTTGGCGTAACTTTAACGATTCAAAAAAACGCATACGAAGCACCAACATAGAATTTTATAGATCCTGTTCTACAGAAGAAAATATCTTAAATTGCCAATTCTAAGTAATTCTTTTGTACCAAGAGAGAGAGAGAGAGAGAGAGAGAGAGAGAGAGAGAGAGAGAGAGAGAGAGAGAGAGTATGTTGCGTTTTAACCGTTATATTTAAGTTGAACGCTGCTTTAGATATTGACGAGTGTTCGAATATGGTCACTGCCTGCGGAATGGACGTCTACATTTGTACGAACACCGTCGGAAGTTTCATCTGCGGCTATTATCCGAAAGGACTCGTAACAGGTCCTGAATTACTTTCACCGCAGAAATTCTATTTCTTATAATACTTCGGAGACATCGACGTATTGATTAGGCTGGCATATAATCGGATCAGGCTTATGCAATATTGACGATCCCTCTTGTATTCCATTACGTAAGCACTGGCCTCGGAAATTTGTCAAGTGTCCGGTGGTTACTGCGCTCAACTTGTTACAAACTCTGGTATACTCAGGCTTTAACCCCTTAACTGGGGACCCCGGATATATCCATCCATTTTACATTGAGTTACAGTTAAATACACGGTTAAGGGGTTAATATGACGGTCTTATTTCATAGACTATGTCAGTGTTTTGAAACACGAATCCCAGATTGCTATGATGTCAAAACAGTAGTTCCAACACATTTGCGGACAACAGACAACTCATGAGAGCTTTAGCAGCATAATTAATTTGTCATTAAATTAGGGTGTATAAAATTATGTTAAAAGAAAGTTTTAAAATTGAATGCAATACTGATCTCTTTAGGTTCCTCTACAACTGGAATAATAATTGGTGTTGTATTCGGATGCGTCTGTGTTCTTGCTGTTATAGCAATAGCTGCAATTTTATGCTACAGGTTGGTTATTCTATATTCTGGACGGCCTAATCGTCAAATAATTCCAAGAAATTTATATTTTCTTTAATTATAATTTAAGAAAACGGGGCCTCGAATGGATGAATATATCCAGAAGCCATGTGTAGATATGCAGAATGGTGTCCAATTTTGAATCAGTCTTCGTGTCAATTTATAGGCTACATAAGTGATTGCATTAGCAACGAACATAATTAAGAAGAATTGCATCTTTTTTATATGACGAACTATGAATGTTAAAATACAGTCTTTAATGCCAAAGCTCAGCCTATCGATAAGTTTTCCATATTGAGATCGCAGAGATAGAACAAACTCTTAAGGCTGAAGCATTATGTTTTGCGGTAAATCGCTGGCTAAGGTCTGTACCTAATAAACTCACTTCCGGCATCGTTAATCATGTAGCGCCCTGCTAACCAAATAGAGTATGTTGCAACTGAAAGGTAGTCGGCCTTTTAGATATCATCTACTTGTATTTAACCAAAATGATCTGAAATGATCGTTATTTCCATAAAGATACTTGCGTTAACCCTTTAACTGGGTATTTAACTGTAACTCAATGTAAAATGGACGGATATATCCGGGGTTCCCAGTTAAGGGGTTAACGAAACTGGAGTCTGATATTTCTATAGAAAGAAACGGTGCCAGACTTCATCACAGCCAAAAGAGATGCGGATGGGAGGGATTCACAACGAATCTCAAATGCAGTCAACGAATACGGAATATCAGGGTAAAATAGAATTATTAAACTTTGAATATTCATATTTTTCAGCTCAGCATTCCCAAATAGGCCTACTTGCGCGTGAGTAAGCAGGTGTGCTGTAACAATTATTTTGCTTCGGGCATAAATAGTATACAATAGAATCCGTTCAATTGTGGAAGATAATCTTTCAGCATTCCACCTGTGGATCGGCCTTGCGTTATTTTGGCTCTGCGCTAAAATTGAAACCAATTGCGCTTTTAAATTTACTGATGGCCATCTTTTGCGGTATAATGTTCCTGTATTCGAAAACACAAGGTGGCGCAAAAATCTGACTATAATAAATGCAAACCTAAATGTGACTAGTACGGTTTTTTGCGCCAACCTGTAGAAGTTTAGAATAAAAACCAGCTGTCAGCTTCACTTATTAATATATGCGATCAGTATTTTAATAGAATATATCCAGAATTACCTGTATTGGACACAATCAAAATGAGATATTTGTATATTCATTTAACAATTACAGTAGTTTATTAAAATGTCATTATGACATGCACTCGGCAATGTCCGAAATCTCGGATTTGAATCTAGTTTTCAAATTGTCTGCTTTAATAGATCCTGAACCGAGGACAGAAACGCGCGTCAATGATGCTCCTGAGGAAACTTGGTACACACGACTTAACCGGTCTTCTGATGAAGAGTCGCACGTCTATGAGACAGCTAACCCCGGTTGATACTAACCTGATAGTGACAGTACTGTACAATCAGAAAAGTTATAGGAGCGAACATTGATGAACACTGATCAATCAATTGGTCAACGCAATCAATCTCCATTGATTGAATGCGCAATAACCAACGCAATCGATGGTTTTATCACCGCCCTATTGAATTGTCTCACCTATAGCGATATATCTCCTCAACATGCTCGTGCTACCTTTCTATTGTCTTGTAATTAATGTTTATGCGTTTTGAGGAAAACTATAGAAATGTCGGTATTGTATCGGCTGAATGTGTACGCTGTTGTTACTGTATAACCATAATGACTGAGTTATAAGTCATAGACCAAAGGTTTTTAACATTTGCCTATACTAGACAGACATCTTAATTAGATATAAGGAATTAGGATATACCGAACTGAATGCCTATAACTTGCTGATCCAATCTGCTTGTCTGAATGTCTAACCGCTTAGTGAAATAAAGAATCATAGTCATGAGTTCGAGTCAACTCGTGCAGTGTTCTTGGTCGTCCCTTGTGCATCGCCAAGTTAAATAATCGAATAACGAATGTGCAATATCTTAAAAAATTTATTGATGCCTTCAGGTGCGAAATGTATATATATTATATTTAACAACTACTTGTTATCTTTTGAGAAAATTCAGTTATTTTAGTGTCACCTTGGTCTTGGATAAATTATTCCGGCTATTATAGTTTGAATTTTTTCAATTCTGCGGCAAACAATTTAGGACAATACCAAATTCAAATCTTGAACTTCCAATGTATGCATGTATATATGTATACCGAACTATTTATATAGCGCCGTAAGCATGGCGGGGCCAAAGACAAAGGCGCTTTACAAAGGAAATAGAAATAGATGGTTTTTCAATCTGTTTTTAAAAAGCGTTGGGGGCCGGCGTTTATATCCAGTTTTTAGGCAATCAGCGACGTAGTTGGTGTAAGCCAGTGTCTCGCAAACTTTTTACCTCGCGGAACACTAAACAGAACAAATTTTTTTCACGAACTTCATAAAATAACAAAACCAACCAACAATTTATTAAATATTAAGCTGCCGGGTCTGCAGTCACATATAATGATATGTAGATGTAACAAAACGCGAAAGTAACGTTCATAGACAGATTCTCGCCGTTGTTTTCCTTAGTGTCGTTTCACCTTGCATTTTCTCAATCTTGCCAAAAAATATCCATTTCAAATTTCATAGATGGTTTTTCAAATCTGTTTTACTAAACATCTCAAGCGTTTTCAAAACGGTAATTGGGTCAAATGTATCCTTGCGCGCTCAGACGCTGTTGTTTTTACATTGTAAAGGTCGCAAGGACGGTGACGTCAACGAAAGACGTTAATTTCTGGCAGTTGTATCGTTGCGCGCGCAACGTTATATAAAAATGGATGTCCGATATATTGTATTGTAGGCAATCAGGCTGCTGTGCAGCTGTGGTGAGGTCTATATATGACGCCATTTTTACACTTGCTCATCCGGCAAAATTTTTAGGAAGGGAACAAAAAATTAAAATAATAGTAAAATTCTGAAATTCTTTCACGCCAGCTGGAATCTCTGGCAGCACTGGTGTAAGCCATTGAGCTGGGGTGCGTTACCATTACCTTCCTTCAGGCTAACGTTTACTTCTCAGCCAAGAACTGCTCCTCAATTTTACATCCGCCTTCTAGCGACTGAGTTGACGGTTGACCTTAGGGCTCCAGCGGGACTCGATCCCGTTCCGTCAGCGTACCTCTTCAGAGTGTTCCCTCTCTGTCATCGTCCCGCTCCATCAAATATATCAGGTAATGTCGTTGATGAAAAAAGAAGAAAAGATCATTAGGGTAACTCGTTTTTTCAGCAATATTCTATGAAAGCTAAGACATCAAAGCAGTTGTCCGATACGGAACTTATATTCATTTGTATACAGTTTCCGTCACAAAGGCTCATTTGAATGTTAGCGGAAGTTTGTCGTTTCGGATTATGGCTTTATTTGATCCAGATTGATAGCACGCAAATAAGCATCCGCCATTCTTGGCACGCCACTATACTCGTGACCTCCGATGGATCTCACGGTCCGTCATGTCGTCTAGGTCCGGGCCGAATAGCCAGACACTCCCAAACTATGCATTCACACCGTTGGCGTTCGAAACGCTGGACCCTATCAGGGGCGGAAATAGGGTGCACGGGGCCCGGAGACAAAACATACTGATGGTGCCCCTCAACTTGACGAAAATCATGAGAAACAAAAAGGCGCCGTTCTGCCCATTTATTATTATTATTATTATTATTATTATTATTATTATTATTATTATTATTATTATTATTATTATTATTATTATTATTATTAACGTACTGATTAATGTGGTAACTCGTCCAAACGAACTGCGTGAACGCAATTTCAAAGTTACAAACAGATCCGCCTCTGGGCCCTATAAACAAATAGGGTATTTAAATACTTTACAACACTGCCAATTAGTTAATTATAACCAATTAATGAAATACTAGTAAATAAACATAATCAGTAGACTCAAAGTCAAGTCAAAGTCAAAGTCCTTCCCGAGCCTCACGGGCTTATAGGGCGGCGCTGATCTCCGTTGCTATAGTCCTCAGCCAGGCACGCAATGCCACGGATACGGGGCTAGTGTATCGCGTAGCGTACCTGTTTGACTTATCGCAGGGATTTTTACCACTGCTCCTCATTTTACCACCGCGAAAAAGGCTGAGTCGACCTTTAGGGCTTCTTCGGGAATCGAACCCGCGACCTCCTGCTCCATTGTCAAACGTTGTTACCACTCTGTTAGACTAATCCAGAGGTGGGCCAGAGTTGTCCATGGGTTGGGTTAACCCATGGGTTGGGTTGGGTTGGGTTTGGGTCGAGATTTTTAAAAAAATGATGAGTTGGGTTGGGTTAGGTTTCGTAAATCTGCACCAGTTATTCTGTTAACCACGTTAAATATAGGTTTTCAGTTTTCTGCGTTGACAAAGTATTAGATTCTTGTATTATGTCATTAAAAATGGCGCCATATACGTTAGCCTACATTCCATCGTAGGCAGTGCATTCAGAAGTCTGTAGTAAACAGTGGACAATAGCTATTCAGATAGATCAAATCATGTGAACGACTGTTGTTGACTTGTTTTAACGCATTCCTTTTATAAACCGACCACGGCCAGTTGACAATAGCAGAGCTGGATTAACCATTAAGCATACTAAGCACGTGCTTAGGGCTCCATGTGGGAAGGTGCACAACAGTTTTACCTGTTATGTTTCTCAGTCAAATATTTTGCGATCTAGTTTAATAAATGTATTAATCAGTCGCTTTGTTCTGGTCGAAATTCCATCAGAACAACTATGCAAAAGACAGGTTGGATGCCTTATCTCTACTATATAATTATAGATTTTCTTCATGATATTTGTCCTTGCTTTCTTCCTTTTAGAGCTGTGTGTGTATCTGTCTGTGTGTGTCTGTGTGTGTGTGTTCTCAGTAACTGTAATTGTGTTCCATCCAGTCTTTTAACAGTGAACTATTCTTCTTGTCTGTAAAAACTGATCAAGCGAATCGATGTCCAACAGCGTAGCCAAGAGGGAGGGGGTTACCCCTGGCTACCGACGAAACATTTTATTAATGTGGTTCCATCTATTTTTAACTTCCTGAAGCGGTTTGGGAAGTCAAACCCCATTACTGCCGACGCAACGTGCTTCTTTGACCAGTCTATGTTACGGCACTATGGTTGTTTCGAATACATTTCGACATACATACATACATACATACATACATACATTGAATTAAATGCATCACATCACGGCGACGCTGGTATTAATACAATCATTGTTTATCAATTATGAGAATGATGAATTTCCGGTTTGTTGCAATAACAACTCGAAATAAGCAAATAACTATTTATGTGCTTGAATGTATGTATGTTTTTAAAATTGCGATTGTACTTTCACGTTTTTGTATGGATGGGTTGGGTTGGGTTTGGGTCAGAAAACATGAATTTTGTTTGGGTTGGATTGGGTTGGTTTGGAAATTTGATGGGTTGGGTTTGGGTTGACAAAACCGACCCATGGACAACTCTGAGGTGGGCAAACTTTTTCACTAACGGGCCGCATGAAACCTAATACTACATTAGGCGGGCCTCACAAACAAAAAGCAAAAATTTGTATAATTAAGATGCTTACATACAGCATAAATTTTATTAATGAAGCTAGCATTTACAACTAAAGTTTAGGCATTTTAGTATCATTTATTTTATCTATACTAGCACAGTAGCATTACGATATTAACTATTTTACTATTTGCTGCTCAAACATCGAATTTTTAATAACCATTTCCATGATTTTCATATAAAATGACATGTTTTTCAAACTTTCTCTAAAATAATTTCAAATCATCTCTCACTTTCTGCATATTTCTAAATGGTCTGGCGGGCCGCATGGAACCCGCCCGCGGGCCGTAGTTTATCGCCCACTGGACTAATCAATAATATTTAAATTTTCATTAAGGCTATAATTAATTTTCCTATATTTGTGATTCCGATAAAGAATCTATAGGTCGAATATCGTTTTTCTGAGTTTTAAATAAAATGCAAAACAAAGCTCTGATTCGATTCGAATGAAAATGTGGCAAATATATAATATTAGGCATAATAATTCATATTTTTGCCAAATAAGACAAAAGGTATTGAAATTTTTTTAAAATTACATTTTTAAAAATTTCCATGAACATACCTTTTTACGCGTCTTAAAAACCCTATGAGTACGGCGAAATCGCTTAACCGGTTGGTGTCAAAACGTTGAAGGCGGACATCCTAAGATAATCCGTATTGTTATTGGAGTTTCAGAGCAAAATGGTCGAAATAAGATTCATTTTAAAAAAATGCTGTGGGACTCTAAAGTGGGTTGGGGTGGTTACGCAAACTAAGATACTTTGTATTTTCAGGTGTCAAACTTCAAAGTATTGACTTGTATAAGATCAGAAGCGTCAAGTCTGCACCCACATTCAATTTGATTTTAATTTTGCAGATTTTATTTTATTTACCGTATTTGCGAACTTTTAAACATTAGTCGTGAATTTTCAAGTCGTAGAAATTTAATCAGGTTTTAAAAGTTTTTGATGAATTTTCCCATCCGGTCAAAGAGCGCGAAGAGTTAAAAGAATGATTTGAAATTTTGTCAGGCAGAATTTCATGAATTGATCAGGCGTGTTCCAACTCGTTGGCTGAGTTTGTTAACCCTAATGTCCCCCGTAATACTGGTATTGTCAGCTGCACTGTATACTTTTATAAGGGCCTGTATTGGCTCTAATGCTGTTGGCACACCGATCTATTGGCTACATGGAAGAGAATTAATGAGATGCAATTTTTTTAGGTAGGACTAAATTTTACAATATTTAAAAAACAAGATATTAATATAAGCAGCCGAGTCCAGTAAATAAATACAAAGTCATGCAACAGTTTCTTTTAGTTCTTAGTTGTATACGGTATAGTTTACATAGGCCTATATTTAAAGGGGCAATAACAATTTTATTATTATATTTCATCATCATCATTAACCGTGGGCTCTACGCCTGTTGGTGTATAATGCCATCTCCGCAGTTTTCTGCCATTCTTTCCTGTTCATTGCTCTATGGGTAAGATCCTGTAAACTGTTTATATTTACAATGTAGCCTGTGTTATTTGAGGCACTGATGACCAGAGAGGTCTATCCAAAAAAGTAAATTTTGAGAAAACGGATTTGAAATTAAGAATGAACTTGTACAATCAGCAAGTTGTAATCTAGCCTATTTGCTTTGACCAAATATTTGATATAATTTTTTTCCATTGTCCATCTTGTTACGTTAATTGCATTGTTCACCTTCACGGGTGTCCAGTATTTTTGAGACAGGGACATCGCAACCATAATTAGGATAAAAGTCAACATCAATCGACTCAACCCAATGATCCAAAATAAGATTGAAAATAGAAATGAATAGAAATAGAATAGAAATGAAAATAGAAATGAAATCTGAGGCGTAGCGAGTGTATACGCCGCCAGGAGGCAAGGTGTACTGTTCTTGCCATTAACTCCTGACGAGCAAAAAAGGTCACCGTCATCACATGCGTTCATTCGGCGCCCCTCCGCAACTCTCCCTATGTTCCTGACAGGCGTCGGCGCAATTGCTTCTTCTTGTTTGCTGTTTATCCAAAAACCCGATTTTGGCGCCCCCTCACCTCGGCGCCCTGGGGCATATGCCCACTGCCCCTCGCTACGCCTCTGAATGAAATTACTGCAGATGACAGAAATTGAGACTTGGATTTATCTCACTGCTGTTACCATCTAAAAATCTTTCTAAATTACACCCCGCACTAAACTCAAGACAAAACCAATTGCTATATCTGATTGTATCCATATATATATATATATATATATATATATATATATATATATATATATCTGATTGTATCCATCCTAACTGTCCACACGGATGATTAAATCTCCCTACGTATCCTCCAGTGGCGGCTCCAGAGTTTCTTGGTGGGGTGATGAATGAATTCATAGAAAGTTGGTGGGGGAGGGGTGAAAATAGAAAGAAAAAAATCAATAAACTTTGCCGGAAAAGGCTGTGGAAATGAGAATTTTATCCCTCATTTTACTACACTTTTACCGAAAAATAGGTTGACAAGCAAAAAAACCGGTCACCCCCGGTTAGTTTTACTAGACTTTTACCCAAAAATTAGGTTTCACAAGCAAAAAAAGTAAGTCGGAAAGTCCGGTGGAGGATGCATCCCCACTCATTCCCCACGTGGAACCGCCACTGTTTTGGATTCACTGCCCCATGCATTTGACGTGCTACCGTTTTGGATGGCATTCGATAAAACGTGCCTCGGATATAACGCACTAGATTTTACAGACCCGCTATGTACGTTATAACGAAAAGGTAAAGATAAAGGTTCGCCCATACTCGATTTCGAGCGCTGGGCCCGGCGCTGATCTCCGGTGTCAGGTAAGCAGCGACGCAGGTGGCTTACGCCATTAATATAGAGTTGCTTGCCATTGATTTCTCCAGAACCGCGTTTTACCTTCGCAGCCAAATCTGTTACTCATTTAGCACCCGTCCTCATGCGCAGGCCCTCCGAGAGGGGGCAGGGGTCCGGGAACATCACTGCACTCAGGGCCCGGCGGCCTGGAGGGCCCGGGCCGATGATGAATACGCCCCATAATTAACAATAAAATGAATAATAACACTAAAGAATGGTTAAAATGTCAGTCCAGCAGAGGGGCCCGGCGAGCAGAAGGGGGCCCGGGACGGCTGACGAGCCAAGAAAAAAAGGTCGTCAGGAAATTATTACTTCTCAAGGGCCCGTCGACCATTCTGCACAGGGACCCGGAATTTCTCTCGGAGGGCCTGCTCATGCGAATGAAGGCTGAGTTGATTTTAGGGGCTCCTGCGGGAGTTGAACCCGTTCCGTAGGCGTGCTGCTCAAGCGTGTTACAAATCTGCTATCTTTCAGCCCCCACGTTTTAATGAAGTCAATCTGTAGGCCCTAGGCTACTTAGTGCACACTAGTGCACATTATAGATGTATGGCGCATGAATATTCATGACATTTTATGGCGCATGATTAGAGTCGTTAACGGTCAACGTAGAATTTTATGCCAACTGACATCGAGAGCAACACAAATGGGAAAATCCGAATCACAAAGACAATCAAAAACGATTAGGAAATTTATTAAATTTTATGACTGACTGTCACATGGACAACCAATCTCTCGTTATTATTGATAGGATTAGACGGTTTGTAGAACATTACTACTACTACTACTACTACTACTACTACTACTACTACTACTACTACTACTACTACTACTACTACTACTACTACTACTACTACTACTACTACTACTACTACTACTACTACTACTACTACTACAACAACTACTACTATTATTATTATTATTATTATTATTATTATTATTATTACTACTACTACTACTACTACTACTACTACTATTGTTTGGTTGCCAACCCCAAATTTCTAAGTGCTATAGAATGTAAAGGTGTAAGATGACGAACTTTTTGCTTGTCAGCATCTGCAAAAGAAAAATTCAAGAAGGAAAGATGAGGATGACTTTTTCTTGTAAAGTTTTTTGGAAGTTGGTTACGATCAAAACCAAACCCCTCTTCCGAAATCCTGGCTACGCCACTGTGAGGGAAGACTGGTGGTTCTTCATATTCTGTGGCATCGACCTTCGACTAGGACTTCGACCCACCAAGAAGTTCAATCGTGAAACTGAGCTGATGTATCGCAGTTCATCATACAACAGTGGAAATCCTGGCTACGCCACCCTCATACAGTGTCCTAATATTAATGTCATGTGGCTACTCGATTACAGCGTGGGTTATACGGTGGACTCTTTAATTGAATCATCGCGCACAATTCAGAAAGAGACTTTTAAGAAGAAGGAACACAAAAATTTCGCGGAAATCTCTTAGACGAAATTCTGTCAGATGCTCAGAACTCACGCAACAGCGAAAGACTATAATATCTCATTTAGCGGTCTCCGTTTCAATTACGGCCATTACAGATCGAAAGAGTGGAGAGCGAATAAACATAAGGAAAACGCATTAGGCCGGTGTCCGACTGAACGCATTGTTAAGTGCATTTGCACTGAGCCACATCACGCAATGTCTTATTGCCAACCAGGGCCATATTAAGGCGGGGGCTGAGGGGACTGTAGCCACCCCCGCCCATCATGAAAGTAGGCCAATCGATTTCCGAGATAACCTTTTTTTGCTTGTCAGCACGATTTCGAAGGAAGATAACCGTTTTTTGCTTGTCAGAGATTTTCAGTATAGGCGACGGCCTTTTTTTCTCAGCCCCATGCAGGCCCACTCGGACCTTAATCCGGCCCTGTTGCCAACGAATGGTAAACGATCTAATTCGCCGACAAAATCGCAGACATTTTTGAGCATTCTTTCCGAAAAAGAGAAAACATTCACAGTATGATTTCGCCTGGATAACTCCGCCACAGCCGATGGCAAACCCGATTGAGAGAGGAGCCACACACACACGCACAGACACACACACAGGCGCTCATCGTCTTTGATACGGATGTGTCTATAAAACACACACAACACACAGTCTGGGTAATGAATGTATGTAGAATGAATGTATGAATGAATGTATGAATGTATGTAGAATGAATGTATGAATGAATGTAATGTAGTACCACTTCTAATACCCTGAGTAGAATGTAATGTAGACTACAATGTGGCATGATTTTGGGTTAATAGCCCTGAATATAATGGATGTGGCAAAATTGTCCAGCAACGCAAATGAAACGAGTTTTATTAACATTAAGGGTAAAGGTAGGTCCCCGTACTCGAGTCCTAGCGTTGGGTTCCGGCGCTTATCTCCGGTCTAAGGCAATCAGCGACGTAGGTGGTATAATCCATTTATCTGGGGTAGGTTGCCTTTACTTTCCTCAGCCCCACGTTTTACTTCGCAGCTTAACGCTGATCCTCAGTTTACCACCGCCATCTAGCGAGTAAAGCTGAGTCGACCATAGGGCTCATGCAGGAATCGAACCCGCGACCTTCTGCTCCATCGTCCAACGCTGTTACCACTCTGCTAACTTCGTGCATAAAATTATTATTAAAACTAATTTCAAGTATTTAGACCTTAAAAAGAAATCAACGCCTGAGAAGAAAAAGCCGAATCGTTCATTTGTCTTAAAATATAATGTTATGAAGACAAGAGGCAAGAAATGCCCACAGTCTCGCAAAAAATCTTGAGAAATTCTTGAAAAAAAATGCAGTAGGTAAAAAATTTGCCCTTAAGCAACTAATTTGCAGGCAATTCACCGCAATTGTCAAGGCCGTGAATCGTGAATAAAGACGCCTGATCCTTCTCATATCACTTCGCTTTTCTGCATCGGACTTCCTAACCATCCATTGTAAAGTCTACGGTTCGGGCGCCAGGTGTAAGAAGCGCTGAGCTGGTCAGCGATTATAATGTATAATATATAATAATATATAATATAACAAGGTTTAAAGTGATTCAGTAGGGACTGCTCTGTGTGAGAACCACTGTTGCTCCCGTCCCGATAAAGGGGCTGTCCATTAATTACGTCACCAAAATAGGGGAGGGGTTCGAAAAAGTTAGATAGTTGTTGACAGGGGGGAAGAGAGGGTCAAAAAAAGTTGACGTCAAAAATTTCATTTTTACAAATAATAAAAAATAGGAAATTTTATTGAATACTATTTGTTGCAAGGGAAAAAATCCTACGAAGCAAAAAAAGGTCATCACCACCACGTTTTGACACTTGACGAGCGAAAAGGGAAAATGTTTCACCAGTGCAAAAATAATAACCTTCTCAACTTTTTAACGGTACGCGCCAATGACCTTGGGGGAGGGTGGGTGGGTCAAAAGTTTTTGACATAATTATAAGAGAGGGGGTCAGTGAAAAGTCGTACATGATGGCATCAGACTCCAACGTGCGCTGAACCCATGGCTATTGATGATGATGATGATGATGATGATGATGATGATGATGATGATGATGATGATGATGATACGTGCATACAAACATGCAAACATACAAACATACATACAAACATACATACAAACATACATACATAATTACATATACACTTCCATGCATACATACAAAGCATACATACATCCACGCATACATACATACGTCCATGCATACATACATACATACATACATACATACATACATACATACATACATACAAATATACATACATGCATATACATTTATATTTATATATGTATATATATATAATAGATGTGCAGACATTCATACAGTCAGAAAGATGGACATAAGACAAAGAGACAGACAGGCGGGCGGTGTGACGAGAGATCGGTCATCACTACTTCTGACGAGGTCAATGGGTACAGGCGTGCTGCATGTCAACTATTTCGACCCGAAATTGTTAAACGTGCATCGACGTGAAGATGTCCTGCGATTTTATGCGCCGCGAGTGTGTAACCGAACGGAAAGGCGGACACGATGCGATCGTAAAACGAAGAATTCAATTTTCCTAAAGACGGTCATCTCGCCGGTCACCCGAAGCATTGGAAGATGGACGCGGCGGCTGATGGAGCGACTGTCCCACTCGACTGGTAATTAGGACTGGGAGTTTGCATGCGGCGATTTATCGGGAAATATGCGGAATATTCAGGGACCCAAAATATGCGGGGGAAGTGCGGAAATTGCCCTTTTTGGCGTCTTCTTCAGCCCGCATATATATGCGGAAATTGCGTCATGTCACTTTAGAGCAGTAGTTTTTCAGAAAATGTTTGACTCAGAGGTTCTATATATGTGGGAAAATGTGAAATTTGCCACTGGACGACCTGAGGCAGATGTACAATATATCTTGGCAAGTGTTCTGTGTTAGAGATCAGCGAAGAATGCCTTACAGTAATGCATATTCCTTTCAACGGCTTCCGTGGTAAGTAAATAAGTAAGTAAGTAAGTGAATAAAAGCTCTAAATTTATGTAGCGCTTTTGAAAGTAGTACAGTGGTAGCTGCCAGTGTTGTAAAGTATTTAAATACTTTAGTATTTAAATACTATTTAAATACTTTGTCCAGTATTTAAGAAAGTTTTGAAATACCCATTCAAAATTAAGTATTTACTGTAAATAATATTTAAATACCATAGAGTATTTGGATGTATTTAAGAAATTTAAATACTTTTGATTTACTGCAATGTTCATTTTTACATTTTCTTTACTGATGGTTTAGAAAGTGGAACATTAAGTAGGCCTACATTGACATTTTTAGAAATAACTTTAACTAACATTTCTTTACACAAAAATACGGTTGTGGCGAATCATGTGTCAAATACATTATCAAGTATTTTAAAAAGTATTTAAAACTTATCTGCCAGTATTTAAATACTTACCCTGGTATTTGAGTATGTAAATACTATTTAAATACTACATGAGAACCAAGTATTTATGAAAGTATTTCAATACTTCAGTGAAGTAT
The DNA here is from genome assembly GCA_018105865.1 of Metaphire vulgaris. NCBI lineage: Eukaryota > Metazoa > Annelida > Clitellata > Crassiclitellata > Megascolecidae > Metaphire > Metaphire vulgaris. The sequence continues at coordinate 4,650,483 of CM030859.1, read as the reverse complement.
TTATTACAACACTGGTACCTGCTTATACTTATGCGCCTAACCTTTCTTGAAATAGCTATGGGTAAGGTGGATTACCGGTCAGTGTTATCCATCAAAAAACAGAAAATTTCATAGAATACTACTTATTACAATGGAAAAAGCATTAGAAAAAAGGTCATCACCACCACATTTTGACACTCAATGAGGAAAAAAGAAAAAAGGTCATTACCACAAAAGTGCTAACCTTGTTATTGGGACCTGTCATTGATTTTTTTGGGGGTCAAGAGTTGTTGACGTAATTATGGGGGAGGTAAGTGAAAGTTGACAGTTGTTGACAAGGGGGAGGGGGTCAAAAATTGCCCAAAAATTGTTGACATAATTAATGGACAGCCCCTAATACCCATATATATCATTGGGTAATGGGATATATATGTGATAATTTTAACGAAAATGCGGATAAAATTACCGCATATTAGTGCAGAACTGGCATATGTGGAAAAAGCGGCCGAAAAAGCGACGCATTAGAAAATTTGCTAACTATGTGATCGCATATAATCGCTTGAAACTCACAACTCCTGGTAACAATCTCCGATGACAATCACACTCAACCATCGTCGAGAGAAGGTTGAACGACTACAATGGCGAGTGCAAAGGAAACGCAGATGGAAATAACCTAGATGGAAAGAAATTACCTTTCCCAGGTTTCCCATTTCATTGACGTCACTTCTTTGACAGGTGACTCGAGGTGAAGCGAATTTCGGAACGATGGGTTCGCATTTCAATAATTGCGAGTCTTCACTGTCGTTAAAATCAGTAATTAATAACTATGCAATTTTATAGCGCCATTTATAATACTCAGAAGAATCAATCGATGCTTCTCCAAATCCGAATTGCAGAAGAAGACCAGGTCAGTCCAGATATCACTCAGTGGAAACAGCAATGAAGAAGAAGAGGAAGCTATGGGAAAGAGATGAGCTTGAAGTATAGATTTGAAAGCTCTGTCTTTGGAAGGTTCGACAGACAGTGGAAGAGAGCTCCAAAATCTTGGACGTACCATAGGGAAATCTCTCTTGCCAGTTTCAGTGTTCTAGTTCTGGGTAACCTGTATGCAGTTTATATAATTCCGGTGTTGCTCTAAGTAGTAGAAACATGGACTCTGACCTCATCCATGATCAGGAAACTGGATGCCTTCCATCAATGGTGCCTGAGAAGAATCCTTAGCAATACTAGCATAGTCTATACCTGTATATACAACAAATTTTTCCTATAATAATTGATAATTTAGCTGCTCTAAAATCTGCATAAATATTATAAACTATAAAATATAGATTTACAGGCAGACAGATTGCCTGATCCTAAAAACAGGGGCGTAGCCAGGAATTTGATTTGGGAGGGTATAAATATTGGGGGGTGTATAAACCTTAACTATAAACCATATAAACTACACATAACCACATATAAATCACATAAAAAACTTTAAGGTAAACTGATTGGGGGGTATATATACACCGATACAACCCCGTCGCCACACCCGTGCCTAAACAGAGCAAATAAAAAGGCAGATGTCAGCAGACAAGAACGGCCCAGAAATGCATCAAGTTAATTACCCGAGCGATAGGCCTATCGCGACGTCAAAGATAGTCTACAGCCTATAAGCTCTATCAATGAGAGGAGAATTCTACAGGATATTAACCAGATATCGATCGATGTCAGATTTTTAAAAAGCAGTTTGGCAGAACTACTTACTCCGGAAAATCGAACTCTGACCAATATTAGCCATAATAACATCACTGCCTCGACGCAACCTCGGTCTGGCTTACTTTGCAATTCGAGTGATGGAGTGGTCGGTTAGTGCCAACTAGGAGGATATGTGTTTTTTCTATCGAAATCATATCGATAGATTGATCTCATTGATTGGAAAATTCGTCTGATGTATCGATTATATATATATATATGCGTGTACACGTAGAATCAAATTACGTTCGGGTTCGAAATATTATTACCGCAAAAGGAAGACGCCATAATTCTTGTGGCAAGTTCTTTCGTAAACAGTTGTTGCCTCAGCTGAGGTGGGGTGGGCGACGAAAATAAGTAAGATGAAGAGGAACATGAAACTGGAATGACCTCGTCCGTAACCGTGTGTGTGTGTGTGTGTGTGTGTAATTTGATCGAAAGATAAAACTGTTTATCCTGATAGAAAAAGAGAAGGGAAGAAATAGTCGAAGATCAATCATAACCATGTAGTAAAGTCGAACAGATTCAACGTTAACGAGTTAGAATAAATTTTACACCGAATGGGATAAGTTAGCCACGCGAAGGGTTTTTTTCACTTGTCCAAAAACTCGGTCATAGTAATCAGCTGCAAATGCGACTGCAGTCGACTGGAAAATTCTGTTTCTGGTCGAACAGGAAACCGTCAGAAGGAATTCAATTGCGACCTTATTTGACTTTATTACTTTTAATCTTCTGCGCTTCCCTCGCTGGCAAACATCTCACTAATATAATTATAGGAAACGAAATGAATTAGCAGAAGAGAGCATCGGAGATCAATTGCTAATCTAAGAGAGCGCAGTCCAAGACCACGTCGCTTAATGGACTCCGGAGGTTTTGCAATTCTGCAGAAATCGATGCCTTTAATATATCTCAAAACATGCAGCATATATAGAGACCTGGAAAATTACGCGTCTCAGCGCTCGATGTTTCAAACACAGCGCGCGGGGGGGGGGGGCTATTTCCAGACTAAATCCTTTGATCACTAGTTTAGGAAGAGGGACAGTTGGGAAACAACCAACATTTTAACCGTCAGTGGGGGTAGTGCCTGACTAACGGGGAGGGGTTGAAGCCATTAAATTTTAACTTTAGCAAATGGAAAACTGGCCTTTTAAAACAGGCCCCACAATTCTTGATTGTACCAGCGCCAGCTCTTCGGCCACGAGGTGCTATTCAATAAAGTCTGACTCGGCCTCGGGTACCTTAATCGTGAGCCGAGAAAGAAAGAAACAGAGAGAAGAGAAGAGAGAGAGATACAGACAGATAGACAAAGAGAGGGAGAGACAGAGAGAGAGAGAGATACAGAGAGACAGAGAGCCAGAGACAGAGAGAGAAAGACGGACAGACAGAGACAGAGACAGAGACAGAGAGAGAGAGAGAGAGAGAGAGAGAGAGAGAGAGAGAGAGAGAGAGAGAGAGAGAGAGAGGACAAAGAGATGAGCGATCGAAGAGGGCGTCATATAGAAAGACGCTTGAAGCCAATGTGTTCTGTGAATTGAAACGTTAAGACAGAGTGATAAAGGACAGGAAACACTTTCGAAATGGTAGATAAGTATGATAACACACACACATGAGAGCTTTTCATTTGCAGAGTTCCTCGATGCGTTGAACTAGAGAACGTCAGTATGGAGCAGTTAATTCAAATCTGCAAAAATCGAACTGTCTTATATTTCGATCACAGAACCCAGCTCAATATCTTGGAATTTGCGTGAATAATTAGTTTCGAAAAGTCTTAAACAAAATGTGTCCTACAACCAGTGTTTATTCTAGCCACCTTGACATTGGGGGTTTTGAAATGTTTGGGGGGGGGCAAAGTCTGAGTCTCCACACTTTTGGAGGGGAAATTTCCATCCCCAGCCAACATATAAAAAAAATTGGGGAATTTTAAAACTAGGCGGGGAAATTCCCCTCCAGAGAAGGCCTAGAATAAACACTGTCTACAACCAGAGTGGTAGTTCAACCGTAGTTGAGAGACTCATCAGTGGAGAGGGGAGAGTGCCAACTCCCAAGTTCTTCCTTCTCCTTGCTATTTACTTAGACTCTTAGAGAATAGACAGATCAATGGGCACATTTGGCAGTCACTAAGAATTTTCCCCGTTGTCTCAAACAATGCCATGCTGCCTGTAGTGCCCAATGGCGGTTCCACGTGGGCGATGAGTGGGGGTGCATCCCCACCGGACTTTCGGAGGTTATGTTTTTGCTTGTGTAAACCTATTTTTGAGTAAAAGTCTAGTAAAACTAATTGGGGATGACCTTTTTTTGGCTTGTCAACTTCTATATTTTCGGTAAAATTGTAGTACAATTAGGGATACAATTCCCTTTTTTCAGCCTTTTTCGGCAAAGTTTATTGATTTTTTCCTTCTACTTTCATCCCCCACCAACTTTCTATTCTATTTTCATCCCCCACCAACTTTCTATGAATTCATTCATCCCCCCACCAAGAAATCCTGGAACCGCCACTGGTAGCGCTTACAACTTCTTTCAATTCAGTTGCTCACACAAATCTCCCAACGACTGAAGCAGTTGTGCTGCGTTGTATTATGCTTATAGCGATTACGCTAAGATAAGATTGCCATTTTAAAGTGATTCACCGTTGTACGATAGCGGAATGATTTAAAACGTTGTTGTTTTCCAATTATTTGTCCAAAGTGAAACAAGTCTCAGCATTTTATGGACGATTTCGACCGATACGATGATCTTTATGCATTTGCTTCATTTTGTTGCTTACGATCGGACAATTGTTTGTCGCTCGAAGTTTATTTTTATTTCTCCTCTGCTTCTTCTCTTGTTTCTCGTCCTTATGCTTCTTTTTCTATTTACTTCTGTTTGCGATCGCAGTTTGAATTGTTTTTTCCCACTTGATTCTGTCTTGATTCTTGAAAATTTGCTGCTTGCACGTCTGACTAAAGATAGTAAAAGGCGAATAAATGGAATCGTCAAAATGAAGACTAGAAACGAATATTCAATTCGTAGTCGATTTTGATGATTATGATGATGATGATGGATAGGTGATGATAATGACGATGATAATGATGATGATGATAATGATGATGATGATAATAATGGATAGATGATGATAACGATGATGATAATGATGATGATGATGATGATGATGATAATGATGATGACAATGGATATATGATGGTGATGATAATGGATAGATGATGATGGTGGTGGTGGTGATGATGATGATGATGATGATGATGATGATGATGATGATGATGATGATGATGGATAGATTATGATGATGTTGATGATGACCACGATGATGATGATGATGATGATGATGACGATGCTGATGACGATGACGACGAGATGATGATCATGATGATGCCAAACTAGAGCTTGTGTTGACGGCGTCAACTCTCTCTTTGGACGGTTCTTACAGAAAAACCGTGATGACTCGATACAAAGAACTATGCGATGCGCATAATACAAACAATAGATGAAATCGTAGATGGGCAGTCAACATAATTAAGGCTAGCTTGATAGCGCTGTTGGCTTACGTTTCGGGCTTTACACGATCCACTTTGTCCTGATTATCTAACTGTACTTGTACGAAGATCGACTTTGATCGAGAGGAGATCGGTTCTCAAGGTCCAGTCGGAGAGTGCAGTTGTTGGTCCCTCCCCCGTCCAAGACCCCTAAGTTTGGGGAAAGATCATTCGTGCGGGGGAATCCCGCCCTGTGGAACTCTCTTCCAGACAATGTGACTGGAGCAGTCTCAGCTGGACTTTTCATTAGAAATTTGAAGACACATTTATTTAATATTGGATATGAACTGTGTTAAGCGCTTTTGTTGTAGGCCTTAGCCTTGCCTACTGTGCTATATAAATTGTCAATAAATAAATAAATAAGGTCCTATTTTGCTCTGTTATTTAATGTACTTTGGTATTTTGCATGTAACCACTTTTGAGTTGAGTTGAAATAAATCACCCTCATCATCATCTTCGTCGTCGTCATCATCATCATCATCATCAAAGAAGTAACCCGTCGTCTTTCTTTCTATCACTGACGCTTCTAAAGCAGTCTCCTGGATTTCTAAAACTGACAGCGACAACACTTACGGCTAATAATTAATTATTCTGTCTGACGCCAGCAGTCTCAGTTTACTATCACTGCCGTCGAACGTTTATGGGAGATAGATACAGAGATATTGGTAATTTATTATGCATTGGTGCCCAATAGACTCCCAGATAATAATACGAAGACATTGATACATGAGAATATCAAGAAACTCTTATTTTATCTTCCCGTTTCTTGCGCTTAAGACGTTCGAGAAAAAAACAATTATTTTGCCGGCGAAAATCAGATCCGAAAATCGAATATTCGTCAGTGACTTTCGCGAAATATTGCATTAAGTAGTAGTAGTAGTAGTAGTAGTAGTAGTAGTAGTAGTAGTAGTAGTAGTAGTAGTAGTAGACTTCTTTAGCGCCATTGTAGTAGTACATCAGCACCAGTCGATGTTCGCTTCAGTAAATAATCGTAATCGTGATCTTTGTCGTGATGAATCGAGGTTGTAATCCAGAGGTCCCGAATCCAGGCTAAGGCGGATATGCACTTATGCATGCGTTAAAAGTTAGCCTCGCTGTGGGGAGGAAAGACCTGGAAAGAAACTTTCTCTTGTACAGGGGCGTAGCCAGGAATTTGATTGGGGTGGGGTATAATATGATTTGAGAGGTTATAAATCTTAAAAACGTTGAAAATCTTTAAAAACACATTAAAAACTTAAAGGTAGCCTGATTTTTGTGGGGGGCTACGCCCGTGCTCTTGTAGCCTTAATTGAACGCGCAATCTCTCTGCAATCTTAACTGGCTTGGAAATCTCGGGATGAGGAACTGGTTTGGGAGGGGAGGGGCAGGTGCGAAGGAGACTGTGGCCCCCACAGTCCACCATTGGCCAGTGTTTAATCTAGGCCGTTTCCGGGTGGAAAATTGCCCTTTCTCCACCCGAAAATTTCAAATTCCCCCCGGAAATTTTGGAATACTACATGGACTAACAGCGGCCCCTAGCAGAATTCCCCCGACTTTGTCAGTTCCCCTCCCGGATTTTTCAGTTTCCCCCGGAGTCCAGGAGTCTCGATTAAACACTCCCACAGGCTCATAGCTTTTGTGATATTCTCGATTTTGCGTCAGATTTGACGGTACTTTAGCGACTCGCGAGTACTTATTTTCATTTTTATATATCAATTCAAAATTTGAAATCAGTCATTACATAAATTTGCTAATGAAGTACAGTAATGGAAGAGGGAACGGGCCTGAAGACGAGAGCACATGCCTTATGAAATCTGTCCTCTTCTGCTACAAGAATTTTAATTTTTCTAGCTAAGCCTAAGCAAAAGAGTGAAAAAGTGTCTTTACTCCACATTTTAAATTCTCTGATCCAAAACTGTTTGATATTCACTCAGAGACAACGCAGAATCGTAGCTTCTAGATCACACACATCAATCAGTATACGATGTGGTTCTAATATTCACCGCAATGGAAGAAATGCATGGCTTTGTAAATTTGCCATAACACACACAACGCAATATCAATGCTAATTGCCAAAAGATGAAACTCCACAGACGAACAAATACAAGAGAGACGCCTCTTCATTATTTTTGCTTTGACTTCGGAATGATTTAATCTCCTAATAATATAATGAATGGACGAACTGTCTAAGAGTTCGAGTAAATAACTGAATCACTGAAATCATGGAACGGAAGTGCAACCGGTGTCGATCGTGCGGAATTTAGGTATATATCTTGACAGTACGTTATCAATGAAGTCACATGTGGCAAATGTAGTGGCAGGGTGCTTCAAAGCCCTGCGGCTGATCAGGAGTATCCGTCGATCAGTGTCTGCCAATGGTCTTAAAACACTGGTCTTTGCACTGGTGCTGTCCAAATTAGACTACGGCAATGCAACTCTCGCTGGACTACAGAAATACCTACATAACCGTCTCCAGTCCGTCCTGAACGCTGCTGCGCGAGTGATATGCCAGGCCTCATTAGGCGATCAAACTCCGCTGCTACGCGATCTGCACTGGTTGTCTGTGCCAGAGCGGATCCATTTCAAGCTGGCAACATTGACCTTCCGTTGCCTGAATGGAGCCGGTCCAGAATACCTAACTATCACGAGTGGCTGACCACGCAAGCCGGCAAAGATTGAATCCGCCTTATTGGGTCCTGAGGATGCGCCTCCGAACCGTCGGGGATCGAGCATTTCCCGCGGCCGCGGCTCGGGCATGGAATTGTCTACCGCCATCAATACAGCTCTCTACGACCTTGGATACTTTCAAAGAGAGACTTAAAACCTGGTTATATCGCACGAGTTATCTGTAACTTTGTAATGTGTTCACGCAGTTCGTTCGGACGAGTTACCACATAAATAAATCAGTTAATAATAATAATAATAATAATAATAATAATAATAATAATAATAATAATAATAATAATAATAATAATAATAATAATAATAATGAGAATGTCCTCCCATAGACGCAGACAGCTGCACATTTTCCCCACAAAACTAAGTATAGCGCTTGTCCTACTTTTATAATTAACTGGAAACGCTTAATAAAGGTGTCGTTGCGAGGCCAAAACATCTAGCGAATTTAAACCAAATGTAAAAATGTAAAAGCAATTTAAGCCTAAGTGTACAAATTATTGACAATAATTAAATTATTAATTTAATGTCACTTATATTATAGTCTGATGAGACAAGTTTTCAATTTCCACTGTAAGAACTTTATTGAGTCTTGTGATGTAAAGTCCGAAGGCAAACTGCTCCAAATAATTGAGCTTGTATTCAACGAAGAAGAGTTAAACAGACTTCGATCACTGTTGCCAGTCTGCGGTAGATTCACTCATGAGCTTACAACCAATGCAACTCTTTAAGCCAGTGGTTTCATACGGTCTTTGTACTTGGGCTAAGAAAATCAGTTTGGTGCCGAAATTCACGACTGACTGAAGATTCTTGTATGGTATTGATAGGCCATAGGCCCATAGTGTGCTATGTCTTTAGAAATTCGACTAGAAGACATGATTTCGATCGAATGCCGCGATTTCGTTGTTTTGTCGTTTTCGTCGCACAATAATACCTTTATTTTACGTCTTCTACAGATTATAAGTCGCCGGAGAAAGGCCTGGACTGTTGCTGTTGTACTTTCTTACTTCTTACTACAGTGGGACAGATACAAAATGCAAAGCGGAAGCCATGAACGTCGATTAATGCGCCATGCTTGACAACCATAATAATAAATACAACCAGGCTAAATAATTATATTATGTCTTACTAATTCAAATTTCTTTGCCTGTCTCTTGTACCGCTGTTCGGGAGCATCTCGAGGCGGTGTCGAGCAGAAGTCAGCCAGCATGATAGTTGACCATGTTCCTAGTATTTTTTGTTGCATTGTTGCAATTTCTTGACGAATACGTTCGCCATGTTCATCACTAACCATACCAAAGTTGCCAGGAAAGAAATCCAGATGGAAATTAAGGAAGTGTATCTTTAGAGGCATATTGTTGCGACAAAGTTTACGATACATCAGCAAGTCTTCTACTAGTTCCGTGTAGCTTTCTGCCTTAGCATTATCGAGAAAGACTCTGAAAGTAGGATTGTATTATGCAATGTGATGCAATATTACATAATTTAAGGCTTATTTACAATCTGGTTACAATCCTGCTGGATAAATTTGCACGATGAAACTTTAAAAAATGAGCTACATAAAATATCTTCAAAACGAGAGCCAATAAAACATTTTGAAAGTCATATTCGTGTTCAGGACACCAAAATAATACATTTTTATGACCTTTTTAAAGTCAGCAACATTTTCACTGTTGACCAGTGTAATAAATTATTAATGTTAAATGAGACTTTTCAGGGCAATCTATTTGAATATCGCCTTGAAAGCACCCACTCAAAGTTGAACTATTATTATTATTATTATTATTATTATTATTATTATTATTATTATTATTATTATTATTATTATTATTATTATTATTATTATTATTATTATTATTAGTAGTATTATTATTAGTAGTAGTAGTAGTAGTAGTAGTAGTAGTAGTAGTAGTAGTAGTAGTAGTAGTAGTAGTAGTAGTAGTAGTAGTGAGATAATTTGCATAGCCCATGGGCACGACAAGGGTCAAAATCAATGGTACTTTAGCAATCTTCACCTGAAAGAATGACAATAACAAGTGCATGATTCCATTTGTAGAACCACTTGAAGTTCTGATTTTCATCAATTCTATTAGCTATTAATGATAATTATGCACTTTTATAGCATCAGTTCTAATGATCAAGGTGGAGCTGCGAAGGTAAAATGTGGGTCTAGAGAAAGCAATGGCAAACTAGGTAAAGGTAAAGGTTTCCCATGCTCCATTCAGGGTGCTTACTATGCTCCTTCAAGTCTCCTAGTTGGGACTGGAAATGCCGGGCTGTAGAAAGTCTTGGTGCATTCCAACCCCTGCAGTGACTCAGCCAGGATTTCCGGAAGGAGGGGTTGGTTTCGATCGTGACGAAACTTTCCAAAAAATTTCTTATTCTTCCTTTTTTAGGAGCTGACAAGCAAAAAAGGTCGTCACCTTCGTATGCTTTCTAATTTGTTATATTTTCTATAGTACCTAGAAATTCTTTCTATTGGCAGCCAGCCAAGGGGGTTTTGACCCACAAAATCGCGTCCGAAAGTGAAAAATGTATGGAAAAGCATATACAAAAATTGTTTCGTTGGCAGCTAAAGGGGGGTTTAACTCCCAAATCCCCCCGTGGCTACGCCACTGAACCCTAATTCCTGACGCCTGTTGAAGCCAAATCAACGTATCTGACCGGGCTGAGCTTTTTAGTCTCAGTCTCTTCTTCAGTCAGCGAACAGTAGTTTGAGCGGCCATCATCTTGCTTTATTTTCTCTGCGTAGAGACGCGATCCATCAGCACAAGGCACACTGAGAATATGTCCAGAAATTAATTATTAATGTAGCTAAAGTAGCCTTATTCTTTTCTGCGCAAACAGATATGTGCATGGGTTGTCATTAACCCATTAGTTTGTTGGGTTGTATTGGGTTTTGCCAGACTTTTTCCATATTATTGGTGGGTTAGGTTGGGTAAGAAAATAAGTCATGGTTTATGAAATTGTAAAGTACTACCGTGGGTTGGGTTGGGTTGTGTCAAGTAACCATTTTATCGGCATGGGTTGGGTTAGAGATTTGATGGGTTGTGTTGGATTGGGTTCTAATAATTGAACCCATGGACATCCCTATGCGCAGGTAGAGGCAGGACTTTGGAGTGCTTCTATCAAAGCACGTACATGACAGAAACCGTGGCATGCCTTGATCCATTAGTCAGGCACGACAACGATAATAATCCGCAGATTATTCTGTTATATTTGGAAAGTCACGTCTTTTGCAACGAAACCGTGTTTTTTGTCTATCTGCGCGTTACCATGACAACGCGCTTGACTGAACAACTGGCTTAATTTTCCCGACATTATTGGCGTAACTTTGTCGCGTAATTTACCGGACGTTATCGGATATGACGTCCAATTAAATGCATTACGACCGCGGATACATCCGCATGCACCAAACCCACTAATTAATTTGAGTTAGCTGGATAACTGGTCATCCTTCCGAGTTCTCCGTTTCTTTCGTCGCTCCTTCTTGTTCCTGCTCCCTGTCCGTGCGGTTTCGCATCCGGTTCTTTTCTTTTCGTCGTCGTCGTCGTCGTCGTCGTCATCCGCTGTGTTAGGTGAATAGGATTTTGAAGGTGCAGTCATCTGCGATATACGCGACCGACCGACCGACGCACCGACGGAGACCGACCGCGGGAGTGATCGATCGAGACGCATCGCCGGAGGAGGCGAAAGAACTTTCCTCGCCCCCTCCCCCCTTGACTACTCCGCTCTCTTCCACTCGCAGACGAGAATTGTCCTCGTAGCCGTCCCCCGAGGACAGCACATCGAGAAAATTACACCATACAAAACAGGCGTGACACCATTAACCCCCAGCAGTCGGCTCCTCCAATCCGTTACTTGAAGGTGGCGTCAAAGACATTATCTCGTCGCCGCTTGTCTCCGAGCGCGCCATCTTGTAACCGGGTGGCGACTGCTGCTGCTGCCCGCTGCTGTTGCTGCAAGGAGTGAGAAAACTCTCGTGTCACGCCCTTTCTTTTAACTTCCTTTTGCACTCAATTGGCTAAACGTGAGCCGCAGTGATGGAATTAACGGTGCCGACGGAAGATTGCGTCTCTCGAGACCTTCGTCGGTGGCTGAAGAGCAGGAGAGTAAAAACGCCCTTGGGAGATTCTAATGAAGACGATTGTTCGTGTGTTTTGGTGGGGAGGGGTGAGGTTGCGGGGCTGGATGGAGTGGTGGGTGTGGGGGGTGGTTGCGGGCGAACTTTGAACAAAAGGTGTTTTCGCAGCTGATTTTAGATTTGCTTTGACAATTTTGCTAGTGAGGACTTTTCATTAGAGAAGTCGTTTTGCTTCTCTAAGGATTGTAATAACTCTTAATAATTCTGGTATAAGTTTAGAAAATGTATCTGAATCCGCAAAATGTCAAAGAAGATAGCAAAACGTTAACCAACATTCACGTCTCCTCTCTCTCGGTTTTCCCAAATACTGTATTTCTGAGACCTGAATAGATATTTACTAAGAGCTTTTACTGTAAGTATCTGTGGGGCTTCATCGACAAATATTTTGGCATGTTTCTTACGACCTGTGTTACAGAGTTTACTAAGTTATGATCATTTTACCGATGGTACCAGGAGTGGAAATCACCACAACACGAATATTTTCCCTGTTTGAATGGTCATCCAAATTACAATAAATGTATTTAAAACTTATTCCAAACTCTTGGATAGCAGAGAATCCGACAGAAACAGTTCTTGACAATCTAAGAGCCACAAACCCCACTTTGAACCAAGAATTTTTAATTTTGAGAGATAATACCTGAATGCAGAATCCTGACAGGCCAGCAGGAAAGCAAGAAGACGAAATACAATGAAGTAGGGCTGGTAACGATTAAAATGTTTTGTTCGATTAATCGGAAATTTATTAATCGATTAATTTCGATTAATTTCGATTAAAACAATTACATAATAGCTTTTAGCTGATCTCATTGCATTGTCTACTTTGCCGTCTGCAGTTAAAAGTTTAAACAAAAGTGCTTGCTCATCTCTCCCCTTAAATGCTTAACTCTAGCATTGCTTTAATTACTCGCCATTGTTGTCTGAACGAAATAGAAACATAGTAAGCTAATTAAGTAGGTATTGAAATAAATAAGTTACAAATATTTTAAAATTTAATCGATTAAAAATTTTAACGATTAATCGATTAATTAATCGCTAATATCCGCAGCCCTACAATGAAGGTAAAATAAATCTATGATACAAATTCAGTAAAAGAGCCAAAATAAACATTCAATGCAAACGAATTATTCCCTTTTGCCGTTGAAATGTGTTGATATCAATTTTACCCTTTGCAATCTGTCGTTTATCACTTATAAATATGGGATTACGTACTTTGATAAAGGCAAATATCGACGTCTTCTAATAGGTTCTAAGTAAATTCGCGATTCAAAAATTATATCGTATGACAGTGGCAGTTCCAGAATTTCTTGGCGTGGGGATTGAATGAATTCATAGGAAGTTGATGTGGGTGGGAGATGAAAAAAGAATCGGAAAAATCAATAAACTTTGCCGGAAAAGGCTGACAAAAGAAAAATGTTCCTCCTAATTTTACAGCACTTTTACCGAAAATACTACAGTAGGTTGACAAGCAAAAAGGTCATTCGCAGTTATTTCCTCGTAGTTTTACTAGACTTTTAACCAAACGATAGGTTTCACAGGCGAAAAAAGGGGAAAAGTCCAGTGGGGGATGCATCCCCACTCATCCCCCACGTGGAACGGCCACTGTCGTATGAAATTTACGGTCAGCCCTCACTACAATGTTACACGAATGACTTGCAGAAATCGCTCTAATTAGCAAATGGCCATAAAGAAGACGGGACATTATTAGCGTACAGCGATTTATGAAGCGCATTTACATCGTGTCTGTATGCGGACGACAGGTGTCGTGAAAACTCAGATATTTGCCTGCATTTGGTAATATATTTAGGGGCGGTTGAACGTTGGCATGACCGGGGATGCATCCCCCACCGACCCACCAAAAATGCGTTTCCAATGGAAGATCATCGTCTAAACTGATTAGCCTTGATGAATATCCACAAAGATATGGACATATCCATAGACAATGTCATCGACAAATTCGCTTCCAACAACAGAAAACTCGATTTTGCACAATGACTTTATACAACCAGACTAAAATGGCTTTTATACATTGTCAATTCCGAATATTATATTTTTATAAATCAAATCTTCAGATTTCTTCCAAACCGTTTACATATTAAAATTCCTTTGACAATTGGCGGGATCCTCCTAGAAATTCATTGAATCCCCACCAAGAGTTCTTGGAACCGCCACCCAGTGTTTTATCCAGACTCCAGGCCTTTGGGGGGATTGAGGCTTTTTGGGGGGAATCGACTTGGTTGGAGGGGAAAAACCAGACTTTGTGTAAATGGGGGGGGGGGATGAGGTTTTGGGGAAGGGACTCTTCTCCTAACCGGCCTGTATAAAACACTGCCGCCACTGAATATATTTGCATCGAATATTTCCTTCGCGACCAATAATTCAATGATTCGAAGGCAGTGCTTCGTTTGAAGTTCTTTCTGTGGTTTATCTTCATAAACCTTGTCACTGAAGTGTTCGTGTTGAATATTCTTCGTCGAAGCTTTATAGATATTAGGGGCTGTCCATTAATTACGTCAAGAGTTTAGGGGAGAGGTTTGAAAAAGTTTGACAGTTGTTGACAGGGAAGCGGGGTCAAGAAAAGTTGATGTCAACAATTTCACTTTTTACAAATAATCAAAAAATAGGAAATTTCATGGAATACTACTTATTATAATGGAAAAAGCATGGCAAAAAGGTCATCACCACATTTTGACACTCGATGAGCAAAACAGAGAAAAGTGGTCATCACCGCAAAAAATAATAACCTTGTTATTGGAACCACCTGTCGTTGATCTTTGGGGGGGAAGTTTTTGACGTAATTATGGGGGTAACTGAAAGTTGACAGTTGTTGACAAGGGGGGAGGGGTCAAAAATTGCCCAAAAATTGTTGACGTAATTAATGGACAGCCCCTTATGATGACAATAACGAAAGTTGATTCGTTCAAAAGGGCGCAGCATGAATCGAAATTTAGCTTGCTCATTTACAAGCGACGTTAATCGGAAGGTCCAGTCGTCGTTCGACTCTTGGGTCAGACCCCGAGAGAGTCGTTGGGTCGAACCGATCGCAGAGTATCACGTCCTATCAGGTCACGTTATAGACCAGTGGTTCTCAACCTGTGGGTCGCGACCCCCACGGGGGTCGAATGGCGATTTGCCAGGGGTCGCCCGAGACCATCAGAAATATGTTCTTTTTTCTTGTTATTGTACAAAATTTTCCTCAGTGGTAGTTACGACGTACTAGTTGTTTTACTATAATTGTCATTCGAGGATAGACACGGAGACAATTAAATACAATATCAAACATTTTGATTGTCGTCGTAGCATTATTATTTTTAGCCGTTGACATTGTGAACGATAATAATTTTACCGTTGGCCACATCATTTGAATTAAAAGGGTCGCGGCACTATAAAGGTTGAGAACCGCTGTTATAGACGGTCGATCTCAGAGGCTTCGAAGTTTGTTATTATCCACGTGTCTGCATGTAGCAACAATTTGCAAATTGACAACAAGATTGTCTAATCGGGACTTTATGATTGACACTCCAGACAACGTCTGACACGCTGTCTGACACTGCTTGACACACCGTCTGAAGGGGTCCGACAGATATACATGACAAGAGATTGCATGCAGTCTAACTTACTTGGAGATACTTAATCCACCTGTTGCTTCTGATGAATGATGAGTTCGACACAACTGACCCTGAAGATGACAGTCAGTGTCAAGGTTACGGGGCGGGGAGGGTACAAATTTGGGGCATATATTGTTGTATATATTTTATATATAATATAAAATGCATATATTATATATATATATATATATTATATATTATATATTATATATATATATATATATATATATATATGTATTACATGTATTGTATATACTTTATATATAGAGAACGCTTGATACTTAGACTAGTAATTTGACATTTGTAATTTGTAATTCATTCATTACAGTAATTTGCTGTGGGAGCGCTTTGAGTGGTTCTTCAGAAGAGGCGCTATACAAATATTTTGTTACATTACATTACATATACACTGATTTTTGGGGTGTAGGCTATATATACCGATATACCCCCATCACTACGCCTCTGACTGTCATGCGGACTGCTTGAGACATTCAACGTCGCTGATGTATATATATATATATATATATATATATATATATATATATATACTAAGCGATATATATATATATATATATATATATATATATATATACATATATACACTGTATATAATCATATATGTTTTTGCATTGAATGACGGCCTCAGTTACCATTGATAGGTAGTGGCGTGACCTTTGAGGGTGGGGGATTGAACACCCCCACTTGCCATCAGAGCCACCCGTGAGATTTGTGCAAAATTGCAGAGAAATTTTTTTGTGAGGGGGGTATGGGGATGGTCGGCTCTACTAGTCTAAGTATCAAGCGTTCTCTATATATCTATATAACAATCAGTCGTGCGTCAGACGAACTGGGACCCACCATGGCCGTCCAATGGCGTCCATGTTACTATTTACAAGAAATTTTATGGGATAGATAAAAATATTGTTTAAAAGTTATTTAATGCACTCATTACGTGTGGAATACTAATTCTAACGAATTATAATGTTGTAAAAGTAAAAGGGTTAGGGTCATTGTTAGGTTTAGGGTTAGGTTAGGGATAGGGTTAGCCTGTTAGGGTGCTCGCCATAACCTCCCCACTCTCAAACGTCTGGCGTCGCCACTGTTGATAAGTCGGAGCGTCTGTTTGTCAGAAGTTTCGTAATGCACGGACGGACAGCTGCTGCGCTGTTAGTTAATTAGTTAATAAGTCAATTTATATAGCGCAGAAAAACGGAAGAAGGGCCAAAGTCAAGAGCGCTTTACACTTCATATTCAATGAAACGCAAGAAAACCAGAAGCTATCCGAAGAACAAAAAATGAAGTCGTCATCATCAACATCTTCACATACATCATCATCATCATCATCATCGTCATCATCGTCATCATCATCATCATCATCATCACTGCTATCGCCACTGCTGCGTCAAAGGCAATTAACAACCGGCCAGTAAGTAGCCAATCGGTAAGTTAGTAAGTTAGTGGGTCGACAATCAATCGATTAATAACTCAGCCAAACTGTCAGCAAATTTAAAAAGTCAACCAGCATGAAAGTTGACTAACAGGTAGATTAGTTAGCAAAGCAATCAAGCCGGTCAGTTGGTAAGTAAGTAAGCAAGTAAGTAAGTAAGTAAGTAAGTAAGTCAGTCAGTCAGTCAAATGAAACGATGATTGATGTTGCTTTCTCGATATGGTTTTGTAGTTTATTTCTGTTAGTTACATATTTTCAACCACTTTTTCAATCACTTCTTCATTCATTCATTCATTCATTCATTCATTCATTCATTCATTCATTCATTCATTCATTATTGCTATCGCTGAATGCTACCAGCGTCTTCATCTTTACTACGCGCCGAAAATAGATAAATGTTTTCTCTGAGACGGTCACTGGCTTCCTGTCGCCTCCGCCGACCGCAGACGGCTAACCGCGGTGGGCGCGCATGCGCAGACGAACACTTCCCGTGTTTATCTAAAGATTTGGCGTCGAACTGAACACATGTTCAGTTGTGTTCGATTCTCAGATTCAGCGATATTTGCCAATCGCAGAATTGAAACGATCGAAGACAAAAACAGAAGATAACAGAGATAACTATTATCTTCAGTCTGCAGTTTAATATCAACACAGGGCATGGAATATGTTGCAAATTCAGAGACTTTTAACGTCTAAGTAGTGGATATACTAAGCAGAGAGAGAGAGAGAGAGAGACAGAGAGATAGACAGAGAGAGAGAGACAGAGAGAGAGACAGAGAGAGAGAGAGAGAGAGAGAGAGAGAGAGAGACAGACAGAGAGAGAGAGACAGAGAGAGAGAGAGAGATCGCAGGAAGTCCAAGTGTAGTAATATTGGTGGCAAACATCTGTGCGTGCGAAAGAGCCAGAGAATTCGTCGCATGGTGAGAACTTGTCGACATGTTTTGTCAATATCCTGTCGGCCAATAGAAAAACAGACTTCACCCGGCGTCTGTCCGGGGTCATGAACTCAATATCTGACTGTTTCTTGGTCTGTTACACTCGGAAGAGCCTCTCTCGCAGTCGCTAGAAGTGACCGAATTGCGACATCCTTGGATTTTTCCGGGAGAAAATATAACAATACGATGATGATGACGACCGACTTTCCTCCTCCGACGTCCGCCCCAATCTCCTCGGTAAGCAGCGATTCGTCCGAGTTGAACTTTGACCCCGGCGACGCCCTCAACAGAAGCGCCCGCTGCCTGTGGGCGATCGGCAATCTCTCACTCTGTCACGACGACGACGACGACGATGACGACATTTCGACCGTCGGACCCTGGAGGAGCGGTCACGTGACGTTCGACGAAAGTCCGACGACGAGGAACTACTGGACGCTGATCCTGCTCGTCTTTCCGGTACTGACGGTCTTCGGGAACGTACTCGTGGTACTGAGCGTCTGGAGGGAGCGGAGCCTGCGTACCGTCACCAACTACTTCATCGTCTCTCTTGCCATCGCCGACATCATGGTCGCCATCTTGGTCATGCCGGTCTCCGTCTACGTTGAGGTGAGCAGACATCGATGATGTCACTCCCCGACCAGAAATGCAAATGGGAACGGCGCGATTCTGTTTTCTCGGATATGCACTGGATGGGTTCCGAACGAAGAATTGCACTGATCCGGATCAGATCCGGGAATGTTGAATGCTCTGCTGCGGTTTCTGCTTATACTTAATTGACCCAGAGATGGCCGCGGGTTAGTTAGTTAAGTTAATAAGTCAATTTCTATAGCGCAAACATGCATGGAAGAAGTCCAAAGTCAGGAGCGCTTTACAGTTCATACGACGATGTCTGATAAAGGTGCGTTTTGAGTTTTCTTGCGAACGATGGGTTGGATTAGCCCATAGGTTGGGTTGGTTGGGTTGAGTTGAGTTGGGTCAGACCTTTCCATGTTTATGATGGGCATGGGTTGGGTCGGGTGAGAAAATAAGTCATGGTTTAAGAAATTGCGATGTATTACGGTGGGTTGGGTTGGGTCAAGTAACCATATTGCCGGCATGGGTTGGGTTGGAGATTTGATGAGTTGGGTTCTAAAAAATGGACCCATGGACAACCCTGAATTGACCAGGTTCAGCGTCAGGTTTGCGCCGAGATGAGCGTCTACCCGGGTTCGCTCCTGGTGATCGGGGGTCGTGTGTTCACATGAACACATCTCATCTGTACAGAGTACACGTTAATATGGTCACCGTAGCCCTTAGGCCAAGGTCTGGTGCATTCTCATCAATGCGCTACATAAATTATTGAACAGCTCCGTTCCCTTTTCATTTGCGAGACTTCGCTAAAGATTTGCTGCTTACGTATTAATAATCTAACTAACCCTTTCTGCAGAAAACCAGTGTAGTATGTATGGACTGAGTATTTTCAAAACATGGCCACATTTTAAAACTTTTGTCGAATAATCTCATTCGAAATTTCAATATATGGGTGAAAGTCATATACGATGGCCTCCATCTTTTCAAGAGTAAGATTTCTTTGATCGTTTTTCTTTTATTTATTTTTTGTATAATCGTTTTCATGAATACCAAAGTTCACGATATTATAAGAGAAATGTGTGTTCTTGACATCTCTGCATGCAGAGGCGGCTTGTGCCGCCTATTGAACGATCGGGCCCCTCCCGTGGCCCCCCATACTTTAATGAACGCATATTGCATGCGCTGTAAATTGCTGGTTCATGAAAATTGTTAGCCTCATGCTTAGAAGTTGCCACCCCAACGGCCCCCACTTGCCAAATGCTAGAGCCGCCATTGACTGTATGAATATCTAAATTATTTATATAACGCCGTAAAGGAAACCTCCAAATTAAAACATCCTATATGCCATAGATTTATTATTATCACTAGATGCCGTCTATCTATGGCAAAAGTCAGACCAAAGTTGACGCCAGTTTGCATTGGGTGTGTGTCAAGAAATGTTTACCCCGCAGACATCTTAAAGACCCCATACTTCTTTAGCGCTATCGTTCTGTATTTAGCATCATTCGATGATATCCAATTATGTAGACTTCTAAACATTGAACAACGACGAATGAAGAAACAGCAGAATAATCGTGTAATCTAATCTAATCGTCAATGTATTGTAGAGATTTTGGCATATTTTTATATGGCTACTGAAATCTGTTTATCTGAGAGCGGCGCCTACTTAGATATGGACGACGTCACCGCTTTAATATGGTGTACCATAATTGCTTTAAATGTGTTCCGTTTTACCTTTTACCCATCTTTTCCACAATTCTTATTCGTACCAATTTATTTCCGAATACAAATACTATAATCGTATCGTAAAAGTAGATTTTTAGGTCGATTATTAGTTGAGTTTGAAGCCGTTTTGCGCAGTGCTGATTTATGCGACTATAAGCTTATGTTACTATGTAATTGTCGAAGGCTCATTTGCGGCAGGTCTTCATTTGTAAACTAAGCGACTGCGCAATGTCACGGTATTTCGCATAAATCAGACGATAAATTCTAAACACAATATTTAAACAACTATAGCACACCTTAAATAAGTTAAACGGCTAAACGGTATCCATGCCAACAGTGTTTCAAAATTTTCAAGATTTCTGCAGCGTAAACATTTCTTGACACACATCTAATGCAAACTGGCGTCACTTTCTGATACCATAGACTCTGTCTTGTGACATTAAAGTCTATGCTATATATATCTACTGTAGACAAGGATTTGAATGTTAATATAAATACGTTGCAGGCCAATCAGCGTTACAATCTCCTGACCAGTGTTTCCCAAACATTTTGGAACCGCGGCCCACTTTCAGCGGGTTTGTTAAGTGCCGCGACACTAATCATAGCATGTAATATTTAAAAAATGCATTACGCCATCTGGCGAACGTTAGTTGAAAAAATTTGTCTGAGTTTTGAAAAAAATGGCAAAACAAAAGCTCTGATTCAATTCGAATGAAAATATGGCAAATATATTAGGCAGAATTATTCATATTTTTGCTAAATAAGACAAAAGGAGAGAAATAGAAAGAAATAGAGATTGAAATTTCTTGAAATTATCTTGTTTAAATGTTGCCAGGAACATACCTTTTATACGCGTCTTAAAAATCTTATGAGTATTGCCAAATCGTTTAACCGGTCGGTTAGTTAGCCCTGCAGTGTGAACCCTATTGTTATTGGAGTTTCAGAGCAAAATGGTCGGAATACGCTTTCCTTGCGTTATTATGAATAAGATTGATTTTAAAAGTACGAAAGGCCAGGGTTTCCCAAACTGTTTGGAACTGTGCGACCCAACTTCAGAGGCTTTGTAGCATTACGTGACCCTGCAAACTTATTATCGACTAAAATTGGATAAAAGTTTAATAAAACACTAATCATTTTAATATGAGCCGTGCATGAAGGATTGCATGCATACTATTTTCTTAAAACCTAAACCTACTTGCAACTTTCAAGGCTTGTGACATTGTGGTATTGATTAGAAAATGATACTTTTGAATCTAATTTCACGCTACCCCACGACCCACTAAAGTGACTAAACTGAGCCCTGCGACCCACTTTAGGGTTGTGACCCACTTCTAGGGAAATACTGCTCTAGACATTGTCGTATTCACAGGCCATGGGACCATGGGACCCATTGGAATCCCATGGTATTCGTCCCATGGGATGATATGAGACAGCAGTGTTCCGTCCCACCCCATGGGACTCATTGGACAGAGCTACTCTTAATTCTTAATTTTTAAAAGCCTTATTTAAGCTCTTTACCCTTCTTTTTTCTTCATATATTCATAACATTTGCATCTATATTTTGTGGTGGGACATAAAAATTAAATAGAGTTAATAAACTCTGTCGTTTTACATGTATCTCTTGTCCATGCAGTCCTATTTAGTAGACTTTAAACCTACATTTTCATAAATTTCATAATTCATACACATGATTAATATTTCATATTAATATTATAATGGGAATCCCACGGGACGATGGGATGGGATTAGATGGGACAGGCACAAATTGCCACGGGATGTGATGGGAATGGGACAAGCCTGCGTATTCAAAGTCGCCGTTGCTTCGTCATCAGTATTCGAGAGAAGACAGTTGAAATTATAGGGAGTCTGGGAATCTCCCAGAAAAGTACCCGAATAAAATCATTGGACTTTCAGCCATGAACGGACGGATTTATGACGTTTAAACAGGCCCAGACAAATCAATAGTAACAAAGTTTTCAGCCAAAGAACGGAATCGGACTGAATCGTTTGAGAAAAGTGAGGGTCTAAACTCTAGAATAATACTAATCCAATACCCCTAATAGACAAATTTCAATGAGTATACTAAAGCAACTGGAAGAAATGTCTTAAATTTTGATTTACATCTAAAGAACTTCAAACTGATTCTACATTGTAATCGTTTGAGAACATCGGCCACTCCGCATCGCGCGACGTAAGGAAAACCGTCTATTAGTATAATATATAATTAAACCGTATATATATATATATATAAGGATCTTAATATTATAGATATATAGGCCTATATAGTGTACATACTCATATACATTTGAATACGTACATACACCGTATGCATGTCTTACATGTGTGTGTGTGTGTGTGTGTTTGTATGTGTTGTCGAGTACAGTAGACAGCCGCAGTTATTTTTGAAGATTTAACGAGCCGCTTAAAACGACGAACTTTCACGTTACAACCAAATGTAATCGAATAGCACAAGGAGTAAAACGAAGAGGCAGAGGCAGAGGCAGAGGCAGAGGCAGAGGCAGAGGCAGAGGCAGAGGCAGAGGCAGAGGCAGAGGCAGAGGCAGAGGCAGAGGCAGAGGCAGAGGCAGAGGCAGAGGCAGAGGCAGAGGCAGAGGCAGAGGCAGAGGCAGAGGCAGAGGCAGAGGCAGAGGCAGAGGCAGAGGCAGAGGCAGAGGCAGAGGCAGAGGCAGAGGCAGAGGCAGAGGCAGAGGCAGAGGCAGAGGCAGAGGCAGAGGCAGAGGCAGAGGCAGAGGCAGAGGCAGAGGCAGAGGCAGAGGCAGAGGCAGGCAGAGGCAGGGCAGAGGCAGAGGCAGAGGCAGAGGCAGAGGCAGAGGCAGAGGCAGAGGCAGAGGCAGAGGCAGAGGCAGAGGCAGAGGCAGAGGCAGAGGCAGAGGCAGAGGCAGAAGACGTCGTTGTCCTGGGTAAATGCAATTGGTCGGAGAGACGAAGACAGTAATCTCTAAAACAAGCACACGGGTTTCCTATGACTAAATATCGTAAGTGTGGCCACTGTGTGTGTGTGTGTGTGTTTGTCTGTGTGTCTTTGTCTTTGTGTGTGAGTTGAACTGCATTGATCTTTTGATTGAAACCGAGGACGGCGATTGAAGTTAACTCTTTCCAATCCTCTTGATTTAGAATTCAGACGCAACTTATCAATCATATTCGAGCAGAGTCACTCCTGCTGTGCATAACTGGATGACCGACACATGTAGGGCACGTCACGCACACACATTGCCCACGTGTCAATTTTCTTATAACCCAACCAAACCCATCAAATCTCCAATCAAAGCCAACCCAACCCAACCCAAGGAAATATAGGGTAACTTGACCCAACCCAACCTAACCCACCGTAAAACATTGCAGTTTCTCAAACCATGGCCTATTTTCCCATCCAACCCAACATACCATAAATATGGCAAAGTCTGACCCAACCCAAACCAACCATGGGTTAACCCAACCCATGGCCATATCTGCGCACACACACACGCACACACACACGCACGCACGTACAAAGTCAATCACGCCGCATTATGGCGTGCTGAACGAGCTTCGTTCAGCGGAGATTGTATCAGGGGAGTGACTGCGTTAAACGGAAGGAGTTGAATTTGGTCCAAAATCGTCATTCACTTGAATAGCATTGACTTTGTTAAAGCGCCTTCAAGTCGTCGCTTCAGTAGAAAAAGCTGTTTCCTGTCGTCAAATCAGTTCCAAGAATTGCGCATTAAAATAGAAAAAAACGCCGGAATTCTCTGGCGAACAGAACTCGATATACTTTATTCGATGATGTTTTCATAACATTGCAAACATCTAATCCAGGCCCGTACGAAGTGGGGAGGGGGCAGCTACAGCTGCTACACCTCCTGGAAAAATGTAGGGGTGCAGTGCACCTCCTGGAAAGAAGAAGGTCTGCACCCAGTGGCGTCATTCCACACTTTTCTTAGGGGGCGAGAAATTTTTTTTGCAATTTTTCAATTTTTTTTGAAAATTTTTGCAATTTTTCGACCTGTCGAGTTTGCAAAAAAGTTGACAACCTTTTTTTTGCTTGTCAGTCCTTTTTTACGATTAGTTACTTTCAGATTACTCGACATCAAGCACTCCTCTTTAGGGCTTTAGAGGCTGCTGACCTTTTTTTGCCCCCAAATGCAAATGAAATGACGTCCCTGTTTTCTTGTTTTTTGCACATTAATACATTATAAATTAATATTTTCATTTCCTTTGGGGGCCGTGCCCCCCATCCCCCCAAATGACGCCTCTGTCTGCACCCTGTCTGCACCCCTGTACCCCTAAAAAGTGTGCAGATGACCTTTTTGCTTGTCAAGGTATTTCTGATTTTTGGTGTCGACAACCTTTGTTTTTTTGCATGTCAATGATTTGAAAGAGAAAACTTTTACCTCGAGAAAATCTGCACCCCTGATGAAAATTCGTTCCGACGCCACTATCTAATCGATTTTAATTTGAAGACTGTATACTTTATTACTCAGTTTTACTCGAGGTAAATCACACATCATCACCATCATCACTTCATCATCATCATCATCATTCATCATCATCATCATCATCATCATCATCATCATCATCATCATCATCATCATCATCATCATTTTTCTTCTTCTTCTTCTTCTTCTTCTTCTTCTTCTTCTGCTTCATCTTCATCATCATCGCCATGATCTTCTTCGTCTGCTTCTCTTTCCTTCAGTAGATGAAGATGAGATGATATCATGAATCAAGCGTTTCCAGAAGTTCTTTCCTTAGGTGTTGTTGTTGTTGTTGTCATGGTTATTTTCGTCCATTCGTCAATATCATCAGTCCATCTTTTGCTTGACGTATTTATCTTTTGGTTGGCATAACATCTGGTTGAATTGCTTGTTACAGGTTGTGTTTCTTTGTATTGTGTGATCGAAATAAATCAATTTGCGTTTTTGGCAAATATGAAAGAATTCCTTTTGGTTTTGGCTTTTTAAACTTCTTTTTTTGGTTTTCTATTCGTGATAAGTTTAGTATAAGGCTAAATGGCAGCGAAATCAAACAAGTGGCACACTTCAAATACTTAGGCAGTATGAACCACAAGATAACGTTACAAGACTTGGTGGTAATTCAGCTGCCACCATCGCTTGTGTTTGGTGTACTCAAAACGCGAACCAGGTGTAAAGTTGAACCATGCTTTGAAAGAAACTTGGTGTAAGTTAACCCCAAATTTTGGAGTTTTACCCCGAAAGCAGGAGTAGGGTTACATTAACATTGTGTAAAGTTGACACCATGCCTTTTTGTAAATTCAGGGAAAACTTGATTTAAGTTTTTCCGCAAATTGTTTTAAAGTGGAATAGTGGATTTTAAAGTGGAATATGGATACATACAATATACCAAAAAAAGCACATTAACATAACAAAGCAAAGAGTAAGTTTACACAGAAAGCAAAAGTAGGGTGATAATTAATATATTAATATTGCGTTGCCTGCAAAATCTGTACCGCTATTTAGGGAGTTCTAAACCGGCGATAGAAAGGTGTGCTAAACTCACTATCCTAATATTGCTCCCTTTCCTTAACGTTTTGCGCCATATACAGAATACTTGTTACTTTGTTTCTCTACGCTATTTGTAATTATCATCTATGTATTATTTCTATAGGACCTCATAACCAGCGACGGGAAATGTAGGTAACATTTACACTTAAATTAATCGTAACGTTACACAAAATTTTCTCGGTATACACTTCAGTGTAACCTCAAACGTTACAATAACATTTACACTTAAATTCATCGTAACGTTACACAAATTTTTCTCTGTGCAGCGACGGGAAATGTGAGAAAGGCATAACATCAAGAATAGGAATGGCCAAGGCAGCATTCTGGGAACTCTAAGCGATACTTACAAATAGGCACATCTCTTACGAGACACGATTAGGAGTGCTCAGAAGCTACGTTTGGTCAGTCCTCTTCTTGTATGAAGCAGAGGCATGGACTATATCTAAGGCAGTGGAGAAGAAATTGGAAGCCACAGAAATGTGGTTTCTGCGAAGGATGCTGAAGATTTCATGGATGGAAAAGAAAACCAATGAAGAGATCTTAAATGAATTTGGAATAAAAAGAAGTCTGATGTTAACCATTAAAAAGAGGCAGCTTTCCTTCTTTGGACACATAACGAGGAAGGAAGGCCTGGAGCTTTGGGCAATAACCGGAAAAGTGGAGGGGAAAAGAGCAAGAGGAAGGCAGAGAAACACATATGTAGACTGCCTACGAGGAGGAATTGAAGGAGTAAAGAACAAAATCGAACTAATAAAAGGATGTCAAGATCGAACAAAGTGGAAATCCATGGTCGCTAACGTAGAAATACACAGCATCTAAAGATGAAGAATTCATGATAGTTTTTTCATTGTTCTGAGAGAAGGCATCTCAAAGGCATCCAGTCCACTTTTCTGAGCTCCTCTTTGATGGCCAAACTTTCACATCTATATGTCTCTGCCCTCAATGCCATATACATCCCATTAGTCTTTACTTGGTTTTTACGCCGATGTTAATGGCTTGCCATATATTTTTAAATCTTCTCATTACATCTCTACAGCTTCCCATTTTCAGAGGAGAGTTTATTTCTTCTTCAAGTTTCCCATCACTGCTGATTACTGATCCTAAATGCACACACACACACACACACTTACACACACTCACACACACACAAACGCGCGCACATATAATTATTTGAACATCGTTAGCGTTTGACGGTCAACTCAAATTAACTGTAAATACTGAATTCTAAAATCTCAACCCGAAAGTACTTCGGTGGCTGTTGACCACTTCCGGTGCCGTTCTAAAACAGCACTTAGAGGCAGGTTTCGTAAGAAAGAGTTCGCTGCGTCGACACTGGCCGCGTTTTCTCGTCAATTTACGCCGTCGTAGAGTTATATAGCGCCTTTAAATATATGCGTTACGCAGTGGTTCGTCCTTTACCGATGTCTTCGAGATGGCATCACTCGACAAATCAAGGCAAAGCGACTTAGAAGACGACAGAGAGAGAGAGAGAGAGAGAGAGAGAGAGAGAGAGACAGACAGACAGAAAGAAAGAGAGAGGAAAGTGAGAGAGGAGTGAGAGAGAGACAGACATACATATAGACAGAGAAAGAGAGTCAGTGGGAGGGAAGTGAGAGACAGACAGACAGACAGACAAAGACAGAGACAGAAAAAGGGAAATGAGAGAGATAGAGGGAAAAGGAGTCAGAGAGAGAGAAAAGAGAGAAAGAGAGAGGAGAGAGGGAAGGAAAAGGAAAGACGAGGAGAGAGACACGGAGAAGTAGAGACAGAGATAGAGAGACGAGGAGAGGGAGATACATAGAGAGGATGACAGATAGTTGCAGGTTTACTGTGAAGTCCAAATATAACTATAGACGTCTAACGACAAAGAAGCAGGCGACGGCGGCCATCTGTTGCAGCGCAAAGAGAACGGAAATCATTCGACCGAATCCCATCGAAGCTGTCTTCAGTTGCATTTGCGGAAGCAACAGTTTAAGTTCAGCGCAACAGGTAAGTAAGTAAAATCTCGCGAATTTCTATAGCGCCTTCGAGGCAGGTGCCGTAGTAGCTGCCTGTGTTATTTCTATGATTTTGAATGGGGGGAGGGGGAAGGGAAAATCTGGGGTGTCGGAATTTTTAAGTCTCTGCCCGAAAAAAGGCTGACAAGCAAAAAAAGGTCAAGTCCCAAAAGTCTCCAAAAACCTCTTGACAAGGGAAAAAAGGTCATCAGGCAAATTAAAGTTGGAGGTGTCCTTCTCCATTGGGGGGGGGTGTTCTAAGCTAATTAGTATGCATTTTGTATACATACCATTGTCGAATTACTAAATTTTGGGAGATGTTGACCTCAAATTGGGGAGGGGGTGTTGGAGGGGTGTTAAGGGGGTGTAAAAATATCCCTGGTAGCTGCATATTCATAGGCGCTTAATCTACCGTTGAAATAAAGTAGCTATAGCCGAAGTTCAGTGGTCAGCCGGGCAAGGTCAAGCAAGGATGGGAGTGAAGAAGCAACAAGGCCAGTGGCGGCTCCAAGAACTCTTGGTTGGGGGATGCAATGATTTTCTCGGAAGAGCCCGCCAATAATTATTATTGTCAAAGGAATTATAATATGTAAACGGTTTAGAAGAAATCTGTAGATTTGATTTATAAAATATAATGTTCAGAATTGACAATGTATAAAAGCCATTTTAGTCTGGTTGTACAAAGTCATAGTGCAAAATCGAGTTTTCTATTGCTGGAAGCGAATTTGTTGATGACATTGTCTATGGATAGTGTCCATATCTTTGAGGCTATAATCCGTTTAGACGATCATCTTCCATTGGAGACGCATTTTTTGTTGGTCGGTGGGGGGATGCATCCCCGGTCATCCCCAACATGGAACCGTCCCTTGACAAGGCAGACAATGTAAAAAGAAACAGAGATGTGATTTAACTCGAGATTTAATTGTTCTGTATTATCTCAAAGCTTACACTGTAGGCCAATATACCAATGCTACGAGGAGATAGAACGAAAATTAATACACAAAATAACGACGGTATCCTCCATCAGATATTTCGAGATATTTGGGTCAGTAAATGCCGTGACTCTGTCTCTGCTCAGATTTCTGCCTTGAATATTGTAATTCTTTGCGATTCGGTAATTTCTAATCAACGTGCTGCAATACTTCAGCCATCTGTCCCGAATGCAGTTGAACCGAACTTTTCAGCTGTTTTCAAGTTGGTCTCAAATTTCTAATCATCAGAAACTTAACCCTCTCTGCCAATTGTGTCTCTGGCAAGAGCGAGAATGTTATTATATTGAATACTGCACCTTTCCGAACTACTGCATGAAGGGAAAGGATCCATTCTGGTCGTCTTGATATAATGGACAGTTTATGTGACTCCACTTTTAGAATATAATCAAAGTGTAGGCAATCATTTTTGTCCTCTTATTGGCCTTTCGTGGAATCGATCGTTGTCCTTTTGCGTGTCCTCTGTCCTTATTCCCTTTCTCTTCATCGTTTCACTTATGCGCTGCTTCGGCATGACTTTTAAAATAGCCGAAAACTAGGCCTCGATTTGACTTAAACTAAAACTGAAACTGAAAAATCTGGAAACTAAAACTAAAATAGGAACTGAAAACCATAAAAAAGAAATCTGAAACTGAAACTTTAACTGTAAAAGCAAAAGTGAAAGAACACTGCTTCGTCCATTGGTGGTGGTGGTGATGGTGGTGATGGCGTTTGTGTGTGTGTGTGGGGGGGGGGGGATAAATACTACTGCATCATAGAAATTTCAATTATAAATATTCAGTTATCGGCTTCTGCTTCACGAAAACAGACACAACGGAGTGGGGGAGAATTGCGTGGAAAATCAGAAATTTAAGAAAATTTCAATATTTATTTGAGAAAATTGGAAATGGTAACTCTTTCGTACAACGGCGCTTATCTATAACCTATAGGCCTGTATAGACCATCAACATGTGACGACGCACGATTTCTAGGCGTGACTGCGTGCAAAATCAGGACCCCCAACTCACCTCCAAACTGCATTTGTAATCGCCGGGTGAACAAGATACGTGCAATATGTAAGCGCACAGAATTCAAACGGGCGTTTTCTATTCCATATTCGTGTTTTCGCCTGAAATCGTCTAACGGCGGATTGCGTGACAGTGAATAACTTGTCCTGACCCACGAAATTGCAAATCACTGACGGCTGCTAACGAGAATCTCCTGATTGTTGCCTGACGTCAAAATGAAAGGGTGTCGTTTAAAGCTGCACGCTGTGCTTAGGGTGTCGTCTGGAACCCAATGGTGCGATGCAATTCGTTGCAGGACGATGCGATTAATGCAGATTCTGTTGGCTGCTTTGAGAAACTCCGAAAAACACACTTATTTAACATATTTTATAAGTGACTCATATGTAAAGCGCTGTTGACTTTAGCACCAGTTGTGCTACTGCAATATATAAATTGTAAGTGCTGGCTGCTACTACTATTACTACTACTACTACTACTACTACTACTACTACTACTACTACTACTACTACTACTACTACTACTACTACTACTACTGCTAGGAAAAGCCTCAAGATTTATGTCTTCAATGAGCGATGTAAGAATCGGCTAGATTCATACACTTCGGCTGTAATCCGACTAGAGAAGAGCCATATTGCGAATCTGCGAATTTGTATAATCGTATATTTGTCGGCCTATTTGAAGTCGCATTGGTTGGGAAAGTCCGAGTCCAGTACCCTACCTATAACTGCTATCACCGGGAAGAATTCCATGGGGAAGCATTAATGTATTTTCTAGGGAAAGCTTGCTTGAGCGACATGAGTAATGTATTTTCTTTTGTAGCTGCGTTTTTTGAAAGATTGTTTTCTTTGTTGTCTGAAAGATTTTGACAGTTTGTCTGAGTTTCCTAAATAAAAGAAGTCTCGTCGTTCGCTCATTGTCTTGAAAACTAGGCTTATCTCAACTTGCGCTTATCTCGAGCGCTAAAAGAATTATTATAGTCTGTTTGAATAGACGCAGCTTGTTTGTAGCTGTAGTTGTTTGTAACTTTGCAGTCATTTTCTTTGTTGTCTGGAGTTTTGACAGTTTGTCTGAGTTTCCTAAATAACAGCAGGTCTCGTCGTTCGCTCATTGTCTTGAGCAAACGGTCGCTACCTTGAATAGACGTCTTGCGAGTGAGTCTCCGCCAATATAGTATATAGTGTATATATATGTTATATATATACTGTGAAACATATATATATATATATATACACTGTATTATATATACTGATTTTGGGGGCATATATACCGATATACTTCCCCGTCGCTACGACTATGTGTTGGACCCGTGTGTTTCAACAGGCAGCGTATGCAGTTACATTGGAATCAGACTCTGTGTTCTGATTGGCTGTCTCGTTCTGTATTCTGATTGGACGGCGTTTCGTATATCGTCTCCATTAGAGCGGAGACGGCCGTTAATGGCGTCCACAGGTTCTGTTGGACTCGGTTTCGTCGGCGCCATCTTAAGACCGAGATGAATTCGACCGTCTAATGCAGCCTCACGCTCCGTCTGACAAGAAACCTCGCGGCTGACCAGGGGTTCGGGGAATGGGGGCCAGGCACCCGCAAAGTCCGCAAGTGCGGGCGGGAAGGGGGGGGGACCAGCGGTCGCTTGAACTTGGTCAACAAATCTATCTCTGCATTGGGTCCATAACCGACAAAGTTTGTCCGCCAAAGACTTTTTAGCATTTAAGGCACTTTTCGAGTCCACGTTTAAGAGCGTCGCGTATATTTATGCTCGAGAAGGAGTTGATTTTCCATCTGAAGACATTTTGCCGAATAGGAAAAATAATAATGTCCATATTTTTGTGGATATACATCAAGGCTAATCCGTTTAGACGATCATGTAATGTAGCATTTGTATAGCGCCTCTTATATATATATATATATATATATATATATATATATATATATATATATATATATATATATATAGCCTATATATATATAGCCTATATATAAGAGGCGCTATACAAATGCGTCTATACAAATATATATATATAAGAGATTGGCGCTATACAAATGGGGTCAGGCTTTTTCATATTTTGCATATATATATATATATATATATATATATATATATATATATATATATATATATATATATAAGAGCGCTATACAAATGCTACTATGTATACTATGTATGCACTATACATTTTACACGTGAACTTTTTTCATTGAGCGCAAATATTTCAGATGAAGCGTTTTGCCGAAATAGATTTGATGGCAAAGTTCTATCCTTTCAGAAAAGAGATTCAACGGAAAACGACGATCACTCTCACTGCTTACAACAGGGGTCGGCAACCTACGGCCCGCGGACCACATCCGGCCCGCCAGTGAGTCTAATTCGGCCCAACGGTCCCACATCTTTTTTTATTAAAAAGCTCATCACCCTTTTCAAAAGTCAGACAAGCAAGAAAAAACATCGCTAATTTTTCGCACTTGACATGTATATTTCTTGACAACTTTTGAACTTTTTCGAGAACAAACTTTCTAAAAAGCATAAACTTTAAAACTTTTTGGAGGACCCGTCGAAAAATCGTTTAATTACATGGGCCTCGGATAGACGCTGCCGTAGCAATCTGACCCTCGCTGTCCAAAAGTTAGTCGACCCCTGGATTACAAGGACGCACAGTGTACGGCTTGTTCGACGACAATAGTATTCTGATGAAGACGATGAAGGCGGTCAAAATTGCCGACGTTCAAAGGAAAATCGGTCTGACGTAGCCTATAGGATTTGACGGTACACTCATTGTATTATATTGTATACAGGACAATTTATATAGAGCCGCAAGCATAGCATAACCAAAGACAAAGGCGCTTTACAAGGAATATGGCTCCTGAATAGACGGCTTTTCAGTAGGCACGTCTTTATGTGTTGGAAATATGGCATTGTGCCGGGGGCAGAGCACTGTAATGTTTCAAGACGTTTAAAGTTTAATTTTTTTATTTCTTTATGTTTACGTTATTCAAGTTTAAATTTATATCTTCACATTTTTATTTTACACTCGTAAAGTTTTTTTTAAAAAGTGATTCTTAACTGTGTTGGTCCTTCGTTCAGTTTGTTCGGTGTTCCTGAAAAGTAGACTGTAAGACGAGGAACCAGACTTGGCCTATCGTAGTCTGCTAACGTGTCCAAACACAAGCTTTGTCATCGGTGGCGTAGTCAGGATTTTGCGAAGGTGGGGAGGGGCTACGAACAACGACCATACCCAAGTTCGAAAAATTATGACAAGCAAAAAATAGGTCGTTGTCTACTATTATTTTGCTTCATAAAGTTAATTAATTATATAGTCATATTAGAACACGGACAGGGCCTATACAACTATATTGATATTTTTCTTTGCTTTTTTCTTTTTTCGCTACCTTAAACCCGATATTTTGACACCCCTCCACCCACAGAATAATAATACGCAAGAACAAATGTTGGTCAGCCAACCAAGGGGGGTTTAACCCTAAAACCCTCTTCCCCCTTGGCTACGCCACTGTTTGTCATGATCGTCGGCTATTCCTAAGCTTTGCTGGTTTAATTTAACCTTGTCTGCGTGGTTAGTTTTACTGGTTAGGCCTGAATAAATTACAGTATACTGCAGATAATATAATAAAACTACAGTTAATATAACGGCATGACTTAAAAAGATCGCAACATACACTGCAAGAATAAGTCGGGTTGTAAAAAGCGCCATTGCAATGTTTTATGCAGGCCTGTTAGGGGTAGATTTGCCCCAAAGCCTCAACATTCCCCCACCCCCAAAAAAAATTCTCAGCACTTACACAAATTTTGTACAGGTTTGTTAGGGGAGATTCCCCCCAGTCTCAACATCCCTCCCCCAAACAAAAAATCTCAGCACTTACACAAATTTTGCATTTAACTGTGTGTCTTCCCCTCCAGCCAAGTCAATTTTCCCCTCCAAAGACTTCAATTCCCCCCCAAGGCCTGGAGTCTGGATAGAACGCTGACGCCATGAACAGCTTAAGTGAGTGGACATATTATGATTGTCGGCTTTGTCGGTCAGTTTGACACTTATTGATTAAAATTGATTTAAATGATTTGTAAAGAAATGACGTCACGAGTGACGAAGAGCTGGGCTCTTCGTGTGGGATCCAGCCCATCCGGGGCCCCGCAGGCAGCCAAGGGCCTCACACTGTCAAAAGACGGGCCAAGCTTTACTCCTCCTTATTTCAGGTGGGATGGTATTCCACAGGACTAATCCACCTCGCAGTGTTGAAGTTGTGAAATTTGAGCTGGGGGTTGGGGGTTGGGTTGAGATTTTAATTAGACTGAAATTCAATGAATAAAAGAAACTGCATTTACCCGATATGCGATTTTTAGAGGGTTGCAAAGTTAGCTTGGGAGTTCAACCTCCCACCCCAAAACCCCTCTGGCAACTCAAACACTGCCACCTCGAGAGAAGGTGCGATCACCATGGTTTGGAATTTTAGGTGGGCTCTGGACAGCAAGGTCGAGAGAGGACGACGACTCGGTGTCGACCGACTGAGAGTGTCCCTGGCAGGTGTTGTGTAGGAGTTGCGCCAGGTACTCCGGACTTGCTTGGCCGGTGATGATGCCATGTGGATTATAATTAGTCATCTCATACAGATAATTCGCTCCCGGATTCTCGGAGTCAATGGATCCTGTCTCTCAGATGAGGTGCTATGCTCGCCCGGCGATCCTGGCAGTAGATTAGTCTGGCGGCGACGTTTGAGATGGTCTGGATCAGTGGCGTAGCCAGGATTTTCCGAAGGGGGGATTACGACCAACATTTTCCCGACTTGAAAATTCTGACAAGGAGAAAACGTCGTCGCCTATTATTTTGCTCGGTTAAGTCAGTTATAACGTAGCTATATGAGCGTGCGGACGGCCTATGCAGATATATGCCGAATTGTTTGACTTTTTCTTTTGTTGCTGCCTCAAACCCGATTTTGGCGCCCTCCACCAAAAGAACAATACGCAATTAAAAAATTTGGGTCGGCCAACCAAGTGGGGTTAACCCTAACCCCCGGGCTACGCCACTGGTCTGGATTTTAGATATTAAATAGTCAGGGACACCATAAAGAGACTGTTACAGTATACAATTGTGGCGAGAATACACTGTAGGGTGGCAGAGGTGGAAAGTGTCTGCGGAGCTTGTACACGCAGCCCGTGATGTGATCCGCCAAGGAAAGCGAAGTGTTCAGTATGACACCGTGGAGACATACTGTATATTGTCGACCGACTCGATCGTCTCTCCGGCGAACTGGATTGGAGACCGGTCAATCAGGAGTAGCCTCCTGGGGCATGGATTCAGAGAACCAGATACGTTTTGTTTTGCTAGGATTTAAGGTCAGTCTGTTTTGTAGCATCCATTTCCGCAAGGCATCGATGCCGTCTACGACTCTGTCCTTCGTCAGAGATATCCACGAATTGGGTTAACCGATGGGTTGGATTGGGTTGGGTTGGGTCAGACTTTTCGATATTAATGATGGGTTGGGTTGTCAGAAAATAAGTCATGGTTTAAGAAATTATAATGTATTAAGGTGGGTGGGGTTAGGTCAAGTAACCCCATTGCCGGCATGGTTTGGGTTGGGTTGGAGATTTGATGGGTTGGGTTCTAAAAAGTGGACCCATCGACATCTCTGTCTTTCGTTGCTGACGTATTCTTGAGCATCATCGTTGTCCTGGCAACCGTCGGCGTATGTGCTGTGGATGCTGTGGAATACGCCATGGACCTCGATCAGTTTTTTTCTCATTACAACTCAAATTCGCAGCGACCATCGACTGATGCCAGGTGCATTACTAGAATGGCGCCATAGAAGTCCAATAATACTAATACTAATACTAATACTAATACTAATACTGATACTGATACTGATACTGATACTGATACTGATACTGATACTGATACTGATACTAATACTAATACTGATACTGATGATACTGAATGCGCGATACCGATGGGTTGATAGTGATAGTGATACTGATACTACTACTACTACTACTACTACTACTACTACTACTACTACTACTACTACTACTACTACTACTACTACTACTAATAATAATAATAATAATAATAATAATAATAATAATAATAATAAGAAGAAGAAGAAGAAGATGATGATGAAGAAGAAGAAGATGATGAAGAAGAAAGTTCAAATGCTGCCGGGTAGTAAAAAGGCTATAAGTGAATCTAGGAGATCTCGTTTATCGATTAAGAAACTGAGAATTCACTTAATGTAAGTCGAAACCGGAAACGGATGCCGGTCTCCGACATTAAGCAAAGAACGCAGAACAAGAAGAAAAAAGTGCCGTCGCTGGTTGCCTGGCAGTTTCTTCGTCAAGGACGGAAGAGTCGAAATAATTGATGACGTAAACACAAGAGATCGATTACGATTTGGAATTCAATAAAGTTGTCCAAAAAGAGGGCGCTCTGGTGCGCATGCGCAGTGAGGCCGTCGAAGTCGCGTTTTAAAATCACGACCTCTGGACAGAACAGGAAAGATCAGTTTCTCGAGGAAAGACGAGGGTTTGATTAACCTCGTATGTCATTCATCGTCCTGCACTATCTCTTTCGTTCGCCCCCCCACTGAACGACCCGTACGCCGATAGATCCGCGGATCTTTTCGAATGCCTCAATATCCGGTCGATGATCAGCGGATCAAACACGGAATCCGCAAAACAAACGGAGGACGAGAAATGAACGCACATTATTTGTTCGGTAGAATTGAGACCTCGATATGAATCGCCATCTTCTATTAGACTTCCTTAATATGAAGCAACTTATCGATTAGTATTATATATTATGACATAAAATATCTGTACTATATATACAGGGACGATTTCTGGCATATGGACAAACTATAGGCGACTGTCTAGGGAGGCAAAATCTTAAGTGATGGCAAAACTCAGTGTTAACTTTTGTTGTATGTTGAAATGGTTGTCATGTCTCATTTGTTTAATGTCGACACGTTTGTCCGTGAATAGTGCGCTATATAAATGAAGTTTAAATCAAGTGCTTGTCTGCTTACATAAATAAATAAATAAATATACCGATGACGTAACACGTTGTCTAGAATTCCGTTAGAAATGCGCCAAATATAATTGGGGGGAGGGGGGCTGGCTAAATTTGAATTTTTTGCTTTATCCACAACGCCTAATCTCAGAAAATTTGTCATTGACCTCTGTTAAATTTGGCGAATCCGTGATTTCCGTGACCACTTCTTGGAGCAATATTTTAGTCTACGCTTTCTTTCACCAGCCACGCAAATAACACATGCTAGTTAGCAGTGGCGGCTCCAGGATTTGGCAAGTGGGAGGCAGTTGGGGTGGCAACTTTTAATCATGGGGGCAACCATTTGCTGTTTGACATGTAGTATTAAGTATAGGGTCCCAACAGGGGGACTACTGGGGGGCCAGGCACTCAATAGAGGGGGCACGGACCCCCTGCCCCTCCGATGGAGCCGCCACTGCTAGTTAGCACATTGAGTAAATAAAATCTCGTAAATTTATATAGCGCTTGGAAAGTAGTACAGTAGTAGCTTCTTATTCTTATGCGCTTAATCTTCCTGAATCAGCTATAGACAAGTGGGTTGTCGGCCGGGCAAAGGTCAGTGTATCCATGAGTCGGCGGGCCAGTTGTTGTTACCATTACCACTACCACCTTTTTAGTTATATCGTACCACGAAATTTCTTGATGAACATGCACTGGTGATCTTGACAAATGCCTTGGTTTATTGCAGCCTCGACTATTGCAATTCCTTCTGTTTGACATCTGAAAATCCAATTCACCGGCACTATTAGTCTATAAATCCCCCAAACGAAAACACATAACGCCAGTTCATAAGACTTTCCACTAAAGAGAAGACACTCGGTGGCGGAACCATGATTCTGGAATAGGGGAGGCACATCGAAATTTTTTGGCCAGAAAGCAAAAACGCAGCAAAAAAGCAAAAAAGGTCGTCGCCTCAAATGTTTTAAACTGTACCGTATAATGCGTTTTCCTCGATCTAATACAACCCCTACTACCCAACTACTCCCCAGTTCCCTTGGGTACGCCGACGAATACTCTTCGATATCTCGTTCTTTCTCGATTGCAG
Organism: Metaphire vulgaris; assembly: GCA_018105865.1. Taxonomy (NCBI): domain Eukaryota; kingdom Metazoa; phylum Annelida; class Clitellata; order Crassiclitellata; family Megascolecidae; genus Metaphire; species Metaphire vulgaris. The sequence continues at coordinate 4,612,549 of CM030859.1, read as the reverse complement.
CTCCAAACTCTGGAACTCATTTCCTCCTCATGTGCACGCTCCGATTTCACTGTTTCAATTTCGGAAGTCGCAAATTTAATGAAATCAAGGAATTAGCGAAATAAATCAAATATAACGATTTTTAAACATGCAATGTAATTAAAATGATTAATTATTCACCAGTGTAACGATCATAATAATAATAACACAGGTTTACAAAAAAATTTTTTTTGAAAATTGTCTGAGTTTTTTCAACTGATTTATGACAATTTGGTACTGCTGAAACTGAAAATAACACTGGTTTCTTTGGATCAGGTCAGGTCTTTTGCTAATTTGATTTTTTGAAATCTAGTCTTATAACTAAATCGATTGCATTTTGTAACATTAGAGGGCAACCCCACAAAAAGTTTGTCTGTTGTCTCAGAAGTTATAGTTATTTTTGGGTATATTTAGGGTACTGATTCCAAATATGGCACCAGATTTTTTCTATCAGCTCTAGTTTTTTTATTTATTTTCGGCCATTTATTTTAGACTGGAAGTGCGTGATAATTGCCTATATCACAGAGCAAAAACAAAAAATTGTGTTGCTAAGTTTCCCTAGAAGTAAGGCTTGTTTCTTAGTATACTTAGGGTGCTGATTCCAAATATCGCATCAGATTTTCTCTGTCAGCTCTAGTTTTTGAGATTCGGCCATATATGCTAGACTGTAAGTGCGTGATAATTGCCTATATCACAGGGCAACAACAAAAATTTGTGTTGCCATGTTTCCCTAGAAGTAAGACCTGTTTCTTGATATATTTAGGGTGCTGATTCCAAAAATGGCATCAGATTTTCCATATCAGCTCTAGTTTTTTTTGGATATGACCATATATCCTATATAGGAAGTGCATGATAAATGTATATATTTGCTTTATGTAGCTCTTGATTTCTCTCATCTAAAGGTCTTTGTTAATAACATTAAAGCTCTTACATTTCCCGAAGAAATGAATTGAAATATGTGCAGTATAATCAATTATATTATTTAATTAGATAAGCACGATTCATGAAAACTGTTTTGAGATAATTGCGGACGAAGGAGCATCAACAGATCTTCAGGGCACATTTAGAAATACAATTGCATGTTAAATGCTTGAATGCCATTTTGTTCTTATTTCTAGTGTGACAAAGTGATTGACAATTAAATCAGTAATTAATATAGTTGTATTTAAATATGTAATAGTTGTTGCTTTGAAGATTTTTACTGTTCAATGATAGAATTTTAATTGATTAAGGATTCAGCATTTAACGCATTATTAGTAGAACCAAAATACAAGAACGACTAAACCCCGTATCTCAAAAACTAGAGCTGATGGGGCAAAACGGTAAAACATTTTTGGAATCAGGGCACCAAAATTACTCAAGAACAGGTCTTACTTTGCAGGCAATAAACTGTTTCTTGACCATTTCATTACAATGAAATCTGCATGACGTAGATAGAAAATACATGCATATATGAAAAATCATCATGTAGCGATATATAAAAAGTTGACCTGATTGAGCAAAACCAATGTTATAATATTATTTGGATTTAGGACATCGAAATTGTCCTAAATCGGTTGAGAAAACTTAGACAATAAATTTGATGTAAACCAGTGTAATAATACAGCTCGCCATCTGGCGAACATCAGCAGAAAAGACGATCTTGAGTTTTAGAAAATATTAGCACAAAATTCTGGCTGAATTCAAATGAATTAGCAGCGATAAAATTGACAGATATTATTCATTAGTTTTGCAAACGAATTGGTTGGAGATAGAAAAATATTTACAATTTTTGCTGCTATTCGGTTCTTTGCCGTTGCATCAAGAAACACCTTTATTAATCGTTGTCGATTTTCTATTTATGGTATTCTGTTTATGGAGACAGTCACTTAGTATGTTGAGTACTGTTCATCTGTTGAACTTCCCTTTTAACAGACAGGGCGTGTAAGCTCAAAGCAAAATGCTTTGGAACGTATTTTCATTCAGTTGTCTGAAGGCAAAAGTTATCGTACGTACTGTAAATATCGTGATATACTTATTACTTAGAAATCAGTTTTTAAGTAACTAATGTAACGATTCGCACTCAGGCCCGTATTTTCCTGTTGCTAGTGAGGATTTTTAAATGGAAGAAAGAGTGACGACCACCTGTTTTGCTTGTGAAGGCTTTTGGAGGATAAATTAAAGTGTAAAGATGTTAGTGACGACCTTTTTTGCTGGTCAGAGTCTTTTCAGATATGAATTTTTTTACCCCTTGTCACAACTTTTATCTTGAGAAAATCTGCACCTCCTGCTGAACATTCGTTCCGACACCCCTGATCGCACTTGAAACATTTATTAATTGTAAGACGCGTTTCATTTAGATGTAAGTAAACTCAGGCGAATGGTACTAAAAGTTAACCTCATATTTCAAGTGTTAGGACTAACTCAAATGGAATATTGTATTTTGATCTCAGCTAGTGGGCCCATTTACCGTGAACTCGTCTTACCAGATTCGTTTTTTCTCATTGCCGACACCAGTGGCGTAGCCAAGGGGGAGGTTTGGGGGTCAAACTCCTCCTTGGCTGTCGACGAAATTTTTAACATGCTTTTTCATACATTTTTCATTTTCGGAAGCCATTTTAGGGTAAAACCCCCTTGGCTGACTGCCGACCGAAACAATTTCTAAGTGCTTTAGAAAATAGAAAGAATGTAAAGAACCCCACCCCTTCCGGAAATCCTGGCTACGCCACTGGCCGACACGTTACCTCGGCATTCGGTAACATGACACTCGTCTGCTTTTCTGCGCGACTGAATTTGGATTCAACTCGGACGACAGCCCCGTTGATATCGAGTCAACCAACAGGCACTGAACAAAGGGATGGAACCACGATCACCAGTTCTGATTGTCATCCGATCTCAAACCAGGGTTATTTCTAGGATTGTCAATTTGGGAGAGGGGTGTCGGTAAATTTCGGGGGTCCCTTGCCACAAAAAAGTCTGACAAGAAAAAAAGGGCAATCCCATAACTGAGATTGGGGATTGTTGGGGGGTGGTGTCGGTGTCAAATTGGGGGTGTTGGAGGGTGTTAGGGGTGCAAAATATTCCTGTCTGTGACCCTATGACCCCGTGACCCCGCCGCCAATCGACGGAAGCCGCCTTCGATCGGGTTCGATCACCGCCGTCGCCGTTGAGAACACAGCACGACGCCAACCGCATCGGTAATTATTAGGCGCCGATGGAGTGACCCATTGCCGGCAGAGGGGAGGAGGAGGAAGGGGGTTGGACCGAAGAGGGCCATTGACATTCACACCGATTACCTACGGAGGTGATGGACTCTGTTCGCATTCATGTAGCGCCAACACAGTCCGACGGTTCCGTATCGTCGAATTCTGTCAGAAGTGTTTCTGCAGAAAACGCCAATATGGATTTTTATGGAAATCATTGTAAATCCATTACGACTGGTGTGCCGGATCGTCTTTTTCAAACGAATAGAGGAGAATGAAGAATTGACAATAATTAATAATTAATAATTAATAATTAATAATCAATAATTAATAATTAATAATTAATAATTAATAATTAATAATTAATAATTAATAATTAATAATTAATAATTAATAATTAATAATTAATGGTTAATGATTAATGATCAATGATCAATGATCAATGATCAATGATCAATGATCAATGATCAATGATCAATGATCAATGATCAATGATCAATGATCAATGATCAATGATCAATAATCAATGATCAAAAATCAAAAATCAAAAATCAAAAATCAATAATCAATAATCAATAATCAATAATCAATAATCAATAATCAATAATCAATAATCAATAATCAATAATCAATAATAACTAATAACTAATAACTAATCAATAATCAATAATCAATAATCAATAATCAATAATCAATAATCAATAATCAATAATCAATAATCAATAATCAATAATCAATAGTCAATAGTCAATAGTCAATAGTCAATAGTCAATAGTCAATAGTCAATAGTCAATAGTCAATAGTCAATAGTCAATAGTCAATAGTCAATAGTTAATAGTTAATAATTAATAATTAATAATATAATAATTAATAATTAATAATTAATAAGGAGTCAGTCAAATAATTTCTAACTCCGCATGACTGTAATAGCTCCAATAAATAAATAAATAAATAAATAAATAAATAAACAAATAAATAAATAAACTAACAAGCCAACTTACCTATCTGCCTATTTCACTGTATATTCCATCAACCCACTAATTAATCAGCCAATATATACAGTATATATATATACATACATACATATATACACACAAAATTATACATCAACTAATATAGCTACAATTCAGCCATCATTATACCTAAGTGCCTATTTTCCTGTATATTTATCAGTCCACTATCACTATATAGGCCATATATATATATATATATATATATATATATATATATATATATATATATATATATAATACATATAATATACATATACGCGTGCTCGTGTGTGTGTGTGTGTGTGTGTGCGAATTAAGTGTTATAGGAGATAATGTGCGTATTAAATTCTCTGAGCAGTGTACGGCGACGTTCGCAATCTAACCGAAAATTAGAGACAGATAAACAGGTGATCAGGTAATACTACAAGAAATGTCTGTCCATACCTGTCACAAGAACAATCTACAGTACGTTGATTTGATGGATGTTGGTGCTAGATTCGTGGCCGATGTCTTTACGAAACGGGATGTGACTGATTCTCACACTTTCGATTTCCAACCCGACGCGGTTGACGAAGCAACCAGTCTTAGATTTTGGCGAAGGGCTCGTCCACAAATGACGTAACGCGCCTAGGGGGGAGGGGGGTCCGGACATTTGTTACGAAGTGTGACGAGGGGGTGTTTCGTAAATGTGACGTAACGCGACACGCAATTTTCAAGTGAAGACCTTTTTTTCTTTTTTTGCTTGTCAGGGTATTTGGAAAATGAAAATACAAGGATTAACTTTTTTGCTTGTCAGTATGTTTGGAGAGGGAAAAGAAGGATGAATGACCTTTTTTGCTTGTCAAGACTTTTCGGAAGACGAAGGGGGGTCGGCCCGTTGTTACGTCATATTTTAGGGGGTCTGACTTTTTGTTACGTCGCGTTACGTAGGGGGAGGGGGTCAAGCAAGTGCCAAAATTGCGTTACGTCATTTATGGACGACCCCGAAGACTAATTTCCATTTATTTACCACTTGTACTCAAGACCAATGCGTCCGATGTAGGCTAACTCGTACCTTCATAACTCTTTGGAATTTGACGATAAAGTCGACTCAGTAGTCAAGGAACATTGTCCGACGTGGAAAACCCAGAACAGCTTGGCTGGATAACATGACATCATGGATTGAACTCTCATTTCATAGCATGATTCGGAAAACAGAAGAGAGTCAGAAATGGTAGGCTGACGGAGCTATAGGTTCGAGTCCCGTCGGCACCCCTAGTGGATTTCACACAGGCATGCAGTTATACCTCCCAAACCAATTTACATCACGATATGTCTATTTTTGTTTTTTTAAACGCGAGCAACATTAAACGCTTAATGCGTGGTCATCCAGGTGAATTCTACCTTTATTGTTGTGACATAATTATTGATTTTTGCGCAGGTGAACAATTCGAAGTGGTTTCTTGGTGACGCCTTCTGTGACACCTGGGTGGCATTCGATGTCATGTGCTGCACCGCGTCCATCTTGAATCTGACGGCGATAAGTGTCGACAGGTGAGCAGTTCATCCTTTCATTCACTCATTCGCTCACTCATTTACTCACTCGTCCGTTCATTGAGTGACGAGTGCGATTGGAAATAATATCTATTCTTTAGAAAAACCAAGAATACTGAGAACGAGGCGCCAGACTCGCTTCCATAAACAGTGACGGATTAACGTAACGCTGTATGACTATATGGAGCAGAGATGTCTATGGGTTGGGTTAACCCACGGGTTGGGTTGGGTCGGGTCAGACTTTACCACATTTATGTTGGGTTGGGATGGGTCAGAAAATATGTCATGGTTTAAGAAATTGTTGGCCGCCGGCACCACGACTAGAGCCCGGGATGGTCATCCATCCAAGTACTAACCGCTCTCAGCGTTGTCTAACTTCAGAACACCGAAGTTAAGCAACGTTGAGCGCGGTTAGTACTTGAATGGGTGACTATTCCCGGATCTAGTCGCTGTGCCGGTGGCCAACCAAGCCGTTCATCGCTTAGGCGTCGATAAATTGGCAGCAACGCTAAGCTGCGAAGGTAAAACGTAGGTCTACAGAAAGAAATGGAAACCTATAGATTAATGGCGTAAGCCACCTGCGTCGCTGCTTGCCTAGTGCCGGAGATCAGCGCCGGAAACCCTACGCTCGTTCGAGTACAGGACTATCTTTACCTTAATGTATTACGATGGGTTGGGTTGAGTCAAGTAACCACCCTATTACGGGCACATGGGTTGGGTTGGAGATTTGATGGGTTGGGTTGGGCTGGGTTCTAAGAAATGGACCCATGGACATCTCTAATGTGGAGTCGTCTGAGACAGAAATTGCTTGTCCCGCTATGGATGTAAGTAATATTCGTTATTATTATTAATTATTAATTATTAAACGAATTCTAATTACGAATAATTATTCGTAATTATTCGTTACGGCGTCTGCACTTCATCTAAGTAAGTAAGTAAGTAAGTAAGTAAGTAAAATCTATTGGATTTCTATAGCGCCTTGGAGGCGCAGCGCAACAGTAGCTGCTTATTCTTAGGCGCTCAGCCTTTCTTAAAATAGCTCAGACTTTCATTTTGACGCAAGAGACGAATGGACAAGACGAACGATTGTATACAGCAGACGCATATTCTTCTTTTTGCAAGGTTCATTGCCGTCACTCAACCAATAAAATACGCGAAACACAAGAACTCGAACCGCGTCTACGCCATGCTGGGTCTGACCTGGGTCGTCTCCCTCGCCATCTCCTCCCCCATCGCCCTCGGCATGAACTACACGGAGCGCCGGTTGCAGACGCCTACCCTCTGCATCTTCTACAATTCCGACTTCATCATCTACTCGTCGATGGGTTCCTTCTACATCCCGTGCATCGTCATGATCCTCCTCTACTGGAGGATCTTCACCGCCATCCGTCAACGCTCCCGAAAATCGTCGCTCCAGAACAAGCGATGCCCAGCGAAGAAGAGCTCCGCGGCCGCCGCCGCCCCGAGCGCCGCGGAGACGGTCAACGCCGCGGCGGCGCTACTCCGACCGAAGACCGGGTTCGCCCGGCGGCCGCCTGAACCCGGCGGCGGGCGCAACACGGCGTCGGAGGGAGAGGGGACGGACAGCCCGAACGCCCGAACGGAGCTGATACCGGCGAGACGCCTTCGCATCGCTTTCTTACGAAGGAAATCGCCGACGCTAGCCAAAGAAACTTCCTTCATCGACCACAACGTCCACCTGGCGACGACGACGACGACGGACACGGAGCAGGACACGGGGAGTGCCAAGGAGCAGGACACGGGGAGTGCCAAGGCGTCGCCGAAGATACTCGCCGACATCCGTTCGATGGACGAGAACGCGTCGACGGACAGCGCCCCAACCCCTCCGCCCACGGAGACCCCGTACACCAGGCACAACGCCCTCGGATACTCGGCCCCGGTGGACGTTCGAACGACGACCGACCAGATGGATACGCCGGTCTCGGAGTCGCAGGACAGTTCGCCCGGCCCGAGTCCCATCAGTCCGGACGTCTATGCGACCCAGCGAACCACGAAGGGCGACGGCAGAGACTCCAGGAGGAAGACCAATCAAGACAAAAGGCAGACGGCGAACAGACGGTTCGTCACTCGATTCAACTTTAACTTGAAGAAGCGAAAAAGAAGTTCGAAAGATAAAGGCGCCGTCAGACGAGAAAGAAAAGCAACGAAGACCCTCGCCATCGTTCTAGGTAATGGCCAACGCGCATACTCTAAAATCACGCTCGAACAGGGAGGGAGGATGGTGGGTTGGGGGTGGGGGTGGAGGGATGACCGATGGTCTATTGCAGGAATTCATCACTGCTTCGTATAAAACGTCGTCATAAGAATTTCTTGAAGAGCTTAGAAATCCCACCCGCAGCGCAAAAAAACACTAGCAAATGTTTAAATTTCCACCCAAAATTGATGAATTCTTTTACAGAAATTTGTCGTGAATATTCCTGTTTGATTTGCAGGAAAATCGACGGCCGAATAGGTTTACCCCTAAGACTCTCACTGGAGATAAAAGGTTTGAGGTTCGAGACCTAGTAGTCAGAGAAGGCTACTTTTTTAAAACTGGATCACAGTGGTTAGTGGCGTGCAGAGAATGGCGGGCGCCCGGGGCCAAGTCGAGACGAAAAAATGTTTGACGAGCAAAAAGGTCGCCGAGTCAATTTTGGCGCCCCCCATCTGGTCGGCACCCGGGGCTACAGCCCTCGGGCCCCCTCTGCACGCTGCTGCCTATGGTTAGCGTATACGTTTTAGGATTATAAACTCGATGGATGCTACTATGGAGCGCCTCTGAGTAGAAATATAGGAGGGGCTAAACACATGATACATTACATTACATGTCCGCAAGAAAAACAAACCATTTATGAGTTGTCCTCTTTGTAAAATGTTTGACACCGATCAGGTCGACATGAACGACGATTCTGTGACTGGATAACAGGAGAAGAACGCCTTTCGATAGTTATGGCGGAGAGACGGAACCTGGTGCTTATTGTTCTTCAGATCATTAGGCGGTACCCAAGTGAGACCCCCATCCCCTATAAAAAGGCAACCCACAGGCTAGCCTTTTAGGGTTCGGTGCTGATTCCCGCTTTCATGGCCATAGCAGTGTTGGAGTTATGAAACTTGATCTGGGGGGAGGGAGGGTTGAGATTTTCATTAGACTGAAATTCAATGGATGACAGAAACTGCATGTACCTGACATGCGATTTTTGGGAAGGCTGCAAAGTTAGCTGGTAGGGGGGGGGGTTCAACTCCCAACTCCCCGGAAATTCCAATACTGGGCCATAAGACTTTGGATGGCTAAACCATTTATCGGTGGACGGTGGTCAGTCATTTCCGCCGAACCCACGGTTACCTTCGCAGTGCTGCTCATTTTGCCGCTGCCATCTGGTGAGTGAAGATGAAGGCTAAGTCGACCTTAGGGCTCCTACGGAAGTAGGTTCCGTTCCGTCAGCATCCTACTCTATCGTGTCACCAATCTACCATCTACTCATAAATTCCATCTACTCAATTTATAGAGAATTAACATCTGCAATTGTTTCCTCCAGCAACAAATACGGTCGTCAGTATCAAATGCCCATGTCGCGTTCTTAATTAATGGGGGTTAGGAAACTCTCGCAATGAACCTCTTCCGATATATTGACATAGGGATTAGGATAGATGGTTCCCTCTGGGATTGCTAACATTTGAGAAAAGAGTCTTCATAATCATTGGATTTGAAAACAAAATATCAAGGCGCTATAGAAATCCACGAGATTTTACTTACTTACTTACAAGCGGCCTTTTGTTTTCTAGCATGAATAGACATCCTCCTGAATCTATAGAAAACGGACCAAACTAGTGGACAAGAACCGACGAATTAGTACAAAGTTACAAATTTGTCTTGCCACTGAAGTTCGCGTGGAAGATTAGATCGTTACGACGTACAATATATATATATATATATATATATATATATATATATATATATATATATATGAGATTCGATCGTCCATTCAGAGCTTGGCGGAGTTGTTGCACTCTAATGACACTATTCTAGACATGTCTACTGCCCGGTGGCGGTTCCACCATGTTGATGACTGGGGATGCATCCCTCACCAGGGTTCCGGATGACCTTTTTTGCTTGCCAACCTATTTTCCGGTGAGTTTTTGAAAAAAATTAGTGAAAAATACTGCAAATGACCTTCTTTTTCTTGCTTGTCGGCCTTTTTTGGCAAGGTTTCTTAACATTTAGTGAGCAAAACGCTACTAACAATGCCCTTTTTCTCTTTTTTTCTTGTTTTTCTTCTTCACTTTGCATCCCCGCACCAACTTCCAAAATAATTTTGTTCATACCCCCGCCAAGAATTCCTGGAACCGCCACTGCTACTGCCTATGGACGGAACAATAATAATAATAATAACCATCATCATCATAACTGCTCTCTGCCAACTCATTAGCGGCAATAACTAGACAGGTCTTTTTATGTCCGATGTTAGTTTTCTTTCTTCTGCAATCGTCAGTTGTTTTTCTCTCAGAACAATAATAACACTTGAATAATTGATACCTGCATTGTACTTTGGTCCACTGTAACACCATTGGTAGCTATGTTCGAAGCGAGACAGGTGACAGGTCATTGCAATGACTAAGATCTGAAGACCCGAGGATTATTTTGTCGCGATCACCGTGTTCATTTATTTTTAAAACATGTGAGGCAGATAATGTCGAGTATATCAGAGTCCTGACGGGTTTGGATAGTATGCATGCTATTGTAGAAAAGCGACAAGTATCCTTTGTTAGTAGATATGAGAAGAAGCCACTGTACTTTGCTCAGTGCATTACTAGAATTTGTCTGAGGGCAGAGGCTGTACTGTGTAAAGTTTGTTCTTAGTGTATTTGTTTATTATTAGGTTTATTTTTATTATTATTTTTTATTATTATTATTTAGTTTTGTTCAGTTGATTTGTGTTTTCCTTGGTTGTGTACTACTGCTTGTGTACTACTTTTTTATGCTGTGCTTGTCACGAATAAAGATGATTATTTATTTCTTCTGTCTCGCATTTCAGAAATATTTATTCAGCGGGGTTTGTTTTTATGTTTACCGTCATAGATACATTATTCAGTATAAGAGGAACAATGCTGGTGGGACATATATGGGAGGAAGAATAACCAGAGGAAGACCACGTACATCACTACTGCACTGGATGCTGACTGAAGACGGATACAAAGGATTAAAGACCCAAGATGATGACAGATAAGGATGGCGCCAATGGGAACGAGCAGTGCCGGATTAAGCACCGTGGAGGCCCATTGGTAGTCAAACTTTTGGGGCCCCAGGGGCCAGGCCCCTAATGACTACTACTACTAGAACGCCATTGAAGTGTAAACATTATTGTATGACGTCAGCGTCGTCACGTGCCTTTTGCAAGACGCTATTCTTAAGTATAAGTAAGTAAACAATTATTTCGTCACTGTCGTGCGAGGCCCCTAGAAGTCGCGGGGGGCCCATAGGCAGTTGCCTACACTGCCTAATGGGTAATCCGGCATTGAGAACCAGGACCTGCTTTCGGGCAGAGAACCTAAGAAGCAGAAGATGACGAATTTGCAAAGTTAACAATGGCGATAACAATGGCGTTTTATTTTAGATTGGTTAAAATAAATTGGGATAAGACGAACAAAACGCAGATGCGGTTGCAAAATTCACCTTTCTCTCTCTATACCGACGTTCACATCTACAGCTGTATTTCTGTCGAAAGTTTTCTTTCTATTATAGACCTAATATAGTTTCAACCGAACAGAAAATGATTCACTGCTACCACCACCACCACTACCACCACCACCACCGCCGCCGCCGCCGCCACCACCACCACAACATCCATCGCTTATTATATATCTTATAGAAATGCGATGATACAGAATCCCAATCTCCACTCTCAATCCCTCAATCTCCTCTGCTCAATTATTTTGTGATCCACACGTGTAATGCTCTTGCACTCACTACTGTATATCATGCGTCCATTCACATCTTTGTCTTCGTCTTTCTCGTATTCATTTCTTTCTCTTCTCTCTCTCTCTCTCTCTCTCTCTCTCTCTCTCTCTCTCTCTCTCTCTCTCTCTCCCTGCCTTATCTTTATAAAGATAACAAAAACAAAAATATATAGAAAATAAATATTATGTATATATAACTAACCTATATCGCCGTGTTTTTCTTCTGGTTTATCTATACATTTATATTGAACGCTTGATAACTCGATACACATTTCTACCAGAGGCGTAGAGACGGGGAAGGGGGTTTATCGGTATATGTACCCCCCAAATCATGCTACTTGAAAAATTTTAACATGTTTTTAAGATTTTCAAAGATTTTAGAGATTTATACTCCCAAATCACCTTATACTCCCAATCAAATTCCTGGCTACTCCCCTGATTGCTACATGTGTTACATATTAAGTATAAAATATCTACTGTAATTTCTCAGCTCCTGCTTCCAGTTTTCAGACTATAATTTTGATTTGTTGTAAGGAATTTAAGCGAATAAGTAAGTGAAAATGAAATTTCTATAGCGCTGCCCGAAAGCTTAGCACAGTTCATCGGCCAATTCACGAGCCCCTAATATGGGTAAATTTCGTAATCCGTGGTGGTCAAGACCAGGGATATTCTTACACCCCTAACACCCCTTAACACCCTTATTTGAGACCGACACCCCCTAACACCCCAATCTCAGCTACGGGATGACCTTTTTTAGCTTGTCAGGCTTTTTGGCAGTGGACCCCAAGAATTTACCGACACCCCTCCCTCAAATTGATAATCCTAGAAATAACCCAAGACTCATGGTTATTTGAATTTGATTGACGTTTTCCAGGTGTGTTTCTGTTCTGCTGGGTTCCGTTCTTTACCATCAACATAATCAACGCCATCTGCATTCGATATGATCTTTTCGAGCAGAACTTCGTCTGCGACATCGACCCCATTCTGTTCTCGTTCTTCGTCTGGCTCGGTTACATCAACAGCTTCCTCAATCCAGTCATCTACACGATCTTCAACATCGAATTTAGGCGTGCCTTTAAAAAGATCCTCACCATCAAACGCAGGTGAAGAAGAAGAAGAAAGAATAAACAGAGCACAGAAACTGTACCTATCAGGGGCGTAGCGACGGGGGGTATATCGATGTATATAACCCCCCACAAAAAATCAGACTACCTCAACATTTTTAATGTGTTTCTTAAAATTGTCAAGGCTTTTAAAGATTTACACCCCCAAATCATATTATACCACTAAATCAAATTCCTGGCTACGCCCCTGGTACCTATGTCACCTATGTCATCGCTACCAGTCACAAGTGTTCTATACAGGCCTGATAGGGAAGAAATTTCCCCCCAAACCGCAAATTCTCCCGTCCCCCGAAAAAATCCCAGTACTGAAACAAATTGTTGCATTGGACTACTGTATGTCTCTTCTCCAGCCAAGTCAATTGTCACCCAAGGCCTGGAATCTGGATAGAACACTGCCTGTCACGGCACACGACAGGCCGACACCTACAGACAATTGACGACATACACCTGTCACCGGTGAGAAATACCTGACCGTGTCGATGTTAATGTTATCAATTTTGTATCGACAAATAAAGACGCTGCCGCTCAAGTTAATGACGAAGACTCACAATGTTTGACATTCTCGGTGCTTACATTTCTATGAACCCCAAACGATAAAATCGTAAAAAGAATCGCTTAACATTTTTTGAAGTTCGAACATTACAAAATTCTTACGTACTGTAATTAATTAATCGGTGTTTATTGTTATCGAGTAGCCTCAATACATCAAGCGCAACGGTGTCGTTTATTAAGTGACTGTCTGTCATTTATGGACAGCCCTTAGGTTACATTCTCTGGAATATTAGCATTCATGTAAATCGATGAAACACAAACTTATGATGGTTTCGTGCTCGCTCAGGCAACATGCCAACCCGGGTTCGAGGCTGGGTGTCGGCGATCGGATGATTCAGAATTTCAGGCGTTCTTATGTTTGGACACGAAGTGGGCACGTTAACACGGTCTACGTTGCGAAGAAGTTCAATATTATTAAGGCGCTATGAAAAAGCGAGAAACTGTAAATGTTTTTTGTCAATCAACTCGTCGGATTTCTACTAATTATAATATGATTGAATCTGAAATGTGAAGACGAGTTGGAATTTGGAAATTCTTCACTTCCACAAAGGCCAAACAGCCAATAGCAGTTTAAAATAACTGCAAATAGATACTTCAATGTCAGAATATCCGTTGGTTCTATTTATCGCGGCTGTTCTGTTTACAGTAATTCTCGACCGATTGCCTGAAATCTTCCACTAATCTTTCCACTAATTCAAGTCCATTCGGTGTCAAGTATTCCAGGGTTTCCCAAACATTTTGGGACCGCGTCCCACTTCAGCGGTTTTGTGACGTGCTGCGACCCTAATCATAGCATGTAATATCAAAAATACTGCATTAGGCCATCTGGCGAACGTTAGGTGAAAAGAATCTTCTGAGTTTTGAATAAATTACAAAATAAAAAGATATGATTAAATTCGGATAAAAAATATGGCAAATGTATTAGGAAGAATTATTTATATTTTTGCCAAATAAGACAAAAGAAGAGAAATAGAGATTGAAATTTCTTGAAATTACCTTTTTTAAAAATTTGCTAGCAGCATACCTTTCTTACGCATCTTAAAAATCCCATGAGTATGGCCAAATCGCTTAACCGGTAGGTCGGTACCATTTCAGCTAAGAGATTGCCTTTTGTTATTGGAGTTTCAGAGCAAAATGGTAGAAATACGCTTTTTTCTTGCGTTGTTGCGAAATAAGATTAATTTTTAAAAGTAATATAGGCCACGGTTTCCAAAACGTTTTGGAACTGTGCGACTCACGTCGGCGGCTTTGTAACATACCGTCACCCTGCAAACTGACTGTCGACTAAAACTGGATAAAACTTTCATAGAACACTAATACTTTTAATATAAGCTGTGTATGGAGGATTGCAGGCATCTAGATTTCTTAAGGCCATAAGGTCAGAGTGTACTTGCAACTTTCAAGGCTTGTGACGTCGTGGTGTTGGTTAGAAAATGACACTTTTGAATCTAATTTCGCGCTACTCCGCGACCCATTAGACTGAGCCCTGCGATCCACTTTTGGGTCTCGACCCACATCTTGGGAAACACTGAAGTATACCACTGCACAAGATCAGCGCAAACTATTCGCCAGTGGCGGTTCCACCATGTTGATGACTGGAGCTAATAAATAATAATAATAATAATAATAATAATAATAATAATAATAATAATAATAATAATAATAATAATAATAATAATAATAATAATAATAATAATAATAATAATAATAATAATAATAATAATAATAATAATAATAATAATAATGATAATAATGATAATAATGATAATAATGATAATGATAATGATAATGATAATGATAATGATAATGATAATGATAATGATAATGATAATGATAATGATAATGATAATGATAATGATAATGATAATAATAATAATAATAATAATAATAATCCTGAACTGATTATGTTGGCATATCGTACAAGTACTACTAGGACACCTTACAACTAAAAAACCAAACAGTATATCCTACAACGATGAATGTTCTGGATAACTAATTAACTACGAACAAAGAGAGCAGTTTTAAGTTCTCGTTTGAATGCTTCTATTGTCTTTGCCATAGATGTTGATGGTGGCAAGCTATTCCAAACTTTGGCAGCCGCTACCGGAAACATGAGGTCACCAATGGTAACGTGGCGTGTAGAAGGAACAACGAGAGTAAGACTGGACGCAGATCGCAATCGTTGACGAGAGTTGATGTCAGAAGTCTTGCAGAAACCAGCCGACAGATACGATGGCGCCAGACCACGAAGACAACGATAAGCAAGAATCGCATCCCCCACTGGGGTTCCGGATGACCTTTTTCGCTTGTCAGCCTATTTTCTGGCGAGTTTTAAAAAATAGTGAAAAATACTGCAAATGACCTTTTTCTTGCTTGTCGGCCTTTTTTGGCACGGTTTTTTAACATTTAGTGAGCAAAACACTATTAACAATGACCTTTTTCTTTTTTTGTTTATCTTCTTCACTTTGCATCCCCCACCAACTTCCCCAAACAATTTGCACCCCCACCAAGAATTCCTGGAACCGCCACTGCTATTTGCTATTTGAATCACCAACTGGGTGCCAATCGTATTGAAGGGATCGGACTAAGCGAGTTTGAATGGTTAAAACTATAGATGCAGCGCTGCACAGTGGCGTAGCCAGGATTTCCGGAAGGTTGTGTTTTGCTTTCGTTCGTGACCAAACTTATATATATATATATATATATATATATATTATTATTATTATTATTATTATTATCTGATAATTTATAGAGCCCTATAACAAGGCATACGCCTAAATCAAGAGTGCTTTACAATAAAGAGTTAGCCATCATACGACGTACTAAACAAGTGTGTCTTGAGATTTTCTTGAACTGATCGATAGATTTCGAATTAGTGACGAAGTCCGGGAGGGAATTCCACAGAAGTGGGTTCCCTCTGGTGACTGATCTTTCACCTAGAATCGTTGTTTGCGAAGGTGGTGGGATGATTAGGGAGACCTTGTTACTGGAGCGAAGCTGTCGGTTACTGGCCGGCGTAGTGTGTCTTCGAATCAGTGTAGCCAGATAATCAGGACAGGTTTGATCATTTATAGCTCTGAACGTTATCAGACATCTCTTGTATATTATGCGTTCAGGAACTCGTAGCCAGTGCAATTTATCTCTTAAGTAAGGAGTGATATGATCGCACCATCTCGCACCAAAAATTAGTCTCACAGATGTGTTCACAATTGACTGTAGACCTCGCAGTCGATTTTCTGGCAGTCCATATAGGACGCTATTACAATAATCGATTCGTGTCAGAATTAATGTAAGCACCAATAGGATCACTACGTCTGTCGGCAGATAGCGTCTGATCTGTTTGATTTTCCGTAGGTGAAAATAGCATACTCTTGTTATATTATGCACATGACTCTCCAGGGTGAGTTTCTGATCCAAGATGACTCCAAGTAGCCGCAATTGAGTTGTCGGTGCTACCATCGCGCCTGCAATGGAGAGTGGGGTTTGGCTTAATAGATGAGTCCTTCTCGGTGAGCTGAACCAGAGTATTTCAGTTTTCCCTGGGTTCAACGCCAACCTGTTTGAGGCCATCCACTGATCCATCACAGTGGTACAGTGCGTTATTCTCAACTCCAACTGTTCTTTATCTGTTGGTGAGCACGACGAAAAAATCTGGATGTCGTCGGCGTACGCGAAGGAGAAAGTCCATAAGATCGCACTATTCGACCTAGGTCAGACAAGTACAAGACGAAGAGTAATGGGCCTAGCACCGAGCCCTGTGGTACCCCATTCTTGACTGACCTTCTAGTCGACAGACCGCCGTTCCAGGAAACAGTCTGAGTCCTGTCTAAAAGGTAGCCAGAAATCCAGGATAGCGCCATGTCGTCGACTCCGAACGTAATCTTGAGCCTGTTGATCAAGATGCCATGATCTACGGAATCAAAAGCTGATGAAAGATCAAGCAGACACAATAATGCAAGCCGACCGTTTGCCACTGCATCTACTAAGTCGTTGAACACTCTTAGAATCAGCGTCTCGGTTGAGTGACCTTGACGATATGCCGATTGTTCTTCTGGCAGTAGACCATTTTGTATCAAGTATGTAGTAAGCTGTCTGTTTACAATGCGTTCAAGTAATTTGGACAAGAACGAAAGATTCGTAACAGGTCGATAATTACTAACTTGAGTTTGATCAGATTCTGGTTGTTTCAGCCTTGGATACACTAGTCCATGCTTCCAAGTCTTAGGGAATTCAGCATTCAATAGGGAAGTTGAAAACAGTTGGACTAAGAAAGGAGCCAGGATATCAATCGACTCTTTCACCAACCAGGTCGGTATTGGGTCGCTGGGACATTGTTTATTCGGAGACGATAATACCAGTTTCTTCACTTCTTCGATCGTAGGAGCCGAAAACTTAGTAAATTGCGTCACAGCTTGAGTAACGAAATCGGCCGAACCAGCTGACTTTGTTCTTTCTCTGATACTATGTGTCTTCTCTTCAAGATAAACATGAAATTCCTCAGCAGAGAAACTTGCTTCCGAGTCGGTTTCTCGTTTTCGCTTGCCAGTGATCTTATCAATGTGTTTCCATATCTGTCTAGTGTCCTGCATCTCGGAGTTGAGGGTCTTTCGCCAATATTGTCTACCTTTTATCCTGACGAGTCGACGGCTACTTTGAAGAGCATCACGCCAAGCTGAGCGGGCTTCATTTTCTTGATCCGATCCCTTCTTGCGGTGGTACGCCCTCTCATATCGACGCGCTAAGCGACGCGCATTACGACAGTCTTGGTCATAGAAGGGGCAGTGTGGACGAATCCTAACTGTCTTCTCCGTTTCAGGAGCTATATCATCTAATATCTTTGTGGTGACATCATAATAGAGATCAGCGAGTGCTGAAGCTCCCAGTTGTCGACGGTGGGTTATTGTGTGTATGTGTGTGAGCATGTGTATGTATGTGTGTGTGTATATATACACACACACACAGTCAACTATGTTGCTTCTGTGTGTTGCTTCCGTGCCCTATCAATAGAACTGTTTAAAAACTTCAGAACGCCAATATTCCAATAATATATTCGGAAGCAGTTTGCTTGAGGTGTATAACAATTGGTAAGATCAACCTAACATTTGAGAATGAGGTCGAAATAACGTTAGAGCGATTCGCCCGAATTTATATAGTCGTGATGTGGCTTAAAGAAGGTGTGTTTAATGCAGATTTATTCAAGGCACTAAATAGCATGAAATTCAAAAGCCCATCATCATCATCATCATCATCATCATCATCGTCGTCGTCGTCGTCATCATCATCATCATCACCATCATCATCATCATCGGCATGCCCCTGTTGGAGCGTAGCCTTTTCCACAAACTGCCACCAGAGTTCTCCACATAAGGGGCTGTCCATTAATTATGTCAACAATTTTTGGGCAATTTTTGACCCCCTCCCCCGTTGTCAACAACTGTCAACTTTCACTTATCCCGACATAATTACGTCAACAACTTTTGACCCCCCATCCCCCCAAAATCAATGACAGGTTCCATCAACAAGGTTATTAGCTTTTTGCGGTGATGACCATTTTTCCCTTTTTTGCTCATCGAGTGTCAAATGTGATGGTTATGACCTTTTTTGCCATGCTTTTTCCATTGTAATAAGTAGTATTCCGTGAAATTTCCTATTTTTGGATTAGTTGCAAAAATTGAAATTGCTGACGTCAACTTCTCTTGGTGTCCCGTCACTTCCTGGCCCGTCACTTCCTGGACCGCCACTTCCTGGACCGTTCCTAATGTTCTATCTGTTATGTGTATGTAAACAAGTGTATACACTATGATATACAAATCGTTGTGATCTGCAATAACACTTATAATTACTTACTTAGAATATATAATATAGAAATTCAAGATATTTTACTTACTTCCTTACAATGGTTTGAGTAAGCAGTGGACCAGTGACGCAGACTAGAACTATTCAAATTTGAATCGTTGGATTATGGTTACGGTTATTTTTTACCACCTACACTGGGCGGAGGGGTCAAAAACTGCCCAAAAATTGTTGACACAAAGGACAGCCCCCAACCTACCTACCTACCTATCTATCTACCTATTTACTTCCATTTACAATGACGGTCCAGGAAGTGACGGTCCAGGAAGTGACGGTCCAGGAAGTGACGGTCCAGGAAGTGACGGGGAACCTATTTAATCGTAGCATAATAATGTGATTTTAAGTGGTTTAGGAGGCTAAGTAAGCCTGTGTGAAAACCACTGTAGTAACTCTCCGCATTCAATAACCTAGTTTTCCGAGATAGCCTTTGAATCCGTTTACTGTTTCAACTGTCACTCCCACCTCGTCCAAACTGTTCGATTTGTCCACAACGCTTGCACTGAATTTTTTTCTTGGACCCACCCTATGTTTAAACAATTTGCATTTGTGGCCTCTTGTGCTGTTATAGTGTGCCAATGTAAAGAATCGATCATATGGCACATCTACTTTCCCAGTCATTATTTTGTATGTTTCTATCAAATTCTCTCTCTCTCTCTCTCTCTCTCTCTCTCTCTCTCTCTCTTCTCCTTCCTAATGTTGTCAGTCCACAATATTGGTCTTTTTTCGTAGCTTAAATTATGGCACCCATTGACCATCTTCGTTGCTCGTCTTTGCACTTTTTCTAAAAGCTTTATAATCTTTTAAAGAATGGATTACATGCCTGAACACAGTATTTTAGACGAGGCCCTACTTCTGTCTTATATAGTTGTACAATTACCTCATTGTCTTTACTCACTGTTCTTTTCATCATTCCCAACATTCGGTTGCCCTTTTTCGCTGCCTCTATACATTGTTGACATTGATTCGTACTTCCATGGATGGATGTAATATAAAAAATGCATTTGGCCATCTGGCGAACGTCAGTTGAAAAGAATCTTCTGAGTTTTGAATAAACGGCAAAACAAAAGCTCTGATTCAACTCGAATGAAAATATGGCAAATACATTAATTAGGATTATTCATATTTTTGCCAAATAAGGCAAAATGAGAAAAATATATTGTAATTTCTTGAAAATTATTTTTAAAATTTTGTCAGGAACATACCTTTGTTACGCGTTTTAAAAAATCCTATAAATATGGCAAAATCGTTGCTTAACCGCTGGGTGTTGATGCATGCTTATGGGAGATACCCTAATGTTAGTGGAGTTTCAGAGCAAAATGGTCGGAATACGCTTTCCATGTGTTATTGCGAAATAAGATTAATTTGTAAAGTACCATAGGGCCAAGACGATTTGAATTTTATATTTACTGCGTGAATGTATTAATATAAACTGTCGACATCCATGGCGCAACATCAACACCACATAGTTTTAAAACTTCACAGTGAACTGGACTTTCTCATATAAAAAACTAACAACGTTAATGACACACAGAGAGAGACGGAATAAAACTTCCTAAAAATGTCAGCTTGACTAACTGCTCTCTTAATCCACTGGCGACATCTCCAGTTAGTTTTAATTCATCATGACACTAAAATCATTTGTAAAAATCTACAGTTCGGTTCCAGATACCTGTAAGATTAATTGCTTTTAGGGTGGTCCGACAAAATCGTCCCCTATATCTTTTGATTAATTAATTATAATTAATTAATCCGTAGATATAGATCAATAATTATCAATCCATTTAACTCTTCACTCATTAATGAAGCCCGAGGTTTAAAAAATAAAAAACCGCTGCAACTCCAGCATTAGATTATTCAGAGGCAAAACTTTAAATTCGTATTCTGGACAATCCAGGTTCAAAGATTCGCCGAGGCAGGAATTTTTAACTCAAAGCTCTCTGCCAACTATTTTTGCGATGAGTCATCACCAAAACAAGTACTCCGCCAAACTGCATTGCAAAGCACAGCAGCGGCGGCTCCAACGGGGGGGGGGCAGGAGGGGCCCGTGCCCCCCTATTGAGTGCCTGGCCCTCCCAGTGGCCCCCCAGTTGGGACCCTATACTGTACTTAATGCTACATACATTAAACAACAAATGGTTGGACCCCCATGATTAGAAGTTGTCACCCCAAAAGCCCCCCCCCCACTTGCCAAATCCTAGAGCCGCCACTGAAGTACAGAGATTTGAAATTGTAGAATGGCAGAATTTGCGGGTGCAAAGCCAGGATGAGCACGCCGACTGACAGTATTAATTAGGTCTGAGGCCGACTGAGGCTCTGCGCCACAAGAATGCATCTTTGGAATTCGATTGGTGCAAAAACCAAGCGTAAACTGCCATGAATGGCGATTGGCCGAAGCTCGCCCTCACGCGTGCTTGGCTTTGGAAGTATCGCGCCAACCTATAAGCAGTTGTCTCTATTTAATTTACAAAAAACAGCAATCGACAAGTCGAGTGCTATATTCAAACGTATAAAATCTTCGAATTCTAGGTTCAGTGAGTATCTAGAAGCGGAATTTGAATAATAAAGTCAGACAAACTTAATGAAGGCAATCGAGTACAAGCTGTGAAATGATATTTTGATATTGCACAACTACTTTTTCCTGATATTGCAATATTGCAAACAGTCAAAATGTACGTCATTCATGATTTATTCGGAAAATGCGAACGTACATTTTGTGCTTTTAGTTCGTTCACTAACGAAACGGTTTGCTACTGATGATACAACTGAATCCAGTGTTTTATATAGGCTTAACGAGGGAGGGGAATATTGCCCCCTCTACAAACTACAAAAATCTCTCCCAAAGTCTCAGCACTGACACAAATATCTTTGCATTGAACTGTGTCTCTTTCCCTTCAGCCAGGTCAATCTCCCCCAAAAAAAAAAAAGCCGGAAGTCTGGATAAAACACTGACTGAATCAATGTCGGAACATCTAGATGTAAATTTCAAATCGTGCAGGTTCCGAACTTGGACTGGCGTTGGATGCTGATGAACAGACATATCCGAGATCTCCACTGTTGTCGTTGGCAATGACATTGACGTCAGTTCTCTCGAAAGACACTGAAACGACGGAGTGTCCTCGGACGACGACGGTACTTCCCATCTGCTCTCCGTCCGCAGAAACCGCCCGTCTCTTCCCGCCGCCGGACTTCTGCAGCCGGCGTCTGACAACCGTGTAGGCGAAGCAGTTGTAGACGCCTCCGAGGTTGACCACGATGACCGAGACGACGAAGACCGGAGTCGGAGGCTGACCGCGCAAAAGAAACCAGACGTTATACACGGTAATCGGCGACCACTGGAACACGAAGACTCCAACGAAGATAAGCATCACGGCAGCTGAGTTGTGATAACGGTTCATTGACGGCAGATTCATCAGACGCGCGGTTCGTCGGATCTTGACCCAAATGGCACCGTAGGCCAACGAAATGACCGCATAGAGAGACACCTGGAACACGGTCAATGCCCGAAAGTACCGTATACCTGCCACGGTGCCCAAATTCACGTAGCACCTGCAATTGAAATCGACGTAGGACATATTCCGGACTATTCTAACAAGTGCCTCGAGTTGTAATAAAGCACAAAACCTAGACAGCCAGAAGCGTATTAGCATTCATCATCTTATGTGATATTTTCTTAATGAGGATAAACCCTTTAATTTAATTTATCCTTTAATCCCCTGGATATGGAAAAAGGAAAAGTCCCTGATCACCTGTAGAAATTTTTGGAGGCGTCCCTGAATGCCAGCGTTTTGCGTATTTTCATAATCATATACTAATGGATTTTTCAACTTAAAAATTGCTCGGGTTTTTATAATGCTAAGACGATCAGGTTTTTATACACGATTGTTTTGCATTTTTATTCCTCCTTCTAACTATCCGGGTAAAAAGTTTAAAAAATTTGGACGAGAGTCCAATATATGATCTAAGGGGCCGTCCATAAATGACGTCAAGCGATTTTGGTAGGTTTTTGACCACTTCCCCTCGTCACAAGTCGTCACAAAATGTCAGACACCATAAAAATGACGTCACAATGCATTAACCCCCTGTTTCTAATGTCAAAATTAATGATTCAATGCACTTAATTCTTGAATGAAACCGGTATTGAAATGAATTCATTTGAAAATACTCATTATAATTATCATAGTTGAAGCGATATTCGGAAATTTTTCAAATTATTTTTAAAAAATGAGTTATAAATGCAAAATACGTTCAACTTTGCGGTAACATAGCATTGCGTTATTAAGATTAATAACAATATTTAGTATTATGTGACGTTACATTTCTTGAAACCCCTCCTTCCGTCGTCACACATCGTCACAAATGTTTGAACCCCTTCTCCTTAGTGCGTGACGTCATTTATGGACAGTCCCTAAAACAGCAACCCTCCAATTTGTTTTGCGAAATCGAAAATAATATGGCTAGGCTGATTAAACAGGAAGCAAATGGCGCCTGCCTGCGCCTGGCGCTTCAGTACCATTAGTGACTCGTAAATTGAGAAGCGATGATTCTACTTCGTCCAATTCAGATAATTATCCTTTTGTTCTCATCTCTCATGATTGTCTTTTTATTTGAAGCTCTTGGTTTCATATTTTTCATTTTTTATCTGTTAAAGCACCAAGAATTTTGGAATGGCACAAGCCCAATCAGCCATAACGAATTATACGACTTTGTATACTATATATACATATGTAAACACACGCACGTATATATATATATTATATATATATATATATATATATATATATATATATATATATATATAAAAAACAACACATATATTATATATATATATATATATATATATATATTCTAACTCAGACCAATGAATTCAAAATCGCATTAACCCCTTAACTGGGGATCCCGGATATACCCGTCCATTTTACATTGAGTTACAGTTAAATACACGGTTAAGGGGTTAAACCTTCCAGCCTGAAGCCTGAACGTGCTGACGTCCAATTGACGTGTGCGGTTTCAGTATTAGAATACCGATCACTTATTTGGCTTAAGCTTTGAGCACAACTAATGCAGAATGCTTGGTTAAAACTGTATCTGTTGCACTAAACACTGGTAGATAAAAGAAGTCACGTGCTAATAATAATTATGCACTTCGATAGCACCTGTTCTATTACTCTAAAGCAGAGGCCGCCAAACGTTCCTCAACGGTGGATCGAATAACTGAAAGATTGACAAGCGCTGACCGCATGATTAGCCAGTCTGTTCAATACTTACAGGTCAGAAGTTCAGAACGTAAACAGTGGCTGCTCCACAGTCCACACTACATATCTACCAACAAATGGTTGGCCCCATGCTTAGAAGTTGCCACCCCAACGCTACCCCACTTGCCAAATCTTGGAGCCGCCACTGAACATATATAAGGTCTGGTAAAAAGCAAAATAAAGCTGGGTTGAGCAATAAGCAATCTACGTTAGCCATGAGCGAAACAGCTTGCAGCGCACACAGAAAATTGAGAGAACCAACATAGGCCCTATTCATTTAACAAAAGCTCATAAAAAACCGAATTAGGCAAAAGTAAAGTTAGTTTTATCAAGCATTTTCAAATGACAGGCGGGATAAACCGACCTTTCTCGGGTAGGATGTGGCCCGTGAGCCGTAGTTTGATGAACTCTGCTCTAAAGATAAGAACTGATGCTATTCTAAATCCATCAGCAAAAGACCAGGTCATTCCAGAACCGAGTGGCGGAGCCAAATGAGGGGAAGGTTTGCGGTTACCGGTTACCCTTTGGTTGCCCGAACAATAATTTTTCAAAAATAATTATTGCCTATTACGTTTCATTATTGTGGGACGGCCTGATACAGTTATATAATGAAGGGAAATAATAGGTGACGAACTTTTTTGTTTACTTGTCAAGGTTATTTAATGCAAGAAGGATAATAGACGAAGATTTGTCGATATTGGGAA
This sequence comes from Metaphire vulgaris, assembly GCA_018105865.1. NCBI lineage: Eukaryota > Metazoa > Annelida > Clitellata > Crassiclitellata > Megascolecidae > Metaphire > Metaphire vulgaris. The sequence continues at coordinate 4,587,384 of CM030859.1, read as the reverse complement.
TGGTCATAACCCCTCTCCACTTTCGGAAATCCTGGCTACGCCACTGCCGGTAGAACAGACTGTGAGGGGAAAGCCTAAGACGTGTTACGTTTTTAATAATAAGATGAAGATGGTGGTGGCACCGACCAGGCTCCCGACGGGCCCAGCACTTGGTATATCATCCCGAACGATCCCACAATACACGGGACGAGAAACACGAAGACAAGGAGTCTCCAGTCCCAGCGGCCGAACGCGATCTTCTTCCCGAAGACGACCAGACTGCAGGCGCTGACGGCCGACGCCACGACGACCAGCCACTGGGCGAGGGAGAACTCGTGCAGCAGGAAGGCAAAGAAGGAACAGAGCGCGTCCGGAGGGTTGCGTCCGGTGTAGAACATGTAGGCGTGATCGAAGAAATGACTGATTCCCAAAGAGATGTCCGAGATTGCGATGTAAAGCACGACTCGTTCTCCCGCAGTCCACTTCCAGAACGACCTCGTGTGCCGCCGTCGATCGCCCGACGGGCGCTTTCCGTTCGATTCTATACCATTCCAAAAGATCGTCTTCTAATCGCTGGCTCCATTGGAGGTGCCAAAGTACCGTACCGTAGACTAAACGACATTTTACGGGTGCGATGGTTCACCGGAAGTGGCGGTTCCACCATGTTGATGACTGGGGATGCATCCCCCACCGGGGTTCCGGATGCCCTTTTTCTGCTTGTCAACCTATTTTCCGGTGAGTCATTAAAAAGTTTCAATAAAATTAGTGAAAAACCTACTACTGCAAATTACCTACTTTTTTGCTTATCGGCCTTATTTGGCAAGATTCATTAATATATTTAGTGGGCAAAACACTAACAATGACCTTTTTCTCTCTTTTCTTTATTGTTCCTCTTCACTTTTCATCCCCCCGCCCCTCAAACTTCCTATACATTTTTTTCGTCGCCCCACCAAGAATTTCTGGAACCGCCACTGGTCACCTGTATTAGCTTCCCTGGCCGTTATCTGAAGTCCATTTCTGCTCGGTGCTCCATGTTGTCCGTTGACGGCATAATCCGTCTGCGACTTTGTAGAGCGGCAGCAGCAGCGGCGGAGGCGACGGCGGCGCAGGCAGCCACAGAGGAACACCAGCAGCGCGGCGGAGACGACGGTCGACACGGAGAGGACAACGATCGCCGACAGATGGATGGCTGCGAATATCGGTCCTGGGTAACCGATGACTGGAACGCCTCCTGTTTTCAGCGAAGGCGTTACAGCAGTCGAGTTTCGGTCGCTTCCGTCCATCGCGTCACTCAATTCTACAGACATTCTCTGGAAAATTAATCAAAGATGTCCACGGGTTGGGTTAGCCCACGGATTGTGTTGGGTTGGGTCAGATTTTTTCCATATTAATGGTGGGTTTAGTTGCGTTGGGTCAGAAAATAAGTCATGATTTAAGAAATTGTAATGTATTGCGATGGGGTGGGTTGGGTCAAGTAACCATATTACCGGCATGGGTTGGGTTGATTGGGTTCTAGAAAATGGAACTCATTGGACATCTCTGAAATTAATTTCAAAGCATTGACCGAAGGCAATCACTGTCATGCTCTGTGACTCATGATGCGTTATACAGAGAAGGCGCTTTTCTCTGAAACTCTGCAATATATTGAAGCCTCCGAAAACAGACAAATTTCTTTTTAAGATTATTTTAGGCGCATTTGATACATAAAGATGCCAATTTCAAAAGCTACCAAATTATTAAGCTAAAACAAATTTTTAGTAAGTTTTAGAAAGAAATCTCTAAAACAGAATGAAATTTTAACCTTTGCAACTAACGTGGAGAAAGTGATTTTCTCTTTACTTACAAACATTTCTTGATATATTGCCTTTCCGCGGTCCATTTTACAGTGAGTTACCACTTTAAAGATATCGCTATTTAATCCGAAAGTTAACTTATCGTATGCCAGTTAAGCCAGTCACTTGTTACAAGAGTTGATATTGTTTAATAATAAAATAAAATAATACGAATGCAGGTTAAACACTCAGAGATGGACATGACCTTTCAACAGAAGCCGATCGTCAGTTTTCTAAGCTTTGCAACTAACGTGGAGAAAGTGATTTTATCGTTTTCCGCATTTTCACAAACATTTGCTTGACCTGTCGCTGGCACCTCAAATTGGCGGGTGGGGGTTATATTCAGGACTGTCTTGATTGGTTCTTGATCAAAACACAGGTTCATTAAAGGCATAAGTCTATCTCCTTGATACATCCATTGATGACTTGCGATATTGTGCATTAAGACTCCGCAGCCACGAGATATTTGCATAAGACCGGTTTAAAGATATCGAGATCGAAATTAATCCGAAAACGAAGTAACTTATCCACTGTATGCCAGTTGACTGAATAACAAACCAGCTATCTTGCTACAAAAGTTTATATTGTAGAAAAAATAATAACGACATTACGTTAACCGTCTGAAAAATAATCACTTACTGTTTGTCAATGCAAATTCAATGATTAATTAATTACCGGTCTGTCCTTTTCCTCTGGAAGTATTGCTGTTTTCCACTCTGATAATGGAATCGTCCTGAGGTTTTCCAGATGGAATCAGAATATCATTAATTAATTGATATCTTCTGTGTATTGGAACTATATATCATAATGGAATCGTCCATTTTCCAGATGGAATCAGAATACCATTATGATATATTTGTATTATTGGAACTTATATATTATTATTATTATTATTATTATTATTATTATTATTATTATTATTATTATTATTATTATTATTATTATTATTATTATTATTATTATTATTATTATTATTATTATTATTATATAACAGATTTTAATATTAGGTACCAATAATGATGTGATACTTTTTAAAAGGCGTTATAATAATATAATACATTAGAACTAACACATAGGCCTATCTATCCTATTAATTGGAGATTTAAATCTAAAACTTTTCCAGTATTGACATCTGATATGATCGTGGAAGTTCATCTATCGCTAGCATCTGTCATACCTTGAAAATTTTCTTTCTTAACTAGTTCATGCATTTTACATAGACATATTAGACATTACCTTTCAGTTCTATCTCCAACCAACACTCAACGATGCATGGGAGACAGTAGTTTTCAAAGCAGAGGAAATCCTACTAAACCTCTTAAGATCCAGTTATTATTATTATTATTATTATTATTATTATTATTATTATTATTATTATTATTATTATTATTATTATTATTATAACGAAGCAATTATTGCATCCTGCTTTTATTGCGTCAGATCACTTAATTCTTATACATGTCTGTAGTTTCAATAATATAGTTTATTAATAAACATTTTACCTGACAAGTCTTGTTTTAAAATGATGCTGATAACTATGACATCGACGTGACAAAGACATAGGAATTCTACCAGCGCCGATTATCAATGCTTTAACATTTACATGGATACTAATATATTGCGTTTAGATTGCGAATAACCAGCGAGCTATCTAATTGTATAATTAGCACTAGCACTCGTCGACCGGGACCGCGTGTTAATATATACACATACAAGTGCTGTATAAATGTATATACATGCAGGGGAAGGCGGGGTAATATGGACTAGCTAATTTAAATTTCATTTATTTATTACTGGTTTAAATTAATCCGATTAAACACTAATACTACTTACGACTAGTAAATAAAGTTATGAGACAGTGTACAAGAAATAAAAGCTTAAGCATGTTTATTTCAGTACCAAACTGAATTTGAAAGTTTAAACCACAGGGATCCGTGTTGCCCCATACGTGGGGTAACTTGGTCCCTATTTAATCACATTGCTTATCCTTCTGCACTTATATATGCTTACTCAAAACCATCACTAAACTAGTAGCAACTTTTCTAGCAACTTCAGGTCTCACGATTTCAATTGACTTCACTCTACTGAATACTGGTGCAAGATGGACCCATGGATTCGTCTTGCCCCAGAATTTGGGAGGTCCATCATACCCCAATATGTGATGCCTTCGTTCACCATACTCCGAGGAAAAACTTCCTTATTATCGCTCACCCGCGTGGTGCCAATTTGTTTTGTACTGTATATTGCAAAGTTACTGCTACTACGCTTCGATAGAAAATTAAATATCACACAATTCAACAATGGTAAAAATAATTTAACGCGGTAAAATCTCCAAAAATTCGATCAACAACAAAATGTTACGAATGGAAATCAATCGCCGCCTACTGCAACTGCTTTCATCTTCATTCAGTAGATATCATCACTAGAATCGCTGCTATTTGAGGGATCCATCCATCTACATCATATATATATATATATATATATATATATCGTGTTTCCAGGTCAATCAGAGTGCATTAGTACATATGCTATTATTCCATTAGAGTTACTTTGCGTGTGATTAACGCAGTAAAAATTGACGTCTCCTGAGTAGGACACGCACACAATCGATGTATCAATTTAAGAGTCGAGGACGCGCAAATGATGAGCCATATGCAGACCTAGATACGGCAAAGTCTGGTAACTATCGCCAAAATTGCGATAGATTTTTCTGCGAACCGATTTTCTCTAAATCTTAAAAATTGCTCGTAAATACTTTAGATACCATAGCTGTGGTCGCAAAGTGCAAAGTGACAATAGCGCAGGCCCGGCCTTAGACACAGGGAAAGAGAAAGCAGGTAGTTTGTCTAGAGCGCCAAGATCCAAGGGGCGCCAATTTGTGCCATTTTTACCAAAAATTTAATTACAACGCCTATTTTCATTTAAATTCAAAGCATTCGCTTATAGGAACAAATTAAATAATAATTATTTTTTTTGATTTTATTGCACCTTTTCAAGTTATTCCGATTCAATTTGTATTTCGAACTTTGTAGTAGTAAGCCAATATTACATACAACTGTAGATTCTAACATAATCATAATTTTCTCATTGTTCCATCGTGAACTGAAGTTGAGGTGACAGCATGAATTTCTTTCTTCCAACCATGTCTAGACAGCTGCTGGCATTTGCTGCTGGCCATTTTCCACGTCATCCTGCCCATTCTTCCACGTCATCCTTGTTTCCCATTCGTCCTTTCCAGTGTTAGTCGTCCATTGTCGATTAGATTTAGATTGTCTTTTCAGTGTTAGTGTTAGTCACTACTAGTTTCTCTCTCTCTCTCTCTCTCTCTCTCTCTTTTGCTGATTGTCCTCCAGCTTCCCAGTGCCTGACATTTTCTATTAGCGTTCTAATGCTTTATCTTTAACCGCTGTCCGTCGTGTTCCGAAAATACTGCAGCTTCCTTAATTTTGCACATGTTTACGAACCGTCTTTCTGTATCTGACAGTTGCAAAACCTCTTCATAGGTTTCTCTCTCTCTCTCTCTCTCTCCCTCTCTCTCTCTCTCTTTGCTTCTCTCCTTCTCTCTCTCCATCTTACATTTTGACAGCTTCTATTCATTTTGTGTATTTCTTCAAAGTCCAGCTTTTACATCCATATGATGCCTTACTCCATGCGACATTTTCTATTAGTCTCTTCTTTGTTCTAATGCTGATATTTTTAAACTTTCCATGTGTTCTTCATTTTTCTGATGGCAACCGTTCCTTTTGTCAGTCTGGCTTTTATTTCCTCTTCTAGAAAGCAGTTTTCTGATATGATGACACCGAGGTATGTAAATTTTTCCACTTTTTCCAGTAACTTCTGATCCACCCTTATGGAAATTTTGTCTCCGTTTGTCCTCAATACTTTTGATTTCTTTACATTTATCTGAAGCCCATATTTCGCGCTCGCTTGTTCCATTTTGCTTACTAGTTCTTGAAGTTCCTGTGCGCTCGATGCCAACAAAACCACATCATCCGCATACATTAGAGCATAATTATTGATGGTTAATCCTCCTATTCTGCATCCTCTTCTCTAACACTGGGAAATATATTTATGTTTTATGTATAAACCAATTTCAATGTTCACGCGGTTATCTAACCAGACGTGAGAGTTAATTTATGCTTCCTAATTGTAATTTAAAACATAAATAAAAATATTTAAAAATTAAAAAAAAAACTTCAAACGAAGTCAAACTCGAACCCTACGGTGAATGGTCACTAGTAATCGGGTGCTCAATCTCGCAGAAAATGAAAACAAACAAGAGCGTCAAAAGAAAAAAAGGTTGTCTTTCGAACGAACTATTTAAACAAAATAACACCACTGAGTTACAGTTAAATACACGGTTAAGGGGTTAAACAAAATAACACCACTCTAGCTGTTGGCGTCAGCGCACCGTCGTCTGCTAGTAGTATTCAGAAACCGCAACTTTGTTTTGATATTATGAAGATTTGAATATTAATAACGGTATAATAGTAAAAACAAAACTTTGTTTAAAATAACTCTGTTTTAGCGCAATTCTTTGGCTGATTTATGATTGGGGCTGGGTGGTCGTAACCGTGATGTCACAGAGGGTCCGATTGGGAAGGAGCAGATGACTCCAAAATGCATGCTTTGCTGGGGCGTCATTTTGGCTAGGGTCGGCACTGTTGTTGGGAGACAGGGGTCCACCCTGGGATACTCACATCAGTGATCGCTAACGTATTCAATGAACGAAGAGAGCAGGTGTTTACAACCAACATGGTCGCCTGTCTCAACCACAGCAATTTCACCATCTCGTTATCCGCAGCCGATGTCGTCCTTTGCCAACACCGACCGGCAACCGCCGAAGACCGACATTACAACTCCGATCCCGGTTTGGCGCCTACACTGTGCGGCTGCCAGCATGTGTTCTGTGCATGCCATGGATCGTCTATTCTTTGACATTGTAATGCGCTTGTCAACAGCATCTGAACAAGCGCAATATAAATATCTAGTTTACTTACTTACTTACACTGTGCTAACATTACTTTCGCACACAGTATGAGGGCCCTAATCATAGCATGTAATATCCAAAAAATGCATTCGGCCATCTGGCGAACGTTAGTTGAAAAGAATCTTCTGAGTTTTGAATAAATGGCAAAACAAAAGCTCTGATTCAATTTGACTGAAAATATGGTATATGTATCAGGCAAATTATTCATACATTAACAAATAAGACAAAATTAGAGAAATTGATATTGAAATCTCTTAAAAGTATCTTTTACATTTTTGTCATTAACATACCTATTATTACGCGTGTTAAAAATTCTTATGAATATGGCAAAATCGTTTAACCGCCAGGTTTACTGAATAAATTCTGTCCTCCTCTCAGAGATCCCTATTGTTAGTGGAGTTTCAGAGCAAAATGGTTGGAATACGTTTTCCTTGCCTTTTGGTTACCCGTCAAATGCGCGACCGACATTTGCAAAAACAAACGAAAGTCCTAGAAGGAAGGAAAACAGCAGTAACCTGGATAGGAGAAAAATAATAATAAGAAAAAGTCCTACGGTGGTCACATCATGAGATGTTCGACCGGAGACCTACCTCTGATAATAATGGAAGATAGAATAGAAGGAATAAGGGAAAGGGGCGACCAAGAAGAAGCTGGATGGCTTAACAAACACAAAGAACTGTAGAACATTTAAAAGAGCGGCGGAAGACAGAAAGAATTGGATGAAAATGACTGTCAATCCTCAGATAGATGAAGACATACAAAGAAGAAGAAACTATACTAGTCTGCTGTTAGAAACAAACCAATAATATTAACTCTCGGAAGACGCAATCTTCAGAAGACGGAAAAAGCATGCAATGACGCAAATTCCGCACATTCCAATATAGGGGTATCCAGTGTTTACCAACAAAGTCCGGTTGCTCCGCCCACTGGTGGGCTGAAACCATAGAAACCATTGTCGTCTATTAATAGACGCCAATGGCAGAAGCAGATTTCTTGCTGGTGGGCATAGATCAGTGACCATAGAGATTGTTTTGGATACTCCTATATGCAATTTTGTGAATAAGTTACTAACACCATTTTTCTCCTTGAACGTGCGTAAACGTTGTTCCCGAAAGTTTTCACGAGAGTTTTATGTTTTGAACTTAGTCTAATGCTGTAATTTCTGCGGTCCGGAAAATATGCATTTGCTGTAGTATTATGCCTTCTAAATTCTACTTAAATATCGTGTAAATGTTGGTCTTTATTGATCTAATTTAGGCCTAAGTGCAGTTTCTTAAATGGCAAATCGCACATAAGATGAACTTCAGCACCGGTTCTGGAAGAACGAACTGATTATTGCTGTCGCATTTGCCTGTCACTGGAACTCAGAATTCTGTATACGCTTCCTTTGATGCTTAACGAGAAAATTAGGTTGCGTAGCATACGTTACAGATTGATTTCTCAGCTGCTTACCTGAGCAGCGTCGCCGTGTGATTTCCTGCTGTTTTATCGCCTATTGATTTGTTACCGCTGCCGTTTGTCCTGTCCACGCTGACACAAACTTTGCTACCAATGACGATGTTTCGAATTTTAGCAGTTTAATAAGAACAAAGATGGATTTTCACAAGAACATAAATCAACGTCTTGACAATATGGCTACGCGCGCAAGAACTCTCTTCCCCTTCACCTCAATCTCTACTTCCTCCAAAACTATCCCGCTAGAATTTTGATTGTGGCTAAGAAAAACCCTTAAATAATGTTATTCTCCAAAACACCCTGACATAATTGTTTTGCCATGTTTAACTGTTTAAGTTTTCGCTATTGATTAAAATATGACGAGGCTATGAAAAACCCAATATAGACTTTTGGACAAAACTGCATTGCTATTATTAATATTATTAGTAAGCTTCTGTGGCGCCCTTTTAGTAATGCACTTGGCATCAGTCGATGGTCGCATCAAATTTCAATCGTAATTCCCCATTCCATTGTCAAACCCAAATCTGTGGTAAGATCACGAATTATCTTGTCCAAATAAATCATGAATTTCAATTCATCCAGATTTTATTAACGTTGTTTATGCTAACTCAAAACTGTTACACTGTAAGTGTACGCCAGTTGATTGGTCTCATCGCTATGGATTCAACAAGAGAACCATTACTACCATATCAGGCAATGGTTCGAAACACGTAGAGCGCTATAGAAATCAATTTGATTACAATAAGCATACATTACAATACGTTACATTAATAAGGTGGTGTCATCTGCATATCTTACAGTATGTTGTTTACATCATTTATATGCCGTAGTAGCTTAACAGCTAACTCGACGTCTCTCAATAATAATAGAAACCCAGTGAATGATTGATTGCAAACTGTTTCGCAAACTCCATAATAGTTTCTCTATGAATTATTCAGAATACATACTCTTTTCTGAAGAATTAAAACAGACAGCTGAATCGTCTCGATTGTCGCTACGCTACTATCCGCAAACAACTGACAGCCTGGATTGGATGAAGATGACGATCTATTTCGATCAACCGACGTTGGCCATTTATTATAGGCTTGTTTTATGGTCTCGCGCTGAATTTCTGAAAGATAAACGACACTGTAGCAACTATCAAATAATAATTCATGACTCGCTTGTGGCAGACACTAGACAACTCTGTCGCGTGCAAAACTAAATTCACAGAGGTTGTTTGTTAACAAAGAGTAAAGAGTATTCCTTCGGAATGCCTGAATTTTGGTTGAGAAAGATGAGAACCTACTTTAAAGCACATGATTTTGACAAGGACGGTTACATAAGTGAATACGAGTACGGTGAAATATTGGTCGCAGATTCGCTGTATCCAGAAACTGTACTGCCGAGAAAAGGGAAGAATGGACGAGGAATACCCGCCGTGTACAGTATGTTATATTAATATTGCAATATTGCTCGCGCATTTGATCATTATCTCATTTTTATTGTCCGGTGGACTATGTCAATGATGTGTCTACAAAATTCCAAGACGACGTTAGAAATACGAAGACATGTGCTGTACTGTTAAAAAATTCGATGTCGAAGGGAATTTTCAGAATTAAGAATATAAAAGAATGAATCTGCAATCCATGAAAGGATTTCATTTGGATGTCCTTTGTTAGGAAATTGGGAGGTAGATGTACCAAA